>JAGDQO010000378.1:572500-1816312 GCA_018342035.1 Solanum appendiculatum | reverse complement strand
ATGACACGTAATCATAACGTGGACCGTAATGATGATGGTGGTGTTGAGGAAGATATTGAAGGAAATTTATCAATATTCTCCCATCCATGTCGACTATGGGGAGAAGCAAAAAAAAGGGATTTATCCCTTGAAGAAATCAAGGCTGCCCAAACTTATATCTTACTAAATTGTGAGGAGGTTGAGCCATTTGTGAGGTAACAAAATTAGTTTTATTTGCTTGATAATATAAACATATCCTTATATCACGACTTTTCAATTTAACTTATTTTCTTGTAATGAAGTTTGTTCATGCAACGTTTGCAAGAAGAATTTCCGAATCTATCTCAGGGTCAAATAGACGAGAACCTTGAAGCAAATTTCTCTACATGGTTCGAGGAATTTGTAAGGTTTCAAAAATTATTATCTTTTATACAATGACATGCTTAAATTGAGATTTGAAATTTTACTAAGTCTTACAATTTTTTAAATTACGTCCAATGCAATCCCATTGAGAATGAATTCTTGCGTAGTCTTACTCGTGGACCATTAATAGGCGCTACATGTTATTCTGTGTATTTTGTTAATGGATACAAATTTCACACAGAATGTCATGGTAGCACAAGATCAATAATGAATAGTGGAGTTTGTATCTCGGATCCAAATTTTGGTGATTATTATGGACATATAAAAAAGATAATACAAGTGGAATACCGTGAAGCACCTTTAAAGCAAACTGTATTGTTCAAATGTGAATGGTTTGACCCAACTATGGATGTTGGTGTTAAAAAGCACAATCAGTACAAATTGATTGATATCAACCATTGTCGTCGATATAAAAAATATGAACCTTTTATTCTTGAAATGCAAGCAACTCAAGTGTGTTATATACCTTATCCTAGCAAGAAAAAGGACAAGGATGATTGGGTAGCTGTGCTGAAGGTCAAACCTCGAAATGTTATTGAATTACCTAATGAGGAAGTGGCAACAGATTCAGAACTGAATGTTCCATTTCAAGTTGAAGAAGTTGAAGTCCACGAGATAGATATGACTGTTTCCATTGATGAAAATATTCTCTTAAATGATCCAAATGTGGATTTAATTGATATGGATGAACCTATTGATGATGGATTATTGCAAGAGAATCATGAAATCCAAACAGAATCCACAGAAGAAGAATATGAAACTGAAGAGGATGAGGAAGAGGAAGGGTTTGAAGAAGACATAAATAGTGACTAGTGCTTGATAATCTGCTATTGTATCTTCATTGTATTTTGTTTATTTATGATTTTTAATTTAGGATAATCTGCTTTAGTTTCTGCATTTCAATTTAGGATTATTATTAAACGAAATAACTCTTGGAAATCATTTATATTCTTTCTGAAATAGCTCTTGGATCCTTCTGTTAACAATTGATGGATCTAGAAATCAGTTATATGAGTATTCTTTCTGTTAATAATTGATGGATCTGGAAATCATTTATATGAGTATTCTTTCTGTTAGGTCTTATAAATATAATGTTAGATACTTATTTTATTTTTGATTTATGATAACCCTCCTAATATCCTCTTCAACTTTATATACAGGTTGGAACCTTCTAAAACATGCTCTAATTTCATATTCAAGTCTTCCAAAAATGAAGATGATCCCAATGGAATCAATTGGAAAGGTGTCTCAAATGATGTAAGAAATGGCTATTTTGGAGAATTCAAGGTATAACTTTTCATCGTAAGTGAGTTTAGCAAGTGTATTCACATTTATAGATAGGACATTAATATATTACTTTTAAAATTTATTTCCGAAAAAAATCTATTGGGATGTTTCGATTAGCGAAAATGAAGTGAAGAAACACTGGTTGGTTAAGGCAGCAGTAAAATACAGAAATTTCATTTCTAAAATAAAAGGGGAAGGAGTTAGGCCAGGTTTTGTACCTAAACATGTGTGGGAAAGATGGATGCAACTTTGGGGAAGTGATGAGTGTATTAAGAAGTCAGAAATAAATGCAAAGAATCATCGTGGCGGCCATGAAACTGCTGTTGGGACTCACACTGGCGGCTCTATCTCAATTGGAGAATATCGCAAGAAACTTGTGAGTATATATTTTACGAACTCTATAACTAGCATCTTCTTGTCTGATATATATGTTTGTATCTAATAATTAAGTGATTTCTTTTGTATAGGCTATTGAAAAAGGTCGAGATCCAACACCAAGTGAGTTACATTTGCATGTCCATACACGTGGTCATGATGGAAAATCATTTGTTGGTGAGCGTTCTCGAATTGTCCATGTAAGTCTAAAACTTTAAAACCTATCTAAAAATGTATATGCCATGTCTCATAGGTTCAAAATCTGATTAGTGAAATTATAGTCCGCTTAGAGTACAATTTTCGGAAGCAACTATGTTGTTAAGGTGCAACAGAGAATCAACTCCTAGTGTTGTTAAGGTGCAATTTTGGAGTTGTTTCGGTGCTTTTCTACTGTTGTGTTTGGTGCAATTCTAGTCCTGTTTAGAGAGTATCTGTTGCTATTGTTTTGGTGTAATTCGGGTGCAGTTTTGAGGCTTTTTCGGTGTATTTTAGTGTTGTTTTAGTGCGATTCTAGTGCCGTATACACCTCAAACAGATCACAGCCTTTGAAAATCATATTATCAGTAAGGTGAGGAAAATTCTTTTGAACACAGAAACTTTTAATCTTTAATGAGCAAATAAAAGACAAGTAAAATAGTGAGATGTAAACTTAATAATATGAGTTCTTTTTATTTTGAACATGTACCTGACCAATAGAACCAAAACGGTACACCACATTTTCATCTGTGTCATCTAAATTTGGTGCTGACCAATATGAATCAAATGTCACACCACTGACATGCCAGACACAAGTTAAGAGAATAAGGCATGAATGCTACATAGAAACCAAGGTAAGTTATAACTGCTCAAAACTCACCAAGAGTTATGCCCCTCGACCCAGGCAACAACTTACGTTCTTCCATGCTCCAAACCTAAACTAGGTCATCTTCTCCACCAGCTAAAAGGTACTTCCCATCCATGTTATTGGTTCATGTACTCTCAGTATAGATACTTTTTCTAGCCAAAACATTATAAGCCAACATGCATTTGTTTGTTTGTGGGCATCTGTGGGGGTGGGAGAAGAAAAGTGCAATGGAAATGTGTGCTACATGACAAGGTTACAAATATGTCATGAACAAAAACCATAAATACTCACCTCCAAGCACAACATATGTTTTTGGTGCAATTCTAGTCTTGTTTTAGAGAGAATCTGTTGTTGCTGTTTCGGTGTGATTTGGGTGCTGTTTTGAGGCTTTTCTTATGCAATTTTAGTGTTCTTTTGGTGCAATTCTAGTGTCGTTTAAGTGTGAATCTAGTGCAGTTTTTCGGGTGTTTCTGATGTTGTTTGATGCAATTCTAGTTCTATTTTAGAGAGTATGTGTTGATATTGTTTTGGTGTAACTCGGGTGCGGTTTTGAGGCTTTTCCGGTGCAATTTTAGCGTTGTTCAAGTGCGATTCTAGTGCCGTTTTAGTGTGAATCTAATGCAGTTATTTTGGTGTAATTCTGATGCTATTTTGATGTTTTTTCGGGTGTTTTTGATGATGTTTGATGCAATTCTAGTTCTATTTTAGAGCGTATGTGTTGCTACTGTTTTGGTGTAACTCGGGTGCTGTTTTGAGGCTTTTTCGGTGTAACTTTAGCGTTGTTTTAGTGCGATTCTAGTGCTATTTTAGTGTAACTCTAGTGCAGTTGTTTTTTGTGCAATTCTAGTCCCTTTTTAAAGAGAATCTGTTGCTGTTGTTTTGATGTAATTTGGGTGCTATTTTGAGGCTTTTCTTGTGCAATTTTAGTGTTATTTTGGTGTGATTCTAGTGCCGTTTTAGTGTGAATCTAATGCAGTTGTTTTAGTGTAATTCTGATGCTATTTTGGTGTTTTTTGGGTGTTTCTGATGTTGTTTGAAGTATTTTGGAGCTATATTTCTGCATCTTCCTTCAAAAATTATTTTGTTCCCTATCTTTAATGCTTTCTCATTTCCTCTACTTATTATAGGAAAAATATGAAGAAATATTACGGGAAAATACAATGTCTCAAACTAATATTGATCAATGTGAAGCATATTACCAAGTTGTGGGGGGAGAAAAGAAAAGAAAAATATATGGTCTTGGATGTGAAGCAAAAAGTTACTACGGGGAGGATCTTTGTGGCTCATCTTCATTACCACCTTCATTTTCTCAATCAACATCGACAACAAATATGGATGAGTTTGTAAAGCAAATGATGCATGCACTTACTAAACATCTTGTTCCTGTTATTGTTGAGCGGGTGCAAGCAATGATTACTCCCATTGGCAACCCATCACATGTGACACCCATAGTGCCTCCTTCTACTACTAATGTGGACGAGGTTGATCCCTGAATTTCAAGTGACGATCGTATCCCTTAGTCTCCCGTAACTTTAATTTTTGATATTGCCATGTTTTTTTGGAAACTACAAACTGTGTAGTAACAATTTTTGATGAACCTAGGTTCATTTAAGAATAGTTGATATATGCTTTGGATATTTTGAACCAAAAATATGTAGTTTGGATTTTTCTATTTATATATTTTGAATCGTTTATGAGTATTATTTTATATGAATGCTGGTTATTTTGCGAGTATTTAGTAATTTACATTTAATTCATTTCAGCAATGCATATTTAAAATAAACAAATCAAATAATTTTAGAAGAAACAAATTTAGCGACTATTTGGTCGTTACTATGAAAAGAATGTTGGCGACGGACTAGCGACGGACTATTAAGAGCCAAATATGCTGGCTCAAACGATAGAATATGTTGCGACGGACTAGCGACCAAAATTTCGTCGTAAATTTATCCAAAATGACGAAATGAATTACGAAATTAGCAACAAAGCTATATATATAATGACGGAAAAGTCCGTCGCTAACAGGTGGCGACGGACATCGTTCGTCACTATGACGTTGCTAAACTTGCGACGGAACTCATTTTTTCGTCACTAAGAGATTATTAACGAGCGTTATAGCAACAGTCAACAATCCGTTGCTAATCCTGTTTAGTGATGGAATTTCATAGATTAGTGACGGATTTTTTCCGTCGGTAAACGCTTTTTTTTTGTAGTGATTAGAGGTTTGGTAAAAAAAAAAAGAAAAAGAAACTTAAGTCGGGTTTTAACATGGAATGATTTAAAATTAATTGGGATGGGTAAGAAGATGTCTTTCAATAATTAAATAGATCAACTATAATTTTTTACGTGACTCTAACATTATATTAATGTGGCACTGACAAGGTACGTGTGTAATGCATTTTTCATTGTGAGACTAGTATTGTAGTGTTAGGATGAGATTAAATTCACTTGAAATTTGTTAATTCGTATTTAAATATCCGTATAGTTAAAGTGGTAAAATAAATTTTGCAGCTAAATTTTAAAGAGTGATTTGATGTATTTTTTCTTTTTAAAAATAGTGTACTACATAATTTGACATTCATGTGCAATGCACGTGTGTCATCACAAGTTTGAAATAAATAGACTTTTTAAGTCTATTTAACTCCCCTATTAAGTTAAATTAGAAAGTGGACTAGTTCAGTCATTTTGAGAAGTTCCGCTATGGGACAGACGAAGAATGACAAATTCTGCCTCATTGATTTTCATGACTCTCATCTATTTAACATTTAATTCTCAATTATGTATTCCTAATTTCATCGCCATTGTTGGATCAACTGCTATCCCAGATATGTTTTTGTGCTTCCCATCTTCCTATTTTAATGGCAATTTACATAGTTAATTAGTACTAATTTGTTGCTTGAAATCAATTAGTAGTAATGTTATGTGTTTTTACCTCAAATGTATGTATGTGTTTGGTATAATGTCTCTTAAACGCATCCAAGAGTGTGGTTTAGTGGTCAATAAAGTGAACGTCTCAGATTCAAATTCTACTCGTTCATAATATTACTTTATTCCTTCCTTGTACATCCGTCTAAGATGGGTGCAAATATAAAAATCTGACAACAAATAGATAAGGGAATGGATGCATTACACCTATGTTTGTTGGGGGGTTTTGTGGTTGAGTTTGTATGAAGAAACGTTTTGATGATAATGAGAAATGATAGGAGCTCTTTGAGATTTTAAGAAGTACCCGGGGGTGGGGTGGGGTGGAGTACGATGAATGCAGAAAAGAGAGAAAATCACATACACAAAAAAAAGAATCTAATCAAGTAAGGAACTTTTTGATGATAATAGAAAGTGATTGGAGCTCTTTGAAACATAGAAAATTATCCGGGGCAATTTAATGTGTGGAGTAAGACAAATGCAGAAAAGAAAAAATCAAAGCATAGTAGAATCTTGTTGATGATAGCAAAAAGTGATGGGGGCTCTTTAAAGCCTTGGGAAGTATCCAGAGAAATTTAATGTGTCGAGTAAGGAGAATGTGGAGAAGAGAGAAAAAGAACAAACAAAAATTTTGATAATGATAAAAGAGAGTAATGAGAGCTCTTTGAGCCTTGGAAAGTATACATGACAATTTAACACGTGGAATAATATGAATGTGGATAGAATAGTGAAAGAGTTCTAATTTCAATTTTAATCTCAAAAAAGAGCACGTATTATACGTATAAAATTTTCTTGAATTTGAGAATATCTTCAGGTAGATCAACTATTAAACTATTATCAAGAAATGAAGTTGCCCTATCAAAGCATTTATTGTCACATAGGAAAGGGTCGATGGAAAGGGAAGACGTGACCCCAACTGGCTTGACAGCAGTGCACAAATACCCGAGAAGATGTTGGTTTTGGTGTCCAATAATGGATCTGGTGCCATGTCACACAACAATACGATGGGAAGAAAAATTTGAGTTATTCCAATACTAATGATCATTGCTTCTCACAAGGGGCTTATATAACTTTATTTGAATAAAGATTCAAATATTTCTCTGAGGTGTTCGCCACATCATATAGTTGAGTGTGAGGTTTTGAAAGTTGATATTTTTTTACTTATATGATGTCACTTCATATTCATTGTTCGAAAGTTCAATAACTCAACCTATGGACTCTATGAACCTCTATGCTTGTCGTTTCATATACAACCATTTAAAAGTGAAGAATACTGAGTTTTCAACATTTCTTCTAGTATATAACCAATTATTTTCTTACATCAAATGCATGTGTTTATATGCTGAAGAAGGTGAAGCTTTAGATAAGTATATTACTTGGTCATGACAGTTGGTACTAGTTATTAAAGTATTTTGTCTTGTTTATTGTTGCTCTCCTTTGTAATCTAGATTATTCCTTGCTTATACATCCATATCTATGTGGTTTATAGATACCAAAAAAACAAATCAAGTACCCAGATTGTCAAGGGCATGTACATATGTAGGTAGGTAGGTAGGTAACCTATGTTTGATGGAGCAATCAATTCGATATGTGTGTCTAAGAAGAAACTTGTTGCTGAGAATGTAAAATAACAGAAGCTCTTTAAAATCTTAGTAAGAATCTGGAGAAAACTAAATATTTAGTGCATGGAGTAAAAGAAATGCAAAAAAGGGTGACAATTTTAAACAATAAAAATGTAAAATAAAAGACAATGTTTACGATAAATATAACTTTCATAGAAGTCGGGAAAGTGTTTCAGATAGATCAAGTGTTTAACTATTGTCAAGCAAGTTGAATTATAATGTAGAAACATTTGAAAAGGAGTCAAAGGAAAGAATCTTCCTGCATCCAATTAGCTCGACAACGGTGCACGAATGCATGCCCAGTAAAATACTAGTTTTGGCGACAACCTGTTACCTTGCCAAACAACTCTATTATATGATACAATTAGAAGACAAGTTTGTGTTAATTCAATTCAAAAGACAATTATTTTAAGAAGGGAGTTAACGTAGCATTATTTGGGCAAAGATGATTGATGTTTGCATCTTGAGTAGTAAGTTTGTGAAGGTTGAGGTTTGCTGGCCTTTATGACTTTCTCAGTTCACATTCAATAATCTTAAGCTTGTCCACTTCACTCATAAATTCACCATTTAATATGAGCTGATAATTGAATATATGGTATCAGGATCAAAAGGGGCCATGATAAAGTCTTGAGCTATATTTTGAAATATAAAGAAGTTAATGTATGAATTGCCTCTGGGGGAGCACGGCATGTTATGAGTTGAGTGCACCATTCGAGTTTGAACTCTACTACAAAAAACGGGTCTGGTATTATAATAGAGGAAGGATCCCAAGAGTCTCTAACCATGTGTCATTAGCCCTCGCGGATTTCTTAAATATAAAAAAAATGAAATATATGGACATCAATTTTTTTTAGAAGCTATGAACATATATTTTGTTGTTAGGTCAAGGGTAAACCTGATGGATGAGAGGGAAGGAAGTCACTCAGCTAAATGATATGACCTATTTTTTCTTATACTATTTTTTAGTTGCAGCATTATTAAGTATCATGTTTCATCATTAGTTAGGCAGATCTACGCCATAAGTTATAGGTACAGTAGTACCAAATAGCTTTGGTTCAAACTCTATATTTGTGTCAAAAATTCACGTAATAATTAAAATATCACGTAATAAACTTAAAATCTTGAATCCAACTTTAACCTAGACATTTTAGTTTCTGTATGGTGCAATGCTATAAGCCTATACTAAAAGGAAATAGTTTTACTTTATATTGACATAAATTTATTTTACTGATGTATTATTTTAGTTCTGTTAAATGTGATCTTCCCATACACCTTATACTTATCTTGAGATATCAAAATATAAATTCTTCTATACATTAAAATTATATCATATTGCCTTTAAAATTCTAGGAAAGGTGATAAATAGGACTTTTCTAATATCATTATGTGAAAGAAGGAGCTTAGGAGTTATTGTTATTTTCCATTCGACAAGTTACCGTCCACATATTTCTGTTCATTAATTGTGTGGATGTGTAGAAAAAATCTAGTGTTGACTAAAGATTAGCACTGAAAGTTATTTTCTTCTCAATTTTTTTTTATCTGATTCAATATTAGATTGTAACATATTAACTGCTTTGACTTAAGACTAACATGTTATTAATGCATTAAATTCTTTGAGCTATTTTTTTTCCTTTTTCTTTTCAGTTGATATATATATTTCTCAGTTCATTGAAGAACAATCTTGCATTTAGCTTCTAGTTCTAGTTTGCATCGTTTCATGGGTCGCAATAAGCTTGTAATGAAGAAAATTGAGGATCCAATATCCCGTCAACAGATCTATTCAAAGCGCAAAAATAGCATTGTTAAGAAGTCAAATGAGTTGGCGGTTTTATGTGATACAGATGTTGCGATGTTAATGTTTTCTCCAACAGGTCAAGTGACCAGCTATTCTAGCAAAGAAAGGTTAATGGAATTTCTATAATGATATTTTTTGTTTGAATATTCCATGTTTCCTTTATGATACAGAATGTGATATGATTTCTTTTGGTTGTTTAGTGTTGAGGATATCATGATCCGTGCTATGAACCAGCCTAGTAAACGGAATCAGCGGTATGTTTATTTCAATATGTTAGATCCATGAGTTAGACTTTGTCAATTTCATTTAATTGACTATCTCAAATGTATTTTTTATTTTTCCAATCCACATGATTGTTGAAGATCCATTCCAAATGCAAATGAACAGGTACTAAGTTTTACATATCTTTTACTGATCAACAGCCTCTATCGACAAGTCATTGAAGTTTCATTTGATCTTAACATAATTTTTATTTTACAGCCTTTGATGCAGAGTCTCACACAGTCAAAAGTTGAAGGAGAAATGGTTGAAAAGATTTCTATGTATGACACTCTCCTTTTACATCCGTTTATATGTATTAGTCTATTAGTCTATCAGAGCAGATACATGACTTCTCGAGTTCTTTTATTTTGATTTGTTCCTTTTTTATGTGATATTTTTCTACGTGATTGAATATATTTTTGTCATTTTTGTTGGGTTTTTACAATGCTGATGATTGGTTCAACGTGCTTTAGTGTCGAGGTAAGATCTGATGCTTGTATACTTACAAACTCCTAGGATATATCACTCAGATAGGGTAATATTTAGAAAAGGAATCACCTTCAGCCAATAGTTATAAGCCTATATTTGTTATTACTGAAAAACTAGTAACTTGATATATATTTTTTTATGTATTTTCATAATAGGCTCATGAGGATAAGCTTAATAAGCTCAAAAAGACACTAAGTAGAGCACAAGAGAAAATAAGGTTGAAGAGTTCCTTACTCTCTATTTCCTTCTTGTCTTTCTTTTTTCGTCCTACCTCTCTTTTCTTATATTCTAAAGATTCCCTCTTTTATAATGATTTTTTCCCTTGGACCGGGCAGGTCTTACGAACCACATGTGGAGAATATCAGCTCAGTCCAAGAAGTTGATGCATATAAGGAGTTTCTTATGGGTGCTATTGAACGAATTCAACAATCCAAAGTGAGCATATCTCAAGGCTGATATAATTTTTTACTTCTATTTCTTAGTGCTAGAGACTCCGAATAAACTTAAAGCTCAATACATGACTCCCCCTCCCCCAACACACACGCAAAAAAAAAATGGTACTTGTTAGTTAGTTGAATTAGGACAGGCATGATCATGTTTTATACTTTTCTTATCAGGCAAAACTCTTGGGTGGCCAGGAATTTCTCCAGAGAAATGAAAACTTCGCGGTAAGACATTTTTGATTGTGTCATATTTGAAAGGATGCTTAACTGTTTTTCAGACATCTAGTATGGAAAGTAATTGCTAGCATTATAATTTCTAGGTGGCTTCGATCAATATAGAGGATATGGTTGTTGCAGGTAATGAATCTTCATATTCAAATGCTTTGTGGTAACTCTTTTGAGTGCTTTATATATGTTTCTATTTTCTAAAGTTGTTTATCTTTGAATAAAATAGTACTATTATCTTCAGATTGCAAAACATGAAATGTTTGAAAGAATATTCTTCTCTCGCTCCCAAAAGTTAAGAGTGCACTTTATACTAATATACATATCTATGCATACCTATACATATAATAAACATATGTATACACAACATATTCACACCATGTACAACCAAGTGTATATGTAGTGTACACTTTGGCCATTTTTGATAAACCAGATAGCCGGATGACATATATATTGAGAAATCTATATAATAACTTCTAGGCCTCAGTCTCAAACAAGTTGATGTGAAATCCGCACTTCTTCATTTAAATTCATTTCGTACCATCATCATACTAATCTATGAACTCTATAGCCATTTTTTTTATTTTCAAACACTTGATTACACAGAAGAATCTACTGAATTTTATTTCTCTTGATTTGTAGGAACCAGTAGTGGATGGAAGTTTTGAGTAAACAAATTACTGGATTGCAGTGAAGAAGTAGTTGCAGGTGTCCAACAGTTGCAGCATGAATTATGTTATACTAGTTTATATGTTAAAAACTTAGTAGAATGAATAACTTGCACCAATCGGGTAAGCAAAAGTATAAATAATGTTGCATATGTCTATTATTAATGCAACTTTTATAGTTCTTGTACAATATCAAAACAAAGGTATTGTGTTTTGAAATAGAAAACAATTTGGTTTAATTGGTTTGGTTTTTATTTTAATTTGATAACTTTTGTATCGTCCTAGTTTATAAAGTTTTGGTTCGTTTTCTAAATCTTTAAATTAGAAGCTAGATATAAGAGATCTAAAACGACTACTTTCTTCTATTCATTTTGTAAGTGGTCAAGAATCTTAACTCCCCGATTTAAAAGTAAGTCTACAAAAATGGACATGGTAATTATTTGAGGATCAGAAGTTTTCTATCAAATTCTTCATACTTTTTTAAAAAACTAGTTTTTCGGGGTGCGCTTTGTGCGTGTATCATAAATATATAAGTGTACTATTTGTAAAAAATCACATATATTACTTCCTCCATTTCAAAATAAGTGAATTATATTGTTGAGGGAATGCACACTCATTAAGAAAAAAAAGTTTAGGACATAAATTGAACACTATTTTCCACTTTTGCCCCTTTAGTTATTCTCAAACTCTTCTTGAAAATGTAAATAATTCAATGTAAAATCATAAATATAAACAATTAACTCTTTTGAAATTATCACCCAGAAGTGTTAATGGGAGGCAAAAATGGAAGAAGTTTCCAACAACTCTCTTGAACTTTGAACAATTCACATATTTTGAAATTGAGGGAGTAATAAACAACGTATTTGAGATATAAAATTAAAATTAAAAGAAAAAATGTGTCTTATCATATAATATATCATAAACAAACTCTATTATAAAGTTTTTTGTATGCATCAATGTTTGATTCTTTGTAGATTCTCATATAAACTTTAATTAAAAATCTAAAGAATCTTTATAACTAACTTTTATGTTAATGTGAACCCAAAAGTTCTCGTTTAACTCAATAATATCTTGAAGTTTCATTGCTCATCAATTGAAGCTTCATGTGAGGATATAAGCTCATTTTAGAAAGCATAAACACATAAAATTTATGGAGATGAAAATGTTAAATAATGGGGAAGTTTTCCATCGAGCAATCATGCCTTGCGCTCAATGCGAGAAAATAAATTATAACTGAACACCAAAAACCTAATTACAATTTTTTATAACAATGATCTCATAGATGTGAGGTTTATCTTTTCAAAGTTATAACTAACACCCTAATACATCTTCTGGAGTTGTAATATTGGTGACTAAATAGCTAGACAAAACATTAAAATATATTGAACTCAAAAAAAAAGTAGAAAACTTTTTGTTGGGGCATAATGTATTTAAATTTCAAGGAATTGAAGGAGACCACTTCTTCATTTAGTATAGGAAAAAATAAAAAGGCAGGAGTTACAGAAAATAAACAACTCTTAACAAATGAAAGGGTTTGAAAACTGAAAGAATTTATTTTCTTTAAAATGTCTTATAATTGAGAAAGGAATATCAACAAATGTTTTAAAAGGCAAAATAAGAGAAAACCCATAAAAAGAAGACAAAAAACATCATAAATATAATTGCAAGGGTATTTTAATAATCTACCGTTTAACTGCCTGAGGCTTTCAACTTTTTAATAATACTAGTTCTCGAACATGTGTGTTGTGTTAGGGTTTTGTCCTGATTTTTTCACCTTATTTGAAGTTTATTTTTCTTTTGAAGGAAAATCAAAGTATTACCATAAATGCGTTAACTTTTTCTGGAAGGAAAATATAATTATTTTCATATTTGGTTTATTGTTTCCTTAGAGGAAAACTTGAAACTCTATAAATTGAAGACCCTTCTTCTCTATACCAAGAACAACAACAAGAACATCCACAATGTAGTTGTTTAAAGAGTTTTGGTTATAAGGAGATTTTCTCCTAAACATATTTATGTTTTTCAATATTAGTTTTATAACATGTAGGTCGCTTGACCAAATTATATTAATATTATATTTTTAGTATACTTTTATTTGTCATCTGATTTATCAACCATATGATTTGCAATTGTAAGCTTCCGCATGATGCCTTAATCACTTTCGAACCCAACATGTTGCACGTGTATCTCATACTAATTAGTAGTATTAATGTTTTAAAATGATATAAATAGTATTGAAGTATGTATGTGATGAAAATGTAGGAGGAAAATACAAGCGTGAATTGATGAATGATAACCTATTGGATTGATATTTATTGTTATCGCAAAGCACTAACATCTAAAAAATGTTTTCAAATTATGAACGGGAGAATATCTTTTATTTTCTGCAAGTGAAATATGAATTTAGGGAGAAAAAAAGTTTCTTCTAGTACATTCTTCAAGTATCATTGGATTAAGTGGACGAATAAGCAGAAACCACCATTTGATGAGTTGAACCCATGGATAATAAAGAAGAGAAAATAAATAAAATAAACTTATGTCAAGAATACAGTTTGGGCCAAAAATTGTAGACATAATTAACTTAATTGTTGTCTTCAACTTTCGAATACATGAAATTAAATAACACCTCATCATCTTCAAATTTGCTAATCCTTTTAATACGGTGGGTTGTTTAATTGTATGATATTTTAAAACTGAATGTATATGTTGAATTTTTAATTGGAAATAGATGAATTGATTGTATATTTTAAATTTTAAGTGGAAGTAGGAGACATTGAAGAGGCTGATCAAGAAGGTGTGTTTGGGCTTTCATTTGTGAGGTTTGGGTTTTAAAGATTAATGATTTGAGAAGTTATAATAAGATTATATATAATTAAGAATAAAGATACTACTCAATCCTTTAAGAAACAATAAATAAAAAGGGTAATTTTACTATATTATCCTTTGACTTTATTAAATTTAATGCTTTGAGAAATGTGTTAATTGATAAATTGTATTTAATTGTAGGGGTAAAATAGACACAAAAGGTAAATTATCTCATGATTTTTTAAATTGGACAAGTATTGTTGGATAACTATTTTTAGTATAGTGGACAACTATTGTTGGACGGAGGGAGTAAAATGTAGTAAACTTTAATTAATAAAAGCTAGTTCTGTTTGTACTAACTCTTAGAATTATTTGAATTTGAGCTTTTTGTATATCAAGAGTAAACTTTTGGATGCTATAGAGTTATAACAACTCTTATTGCAAGATTGTATAAATGTTTGCACTCCATGAATCGTTTATGGAGCTTGAAATTTCAATAAATTTTTAAGTACGATTAAATATTCCATTAAATGCACTAAAAACTAGTAGAAGACGAGTATTTTTGACATAAAAAACAAAACAGAGAATAAAATTAAGCTATTTATGATAGTTCAAGGGCAATTTTGCTCTTTTTTTTGGCATGTTGGACTGCTATGCCAGCGATCTAAATGACTAATGTGGTCATCCGTTAGTCGTAAGGGTATTTGTGGTCTAAAAATAGACGGGAAAGATATTTTTGATATCAAAAAATAAACGAAAGGTAAATATGAGCTATTTTGAATAGTTTGAGGATATTTTTTATCCTTTTCTGTTATTTATATAGTTTTGTTTAGTTTATTTATTGCAGTTTATTTCAATTAAGCTAGTGTTCAAAACCGTCAAACTCGTGCTATAGCTTAAAACAGATGAATATAGCTAGCCTTTATTATTTTACATTATTTCTAAAAAGATGTCTGAATTCATTTAAAGAGTGAAGGGAAATTATGTGAAAATTAATTAATAAGACATTCATTGATCTCTTATAGTCTTAAAATTTTTACCAACTTTGACGTTACTATTTTTTTAAATCCTTCCACTCCTTGTTTATTAAATGTACTCACAAATTAACCATTTCAGTTCTATTTCATTCCAATATTTCTCAAAGACGTCAATATGGCAAAGTTGACGAGACTTGTAGATGATGTTCTTGCAATTGTTGCATTAATTTCCTTGTTTTTTCTTATTGTGACACCAATAGGGCTAGCCATCGATGATTCATATGGTTTAGACATATATGACGATATCATGGACGACGTCTATACCAAAGAGTTACTTAATTCTCCGCTATATTCAATTCCTGATGACTATAAACCAACATTGACACCTGAGTCACACCCTGAATTTCACGTAGAAGTGAAGGAATGTTTGAAGAATATTTCAGATGATTGTGGGGTGATCATATTCAACAAGATCTTCAATAGTGGCAAGTACATCGATGTGGACGAGTGTTGTGGCCAACTTTTGATGTTGGGGAAGAAATGCCATCACGCTATTATTGAGTCTACTATTGACAGTCCTGAGATGAAGGGAGTGAACAAAACTGCGGTCTGGATAAGTAGTGACAATCTTTGGAAAAAATGTGGTTCTGTTTCCCATTAATTAATTTTAATTTGTCTCTCGAGTTTATCAATGAACCTATATGTTGATGTTTTCAAATAAATTAAATTGTTAAAATTATAATAGGTTTATAACAATTTTTTTGTTGTTGTTATGATAATATATGCATGTAACACATGAGAGTAATTGTCTTGTCATGTACGTATATCTAGTTTCAATAAATGGTAACCAAAATAATTTAAGTACTTTATTTCATATCTTAGTTGTTCTCTCTCTTCTTTCTTTATTTTTTTGGCTTAAGTCATCAACAGCCTCTTAAAGTTGTCCACATAATTCACTTAGACACCTCAACTAGGACTTGTACCTATTAAACACTTAAATTGTTCAAAACATGTACCTATTAAACACAAAATGATGTTGTGGCAACATAAGTGTACCTCATTTGGAATTAGCGCGTGAATAGGTTCCAAATAGTATCTTATTTTTATTTATTTTTTAAAAACTTGTACTTTTTTTTGTTTTATTGACACAGGGTACTAAAATAACAAAAAAAATTATTTATTTAAAATTGATTTCTTAATAAACAAAAGAAATCAACCCCACCCCCTTATTCGAGCCATCATCTTCTTCCTCAAACTCTCTGCACATTTATTTTTCTTTGTTATCTCATTTCCTTTCATTCTTTATATCTATATATGTATAAAATCTGAATCTACTAATTGATGTGATTTTGCGAGAAGAAAGAAGATTTTTAATCGGCCTTTGTTCATCTCTATTTCTGACCGCTCAAACAGACATCACCATTCAAATTAAAATGTAAACTAATTAAGCTTATTAAAATGATATCATAAAATTTCATAGAATTAAAATTGATAGTTAAAAAGAAACAAAGAGTCCTTCAACCCCAAAAAACATCAGTTATGAAATTCAGAAAAATATTTGAGGTAACTCCATTTTTTCCAGCCATGGTGATAGGAATTCATAATTTTCCGACGAAACCTTATTTATCTTCCTCGGACCAAAACTAGATGGAGAGAAGAGGATTAGAGTTGAAAAATTGATTGGAGGGGGGGTGGGGGGTTTGTCCTGTTGGAGAGATGGGGATGTTATGATTTGGATCAACTGGAGAGAAAGAAAGAGAGGTTGCCGTTGGGTGGGTGGGTTTATTTAGAGAATTCTTTTTTATTTTTTTTAGTTAGTTAAATAGACTAAAATAGTTACTTTTTAGAATTTCATTTTTTAAATAAATTTTTTGAACCAAATGCCACATGTCATTATTTAATTCATCAATTTGTCATGTCACAGCGAGTGTAGTACACACATTTCATATTTTTGGGTGATTGTCAAAAAAATGTCTAATAGGTATCAATTTTAAAGGGCATAGGTGTTCAATAGGTACAAGCCTTAGTTGGAGTGTTTAAACGAATTATGCGGACAACTTTAAAGGGCCGCAGATGATTCAAGCCTCTTTTTTTTGCCTCTCTTTTATGTATGACTTAATATATGCGTATGATTCTTAAGTAAGATGAGAACAATATATTTCTTTCAAAATGTTAATTAGTATTATTACATAGGGGTAGGGGGCGGGTAAGGGAAAACAGAGAGCGGATTACAAGGTAGGATATCAAATAACCCTCATCAACAAAGTGAAAGTTGAGATAACCAATCTGACTATCTGAGCTAGCCAATGAGAGTGATATTCAATTTTGTGACTTTATTTATTTTGGAGAGCTTATGAAATAGGCAAACTGAGGGAATGAGCGTCAGGAATTTTGTCATAGGAAATTCAGAACTTCCATCCAATTTAGTTTTCTGAAGAGAGCAATTTTAAAGATCCAATGTAATACATCGTATTTTCCCTCTTGTTTTTTTTCTCTAATAAGCTCCTTCTTTTGAAAAAGATTGGTCAAATACAATTATGTCAAGTAATGTTCGATGATCTGATAGATTTATGCCATGTGTATCATAAAATAATGGAAAAATTACATAATCAGATACACTTCACTATTATATATATTATTATTATCTATAATTTCAAAATACTATGTATCTTACCATTAATTAAGAGTTTCTTACCATATGTTGAGGAAGATATACTTAGATACATGTATTTTTGCTACCAGATACACTAAAATTGGGAGAGAGGTGAGCAAGATGGGGAGGGAGGCAAGTGAGATTCGTTATGTATCTCAGATACATGCGAATCACACTAGATACACACTAGATACATGTATATATATGTATATGGTGTGATTCGCATGTATCAGGGATATCAGATACATAGGAGAGTGACGAGCGAGATGGGAGAGACGCCGGCATATCCAGGATTTCGAGATGATGGGTGCACTATTATAAAAAGATTGATCCAAGTTATAAATTTGATCGGTTCGATGTATATAAGATTCAAATTTCTAACCTCGCATACAGAGGTGTACCTAGCCGTCATCGTATTATATGATACTCCGAGTGTGGGTTCATACATCTATATATCAATATTTTCTTAAAAATATAACACTACTATATATGATCTTGGGAGGGGACCATGGGTTCACGTGAACCCGGTGATCCCCCCTTGGATACGCCTCAGATGTGATCGAGATTTTTTATGTATCCCAGATACATGTGATCAATCCACTTAGATACAATGTATCTACAAGAAAATACACCTAATTTTGACCCCATGTATTTCGAGATACATGTCTGGATGTATCTGAACATATCTGGATGCACCAAAATCTGGTAAATTACCTAATATTGCAAATTAGAGTGTATCTAAGTAATTAACTCTTAAACTAGTGAAATTCATGTAAATTCCCCTAAAATAATTTATGGTTGAGATCCATTGCAATTTATATACTCATCAAAATAATTGAAAATGGCAAAATACACTAACGACCGTCGTGTACTTGAGAATCTTTCATTAACCTTATAGTAACCCACGTTCTTACATTTTAAAAAATATACTTTTTGTAAATTAAAGCAAAATGCACCCTGATGAATTTTCTCAAGAAAATAAAATTAAAATGACGGGAGTATGCTTCCCCGACTTTTAATGTTAGTTATTGTTTGATCTAATTAATTTTGGTTCCTTTATTTATTTTGAAGTTGATTGTTTGATATTTGTTTGATCTAGTATTATATGTTTTTATAAGAATTAAAAAGCTTCAAACAAGAAGGTTGCATTGTAATTTTTTTAAATATATTATCACGTTATTTCTTTATTTGAATTATTGTGTCGAACTCAATAATGATGTTTTTAAGACTTAAGTAATTTGATTATCATCTTTTTGAAGTGTAATTGAGAATTTAAAAAAAAATCATGTGTGAAACTACTCCTGAAGAAGTTTTACAAAAAGTAACCAATGTACTTAATTTTTACAATGAGTATGCAAGAGTAAGGGTTGGTTTTGGTGTTCGCAAAGAATATGTCATTAATAAAAATAAGAAATTAGGTTATGTGATATTACGAAAGATTATATGTTTCATGGAGTGTATTCGTAGGAATGATAAACGAAAATATCAAATTAAAAGATTTCGAAGAGGTCTAAACTAAAACAGGATGTTAAGTTTATATTATTATTATCTGTCACTCAATGGAAAGGTATCATATGACAAAAGTTGAGTTGGAACATAATCACCCTCTTTGTTTTAAGACAATGGACCGAATATTACCATCTCATAGAAATATATCTTAAGATATAATATCTTTTTATTAAATATTCATTATAAAAATGAAAAAATAATTACTTTTGTTCTAAACTTCTAAAATAATAAATAATTTGAAATAATAGTTTATAAAAATTAAGGTTATAATTTGAGACGAAAGGAGTAATATGAAAGAGAAAATGTCATAAATGGTCCCTAAACTATTGGAATAGGTGTAAAATAGTCCTTTAACTATATACTTATCGGATGTAGTCTTTTAACTATCCAAATCTTATCAGGTTTGGTCTATTAACTATATACTTATCGGTTTTAGTCTTTTAAGTATTCAAAAACTTATTAGGTTTGATCTCTATCTATTTTTTTATACAAATAACATAGGTTTATATTAACGAAATCCATGTCTTCATTAAATTAAATTATTAACCCATTTTTTCAGTTGTTTATCTTTTCCCGTTACTTCTTCTACAAATTACTCTTATGGAAAGAATTTTAACCTTAATGATTCAAAATAAAATTTACGAGAAAAGTAAATAAAAGTCCTAATTTTATTCAGTGAAGGATAAAATGAAACATAATTGTTGCTAATGACTTGAATATGCTAAAATTTATCATAAAAAGAAAAAAGTTATTATCCATTAGATGTGGCAAGAGATTTATTTATATTTAATGAAACGTTTTTTTTGCAATGAGAATAAAATTAAAAGTTCTTTACTCACATGTTTTGATTCCAAACTTTGTACTCCAACAACTTTATTGAAGGGAATTTGTTTAACTTTTTAGAAGTTGAAATTTAAAAAAGTTAGATTTGCATATAATTTTTTTATATTTTGAAATAGATCAATTTTATTATTTTGTTCATTTTATTTTATGTAGAGAAATTTGAATAATAAGATCAAATTTCTTGTTTTTCTTTTGTATGAAATTTTTTTTAAAAAAATGAGCGTTTATTATGAACCATTAACCGCTAAAGAATGGAATATGACATATTCAAGTCATTATGAATAATAATATGTTTTATTTTATCCTACATTGAATAAAATCAGGACTTATATCATCTTTTCTCATTAATTTTATTTTGAATTGTTGAGGTTAGAGTTCTTTTCACAAAAGTAATTTGAAGAAAAAATAGCGAGAATGGAGAAAAAAGCTGAAAATAAGTTAGAGATTTAATTTCATGGATGCATGAGTTCCATCAATTAATATAAACTTAAGTTATTTATATAAAAAATATACAAAGACCAAAGAGAAAATGACCAAAATGGTCCTTAATGTATGGGTAATGCTTCATTTTGGTCCTTAATGTATTTCACTTAATTGAAATGGTCCTTAATATATAACAAAAGTATTCATTTTGGTCCTTAATGTATTTCACTCGATTGAAATGGTTCTTAATGTATGACAAAATGCGTTCATTATGGTCCTTTACCCTAAACGTAACAGATTTATTAAAAAAAAAATTAAATTTTACTATAGACCCTACGTGGCTAACAAAATTTACCATTATTGACTTTTTTTTGTTGGCTTTAAAGAAAAAACTCTATAAAATCTAACACCGTTTTCTCTAGTTTCTCCAACAAAATTTACTATTTTCTCTTTTCAAAAATATTATTCTATTGAAGTAACACCCATTTCTTTTCAAACAAGAGAAATACTAGTAATAAAATTTTGTTAGAGAAAGTAAAAAAAATGGTGTTAGATTTCTTGGGATTTTTCGTTGAAGCTAACAAAGAAGACATTAATGGTGAATTTTGTTGGCCACGTGGGGTCCATAGTTAAATTTAACATTTTTTTTGATAAATTTGTTAAGTTTAGGATAATGGATCAAAATGAACACCTTTTGTTATACATTAAGGATCATTTCAATCAAATGAAATATATTAAGGACCAAAATGAACACTTTCATTATACATTAATTAAGGACCATTTCAATCAAGTGAAATACATTAAGGATCAAAATAAAACATTATCCATACATCAAGGACCATTTTGGTCATTTTCTCGAGAAAAAACCTGATATGTTTTTGAATTTTTAAAAAACTAAAATCGGTAAGTGTATAATTAAGGGACTAAAATTAGTAAGTGTATAATTACGGGACTAAATCTAATAAGATTTTAGATAATTAAATGACTAAATTCAGTAAGTATATAAGGACTATTTTAGACTTGCTCTAATAGTTCATAGACCTAATTTCCTTAAATATGAAACATGAATGTCATTTTCAATGTTGTTCCTGTGGTTGCAGTGAGATCGTGCAGGCCACAAGCTTAAAAAATTATCCAGGGACCATAGCTTGTGTCTCTTCAGTTTCTGAAAAGCATCCACTGGATTACTTATTTGTTTAGTACATTTGTCCTTAACAAAAGAAACTATAATTCTATTTCACTTGCTATAATTTTAATTAAGAAGGAAAACCATAGCCATTCATTTACTTTTATGGTACTGAAATTTACAGATTTTGACAATTAAAAGAAAATTTTATTCTATACTTTCTTTTTTTTTAAAACTTAAATTGGCCTTATAGCAACTGTATAATCATCACATAAACTATATCCACCATTTAAGATATATGGGGTCCACTTCGGCTAATAGGAGGCAATTGTTCGTTGACATGTGTGCTTCAAACTATGTGCTTGGGTGACATGTACTTGAGTTGTGTGCTTGTAACAAAGGTTGATTTGCTCGGAATATGTAGGGCCAACTTCGGCTAGAAGCAAGCAGTTATTAGTATATATGTCTGCTTCTAGCCAAGGGTATTTCTGATAAATTTAGTATTTCTTTATGTTTTTAATTTTTTTTTCTTTTAAATTTGTCTTATATTTGAATATTACGTTAAAAGTATTATAAATCACAATAATTAACAACTAAAATATTGGGTTATATATGTGAAAATTAGTTTAAAGTGCTATAAATTATAATAATTAACAACTTAAAATATTAGAAAAACATATAAAAGATTGATTGACTCCCCAAATTCTATTAACTAGCGTTTGACCACAAATTTTCAAATATTTTGGCAAGTCATTTTTGGGTGGAGTTCTGAGTGTAGTTTCACCACGCATTTGGCCATAGATTTTAGGAAAAATATTTGATTTATACCCATAAGTTTTAAAATTATTTAAAATACTCATAAGTTTATATTATCATTTTATAATGAAAATATTTCATGAAAAATCATGACAACAAACATAATTAATATGAATTTGAAAAAAGAGGAAGAAAACAAAAGAAAAATATCATTGATTTGTATACGAAAAACTATTATTACTACTTGTAATTGGAAGTGACTTTGTAGAGTAAACTCGGATAAAAATTGTATAAAATATGTATATAACGGTATAAATTTTGTACAATAAACTAGGAATGAAATTTAATCAAAAACTATAAATAATGGGTATTTTTATAAAATATAAAAGTTTTGGGTAATTTTTAAATTTTAAAAAATTTCCCCAATACTACTATTTGGCCCAAATTCTAGTTTTTTCTAGAATTTGGGAACTCGAGATATTTGCTAAATATATTTATCAAGTAATGACAAATTATATGACCAAACACTAGTTTCCAAATTTTTCTCAAATATATTGGTGGCCAAACGAGCCCTTAGTATGACACAAATTGAGACAGGGGAGTAACATATATTATTTAAAATTGACATAAAAATTACTATAAATCACAATAATTAATATTTTAAAATCATAAATAATAATAAAAAAATTTTGATCGGCTCTCCAGGTTTCATTTTTGTCACATAAATTAGAACAAAGGAAGTAACACATATTATATGAAAATGACGTAAAAAAAAACTATGAATCACAATAATTAACAACTTTAATTATTTTAAAAAAACATATTCTAAAAAATTTGATTAAAACTCTTCAAATTCCATTTGTATAGAGCATAAATTGAAATATTAAATGTAACATATATTACTTTAGTAGTGGCAATTGGGCGGGTTGGGTTAAATTTGGGCGGGTCAAAATGGGTCAAGAGAATAAACGGGTCTAGACCCAACCCAACCCAAATTTGTTTGGGTCAAAATGGGTTGGGTCAAAACGGGTTAGGTAACGGGTCATAACCCAACCCGCCCAATTTTTACTAAGTTTTAGTAGCTTTATTTGTTATTTTATAAGCTTTTAAAATCTAATAAAATTATTATTTTTCTTTATTATAACTATGTATAACATATAAAATCAAAAAAAATATTTTTTAATAATATTTTCACAAAATTTCTCAAAATCCAATTCGGATTACATATCAACCCAATTTTTAATGGGTTGA
Organism: Solanum appendiculatum; assembly: GCA_018342035.1. Classification (NCBI taxonomy): domain Eukaryota; kingdom Viridiplantae; phylum Streptophyta; class Magnoliopsida; order Solanales; family Solanaceae; genus Solanum; species Solanum appendiculatum. The sequence continues at coordinate 1,792,636 of JAGDQO010000378.1, read as the reverse complement.
AATGGATTGAGTTGAGATGGGTTGAACTTACTAATGGGCGGATCAATAACCAATCCAAACCTAAATGGGTTGGATCGGGTTGACGAGTTGAGCTTAATTTTGCCATCCCTATATTACTTGCATCTACATTAGCATTCTCTAATAGGATTGGTTAAAGTGTACTGCATAGAGTAAGTGTGTACTACACACTTGGTAGTACCACAATGAAACAGCAGACACACTCACTATGTTGCCACGTTGAAAACAGCCAACAATTTCATCTCTAGAAAACTCCACACTGTGCTTATATCTCAAACTTTCTGTAACCTTTTTACACAAATTCCAACTATGGCCGCCACTGCCTCTGCTAATTCACTCACATCTGCTTTCCTTCCTCGTCAAGGTCAACTTTCTATTTTTTTTTACCGTAACTCTGCTTCGTATTCGAACTCACAATTCACAATTTTAAGGTTAATGGTGAGGATGCGTCGTATTTCGTTTCCCCCTTTTGGTACACAAGATTAGCTTAAATGCTGTAGTTTGATGTTTTGTTTGAATAATACAGGACTTAATGGGTCATCTAAGAGCTTACAATGGAGAACCCAAAAGGTATTTTCTGCCTTCTTTTTTTAATTTTTATGTCCAAAATTAGGTATCACTATCTGTAGCTTTGTTCTGATTTTTATGGCCTAAATTGATTGGTTGCAGAAGCAGATTGCAAGAAAAGCTGGTTCTGCTACAATAACAGCTAAATTTGACCTCAAGCCTCCTCCATATCCAATGGTAATTTTTTAAATTTGAAAAAAAAAAAAACTCCTTCAGTTAGCTTTTTTTTTATATGTTTTTTTAATGACCGTGCTGTTCGGGTCTGCTTTCACCCACCTCCACTAATTCCATGGAAGACTTATTGCCTTCCATCAACTAGCAGATAACTCTGTCCTAGGACAGATCTAAAGAATCACGTAGTGTTTTTTTGTCTCCGCTGGGTTGGGACTTATAAATTGTCTGAATAGTCAAATAAAAATTGGATACAAAAAATTTCATATAATAATTGACTCTTGACTAGTTAGGGATTGAAATTCGAAACATAGTAGAAGTAGTTGTAGTTATAATTATTCTTTTGTCTTGAAAAAATCATGTCATTGTTAATTACTAGTATATGATTTGTAGAAGGATGGAAAAATCTGCGAATTAGTCTAATGTAAACTCCCAGACCCCTTTTTCTCCCTCAGACTCTTTTCTTCTATATTGATTTGAACTCTGAATATGTTATAGGATGCTTTGGAGCCTCATATGACTAGCAGAACATTTGAATTCCACTGGGGGAAGCATCACAGGGCGTATGTCGACAACTTAAACAAGCAAATAGATGGAACAGAATTAGATGGAAAGACACTAGAAGATATAATACTTGTTACATATAATAAAGGTGCTCCCCTTCCAGCATTCAACAATGCTGCTCAGGTGAAGTACTTAACTTTTGATTGTTTCAGTTGTAATTAATTACGAGTTTTTAAGTTCTCAGTGAAGTGTCATCTCATAGTTTTATGCACTTTTAGCTATTTTGTTCTGTGTAATGCCGAGTCCTTTTATATCTTCTTTCGCATTACAGGCATGGAATCATCAGTTCTTCTGGGAATCTATGAAGCCCAATGGAGGAGGAGAGCCATCTGGTGAATTATTAGAACTACTAAACAGAGACTTTGGTTCCTATGATACATTTGTTAAAGAATTTAAGGCAGCTGCAGCAACACAATTTGGCTCTGGTTGGGCCTGGCTTGCATGTAAGAAATTCTTTGCCTTTTATCTGCATATATACATGTGTCTGTTCAACCCTTTTGTGTTATAATTGAGCCAAATGACTGAAAAGTGATTCATTTGTTACTTCATAGACAAACCTGAAGACAAAAAGCTTGCTCTGGTGAAAACTCCTAATGCTGAAAATCCTCTTGTTTTGGGTTACACAGTGAGTAAAACGCGTGCTTCTCTTATTCTTTTGTTCATGGGATTTCATCTTACATAGCATAGCAGTTCATACCGTAATAGAAATCTCATAACTGTGGTTTTGGTTGCAGCCGCTGCTCACCATAGACGTTTGGGAGGTAAGCAGAACACACTCACTTATCATAAATCTGTCTGAATTTGTTTTTTTTTTTTCTCTCTTCTTTCGGAACAAAAATGATTTAGTAAGCCAAGTCTTGATTCTTTTACTTTTGTGTTTGATACTACAGCATGCCTACTATCTGGACTTTCAGGTAAGCCTAACCTCTGATGAAACTAAAATACTTTCATTGATGTTTAATATTTTCTTGAGACATATTCGAACTCTCTTCTACCATCTTTTGCTTGTAGAATCGGCGACCTGACTACATATCTATCTTTATGGAGAAGCTCGTGTCATGGGAAGCAGTCAGTTCTAGGCTCAAAGCAGCAACAGCTTGAGCTGTTTCGCGAGAAAACAGAAAGGAAGAAGAGGCAAATCTAGGAGGCACTGAAGGGAGAAAGATGTATTCTGGGAGTACATATTTGAGGCAGAATGATTTTTGTTAAAGAGACACTGTTCAATCCTGCCATTTGATACATTTCACGTATTAAAATTAGTGAATTATGTGAAAATGTGAACGCCTGATCAAAATAATTTATTCGGAACTTCTAAAACAATAAATAATTTGAAATTACTATAATAATTTGAGATGAAGAGAGTAATATCAAAACATGAACATCTTTTTCAATGATGTTACTGTCGTGTGCAGTGAGAGCGCGCAGGCCACAAGCTTAAAACATTATCCATAGCCCGTGTCTCATACGTTGTTGGAAGCATCCACTGGATTATACTTTGGTACACTGATGTTCTTAAACTATATGAAATGAATAAAAATATTCTCCGTTTATATTTTTGTACACTTATCTTTTGTTAACAAAAGAAACTATGGAAACAGGTTAAAAATGCTTTTAAATTATATGAAATGAATAAAAATATCCAATGTTTATATTTTGGTCTGAAAATATCTTTACCGTCAATACTTTGATCCAAAATACCTCTATTATAGCTAAATATGTCAAAATGCTCTTTTCCAAATAAATTTTTTTTTCTTCTTAAACACATCTTGTTCCTAATAAGAATATTACTTTTAAGGAACCCTATTCTTGTTTTCTTTCTTTTAAAATCACTTTAATTGTTAAAAATGTAGGAAATAATTTTTTTCTTCTTAATATCGTTTTATCAATTAAAATAAAATAAATTAATGTACTCTTTTAACGGATAATATATGTCATATATATATATATATATATATATATATATATATATAAAAGATCATAGTAAACTTATCATTAATTTTCATTTAGATAATAATAAAAATAATTATAACTAAACAAGAAAGATTTTTATAGTTTCATTTTTTTTCTCCAAATTAAAGTAGGATAAACATTTGGTAATAAAAAATATTATAAGGAAAAGTATGTGTTTTAAAAAAACAATGTGTATATATATTTATTTATTTAATGGAAAAAAGACATTTTTGATCCAGTATGTAACAATAAGGGTATTTTTGGACCAAAATATAAATAGAGGATATTTTTATTCATTTCACATAATTTAAGGACATGTTCCCCTTTTATGAGAAACTAATACTATTTCACTTATAATTTTGAGAAGATAAACCATAGCCATTCATTCACTTTTATGGTTTGAAAATTTACAGGTCGACACTTAAAAAAAGAATTTACAGAAAATTTTATTCTATGTAAATTGACCTTACAGCAATTGTATAATCACATAACTATATTCGTTTGTGATATATATATGCTGATATTGATATTGAGTTCTTCAAAACAATTATATGACCAAGAAACCACTATTTGCTTTTAAAATATATATTTCTTATACAATTAGATAGTCAAAATGAATATTTATATTATCATTAATACACTATTATCACACAATTTGTTTTTAAAAAAAGACTATTTTGTTTAATAGGGTTGGTTAAAGTGTACTGCATAGAATAGAGTGTGTACTACAAACTTGTAGTACTACAATGAAATAGCATAAAGGCAATCAACTAGTCTAGAGAAGTCTATTAGTTTTGGTTATTTGTCCAACTTTTGAGTAAATTAAACACAAGTTAGAAGTGATAATGGAGGCTGCAGGATTTCATGCTAAGATTGAACTCCACCCTCCTCCTTATCCCATGGTAAGTTTTTCAAAATAATCCTCCTTTTTTATTTCCAATGGTTTATATAGAGCTACGATTTTGAGTTTATGTATTCTGAATTTTAAAAATATAGTAGCTTTTGTACATATTAAGTGGACTAATATATGTATCTGTGCGTTGTGCTGATATATTTATTTATGATGTATCTAACCTTCTAAGTTTTCAGGAATTAGAAGTATCTAACCTTTTAATGATGTAAAATGTTTGACTCTATCCATTTAAGATCATTTTTTGGGATTTAAGATCTCTGGAAGGAAGATGATTTTGGTTGTGGCCTAAATGATGCCAGTTTATTACTTGGCCTATATATCCAGCATGGAACTTCCCTATCAAATGGTTTCAGTATTACTATATTCCAAGTTTGAACAAGTTCCATAATTTTCCTTAAATACTAAGAAGAATATTTATATCACTTATTATTGCTTATTAATATTTCAAAAAGTCATTTCAACTAATGTTGTGACTGAGATATGCATATTAGGCTTCTTAGGATTCATCATATATGAAAGTATAAGAGGGGATGAATCGTAATCTTATTATAATCTAATTGACTACTTTCTAGATCTAGTCCATTGATAGTCGACTACTTTCTAGATCCAGCCGATTGATAACAAGACAGCATGCACATAATTGTTAGGTCTTTGATTTAAACAATTATAAATCACAATTAAATATTAAAGAGAAAAGTATAAAATAAATGACACCGATATTTTATACTGATTCGGAATCAATGTGGTATCCTACTCCAGCTTCCTTGGATTGCAAGGAGATTATCTCTTTAGGTTCTTTGTAGTTTGAGTTGAGTACAACCTTTGTGGTTTTCCACGTTCTCTACCAATGTTTACAAAGGTTGATTTTCACTCGCTCACCAACAACGAACAACATTTGGTTTTAATTCGCTCACCCACAATGACTCTTTGATTTTCACTTGCCTCATCAAACAATATTTTTTCTCTTTTCGCTCTTTTGACTACACAGTAAATCGACAATGAATTACAATGCTTATGAAGAGTATAATAAAGAAACTTGAAAGTGGTTGAGACGAAAATATGTATGGATACATAATTAATCAATTCAATACTTTTTCTTTAAATAGTGGTTCATCATGCTCCAAGGAATATGCTTGTTTGCTTCATTTGTTTTGATACGGTAAATCTTCTATATGAAGTAATACCTTCATTTTTTGATGAATTCTCTCCTGAATTGATTGCACAAAATATCTGCTCCAATGATTTTGTTAACATTCCTTTCTTGACTCAATTATAATGTATACAATATTTGAATGGTGTAAGAATTATAATGATTGAATCAAATTTACTTGTCATAATAGATTCTTCTTGATTCCTTATGTTAAGCTAATAAAGATGATGACAATAATTTGGACTCCCTTATATCTTCCTTTCTTGATATTGGGAAATAGTAATCTCTTTCCATAATAAATTTTCATTCAATATCTTCCTTCCATACTCGACAAATCTTCATAATAAATCTCATTCACGTAGGGTCTTCATAAGATTTGTAGATGTAATATATATTTTGGCATCTCACCAACTCGCAGTTATAGTAGGTATATTCAAAATTGAACTTCAAACTTGATATCTTCTTTCCAAAATAAGAATTGTTCTTCCTGTTATTTTTCCGAACTCTTCTTTAGGCTTGTATATATGAACTTTTACTTTAAGTAACCCAAGAGAATTTCAAGGTCTCTTAATTTTACCTTGGATCTTGATTTGAATTTAATCACATCCGTCTTTTTGAAAAGTATCACTCTGAATGTGAAATCTTTTGTGAACTTGAAACTTCGGACATATCTTGGTACTCCATAACTATTTGATCTTCCTTAAGTAACAAAATGATTTTGATCTTTTCCTTTTGTAAAATATTTTCTTCCATAGAATCATAGTAATTATTTTTTTCATGATTCTTGTATCTTGATTTGGGCAAGTTATTTTCTTCCATATATATCTTCTTTTGTAATTCCATCTCATAATATTTTCTTTTCCATATATGTTTAGATCTACACCAAATTCTTCTTCATTAAATGAACCTACACCAAAAATAAATTTACCAAAAGTAAATATTCTTTTATAAATTATTTTGGTTTGATATCATCAAAATTAATATGTGAAACGTTGGACCTATCAATATGGTCACTCAACTAATGATTCTTTTCACAGAAAGTTACTAAAGTAATATTCTTTTCACAAAAGGTCACTTAACTTTCTTTTATAACATCAAAGTGGCTCAAGTAATGATTTTTTTTTTAATAGAAAGTCACTAACTAATAATTCTTCTCACAGAAAGTCAGAAAGTTATTTAACCTTTTTTAAACCTCAAAGTTACTCAACTAATGATTTTTTTTCACAAAAAGTCACTCAACTAATTATTTTTCTCACAGAAAGTCACTGAACTTTCTTTTATGACCTCAAAGTCACTCAACTATGAATATTTTATCTACAAAGTAATTCAATTTATTTAATTGATTTTACTCAATAAAATTTGTTGACATGAAATTTTTATTTAAAATCAAAATTGTAAAAACAAGGTAAAAAAACTCATTTCTCTTCTAAATTGTTCTCTCTGATCCAGAACTCTTTCTCCTTTACATTCTTTACTCTAATGTTATTTCGATAAATAAAAAAAAATACAACCATTTTTTCTCCTTCTGTTAGAACAAATCCATTAATTCACTGGAGTAGAGCTAACTTGTAAAGAATATCCCGGATGTGGGATGTAAGTTTCCAATTCATCATTTTTCGAATGATGAATTTTTTGATGTGAATATAAAGTTGCCCGCGTTTTCATTTCAGAGAAAATGCTACTACATGTACTTTGTAGTAATCCAAAATTTGCCTAATCAAAACAATTCTATTTCTATTTCTCCTATATATTAGATACAGGAGTTCGTGCTAGTACGGAGTCAATGTATGTTATTTTTATTGCTTTAATTTATGTGACGCAAATGAAATTTGGAGAGCATTCAAATTTTCTTTTTTTTTTTAAAAATAAATATTTTAAGTTAAAAAGTATTGTGATTTATAATATTTTTTACTTAATTTTCAAATAATATTATATTACTCCATTTGTCTCATTTTATGTGACACAGATAAAATTACAAAAATTAACCATTTTTATTGTCTTTTAGATATTTTAAGTTGTTAATTATTACAATTTATAGTACTTTTATGTAATTTTCAAATAATACATGTTACTTCTCTATCCCAATTTATGTGACACTGATAAATTTCGAGAGTCAATCGTTTTTTTTATGTCTTTTAAATATTTTAAGTTATTAATTATTGTGATTTATAGTATTTTTAGATTATTTTCAAATAATATATGTTACTTCATTCGTCCCATTTTATATGACATCAATAAAATTTCGAAAGTCAATCAAAGTTTTAGTATGTCTTCTAAATATTTTAAATTATTGATTATTATAATTTATAATATTAAAAAAATTAAAACGGAAAATGTATAAAACTTCAAACCGCTTAAAAAATGATCAAGATAATTAGACACCCAGAGAAAGCAATAGGGTTGCCATGACAAAGCAAGAGAGTGAGTTTCATTATAATATATTAATAGGGTTGGTAATGTGTTAGCTATCCGTCTATAAAGGGCAAAATTGTCCAAGCAATATAATTATTTAAAGAAGCAACCCTTAGCACATTACTTCTCAGCCAATAGAATTGCTCCAGTTCTGGCAAATGACTAAAGTGTCCTCAAAATGTCCAAGTAGGCATGTTGACCTGGTGCCTTCTTGGGCAAGGTAACTCCCTCTTAGATAGTAAAAGTAAAGTAATATACATATATTCTCTTAAATAAGAAGGTTGAGCAGCCTGAGCTGCCTATTTCATGGTCTTTATCTTGTTTGTGTAATAAGTTAATTTAGTTGCTTTTAGCCTTGTGGTTAAAGTTGAGACTTTCATGTAAAATAGGTCATGGAATTTTTATTTTTTTTAATTTTGTTTTATTTGTTGCAATTTTGGTCGGGGACCTATTAGTGAGTTGATTTTAAATTGTACGAAAAATAATGTAATCTATCTCTATTATTTTAAAAGAAGATTTTTAGAAATGTTGATTGAATTTTATATTAACTATTAAAATATGTGAGAAAAACCGTAAAAAATTACATTAGGATTTGTATAGAAGATAGAGGAGAAGAGTTTTGGATAAGAGATATTAATTTTAGAAGGGAAATGGGTATTTTTTTATTTTTTACAATTTTGGTTTTAAATAAAAAATTTGTGTCAATAAATTTTAATTAAAAAAATTAATTAAATAGGTTGGGTGACTTTGTAGGTAAAATATTGTTAGTTGATTGACTTTGAGGTTATAGAAAAAAGTTGAGTGATATTTTGTGAAAAAGAACTATTAGTTGGATGACTTTCTGTGAGAAAAATCATTAGTTGAGTGACCATCTGATATATTATCTCTCATATTTACTCTTTGGATCAGTTTATCAAACAAGGTAAGAAGCCTATTTTCCTTGTTCAACTAATTCTTTGGCTTGAAACAAGCATCTCCACTACAATAAAAATAACTTTTAGCAGTAATAGACATGTACATTAACAAAGAGGGCTAAAACCTTTATCACTATAGACTTTAGCGGCATTTACAAAGAGTGCTAAAATGTAATTGTGTCTAAAAAAATATATATTTAGCGGCAATTAAGTTATCGTCATTAATTAATTGCCATTAAAGATCATTTTTAGTGCGGGGCTCAACAAGCAGTAACCAGAATCAAAGTTTTGCAAAATGGTGTCAACCGGTAATAGAATGTAGCTAGATAACTGATGCCACAGCATCCAAAATATGTGGGATGGAGTTCATGGTACACTAACTTAACCTTCAAGGTCAGATAGTGCTAAAGTGAACATCAATCCAGTTAGCAGTCTAATTTGTAAAAAAGATGGGAAATTTTGCAATTTATTCATAATGTAAACTTCCCCTTCCTCCCTGTTATGCCAGTTTCTGTGTTAATTTCAGTGTTTCTTCTCATGGACCTTTGAATATGACAGGATGCTTTGGAGCCTCATATGAGTAGTAGAACATTGGAATTCCACTGGGGGAAGCATCACAGGGCATATGTCGACAACTTAAACAATCAAATAAATGGAACAGAACTACATGGAAAGACACTACAAGACATAATACTTGTTACCTATAACAATGGTTCTCCCCTTCCAGCATTCAACAATGCTGCTCAGGTAAACTAACACTTCTCTCTTGCGGTCACATAGATTCAAAGTTGTGAGTAAAGCATTGAGTATTACAACTAAGTTTGTTGGTTCAATCCTTTATGCACTTTTAGCTATTTTGTTCTGTGTAATGCCGAGTCCTTTTATATCTTCTTTCGCATTACAGGCCTGGAATCATCAGTTCTTCTGGGAATCTATGAAGCCCAATGGAGGAGGAGAGCCATCTGGTGAATTATTAGAACTAATCAACAGAGACTTTGGTTCCTATGATGCATTTGTTAAAGAATTTAAGGCAGCTGCAGCAACACAATTTGGCTCTGGTTGGGCCTGGCTAGCATGTGAGAAATTCTTTGCCTCTTATCTGCTGTGTGTCCGTCTAACCCTTTAGTTAAAATTGAGCCAAATAGCTGAAAAATGATTTCATTTGTTACTTTGTAGACAAACCTGAAGACAGAAAGCTTGCTGTGGTGAAAACTCCTAATGCTGAAAATCCTCTTGTTTTGGGTTACACAGTGAGTAAAACACATGCTTCTCTATTTCTTTTGTTCATGGGATTTCATCTTACATAGCATAGCAGTTTATACCGTAATAGAAATCTCACAACTGTGGTTTTGGTTGCAGCCGCTGCTCACCATAGATGTTTGGGAGGTAAGCAGAACACACTCACTTGTCATAAATCTGTCTGAATTTGTTTTTTTTTCCCTCTCTTCCTTCGCAAGGGGATGGTTGAAATGATTTAGGAAACCAAGTCTTATTCTTTTACTTTTGTGTTTGATACTGCAGCATGCCTACTATCTGGACTTTCAGGTAAGCCTAGCCTCTGACTAAACTACTTAAATATTTTCTTTAATGTTTAGTTTTTTCCCCCGGAGATATTTGAACTCTCTTAATGGTAGCACTATTCTCTTTTGCTTGTAGAATCGCCGACCTGACTACATATCTATCTTTATGGAGAAGCTCGTATCATGGGAAGCAGTCAGTTCTAGGCTCAAAGCAGCAACAGCTTGAGCTGCTTAGCAGGAAAACAGAATGGATGAAGAGGCAAATCTAGGAGGCACTGAAGGGAGAAAGATGTAGACTCAGTACATATTTGAGGCAGAATGATTTTTGTCAACACTATGTTCAATCCTGCTATCCTTCCTTCTCAGTGAGAGTTCTAGATGTCTTAGCTAAGAATTTGAGATGTTTTATTATGTATAATTTGCAAGAGTGACAAGTGATTTTCTGAATTTGGATGAAAATATTGTTTATGTTTTCAAGTAGTTGATGGCTGGGAAAATAATACAGAAAATCAAGTTTGAGTTGTGGAATAAGACATGAATAAAGATATTTATTGCACTTTGATGCTCTAATATCAGAATGATTCTATGATTAAGAAAAAACTGGTAAAGCAAAATAGGGCCCTTACTTCAGAATTGCTATATGGAACAAAGGGCATCCTACCAATTGAAGACTTGATCCAATATTCACTTTATTTAGAGGTCGCAAAAGTAGTCCATGAAAACATGATCTGCCCAACTCGTTCAAGTTTGGGCGGTTATTGACTAGCTAAAGACTTCTACAAGAGCACTCACTAATAAAGGAGGCTTCTAAATGAGACGATAGTAGCTTAAAGCAGCTATTCTTGAAGAGTAGTACTTTGATAAATAGTTCATTGATTGAGTGATTTGGGCGGAACATGAACAGGACTATCTATCCAAGTTATCTATCAAAGCTGTGGAGAGTTAAATTACATTTGCACGAGTATCTTAATTCTTTGTCCATTCTTTCTAGTAAGATTTTTTGAAAAATAATAATTAGGAATAGAAAATATACATCAGAAAAGGTATAACTGTTCGAATCCTTCTCCCAATTGCCATGTGATTCATTCACTCATTAACATTAGTGAATTATGTGAAAATGTCAACGCGTGATTCAACTTTTTTTCTTCACCTTTTCCTAGCAATACTACATGCCTAATTTATGACAGAAATTGCTGCCCCAAGGATATGTGAGTCGATGAACATCTTATCTAATTCAAGCCTCATGAATCAGTTAGGCTGGATTTGGAGTCTTTTGTAGTTGGTGATTATGGAAGTGTATGTAGGACCAAAGATTCCAATAGATACAGAAAGAGAAGATTTATTAAGTAGTAAAAAATATAATGTTTCAGAAAGATCTTTCAAGATATTAAGGTCTTCAATCTGTGATGAAGTAGCCCATTTTTCGTCTACGCAAAGATGAATTAACACAAGTATGATGTCAAGAGAACTGGGAACCAAATAAAAAAAAGATATCCCAAGCTGAAACGTGCCATGAACAATTTCTTTTGAATAAATCTATTTCTCATAAATGCAGTTTAGAAGTACAGCCAACACGGCAACTAATCAACCATGTATTGGAAGGAAATCTTGTCTAAGGCATGTTTATTCAAGTGATGCAGGGGTTAAAACAGGTAGCGCCATACCTCTTCCAGGTAAAATTGTTGAAAGCAGCTTTATATAAAAGGGTGGCGAGTACAATCAAGCAGGCACAAAGAAGGAGAAAGTATGCTGAACAAGGGCAAACATAGAGCTCCACCTGTTTAGCCAGTAAGTGCAGCATTAAGCGCACTATGTACATCAACGCCAATCTGGGCTTCAGCTTTCTCTACATCAGTTGATGCAGTGTTCAACTTCTGTGTAAAGTCAGTCAGGCCCTTTTGAACCAAATTGGGATCGATGCGATCAAGTGGTACAGCTTCAACAGCAATTAAATCTGCAAAAGAATTTGCATGAACATATGCAAACCCACCACTCACAAAATACTTTGAGACGTCGTTTCCTTCATGAACTGATAAGATACCAGGCTTTAGCTCAGCAATTGTTGCCACATGTCCAGGCAAGACACCCATCTGTCCCGTAGTTGCGGGGATTATAACCATGTCAACCTGGAATATAATGCAAAAAAGATGAATTGCCAAGCTCAAACTCATAAATTTGCAGATAATGTGTATATAGGCACATAAACATACATTAAATCTGACAGACTGACACAAGGCTTCTCACATCACTTGACAAACGTTGAGACGTTGAACCACAAATTTTACTCTGATTAAGGTTGGTTCCAGTATGCAACCTAAAACTTAATGGGTTCTACAGTCAAATCCTCCAATATGTTTAACTAATAATCTGTGACAATGATCACCCTAGAAAAAGCTGCCTAATTAAAAACAAAGGAAGTAAATCATGGCACCGAATTTCCGAGCTGATGGACTATTCTGGAGTTCAATACAAGAGCTACAAAAGAGATGCCGTTGAGAAGCTTCTCTTAAGTCACGGATGAACTTAACAATTAGAGGTTGATTTGGTGATTCTTTATTGCATAACAATAAGTAGAATAAGTCACCAAATTTGTAGAATGCTAAATACTCCAAGGAATCAAAAAGACAAAAAGGCAAATCCAAATAATAGGAATGAAAATGTAGATGCTCAGTTTTTTTACCTAGAAACAAATAATTGCCAACAACCTTTACCCTTCTTGCTTTAGTTGCTTTTTCTTTCTTTCTTTTTTTTGGGATGATGTATACTAAGATGATTTTAATAAATATAATGATTGCAAGCTTGCATTGCTATGCACCCTAGGAATCTAACCTCAACTCTTTTTTCTTATGACCGTGGTGTCCGGGCCAGCTTTCGCGCACCTCGACTAATTCCACAGTATACCTACCTCCTCCCACCAACAACATGTACCAGGTTACTCTGTCCACCAAGCTCTAACCTCAACTTATACAACATGGAATTTCCTATTTACACAAAAAGCAAATGGAAAGAAAGAGAAATTTACGCATGACCAACCTTAGCATGCGCTTCCAGACAAGTATTAATATACCATGACCTTGAACTTTAAAGGCATTAAATATTCATGATTGAAGAAAAGTGTAATTAGATGTGAGATGTGTTTAATAGTGACCAAAGAAGCAGCTAACTAGATTATGGAGCAGAACGCATACTCCAAGCTTCTCTAAATGTTGTCACTGAATGCAAGCTATTGTTAGTGAAAGAATGCACAGAGTGAAAGGGAGGAGAAATATTGCTAAAATCAACTCAATGAACTACTGCGAAGCATGGGAAAGAAAGAGGAGGTATACTCTGTGTATTAAGCATCGACTCCATGATCCTTATTTGTTTGCCTCAATTGATAAGATCCCGATCTCACCCATATGTGTTAGTGATTTATCTTAGCTGATAGATTTCAATAAGTCAGCGAAATTTCCTGGCCTGTATTTCCGGCACAGCCAATTCACAAATGTGATGTTTGAATCGAATCATAGTTTTGTAATGAAACCAAAACTTATCTATCCCAAGTGTCCTCAGATGAATTTTAGGATCTTCATATTCCAACCATTTTAAGATTTTCTAAGGAAAATTGAATTGATGTGACACCTCTAAACCACGAGCTACTTGATCTTCTATGCGGGTGCTTATTTCTTTATTCCATTTTAAGTGCAGAAGAATGAATAAGTATGTAAATTAAGATATTAATTTGACCTACATACTATACAACTGATAGTAGGAAAAATATTGAAGTATCAGTTGAAGAGGTACAAGTTCTATGGACTTACAAACTATAAAACAAAAAAAATAAAATCATGAGCATTGAAATTATGACATCAATAACTCAAATGTATATAAACTCATAGATAGAACCATCATCGATATCGATCACACTAAAGGTTATACATATCTGTCATCTAACTTGATTAAAAAAACATATATCTTGAATTAAGCATGCAAATAAACCTAATATATATGTAGAACCCATGGAGCATGGAAATTATACTGAAGAAAATGTTACAATTGCTGTTTGTGTAATTACTGTATCTGCAATTACATAAAGGCAAAGGCAAATCAAAAACCAAAATCATTCCTCTCTCTTCCTCTAATTTCAATTTAATTCGAATACTAACTAATTTGTCTGTCAATGTAAAGGAGGAACGGGCACTAATAAATTGGAAATATAAAAAGGAAATGAGTTTTTATCCATATATATACCTCTTTGCCGGAGAGTTCAGAAGAGTAAGGAAGGACAAAATTGACAGTGAGTTTGGAGGGAATGGATGATGGGGTTGCAGGCCTTGTAGCCATGAACGCCGAGGGAGTGCTTGGTGGTTCAACGGTGGGAATTGCTTTCCTCCATGTCTCCACAAAGCTGGAATCTTTAGAGGTTTCCGCGGGCAGGTCGGTCGAAAATGGGCGGCGCCGCCTCATCGTGGAGGCCCGAGAAAGGAATCGTGAACCGTATCGGAACATTGTCGTTGGATAAGGAAACGGAGATCAGAGTCGATTGCAGAATCCGATCAGAGATTGGGGAAACTGGTACTGGAGTTAACCGGCGTTAGCTGCTACTTTGAAATGGGGCAATGTAATGGGCTTTGGTTATATTCTGAAATCTAGATATATTTTTATCTGGGAATAGTTTCAAATAGGAGAACTTTAAAAAATGGCTATGATTTGGGCTTAATTAGATATTTATAGTTATAATTTGCTTAATTAGAAATCATAGCTACATATTTGGGGGAAGAGACTAAGAGAGGGAGGAGAGATATGAGCGAGATCTGAGAGAGAATTGTATCACAAATACAATTGATACAACTGATTTGAATCCGTGAATACAATTGTATCAAAAACTATTGTATTTAGCTACATATTAAGAGGAGAGATGCGAGTGAGATCGAAAGAGGGAAGAGAGAGGTTAGCGATATCAATAGAGGGGGGAGAGAGATGGGCGAGATCGATAGAGGGAGGAGAGAGGATGAATACATGTTGTATTCGTTGTACCAAGTTGTATCATGAATACAATTGATATAGAATGCAAATACAATTGATACAAACAAAAATGGTTGTCTATATTTGTTGAAATACAATTGATACATAATACATTTGACAGAGAGGATGAATGCATATTGTATTCGTAGTATCAAGTTTTATCATAATTACATTTATACAGTTGATTTGTATCATATATCAAATACAATTGTATTAACGAATACAATTTGTATCGATGAATACAATTGATAGAATACTAATATACTTGATACATAATATAAATACAGTTGATATGGAATATAAATACATTTGATACATAATACAAATGCCATATTATGTGTATTTTTTGGGTTGCAACGTTGATTGGGATGGAGAGAGAGAGAGGTGAGAGGAGAGATACATTTGCTATAAAGCCCTAATTATAGCTATAAATTGTAATTATTTTAAACTATAGTTGTATATCATAAATATATATCATATGTTTGTCATATTATGTAACTTTTCTTAACTTTTAAGAATGACTATAGTTTGGGCTTCATTAGAGATCTATAAATATAGTTTGCTGAGTTGTGAATTATAGCTACATGTTTGGGAGAGGAGAAATGCGAGCGAGACTAGGAGAGGGATGAGATAGGTGAGCGAGATCTGAGAGAGAGAGGTTGAGTACATTTTGTATTTTTTGAATCAAGTTGTATCACAAATACAATTGATACAACTAATTTATATCAATGAATATAATTGTATAAAAAACTATTATATTTACCTACATATTAGGAGGTGAGATGCGAGCGATATCGAGAGAGGGAAGAGAGAGACGAGCGAGATCGAGAGAAGGAAGAGAGAAGCGAGTGAGATCGAGAGAAGCGAGTGAGATCGAGAGAAGCGAGTGAGATCGAGAGGAGGAGGAGATAATGAATACATATTGTATTCGTTGTATCATATTGTATCACGAATACAATTGTTATTGAATACAAATATAGTTGATACAAACAAAAATAGTTGTCTATATTCATTGAAATACGATTGATACTGAATACATTTGACAGAAACGATGAATGCATATTGTATTCGTTGTATCAAGTTTTATCACAATTATAATTGATACAAATGATTTGTATCATATATATATAATATAATTGTATTAACGAATACAATTTGTATCGACGAATACAATTGACAAAATATAAATTCTCATAATAAAAATTGGTACATAATACAAATATAGTTGATGCATAATACAAATATAGTTGATATGGAATACAAATACATTTGATACATAATACAAATGCCATATGATGGTGGAATAATTTTTGGGTTACAACATTGTTTGGAATGGAGAGAAAGAGAGAGAGGTAGTGAGAGGAGAGAGGGGCAGTGAGAGGAGAGAGTAATTTACTATAAAACTCTACTTATATCTATAAATTGTAATTATTTTAAATTATAGTTGTATATTGTAGATACTTATCATATGTTTGCCATATCATGTAACTTTCCTTTTGAAATATATATAATAAAATAATTAGTTTACAACAAACAAAACCATGTTTTATTTACATAAAAAATAGCCAAAAATCATAGGAAGTATATATTGACTATACAATATAGCTTCCCAAAAGTCATAGAAAGTATATGTTGACTATAAAATATAGCTTACCTATACATGAGCTTTACACTGGCTATACATTGTGATACACTCTAGATGTTGAATATAGTTTAACTATACATGAAGTATACACTAACTATTCAATCTCGATCAACTCATAGTCACTTCTAAACAGTCTCAAATTTTATATATGAGATGTTTCATTGTTTCGAGTCTTTTGATATATAATTCGCTAGAAATGATTCACATTTGTGGTACGTCGATTTAAAAAAAAAAGAAGGACGAAGAAGAAGAAAGGAGGAGGAGGAGGAGGAAGAAGAAGAAGAAGAAGAAAGAGGAAGGAAGCAGAAGCAGAATGAAGACGAGGAATCGGAAGCAATATGGAGGATAAAGAAGAAGCCAATGTGCTACGTCGATCATTTTTTTGGAGAAAAAAAGGTCGAAAGGTCATTTATAGTTGAACAAAAAGGCTAAGGCCGGAATTTTACCCAAAAAAGGACATTTATAGTAATAAAAGATTTATTTTCGGGCTAGTTTCAAATATATACAATAAAATAATTTGTTTACAACAAATATAAGCATGTTTTAATCATATTTAAAAATAGCCAAAAATATAGGAAGTATACACTAACTATACACTATAGCTTGCCAAAAGTCATAGAAAATATGCACCGACTATACAATATAGTTTACCTATACATGGGCTATACACTGACTATACATTATGATACACTCAAAAAGTTGAATATAACTTAACTATACATGAATTATACACTGACTATACATGAATGATAGTCGAATATAACTTAACTATATATGAAGTCCACATTGACTATACATGAATGATAGTCGAATATAACTAACCATACATGTAGTATACATTGACTATACATGAATGATACACTGACTATCCAATCCCTATCAACTCAAAATCACATCTAAACAATCCCAAATTTTAGATATGAAATCCTCTCAATGTTTTAAGTCTTTTAATATATAATTTGCTTAAAACTATTAACGTTTGCGGTATATTAATCTCTTCTAGTGTTTAACAATTCATAATAGTAGCTAGCACATCCGCAATTCAACTATAACAAAAAATATTAAATCCTTAAAACTCAGGCAATAACTGATTAATGGCAAATCGAGAGTTTCAGTTCGTCGAGGTAGTAGTCGGTGGTCTTCTCAATCTTTGTAGATGATCGATCCGCTGATCCTTCGAAACCTGGCTGGTTCAATCAGGAGTCACTCCACCAAATAAAATTCTGTGCATGGGTTCCATTACTCTCGTTGCATTCTCCGTTGTCAATGGAGTGTTGTGATGGTTGTCGTCCACTCTGAACACTCTCCGTACAACAGTATCAGACACCTCTCTTATTGTTTTCTCCTTCACCTCTTCATCATCCTCGTCACTTAGATTTAAGGATGATATTATGTTATCTATACAATTCCCATAACCATTAGGGAAGTGATGAAAATAACTAAATTCGTCACATTTTTCATAATCGGAGTTCTGAACATGATATGGGAGTTGATCAGAGATCTGTAGTTCGTCTTCATCAGCGGTGGAAGAGATTGACTCGTAATATTCCATCAAATTGTTAGGGTTCGAGTCGAAATCACATTGGTGGTGTTCTCTGCAAATAAAAGCACATCGAGAAATCAATTGATTAAGATACATAATCCGTAGATGCAAAACATTTACTTACCTTGGATGAAATTCGATGTGAAATTCAACTGAGTGTTCATTACCTTTGAAGAGATTACAAAATTTTGAGGCAAATATTGGAGAATTGATCGAGGAAAAAAAGAAGAATAAGAATTGAAGAAGAAGCAAGAAGAGCGGAAGAAGAAGACGTAGACAAATAAAATTTTATTAGGCAAAAGTCCCAAATGATCATTTATTGTAATAATAGGCTTCTTATTTTAAGTGAACTGTGCAAGAAATATAATCTAATGGACATCTTGTGTAATTTGCCCAAGAAATTTTTAGGTGGGCTATTTTTTGTGTAAGAAATTTAACTCAATGGACATTTTGTTTAATTTGTCCTTTTATTTGTTACTATTCCCTTCGTCTCAATTTTTATGAGATAGTTTGACTTAGCTTGAAGTTTAAGGAAATTTTTTTTTAAAACTTGAAACGTGTGGTTTAAAACAAGTTAAAGATATTTGTGTGATTATAAATCATATCATTAAAAGTAAGATGAGTATTTTTAAAATTAAATTATTATTAAATATAAAAACATGTCATTTTTTTAGATTGACTAAAATAAAAAACGTGATACATAAAAATTATGACAAAAGCAATACTGACTAAGAATAAAATCACACCACATAAATCATTAAGACCTTATTTCTATTATATTATATATTAAAAAAGTCATGGTTGAATGACCAATAACATTTTCGTAAATATAGCTTCAAATAAGAGCAAAGTAGTAATTGTCTTTCCAGAATAACTCTAGAAGTATCCATTCTCTCCTCCCAAACAAAAAAAAAACACGCAGCTACACTTCCAGAAGCAACTCTACTTTTCATATTCTTCAAGTTACTTTTTCTTTCTCAAATTTGCCTAATATTCTTCCAATTTTTTAAATTCATGAATTTATGATTCTTTCAGTCATTCATAATCTATTTCTTTTGCCTTATTTTTATTCTTCATACTTTTGATTTTCATCATCTCATATGGGTGAACCAATTGTAGGTATATTTTCTAGAAAATTTCTTCTAATTTCTCTTTTTAATTTCAATTTTTCTGATATGAAATTTATTGTTGATATCATTAATTATATTTTTGTTCAACTCCCTATCCAAGTATGTATGCATTCCTAATGTATGTAGTTTATTTATCCTGGATATACATTTACCTTCTAGAGTTGCTGGCTTGAGCGAAGAGAAAATATTGATATAATTTTTACCTTAGTTGAGAACTTGTTACGACCCAAAAGTCAAGGTCATGATGGCATACACCCTGAGAACCCCAAAAAGGTGTGTAAGCCAAAAGAAATACACATACGAGACTCCTGGTTTGAAGTCAGGTCACAAACGATAGAAAAACAACAAAGAATATTCCAAAACCTGGTAGCATAAGTATAAAGAGCATCTAATACATTTCTAGAATCGAAAATACTTCTCAAGTGTTCGAAAGGAAAGTTAAAGACTTTAAATGAAAGATGGAGACTAATGGCGATTCGGAAAGCAGGATCTAACCACAACTCCGAAATAGAAAACTCAGTTGGATCCAATCAACCGCTACAAGGATCATCCAAACTACGATCTTCATCAAAGGGATAATAGAAGATGGGGGTGAGTACAATCCACATGTTCTCAGTAGGTTGGACCAATTGAATATAAGCAACTAAACATACTTAAGAAATAAACTATGTAACGCTTCCACCTGCACACAGAAAAGTCTCATTCCGACATCGGTGTCGCCAATTTATATAGAACAGTGTGAATAAAGTAAACACACAAGTAACAGATAATAGTTAAATCATCACATAAATGTCACGACCCAAAAATGGACGTGATGTCACTTGTCTATTCACACCAAGACAAGCCAGCCTCAACGCAATGAAAACGAAAATATAAAGCAAGAACAAGATAAAGCGGAAAACTTATTCTTTCTATTAAATCCTCAAAATCTGATTGTCACGTGTACAAGCCTCTATTACAAAAGTGCGGAAATGAAATAATTACAAGTCTCATTCTTTATTTCTCAAATAGAACAAAGCATAAAGAAAAGGAAAAAGTGGGTTCGCTGGGATGACAAACAGCTACCTCTCAAGTCCTTCAACAAGCCTCGAAAAGTGAAAAGAAGAGCAATCACGCTAAACCGGGCTTGGAACCTACATAAGTGTATAAGCAAGGGGTGAGTACCAACAATACGGTACCCAACAAGCAACCTACTAAACAAAGCAACTAGCTAGAAATCGAGTACCCTTTACACTCTAACCGAACCTCCTCAAACTACAATCTGCACATAAATCAGCCTAATCTACCAGTTCTACAACACACGGCTCACAAGGCTCAATATTCACAGTTTAATAGTCACAATTCAATAACAAACGAATCCAGTGAGTCAACCTCAATGTCAAGTAGATCAATCACACGTAACAAGTACATCAATCACAATCACAAGTAAGCCACACATAAGCATATAAATACATCAAATCACAATTGTCAACCTCTCACCGGAATCATTTTCCATCGGCACAATATCACTAGCCGGAACCATTTCCCATCGGCACAATATCACTAGCCGGAACCATTTCCCATCAACTTTATATCAAATCACTAGCCGGAACCATTTCTCATCGGCTTTGCATCAATCACTAGCCGGAATCATTTCTCATCGGCTTTATATGAAATCACTCGCTGAAACCATTTCCCATCGATTTTATATCAAATCACTAGCCGGAACCATTTTCCATCGGCTTTATAACAATCACTATCCGAAACCATTTCCTTTCGACTTTATAACAATCGCCGACAAAGACCTCGGCATCATAACAATCACATGTCTCATCACGATATTCAATAATCAATGCACACAAGCAATATCACACCACATGGAAGAGACAGCAATTTATACAATTCAAGTCCACTTTCATGCTATCAAACATTTCATCAATCAATCAACAAGAGTTACAACAAGGAAATTCACAAACATCATGGTCATCACATACCCTTTTCAATTTCAACTTCTTTTTATTCATTAAGATTTAAAAAGTGGACAATTAACCCTTCACCTCATTCTCATTACTCCCAACACACAAACAATGAAGAGAATACACGAATTATACTGGAATACAAGATTTAGGAGATCACTTGTCGTAAATCAATCAATAATCACTCCAAAAGTTGAGTCTTCCCCTTCTGAATTACTTACAAAGCCACACGATCTATATACAAGCCAGTATTCACCATCACTTTCCGGAAACAACAATACCCACATCAATTGCTTAGAATAATGGGTCAATCAACTCGAAACTCAATTTTAAAAATAAAGTTTGAATCCAAAAAAATAATACTTAAAATGATGTTTAAGGCTTTAGGAATTCAATGGTGAAAACCATTTCGAAAAGGGATTCAAAACCGCTTCAAAATCACCATTTTAGATCAAAACTCAAGCTCTTGCAAAACCTTGTCATTTTACAAATCAAATTCCAAATTAGGATGTTAGAATCCATCAATAACTAAAGGGAAATGAAGGTTTAGGGTTATGAAAGCTTACTCAAATGATTTAGCACAGGAAAACCTTTCCAAAATGGCCACCAAGGGTTCCCCAAGCTCAAAAATGAAAAATAGGGCTTAAACCTCGAAAATGGCAGGTCAAAACTCCTCTCAGATGTCGCAAAATGTGAACCCCGCTAAAATCTCGAGCATCGCAAAAGTGAAGCCTCATTTGCTAAAGCGAAGGTCGCTTATGAGATAGGCCCTTCGCTTAAGCGGAGGTCGCTTAAGCGATAGGTTCTTCACAAAAGCGAGGCTTGCAGCACAAGAAAACACAACCAAGTCTCAAAACTCTTAAAGGACCCTCGGGATTCATTCAGAACCCCGTAAACACAAACCACAGATGCAAATCAATATACTCAATGTTTCGGACTCAATGAAATCATTAAAACACAAATCCGAGGTCTCCTTCACCCGATGTCCGTGAAAACTACAAGAAACTAACTCAATGCCTAAAAAGGCTAAAACAAGCCCAGAATCTTGGAAAAATCAACCAAGACCTCACTTAGGCCTTAAATCATCCCTCAAATCCAATTAAACTCTCAAAAATTTCGATTCGAGCGTCCAAACCCTGAATGTTGACCAAAATCAATCCAAGGATTAAATTTCCACAAATTCACAACTTAGGACCTTAAGTCCTCAAAAAGGCTCTGAATTTGAAATCGACAACTCTCACAAATAAAATTTCACATTCTGGGACTAATAGAATCAACAGAATTCCATTCTGACACTCGAAACTCTAACAGACACTAAAAATCACTTTTAAGAAACTTAAACCTTTCAAACTCAAAGCTTACCAAATGCTTAACTTTTTACTCAAAGCTTGGAAGCCAACTTTCAAAACTCAATCATAGAAGACTCGGGGTCAAATATCGAGAGGGAAAAATGGTAAATTTCATGAAAAGACTAAAAATGACCAACCGTGTCATTACAATAAACAAGTTACATAACACAACAAAATTGGTCAATGCAATGTAATGAGGTGATGAAATGATGGGATGATATGGTAGATCTAAGGTCATCGCACAACCTATCGTATACACCTTGCTGAGCCTCTAGCTTCCAGACAAGAACGCATGGAGGACTCGCAGTTCATATACCAATCTCATTATCTCAATGTCTCATCAACTTTCCACCTCAGCGTGGTCAAGGATATAAGTAAGGTGTCACATTTTCTTTATAAAAAAGATAGTATTTCTCCACTTTCTCATATTTCATGAACAATGATATGCTGCATGAGGAAGAATGCATCACAATACATACAACACAAGGCATAATTAGTTCATCAAGGATTTTCAACTAGTATCAAGTCCCCAAACTCAACAAGTCATGAAACGTATTCTCAAATGATAGGGGTAGTGGAGGAATCCATTTGAAATCAGTCTTTCCCACTTAGAAAACATTTCTTTCGTTTTAAGATGTTCAACAATCAGTTCAAGCCCCTAACTCGGGCATCTCAATATCAAAATAAAGATAGTCACACAGCCCCTCGCTCGGACAATTACTCAAATATCACAAACTTCCTACAATAGTTAACAGTATCACACAAGCCTTCACACAGGCTAAACATCACAATAAGGCATCATACAAATTAAAAAAGGGAGATCAACACTTACCAACTTCTAAAACACATACTACCACTCATTTCACAGTTGACTTCCTAAGAATAGATTAATTACTTAGCTCAGTCTAAAAAAGGAATAGCCAAACCTACCACAAGGCTGAAACTTCACTCAAACAACTCTATTGGAGTACTTCCTCAACCACACGATCACCAAAATGATCCTCAACTATCAAGAATTGATAGAGTTCATCAAAAGGAGTCCAATAATACCCATATTGATAGGATTTGAAATTAGCGGTAAAATAGTCTAAAAATCACTTCAAAAATCGAAAGCGTAAAATTATATATATATTTTTAGTTAAAAATCAAGTTCTACAAGTCAAGAGGAGTTCGTGGATGAAAAATTCATTAAAAACAAGCAAGAATCGAGCTCCAAATCAAGAAATTACTCATTTTTCAATTTTGGGAAAAAAGCCCCAAAGCTCACATTTGAAATCTTGATTTTAAAGTGTTTTGGAAGATGAAATTTAAACAAAACAATATAAAATCGATAAAGGGACTTATCCACACAAGATTTTCTCAAGAAAATGCTTCCAAAGTCTCCCTCCCAAACTCCCAATATGAAAAGCCGATGGGAAATGGTTTCAACTAGTGATATTGTGTCGATGGGAAATGGTTCTGGTGAGAGATTTATTATTTTGATTTGATGCATTTCTATGCTTATGTGTGACTTACTTGTTACTTGTGATTGATGCACTTGTTTTGTGTGATTGATCTACTTGATATTGAGATGGATTTACTTGATTCGTTTGTTTGTTGAATTGTGACTATTAAACTGTGAATATTGAGCCTTGTGAGCATTGTAGAACTGTTAGGTTGGGCTGTTTTCTGTGTAAGTTGTAGTTTGAGGAGGTTCGGTTGGAGTGTAAGGGGTATTCGATTTCTAGGTAGATGCCTTGTTTATTAGGTTTTTTGTTGGGTACCGTGTTGTTGGTACTCACTCCTTGCTTCTACAATTGTTTAGATTCCAAGCCTGGTATAGCGTGATTGCTTTTCTTCTCACTTTCCAAGGCTTGTTGAAGGACTTGAGAGGTAGTTGTTTTTCATCCCGGCAGACTCTCTTTTTCTTTTCTTTATGCTTTGTTCTATTTGAGAAACAAAGGATGAGACTTGTAATTATTTCAATTCCGCACTTTATCTATTAGCGGCTTGTACATGTGACAACTAGATTTTGGGGGTTTTAATATAAAAAATAAGTTTTCCGCTTTATCTTGTTCTTAATTTACATTTTCCGCTTTCTTTTCATTATTGTTGGGCTGATGTTGACTTGTCTTGGTGAGAATAGACAAGTGCCATCACGTTCATTTTTGGATAGTGACATCACCACTGTGAAATAGTGATATGCAATGGAGCTATGAAGAACTTCAATGGTAGAAAGCAAAAAAAAAAATAATAGAGTCATGAATTTAATCCTTTTGAGAATTTCGATACAAATTAGAGATTTGGAGCAATTCAGAGTGATGTCATCCAACTGCACAAAGAAGAAGAAAACAAGAAAAATGTATCAATTAGAAGAACTAATTTTGAATTTTTCTTTCGCCTTTTGTTTTATTTGCATTACAAGACAAACAAGCCATGAAAATCAGTAAACTTTGTAACTGATTAAGATTAAATACAAAATAAAGAAGCAAAACAATTATTTAAAGTGTTTTAATATGTGGTTTTCTTCATTTTCCATCTGCATTTCCCTGAATTTCTCAAAAAACCTTTGTGCTTTGATTCAATTGTGAAAATTAATTTTTTACTTATCTTGAATGTATCGAAATCTCAACCAGACTATATATTTGCATTTAATGATAGGAATTACTCATATCGGGTGTTGATGATTGAGATCGTACTGGATTCAATGGAGCTCAAACCAGAAGGTTCTAGTATTGATGATCTGGCCCGGCAAGGCAAGCATAAGAGAGAAGAAATCTAAACAAGAAGAAATGGTTTACTTTTCTTAATTTTAAATTAGGGTTTAGTTACAGTTATTTTTTCATTTTTGGATACACTTTTGGTGTGACGAAAGAAAAAAATCATGAAATGTTTGCTTTTTTGAATGCTTGATGATTTGATTTTCTATAAATGATCTATCTTATTTCTCAATAGATTTTTTCTTTTAAACACAAGAAAACGATTATATCTTCGATTTTATATAAGAGTTTACATCTTTTTGCCTTGGATTATTTTTATGAATGAAAAAAAAACTAATTTAACCGTAGATTTTTTGTTATAGGAAGAGAAGAAACCAAAAAATAAAATAGATTGTTTTTCAACTTCTATGTTAGGTTAAACACCTACATTTTAAATAGATAGGGCTTAACATCTTTTAGTCCATAGATTTTTGCTTTTAAACAGAAGAAAACGATTAGATCTTTGATTCTGCATAAGAGTTTAACATCTTTTAGTCCATAGATTTTTGGTTTCTAATCATAGATTTGAAAACAATTTTTTTCACTTGGGAATTTCGTTTTCGTTAATGGATGAAAAAGGAAAGTTTACCAATCCAAATGGAGTGAAAGCGATGTAGATGATTCATATAGCTAAATTCAACTAGTTTAGAGTTGAATTGTAGAAGTAGTTGTTATGTGGAAGACGGTTTATGGATTTGGGGCTTTTTTCCCCTTGTGAGGGATATGGTTGCATTTTCTTCACAAATATAACTGCGGCAATTTTCTTCTTTCAGTTTAGAGTTCTCATTTTTGTTAAAATAAAGGTAAGAATGAATGAGCATTTGAATTCATTTTTATATGGTTATGTTTGATGTTGAAATTTATGAGATGTAACTTGAAATAGTTATTTGAGAGTTCTGCACTATTACTTGACTTTTTCTAAATATTTCATTCTATATGCTTATCTCTTTCTCTAGTTTGATGTTGATGACAAACGAGAAGAAGCAGCTATAGAAAGGCTTGAGGAATCGCCTCCAGACATTGTGATGACTAAAAGTCATCCTCTTTGTGTGAGAATTGTAAATATCAATTATCCAATTGTTGCTGCAAAGTGTGTTTTCTTTCTTAAGATGATCATTCCTTAATACAATACATTTTGCCCTCAATTGGCATTCCTTTTTTTTTTTTTAATTTCAACTATTTTTTTCTTCTTAGTTGTTCTCGAATAGCACTGAAGAGCAACGACACGTAATTGTACAAATTCATGATTCGAGTAAGTACTAATTTTGACTGGTGCTTTCTTGTGCGAAAGTTCATTCCACAACATTCTTTTCCTAATTGAATCATTTGATAAAACCAAATTTTAATGTGTGTCTGGCTGTAGGGTAATATGGGCATTCACAAATCTCTTCTTTTTTTTGCGGATAAGTTTACATTCACGAAACTCTTCTTTCTTTTTGAGTAACTTTATATTCACAAATCTCTTTGAGTTTTAATGACTCTCCTAAATTAGATAAAGTTTGCAGAAATGACAATTCATACTCCTCCTCAAAGTAGGGTTGAAACAATGCAATTTGACAAGGATTATCACGTATAGTGTTTGCAAGTTTAGTAGCATTCTCCATACACATCTTTTCAAAATCTCCTGCACATATTTTATTAGGTTGTTAGTTGACATGAAATTAACTTTTGCCTTTGTCAGTTTTATTGAGCAGAAGAAGCTGCCCTCATGGACCTCTTGAAATTAATGAATTGTAATACTTTTATCAACTACAACACCTACTGGTCTGCTTGATGTGTTGATGGTTTCTGAAAAATTTGAGGTTGCGTCATGCATGAGATACTGCAACAATGAACTGCAAAATCAATACATGACAACAGAAATAACATTGCTTTGTTTGGATCTTTCTTTCAAAGTATTAATGGTTGATGCTGTTCAGCCGTTAGTAGATGCTACCAAACTGTTTCTTGTTCTACATTTTAGGGACATAACCAAGTGAGTACACATTGTTCTTATAGAGTATGAATGATTTTCGTACACATTGTTCTTATAGAGTATGAATGATTTTCATTCATATCAGTCTAAGTATCTTCATTTCATTCGTTTCCGTTAAATCCTTCAGGTTCAAAAAAGAGGCATTGAATTTGCCTCTTTCGGGAATTAAAGTTGTTCTGTCCAGTGATTTTCTTCAGATTGCATCAGAGGATGATGTATACGACTCTGCATTGAAGTGGGCTCGTATGCATTACCCAAAGCTTGAGGAACGACGAGAAGTATGGACCTCACATCTTTGTTTCCTCATTCGATTTCCAGGCATGACATGCACGAATCTGAAGAAAATCATGACGTGCAATGACTTTGGTCGGGAGCTTGCTTCAAATCATGTATTTTAGGCTTTTTTTTACAAGGTTGAAGCACCATATCAGTAGTGCGCAATTGCTGCCAAGGTGCAGAATGCTCTCCACCACCGTTATGTGGAGCGAGCATACAAATTCAGACCTATAAACACTTTCGAGTTCGAAGCACCTCATTAGAAGTCTATTGGATACCTGGATTTAAAAAGAGACGAGAGTGCTATCCTCTTTCCTGTAGAAAAGGTTTATTCACAGGATTTCCATTTGGGTAGACAAGAGCTTTTCCTATCTGCGCATTGCAACATGGACCAACAAGGTGTTCACCATTGCTTGGGGTTGTTCCTTGGTATGCAGGGGGAGGAGTCTGGGCCACTTGCAGTTGAGTACGAGTTTTCAGTGCGTATGAGTCCAGGCAACGAATTTGTGAGCAAGCATAAGGGAAACAACATCTTGAATAGTGGCATCGTTGTGGGGTGCTGGAACCTTTATGGTGTAGGTTGGACCCCTTTTCAGAATGGAGATAGTTTGTATTTCATCTATGGAATTCTCCATATTCGTGCTAAGCTTACTATCAGGGAATGAATTTGCTTGTTGCCTTATTTGCACTATTGTAAAAGTCAAACTTATTGACTAGTTTCAGATGCTGGTCTTTTAGAGAATTTGAGATCATGTTGATTCCACTGCCTTTGGGATGCGTATTTAAGTACTTTTACAAAATTCCATCTATGCTTCAATTTCTACTTTGGCTTGTGGATACAATGATTTAATTGATAACTAGAAAAAATAACATGTCATATAAGCTTGAAGTAAATGTATATAACCTTAATTCTTATTAATGATTTCCATATTAGCTACTCATATTGAATTAATTTGCATGTCAGTATTTTGAGAACATGATCAATATTCATTAACAAGTTGCCCATTTTGAGAATGCCGAGGGAGTGCTTGGTGGTTCAATGGTGGGCATTGCTTTCCTTCATGCCTCCACAAAGTTAGAATCTTAAGAGGCTTCCGTGGGCAGGTCAGTCAAAAATGGGAGGTACCACCTCATCATGGAGGTCCGAGAAAGGAATCGTGAAATGTGTGGGAACGTTGTCATCGGATTAGGAAACAAAAATCAGAGTTGATTGCAGAATCTGATAAAAGAATGGGGAAACTGGTAGTGGAGTTTTTCAGTTTTAGCTACTACTTTGAAATTGGGCAGTGTAATAAGCTTTGATTATTCTGAAATCTGGATCATATCACCTGGCCCAATACATTTTTATCTGTGATAGTTTCAAGTAGAAGAACTTTAAACAATGACTATAATTTGGGCTTAATTAGATATTTATAGTTATAGTTTGCTTAATTGCAAATCATAGCTACATGTTTGGGGAAGAGAGGTGAGCAAGACTAATAGAGGGAGGAGAGATGTGAGCGAGAGCAGAGAGAGAGAGAGGTTTAATACATGTTGTATTCGTTGTATCAAGTTGTTTAACAAATACAATTGATACAACTAATATGTATCAGTGAATACAATTTTATCAAAAATTATTGTATTTAGCTACATATTAAGAGGGGGGATGCGAGCGAGATCGAAACAAAGATATGAGAGGTGAGCAATATCAATAGAGGGGGGAGAGAGGTAAGTGAGATCGATAGAGGGAGGAGAGAGGATGAATGCATATTGTATTCATCGTATCAAACTGTATCATGAATACAATTGATATAGAATGCAAATACAATTGATACAAACAAAAATAGTTGTATATATTTTTTGAAATACAATTGACACATTTGACAAAGAGGATGAATGCATAATATATTCGTAGTATCAAGCTTTATCATAATTACATTTGATACAGTTGATTTGTATCATATATCGAATATAATTGTATTAACGAACACAACTTCTATTGACGAATACAATTGATAGAATACAAATATAGGTGATACATAGTACAAATACAGTTGATATGGAATGTAAATACATTTGATACATAATACAAATGTCATATTATGTGGAATATTTTTTGGGTTGCAACATTGTTTCGGATGGAAGAGAGAGAGAGAGAGGGAGGTGAGAGGTGAGAGAAATTTGCTATAAAACTCTAATTTTATCTATATATCGTAATTATTTTAAACTATAGTTGTATATCGTAAATACATATTTCATATATTTGTTATATTATGTAACTTTCCTTAACTTTAAAAAATGACTATAGTTTGGGCTTTATTAGAGATTTATAACTATAGTTTACTTAATTGTGATCATAGCTACATGTCTTGGGAGGAGAGAGGCGAGCGAGACTAGGAGAGAGATGAGATAGGTGAGAGAGATCACTGAGAGAGAGAGAGAGGCGAGAGAGTAGTTGAAAACATTTTGTATTCTTTGAATCAAGTTGTATCAGAAATACAATTGATACAACTAATTTATATCAAAGAATATAATTGTATCAGAAACTATTATATTTACCTACATATTAGGAGGTGAGATGCGAGCAATATCGAGAGAGGGAAGATAGAGGCGAGCGAGATCGAGAGAAGTGAGTGAGATTGAGAGAGGGAGGAGAGATGACGAATACATAGTGTATTCGTTGTATCAAATTATATCACGAATACAATTGATACTGAATACAAATATAGTTGATACAAACAAAAATAGTTGTCTATATTCGTTGAAATACAATTGATACTGAATAAATTTGACAGAGAGGATGAATGCATAGTGTATTCATTGTGTTAAGTTTTATCTATAGTAGCCAATCATGAGATACTAAAACAAGAATACTAAAGTAATTTAAGCGATAACCAATAATTAATTAAAAAACAATCGATGTTCACAATAACCCATAGCTACAACCCAGAACAAAGGCTTTTAGCCACTCATGATGTTTATAAACTCAAAAACAATAATTTTCATGAAATTCAAACTTAAAGAAAGAGTAGAGTATTAAAACCTAAGATGAATTGTAATCTCTTGCTCTTGCAAATAAAAAAGAAGTCGACACCTTTTAAAAACCCTAGGGTCCTATTTATAGAGTTTAGGAAAAAATTTCCAAATTCTAAACTAATTTGGACTCCTAATTTAACTCAAATTTGTCGGGAATGTCGGCCCAGGCTGGGGTAATGCGCCAGCAACGCACCAGGATTTCTTCTCTGAACTTTTGGGGCTGGCGTGCTGTGCCAGTAGTGCACCCAAAGTGACTCTTTGAAGTTTTGGCCTTGGCGCCTTGCACCCCCAATACGCCAAAATGGCTAGGGCACTACACCAGGCCTTCCTTTGAGGAAACTTTGTCGTCCTTGTTTCTTTTGCTCTAATTATGCGCACACATCTTTTAGGAACCCTGCAAAATGGCTAATCATGTATATTAGTGTGCAGTGATCGAAATAATCACTCAAACCATAATAATTAGAATAGAAAATGTCCTCGAAACTAAGGTAAATGTGGGTACTTAGTAGCAATTGGGCATATAAATGCGCCCAAGATCACCACCCCACACTTAAACCTTTGTTCGTCCTCGAACAATCCTTCAACTAACAACCCATCATGAATACCTTTAGACTTATCTACCCGCCTTTAAATCAACCAAACACATTTAATCATACTTTTGTAATCCACATTTTATGCAACAAAGTAACAATTTAGTTTACATGTTAGTTTACCAATCAACAACACATAGCTTCAATGAATGACTCTTCCACAATTAATTATGGGCCAATGCAACTGTATAAAAACATACCAACTATAATACATCCAAACATGTGTCATAAATTCCCTCACCTATTTTTAGTATAGCCTTTCCCTCTTACAAACAACATGTTTGCACATTGTATTTCAAAACAAGGCCTATTTTTCGAAATTTAACACTTACTCTCACAAATGAAGTTCTTACATTTCCTAACATGCCATAAGCTTGCCCTTAGTGTACTTTAATTTTCACAATGTATTAATCATGGAATCAAGAGGACTTGAATTTGGTTGTAATATCGGCTTAAGGTAAGGGGGATACATTTAAGATATAATTAGTGACTATTCCTCCCTAATGCACATGTTTTATTTTTTTCTCGGACATACATCTTCAATCACCTCTCTTTTCCATTGGTACAAACGCATGAATATCCTTCCGCTCATATTTCAAACTTGGCCCTTTTGTATTATCAAACACTTTTTTTTCTTATTCAAGCAATATCATTTTTTTCTTTCCTTTTTTTTCTTTTTCTTCTTTCTTTTTCACACAAGTGCTTTTACATTTGAAGATCATGGTCCATATTTTTCCACCTCTTTCCTTGGAGTTCACCATACAACAAACATTTTCACCCTATTTCACTTCTACTATTATTTGCATTTTGCTTCTTAACATAGTGTATTAAGGATCAAATTTTGGATCAAACAAAGTCATGGTATCAATAAAAAGGGATTCGGCTCAATGTGTGATTTAATAAAAAAATGAGGCTAAAAAGGCTCAACGGGGCTTAACTAAGGATCATTCATTTGGAAGCACACAAAAGAGTGAGAATTGGCTATTCAAAGAAACACCTCAATCATGTTCTATAATTCATACAAGTTACTTTTTAAGCACCCACGGTTAAGTTCTAGATGTCATTCAATGCAAGAACCAAACAATTACTCACCACACATGGCATCATGACATGCATAAGAACATAATCAATTTAGCATGCTTATACAACTAACATTGCGGTGTTTCCACACAATTAAGCCCAACTTTATTCATTTAGAGTCAAAACAAAGAACCTATGTTTGTTTCAAGGTTACTAATTCATTTAAAGTTGCATACAAGTGTGACTACCAATGACATCTGGCTAACTTTTAGGACAAAGTTTCAAAGTACCAAAGGGTCAGTTTCTCAATCTACTACTCCTAGTGACTAATTTTCCCTTAAGACGATCGTCATCCATCCATCATTGGGAACTGTAACTTTTATAACGACTCTAAAACTAAACAGAATTAAACAAAATTCTAGTCATAGTCAGTTCAATGGGACTATCCTAAAAAAAAAACCAAAAACAAAAGCCAAGAAATCCACCTAAAAAATAGAAAAACTCAATAAAGTGATAAAATATATACAAGGGAGTTCATCCCCCACCCCACACATAAAGATTGCACTGTCCCTAGTGCACAATTTCAAACAAGTAAGAGTGAAAGACAATTCAATGTTTGGCCTCTAGGCCTCGCACTCTCAATCCGCAGTTGCCACATTCGTGGCGACAAAATCCACAACCATTAAGGCAGTATCACCATCATCAGCACCAGTGTCATCATCTCCATCATTAGCATCATCCTCCGACTCATCCTTCTCAGACTCATCCTCCTCATCGCCGCGGCATCATCATCATCATCATTGATAGGCTCTTGGAATGTCCGGCCCATATGACACATGTACATTGCACTATCTGTCAAAGGGTAATGCTCAGCCAATGTCACCATCTCTTCCTCAGTCACTGGACGACCATCAATCCGCAATTGAAGCTCAGCCATTCCATACATTCTGCCCATCCAACTATCATCGCTCGCCTGCTATCAACAGTAGATAACACTTGCCCATGGGACGCATCAACCACATGGCATACGAAATGAAGGGCACGGGGTGGACACACATCATGGACCTCCTACTCAATCTCCAACACACATAGGTATCTAGTGAGCAGGTTCCTATAGCAAAATGCCATATCTTATTGCTCCTAAATTTCAACATATTATGATGCAAAATCGCATCCACATTCACTGGCAGCCCTTTCATGAGACGGTATATAAGCACTGCTCTTTCCCTAGTAACCTCATATGTGTACTTCCACGACAACAAGGTACTTGACACAATTTTCAGCCATACCCGTGCTTCTTGGTTCAAGTGGGTGTAATAAAGAGTCACATGTCGACCTGTATCCTTTGTTCTTTCCTACCTAGCAATACAGTTTACCCTACACAAAGTGTGACGTATATCACGATAAGGAGGACGCTCTATCATGTCTTGGAACTCAGTGTGGTCACAATTAGGGGTACCTAAGAAGTAATTTAAAGCTTTCACCGAAAAATCCCACACAACTACCCCGAATAACACCTCTACTACGATGCAAATGGTACGTATTCCAGTCCACATAAAATTCCCCCACAAGGCTCAAGTTACACTCACCTGGATCAATAAAAATGTATTGGAGACCCAAGGCCAGAACTTTGGAATGAATTCGAGGATATTCGGCTAGTAGCCGCCCTTCATTGACATGCTCATCACCCAAGTACTTTGCTTCCTGTTGACAATCAAACCACTCTTCTCCATAATGTTCTACCGCTTGCTTATCGAATTTTAGTGGTTGGTATCGGGTAGATGCTCGACTAGAAGTTCCGGTGGAGGACCCTTTCCGATCGCGCTTGCTTCTGGCACCAACCTCAACTTGCTTTCCTTTAGGAGCCATGAAACCTACAAAAGAAGAAGAAAATAGAAGAGAAATTTTTTTGGGTGTGGGTGGGGGGTCGAGTAGGTAGTGGGGTGGGTAGGGTTTGTGGGTTTTGATTTTTCTTTGGGATTTTATGGGTTTTGATGGTTGGGGATGAAGGAAAAGTGATTAGAAGAAGGTTTTGGGAAGGATTAATGGAGGAATTTGAAATTTGGGGAAGAAAGTGGGTGAAGAATAAGAAACATTGGTGAAAGTTGAGAGAATTTGAGGGGTGGGTCGGTTTAGAGAGAGGAAAAAGGAGTGAAAGTGAGTTGGATGTTGGGTAGGTAAAAGATTTAAGGGTGAATTTGGAGTGGTTCCCATGAAATTTTAAAAACAATTGGCCAAGGGATGGCACGATAGGGAGGCGCCGTCCCGGCTGTGCGCCCGAAATGGACCTCTGACGTTTGACGTCTGGCGCGATGCGCTTGAGCTACGCCCCATTGGCATTTGTTTGCTTGGCCTGGCGCATTGGTGGGGCGGTGTTGTGCGCCTGCAGTGCCCCCGAATTGATCTTCTGAAGTTTCACCTTAGCGCAGCGCGCCTGGCCTATACCCGGCCAAGGCTGGACGTCGTTCACCATTTTTCTTGTGTAACCGTTCATTCTTTCATATGGTATGCCCTCCAATTCCTGTGCATTGACCAAACTATGTTAATGGTGGGCTGCCTCCTGCCCAACGCCTTAGTTTTGGTCGTGGCACGACTCCTCTTTTTGTATTTTGTAGTTTTTTAATTTTTTCATAGTTTCGAACTATTACAAATAAATCAAACTTGACTAAAATTCTTGTAAAAAGAAGAATTCAACCAAATCCTAACCAAAACTCAAACTAACTAAAAAAATAAAAATAAAAATTAAACAAAAAACTAACTTAATATTACATAGTTTCACGGGTTGCCTCCCGTGGAGCGCCTTGTTTAATGCCGCAGTTCGACTCAACTTGGATCATTCATTATTTAGCTCAAGAGCTTCTCAATCTAGATGCAAAAATAGTGCTTGACCCTTTGCCCATTCACTAGGTACGACGGGACATTTTTGCCTTTAAGCTCTACCGCACCATGTTGTGTCATCCTCACCACTTCGAAGGGTCCACTCCATTTAGACCTTTGTTTTTCGGGGAATAATCTAAGCTTAGAGTTAAAGAGTAGTACGTTTTGGCCCAGAGTGAAAGTGCGAGGGACTATGTGCTTATCGTGCCATATCTTGGTCTTCTCTTTGTATATCTTTGCATTCTCATAAGCATGGAGCCGAAACTCCTCAAGTTCGTGCAATTGACCAATTCTCTTTCTACCGGCTAGCTCAAGGTTAAGATTCTTCTTTTTATCGCCCAATATGCTTGGTGTTCTAACTCTGCTAGAAGATGACATGCTTTTTCGAACACCATGTGATAGGGAGATGTCCCTATTGGTGTTTTATAAGCAGTTCTATACTCCCACAATGCATCATCAAGCTTCTCTAAGAATCGGGTTTGACCTTCTGACAGTTTATCCAAGAGTTCAACCAGTTCAGCATAGGTCTTCTCTAAAGCTTGCCCACCTACTATAGTATTCAGTAGTACCCTTGCATTATATTCAAGACCTTCAAAAAAGGTGTGGGCTAGTACTTCGTTTACATGATAATGATGTGGGCAAGAGAGCAACATTTGTTTGAATCGATCCTAGGCTTGGTACCTGTTCTACCCACTTTTCTGCTTGAAACTCAAGATCGCACTCCTTAACCTTGTATTTCTGCCCGATTGGAAGAATCGATTGAGGAACCTCTTCGCTATGTAGTCCCATGTAGTGATGGAATTTGGTTGCTCAGAATCCAACCACCACCTTGCTTCTCCCAATAGTGAGAATGGGAAAAGATTCAACCGCACATAATCATTTAATACCCCATGCGGAATGTAGGTGTCGCTTATTTCCATGAAATTCCGTATATGCACTTGGGGATCCTCATGAGGCAAACCAGTGAATTGCCCAATCAAATGAATGAGTTGCACCATGGTTTGTTTCAGCTCAAATCTATATCCCGGTGGTGGTTTACGAATACTTGAAGCAACATTGGTGGTGAGTGGGACTGCCACATCACAGACTGGTCTTGCAGCCATCACAACCGGTACCTCTCCATGTTCGTCTCCCATGATTTCCTCGTGATCATCAGCAAGGTTTTCCTCCAGGTTTCCCTGGAGACCTAGTCCTAATTCTTGTTATCATCCTTGGGCCGCCAGCTTTCTCCGTTGTCTAAGAGACCTTTTAGATTCGTCGTCTGGTTAATGAAGATCTCCTTTCCAAGCCAGAATTTTGCTTTACGTGCCAGCAGTAACGAACAACTAAGATCAAGTTATAAGTAAGGTGTCACATTTTCTTTCTCAAAAAGATAGTATTTCTCCACTTTCTCATATTTCTTGAACAATGATATGTTGCATCACAATACATACAACACAAGGCATAATTAGTTCATCAAGGATTTTCAACTAGTATCAAGTCCCCAAACTCAACAAGTCATGAAACGTATTCTCAAATGATAGGGGTAGTGGAGGAATCCATTTGAAATCAGTCTTTGCCACTTAAAAACATTTCTTTCATTTTAAGATATTCAACAATCAACTCAAGCCCCTAACTCGGGCATCTCAATGTTAAAATAAAGATAAGTCACATAGCCCCTCGCTCGGGCAATTACTCAAATATCACAAACTTCCTACAATAATTAACTGTATCACACAAGCCTTCACACGGGCTAAACATCACAATAAGGCATCATACAAATAAAAACAGGGAGATCAATACTTGCCAACTTCTAAAACACATACTACTGCTCATTTCACAGTTGACTTCCTAATAATAGGTTAATTACTCAACTCAGTCTAAAAGAGGGATAGCCAAACCTACCTCAAGGCCAAAACTTCACTTGAACAATTCTATCGGCGCACTTCCTCAACCACACGATCCTCAAATATCAATAATGGATAGATTTCATCAAAAGGAGTCTAATGATACCCATATCGACAGGATTTGAAATCGAGGGTAAAATAGTCCAAAAATTACTTCAAAAATCAAAGGGGTAAAATAAAATTTTCTTAAAGTTAAAAATCAATTTCTACGAGTCAAGAGGAGTCTGTGGATGAAAAATCCATTAAAAACAAGCAAGAATCGAGCTCCGAATCAAGAAATTACTCATTTTTCAATTTTGGGAAAAAAGCCCAAAAACTCACATTTGAAATGTTGATTTTTAAGTGTTTTGGAAGATGAAATCTGAAGAAAACAATATAAAATTGATAAAGGTTCTTACCCACACAAGTTTTTCTCAAGAAGATGCTTCCAAAGTCTCCCTCCCAATCTCCCAATATGAAAAGCCGATAGGAAATAGTTTTGACTAGTGATATTGTGCCAATGGGAAATGGTTCTGGCGAGAGATTGATTATTGTGATTTGATACATTTCTATGCTTATGTGTGACTTACTTGTTACTTGTTATTGATGCACTTGTTTCGTGTGATTGATCTACTTGACATTGAGATGGATTTACTTGATTCGCTTGGTTGTTAAATTGTGACTATTAAACTATGAATATTGAGCCTTGTGAGCCGTGTATTGTAGAACTGTTAGGTTGGGCTATTTTCTGTGTAAGTTGTAGTTTGATGAGGTTCAGTTGGAGTGTAAGGGGTATTCGATTTCTCGCGAAATGCCTTGTTTATTTGGTTTCTTATTGGATACCGTGTTGTTGGTACTCAATCCTTGCTTCTACAATTGTTTAGATTCCAAGCCCGGTATACGTGATTGCTCTTCTTCTCTTTTTTCGAGGCTTGTTAAAGGACTTTAGAGGTAGCTTCTTGTCATCCCGACATACCCTCTTTTCCTTTTCTTTATGCTTTGTTCTATTTGAGAAACAAAGGATGAGACTTGTAATTATTTCAATTCCGCACTTTATATATTAGTGGCTTGTACACGTGACAATCACATTTTGGGGGTTTAAATAGAAAGAATAAGTTCTCTGCTTTATCTTGTTCATGACTTATATTTTCCGCTTTCCTTTTGTTGTTGTTGGGTTGATGTTGACTTGTCTTGGCGAGAATAAACAAGTGCCATCACGTTTGATTTTGGATCGTGACATCACCATTATGAAGTAATGATATGCAATGGAGCTATGAAGAACTTCAATGGCAGAAAGCAAAAAAAAACAAAAAAATAGAGTCATGGGTTTAATGCTTTTGATAATTTCGATACAAATTAGAGATTTAGAGCAATTCAGAGTGATGTTATCCAACTGCACAAAGAAGAAGAAAACAAGAAAAAAGGTATCAATTATAAGAACTAATTTTGAATTTTGCTTTCGCCTTTTGTTTTATTTGTATTACAGAACAAATAAGCCATGAAAATCAGTAAACTTTGTAACTGATAATGATTAAGTACAAAATAAAGAAGTAAAACTATTATTTAAACTGTTTCAATATGTGGTTTTCTTCATTTTCCATCTGCATTTTCCTGAACTTCTCAAAAAACCTTTGTGCTTTGATTCAATTGTGAAAATGGATTTTTCACTTATCTCGAATGTATCAAAATCTAAACAAGACTATAAATTTGCGTGTAATGACAGGAATTACTCAGATCGGGTGTTGATGATTGAGATCGTATCGGATTGGATGGAGCTCAAACCAGAAGGTTCTAGTGTTGATGATCCAGCCCGGAAAGGCAAGCGTAAGAAGAAATCAAAACAAGAAGAATTGGTTTGTTTTTCTTAATTTTAAATTAGGGTTTATTTATATTTATTTTTTCATTTTTGGACACAATTTTGGTGTGACGAAAAAAAAATCAAGAAATGTTTGTTTTTTTGAATGCTTGATGATTTGATTTTCTATAAAAGATCTATCTTGTTTCTCAATAGATTTTTTTACTTTTAAACAGAATAAAATGATTATATCTTTGTTTCTATATAAGAGTTTACATCTTTTTTCCTTGGATTATTTTTATGAATGAAAAAAAAAACTAATTGAACCATAGATTTTTTGTTA
The DNA here is from genome assembly GCA_018342035.1 of Solanum appendiculatum. NCBI lineage: Eukaryota > Viridiplantae > Streptophyta > Magnoliopsida > Solanales > Solanaceae > Solanum > Solanum appendiculatum. The sequence goes on along the minus strand of JAGDQO010000378.1, from coordinate 1,753,337 downwards.
TAGGAAGAGACGAAACCAAGAAATAAGATGGATTGTTTTTCAACTTCTATGTTAGGTTAAACACTAACATTTTTAATAGATAGGGGTTTATATCTTTTAGTCCATAGATTTTTGCTTTTAAATAGAAGAAAACGATTAGATCTTTGATTCTGCATAAGAGTTTGACATCTTTTAGTCCATGGATTTTTGGTTTCTAATCATAGATGTGAAAACCGTTTTTTTCACTTGGGAATTTCATTTTGGTTAATGGATGAAAAAGGAAAGTTTACCAATCCAAATGCTGACAAATTCGAGGTTGCGTCATGCATGAGATGCTGCAACAATGAATTGCAAAATCAACACATGACAACAGAAATAACATTGATTTGTTTGGATCTTCCTTTAAAAATATTAATGGTTGATGCAGTTCAGCCGGTAGTAGATGCTGCCAAACTGTTTCTTGTTCTACATTTTAGGGACATAACCAAGTGAGTACAAATTGTTCTTATAGAGTATGAATGATTTGCATTCATATCAGTCTAAGTATCTTCATTTCATTCTTTTTCGTTAAATGCTTCAGGTTCGAAAAAGAGGCATTGAATTTGCCTCTTTAGGGAATTAAAGTTGTTATGTCCAATGATCTTCTTCAGATTACATCATAGGATGGTGTCTATGACTCTGCATTGAAGTGGGCTCGTATGAATTACCCAAAGCTTGAGGAACGACAAGAATTATGGACCTCACATCTTTGTTTCCTCATTCGATTTCCAGGCATGACATGCATTAATCTGAAGAAAATCATGACGTGCAATAACTTTGGTCGGGAGCGTGGTTTAAAGCTTGTCTTTGAGGCTCTTTTTTACAAGGCTGATGCACAATATCAGCAGCGCGCGATTGCTGCCAAGGTGGGCAATGCTCTCTGCCACCGTTATGTGGTGAGAGCATACAAATTTAGTCCTGTAAAAGCTCTCAAGTTCAAAGTACCTCATCAACAGTCTATTGGATACCTGGATTTAAAAAGAGATGAGTGTGCTATCCTCTTTCCTGCAGGAAAGGTTTATTCACAGGGTTTCCATTTGGGTGGATAAGAGCTTGTCCTATCTGCACATTGCATCATGGACCAACAAGGTGTTCACCATTGCTTGGAGTTGTTTCTGGGTATGCAAGAGGAGGAGTCGGATCCACTTGCAGTTAATACAAGTTTTCAGTACGTATGAGTCTAGGCAATGAATTTGTGAGCAAGCATAAGGGAAACAACATCTTGAATAGTGGCATCATGTGGGGTGCTGGAACCTTTGTGGTGTAGGTTGGACCCCTTTTCAGAATGGAGATAGTTCGTATTTCATCCATGGAATTCTCCATATTCATGCTGAGCTTACTATCAGGGAATGAATTTGCATGTTGCCTTATTTGCATTGTTGTAAAAATTAGACTTATTGAGTAGTTTCAGATGCTGGTCTTTTAGTGACTTTGAGATCATGTTGATTCCACTGACTTTGGGATGTGTATTTAAGTACTTCTACAAAATTCCATCTATGCTTCAAATTCTAGTTTGGCTTGTGGATACAATGATTTAATTGATATCTAGAAAAAATAACATTTCATATAAGCGTAAAGTAAATGTATATAACTTTAATTCTTATTAATGAGTTCCATATTAGCTACTCATATTTAATTAATTTGCATGTCAACATTTTAAGAACATGACCAATATTCATTAACAAGTTGCCCATTTTGAGAACGCTGAGGGAGTCCTTGGTGGTTTAACGGTGGGAATTGCTTTCCTCCATGCCTCCACAAAGTAAGAATCTTAAGAGGCTTTCGTGTGCAGGTAAGCCAAAAATGGACGGTGCTACCTTATCATGGAGGTCCAAGAAAGGAATCGTGAACTGTGTTGGAACATTGCCGTCGGAGTGGTAAATAGAAATCAGAGTCGATTGCAAAATTTGATTAGAGAATGGGGAAACTGGTAGTGGAGTTAACCAGTTTTTGCTGCTACTTTGTAATTGGGTAGTGTAATGAGGTTTGATTATTCTGAAATCTAGATCATATTACCCGGCCCAATACATTTTTATCTAAGGATAGTTTCAAGTAGAAGAACTTTAAACAATGACTATAATTTGGGCTTAATTAGATATTTATAGTTATACTTTTCTTAATTGCAAATAATAGCTACATGTTTGGGGTAGAGAGAGGTGAGCAAGACTAAGAGAGGAAGGAGAGATGTGTGCGAGATCAGAGAGAGAGAGAGAGGTTGAATACATGTTGTATTCACCGTATCAAGTTATATCACAAATACAATTGATACAACTAATTTGTATCAGTGAATACAATTTTATAAAAAATTATTGTATTTAGCTACATATTAAGAGGAGAGATGCGAGTGAGATCGAAAGAGAGATGAGAGAGGTGAGCAATATCAATAGAGGGGGAGAGAGGTAAGTGAGTTCGATAGAGGGAGGAGAGAGGCTGAATACATAATGTATTCATCGTATCAAATTGTATCATGAATACAATTGATATAGAATGCAAATACAATTGATACAAACAAAAATAGTTGTATATATTTGTTGAAATACAATTGATACAGAATACATTTGGCAGAGAGGATGAATGTATATTATATCCGTAGTATCAAGCTTTATCATAATTACATTTGATACAGTTGATTTGTATAATATATCGAATATAATTGTATTAACAAACACAATGTGTATTGACAAATACAATTGATAGAATACAAATATAGTTTATACATAGTACAAATACAGTTGATATGGAATGTAAATACATTTGATACATAATACAATTGTCGTATTATGTGGAATATTTTTTGGGTTGCAACGTTGTTTGGGATGGAAAGAGAGAGAGAGAGAGGTGAGAGGTGAGAGGTGAGAGGAAAGAGAAATTTGCTATTAAACTCTAATTATATCTATAAATCGTAATTATTTTAAACTATAGTTGTATATCGTAAATACATATTTCATATGTTTGTTATATTATGTAACTTTCCTTAACCATCAAAAATGACTATAGTTTGGGCTTTATTAGAGATTTATAACTACAATTTACTTAATTGTGATCAGAGCTACATGTCTGGGGAGGAGAGAGGCAAGCGAGACTAGGAGAGAGATGAGATAGGTGAGAGAGATCACTGAGAGAGAGAGTAGAGGCGAGAGAGAAGTTGAAAACATTTTGTATTCTTTGAATCAAGTTGTATCACAAATACAATTGATACAACTAATTTATATCAAAGAATAAAATTGTATTAGAAACTATTATATTAACCTATATATTAGGAGGTGAGATGCGAGCGATATCGAGAGAGGAAAGAGAGAGGCGAGTGAGATCGAGAGAAGTGAGTGAGATCGAGAGAGGGAGGAGAGATTATGAATACATATTGTATTCGTTGTATCAAATTGTATCACAAATACAATTGATACTGAATACAAATACAGTTGATACAAACAAAAATAGTTATCTATATTCGTTGAAATACAATTGATACTGAATACATTTGACAGAGAGGATGAATGCATATTTATTCATTGTATTAAGTTTTATCACGATTATAATTGATACAAATGATTTGTATCATATTTATAATATAATTGTATTAACGAATACAATTTATGTCGATAAATAAAATTGACAAAATACAAATTCTCATAATAAAATTGATATATAATACAAATATAGTTCATGCATAATACAAATACAATTGATATGGAATATGTTGCTCCCAATTATACACGCAAATATACGTGGTCGTGCAAGTAATATAGTTCCTTTAAGAATTGAGTTGTCGAACCCAAAAGACTTATGATCAATCTATATTAACTCGATTATTTCTACATTTTAAAAAAAGTATTATCAATAGAATGTGGTTTATATTTACTACTAATGCGAACAATTAAATTATTAAAATAACTAACGAGGACAACTTTGATTTCAGTGTTTTAAACAAGTAAGAGACAATTCTAGGGCTGTAGCATGCTTACGGTTTTGTGTATCGCATCTCATGTAATGAATAAATTAACGTTATCAAATTACTGATTTACAGGGTTGATTTTATGATCATAGTCTCCCGACCTCTAATCGCCTACTACAATTAACTATCTAACTACATCGTTGAGCGGGGATAGGCAGGCCCAATTGGCGAGCATTTAGATTTGATCTTATTTCATAACCAAGCTTGGTGTTCACCGAATGTCAATGCTAAACACGAATCTAATCAAGTGATATGGAAGTTAGATCAAGCTCTTTGTATTCTTTGGTCTATCTATCCCTTCATCTCCCGAGTCCAAGAATAGACAAGATATTTATCTCTATTGTGGCCAATCATGAGATACTAAAACAAGAATACAAAAGTAATTTAAGCGATAACCAATAATTAATTAAAAAACAATCGATGTTCACAATAACCCGTAGCTACAGCCCCAGAACAAAGGCTTTTAGCCACTCATGATGTTCATAAACTCAAAAACAATATTTTTCATGAAATTCAAACTTAAAGAAAGAGTAGAGTATTAAAACCTAAGATGAATTATAATCTCTTGCTCTTGCACACCAAAAAGAAGTCAACACCATTACAAAATCCTAGGGTCCTATTTATAGAGTTTAGGAAAAAATTTCCCAATTCTAAACTAATTTGGACTCCTAATTTTACTCAAATTTTTCGGGAATGTCGGCCCAGGGCTGGGGTATTGCGCCAGGATTTCTTCTCTGAACTTTTGGGGCTGGCGCAGTCCCAAAATGACTCTCTAAAGTTTTGGCCTTGGCGCCTTGTGCCCCCAATGCGCCAGACTGGCTGGGGCACTACGCCAGGCCTTCCTTTGAGGCAGCTTTGTCATTTTTGTTTCCTTTTCTCTCATTATGCGCACATATTTTAGGAACCCTGCAAAAAGGCTAATCATGTATATTAGTCTGCAATCATCGTAATAATCACTCAAACCATAACAATTAGAATATAAATTGTCCTCAAAACTAAGGTAAAGGTGGGTACTTTGTAGTAATTGGGCATATAAATATGCCCAAGATCACCTCCCCACACTTAAACTTTTGTTCGTCCTCGAACAATCCTTCAAACAACGGCCCATCATGAATACCTTTGGACTTATCTACCCGCCTTTAAATCAACCAAACACATTTAATCATGCTTTTTTAATCCACACTTTATGCAAAAAAGTAACAATTTAGCTCACATGTTAGTTTACCAATCAAAAACACATAGCCTCAATGAATGACTCTTTCACAATTAATTATGGGCCAATGCAACTATATAAAAACATACCAACTACAATACATCCAAACATGTGTCATAAATGCCCTCACCAATTTTTAGTATAGCCTTTCCTTCTTACAAACAACATGTTTGCACATTGTATTTCAAAACAAAGCCTATTTTTTGAAATTTAACACTCACTCTCATAAATGAAGTTCTTCCATATCCTAAAATACCATAAGTGTCACGATCCAAGGTACCCCTTAGACGTGACATGACGTACAAGACCCCAAAAGGTCTCATACAAGCCACTTAGCATACATCATACAAGATAGTAGCAGTTTAAAAGTTCAAGAGACAATTCATTACCCAAAAGAGTTTAAGCAATAGCAGAAGTCTACATATAGTCTCAAAAGCCATCTAACACAGGAATGAAAGAACGTTGGGACGTAACCCATACAAAGTCTTCAAAAGCAAGTAAGTGACATAAAAGTAAATGTGGCTACGTCCTCGAACATATGAGGACTCACCAAATTCTTCAAGATCTCTACTATCACGAACTAGCCACGAGAAGATGGGGATGTGCCGGACCTTACCCTTATAAGAAAATGTAGGCAAGAGTATGCGTTAGTACAAAATGTACCAAGCATGATAAACATGCATAAAAACATTTAAACATGCTAAAAGGGACATTCTCATAATCATGCAATGATCAAGCTAAACCATGAGAAAAGGGGTTAAAAATCATAAGTTATAAATCATGATCAATGCAAGCTAAACATCTTTACATTACTTGAGAAAATACCTTGAAAGCAACTTTAGTTCATTATTGTGGGAAGTAGCCTTAACCGACATGTAAGACCATGTGAGCTATCAACATGGAATCCGGTGTCTAACCCTACACCGATAGGGCCATCCTACTTGCCAAGGTAGGACCCTTTAACTTCTAGTTTACGTTGATCTACTAGCTAATGTCTATCAAAGACCATCATCCTATGGTGGCACATAGTTTAGGGATAAAGTGATTCCTTATAGAAAACCGGCCTCTACTAACGGGAGAGTTCCCATCTCAATATCCTCCCGATGCTAAGCATAAATCCCACGGTACTAGTCATATATCATAATGCATCTTACTATCCATGAAAAGGTACAACTAGAGTTACCAATCCAAGCTTACATCATTTAGAATAGCTCATTAATCTTTTAATTCAACTTTAGTTGAGAAAGGCCTTTCAACAAGTTATGAATCCATTACGTGAGAAAACCTTTCACATTCATAGTTTTTGAGTAATAAGTGAGAAACCCTTTCACAACTCAACAACAACATCATTCATGCTTCAATCTCAAAGCAATCTATAAATCATCATAAATTTCATAATTGAACATACATACTTTCATAAACCCATCTTTTGATCATTCATCAGTTCATCATGAATCATAGCTTTAGAAATCATTAAAACATGCAAGAGTTCATATAAACTTCATAAAATCCATCTTCTTCATAATTCAACCCATCATCAATTCATAAATCTCAAAATTAGGGGATTTCATATGGGTTCATGAGGATTCATCTTAAAACATGTAATTCAACTCAATTCATACTTAGAAAACCATAATTGAAAGTAATTTGATCATAATTGAAAGAACTCACATCATAGAAGAAAACCCTTAAATCAAATTAGGAATTTGATACGTGAAAATTAAGAACTTTAGGGACTCTATGGAGGAATGGGCTCCATAGATGAAGATTATCATACCTCAATGCCAAAAACCTTGAAATCAATGGAGGATTAGGAAGCTTGAATCTTGAAAACCCTAGCTCTTGCTTTTTCTCCTTCAAGCTTTCTAAAGAGAAATATTTGGGAGAGGAGAGTTTTGGGAATGATTGAGAAAGGGTAAAATTTGGCTTAAAAGGTGTATATAGGGTCTGAGTTAAGGGCCAAACTGACTTAGATTAGGAATTAAACCTAGGGAAAAGATCAAAAAGCCCTACAAAAATAACCATCGGACCCCTATTTACGGTTGGACCTACGGTCCGTACGTCAACCTACGGACCATCCTGTCATACCGTGATAGATTCAGAGACTGTCAACCTAGGACCCTGCAACGACGGACCCTATATTCAGTCCGTGGATCAACCTACGGCTTGTACGTAGCCACCGTAGGTCCAATTCTTGGCCCTGAAAATTTAACTAAGTATGGGTCTCACCTACGGAACCTACCTATGGATCGTAAACGCAACGACGGTCTGTCTTGGCAAGCCGTATAAAAGTACTGATGCTTAACATTGTTAAGGAACTTGGACTAGCCAACCACGGGCCTGACCTACGGTGCGTAGGTGGCTCCGTTGGTACTGGCACGAGAAATTTCCAGAAAACTGACATTCTTTCCTTTACGAATCCGAGGTGTTACAATATCTCCCCCTTGAGAACATTAATCCTCGAATGGGAATCAAGACATCATATGAAGAGTAAGAACTTAATCTAACAACCCAACATGCATGCAATCATATAGATGCACATATCCAAGGAGGAAACATCAACTCCAAGCTAAAGCATGTTCAAAACATCATTTCATGAAGGATTAATGCAATTCACACTCAAATGCACATAATCATAGGGAAATAAATCAAGCTTGCTCATTTATCAAGATTTAGACTCTTCATGATCATGCATAAACAAGAAATCATGGGAACAACTATGACATATTAAACCAAAAGAATGAACCATGAGGAACTAGGTACCTCAAGCTAGAGTAGGATCGGAGGGAAAGAGATGAGGATATCGGGACATCATATCGACCTCGGCCTCCCAAGTAGCACCCTCAACTAATTGATTCCTCCAAAGAACCTTTATGAAATCAACTTTTTTATTCTTAACTTCCGAACTTGCCGGTCTAAAATCTCAACCGAAACTTCTTCATAGGAAAGACTATCCTTTATGCCAAGAATCTCTAATGGCACTATAGATGTCAGATCACCAACACATTTCTTCAATAAGGAGACATGGAAAACCGGATGCACCGATGCCAAATCATTAGGCAAGTCAAGTTCATAAGAAACCTTACCGACACGTCTCAAAATTTGATATGGGCCTACATAACGGGGACTAAGCTTCCCTTTCTTTCCAAACCTCATTACACCCTTCATGGGTGAAATTTTCAAGTAAACCCAATCATCAACATCAAATTCTAAATCTCTCCTTCTAACATCGGCATAGGACTTTTGTCGACTTTGACCCGTTTTCAACCTCTCTCTAATAAGCCGAACTTTCTCCATAGCCTCATGTACCAACTCGGGACCTATCAAAGCAACTTCCCCAACTTCAAACCAACCTATAGGAGATCTACACCTCCTACCATAGAGAGCCTCAAATGGAGCCATACCAATACTAGAATGGTAGCTATTATTATAAGCAAATTCAATCAAAGACAAATGATCTTCCCAATTACCCTTGAAATAAATTACACATGCTCTAAACATATCTTCCAAAGTTTGGATGGTATGCTCCGCTTGCCCATTGGTTTGAGGATGAAAGGCTGTACTAAGCTTAACATGAGTACCAAGACCCTTTTGGAAAGACTTCCAAAATTGAGAAGTAAATTGTGCACCACGATCGGAGATAATGGATAAAGGCACTCCATGTAACCTAACCATTTCCCTTAAGTACAACTTAGCATAATCCTCCGCCGAGTAAGAAACCTTGACAGGTATGAAATGGGCTGATTTCGTCATACGATCCACAATAACCCAAATCGAATCATATTGTCGCCGGGTGCGTGGTAAATCAACAATATAGTCCATATTCAAGTCTTCCCACTTCCAAATAGGAATACTGATATCTTGGGACAACCCTCCCAGCTTTTGATGCTCAACTTTCACTTGTTGACAATTAAGACACTTAGCCATAAATTCCGCAATATCCTTCTTCATCCTATTCCACCAATAGACCTCCCGCAAATCACGGTACATCTTGGTAGCTCCCGGGTGAATGGAATATCTAGAACTATGGGCTTTCGACAAAAATTTTTTCCTTAGGCCATCTACATCGGGAACACATAAACGACCTTGCTATCAAAGCACACCATCTCCCCCTTGGGAGAAAGCCTCAACGGATTTCTTGAGCACCGCTTCATTTAGCTCAACCAAATTAGGATCAAGATCTTGCTTAGTCTTCACATCAAACACAAAAGACGATTCTGAACCATTGTGAATCATAACACCCCCTTCACTAGAATCAATCAACCGAACACCCAATCAGGCTAATCTATGAACATCACGAACCAATTCCTTCTTACCATCCTCAACATGAGAAACACTACCCAGAGACAACCGACTAAGAGCATCCGCCACCACATTCGCCTTGCCGGGGTGATAAAGGACACTCATCTCATAGTCCTTTAACAAGTCAAGCCACCTCCTTTGGCGAAGATTTAGATCTTTTTGCTTGAAAACATATTGCAAACTCTTATGGTTAGTAAAGACATCAACATGCACACTATACAAATAATGCCTCCAAATCTTTAAAGCAAACACAATCGCCGCTAACTCTAAATCATGAGTAGGATAGTTCTTTTCATGAATCTTGAGTTGCCTTGAAGCATAAGCAATGACTTTTCCATTTTGCATAAGAACACACCCTAACCCAATCCTTGAAGTATCACAATGAACCACAAACCCATCGGACCCTTCCAGTAAAGTCAATATCGGAGCCGAGATAAGTCTATCTTTCAATTCTTGAAAGCTCTTCTCATACACTTCGGATCATGTGAACTTAACCTTCTTTTGAGTCAAAGCCGTCAACGGAGAAGCAATCAAAGAAAACCCTTCAACAAACCTCCTATAATAACTAGCCAATCCAAAGAAACTTCAAATATCCGAAGGAGATAGAGGTCTAGGCCAATTCTTAACCGCATCCGTATTCTTAGGATCTACGTCAATACCCTTACCTGAGACAATGTGACCAAGAAAAGCAACGGACCTTAGCCAAAACTCACATTTACTAAACTTCGCAAAGAGTTGTTGATCTTTGAGGACTTGCAATACAATTCTCAAATGATCGGCGTGCTCATCCTCACTTCTTGAGTAAATCAAAATATCATCTATGAACACAATCAGAAACATATCAAGATATTATCTAAGCACCTTATTAATCAAATCCATAAATGCGGCTAGAGCATTTGTCAACCCAAACCACATCACCAGGAATTCATAATGGCCATATCTAGTCTGGAAAGTCGTTTTCAGAATGTCATATTCTTTCACCCTCAATTGATGATAACCCGAACGAAGATCGATCTTAGAGAAGTAACTTGCCCCTTGGAGTTGACCAAACAAGTCATCTATTCTTGGAAGATGACACTTATTCTTAATGGTAACCTTGTTCAATTGTCAGTAGCCAATGCACATACGAAGTGAGTCATCTTTCTTTCTAACAAACAAAACTGGAGCACCCCATGGAGAGATGCTTGGTCGGATGAAACCCTTATCTAACAAGTCTTTCAATTGCTACTTTAACTCCTTAAGTTCTATCGGGGCCATTCGATAAGGAGGAATATAGATAGGTTGCATATCGAGAAGAAGGTCAATACCAAAGTCTATTTCCCTTTAGGAAGGAACACTAGGTAGATCATCGAAAAACACTTCTGGAAATTCATTTACAACGGGAACCGACTCAAGAGTAGAGGTTTCGAAATCTACATCCCTCACCCTAACAAGATGGTACATGCACCCCTTAGAAATCATCTTTCTAGCTTTAAGACATGACACAAATTGACCTTTAGGCATAGAATTTTCCCCCTTCCACTCTAGAATAGGCTCATTTGGGAATTGGAACTTGACCACACGGGTCCTACAATCAATCGAGGCATAACAAGAATGCAACCAATCCATCCCAAGAATGACATCAAAATCTATCATATCAAGCTCTACAAGATCAACATGAGTGACTCTATGGGATAAGGAGACGGGACAATTTCTATAGACTCTCTTAACCACAATAAATTCACCAATAGGAGTAGAGACACAAAAGGGATCTAAATACACATCCGGAAGAACATCAAACTGCATATCCACATATGGCGTCACAAAAGACAAAGTAGCACCAGGATAAAGCAATGCATAAACATCAAAGTGAAAGACTTTCAACATACCGATAACCACATCGGGAGAACCCTCTTGCTCATGGTGAGCTTGAAGCGCATATAATCGATTTTGCTTGGGAGCATTCGAACCTGAACCACTAGGTGGAGCTTGCTTACCTTCTCTTCCATTAGGCGTGAGAGATGGACAATCCCTTATCTTATGACCGCTCTTTCCATAACTGAAGCAACCATACTGGCTAGGCATTTGCCCTCATGTTTCTTCCCAACACTTGGCACAAATAGCCGATGAGAATCCACCACCATTTCCTCCTTGAGGCTTAGGGTTAGGCACCCTATCTTTGTTGAACTTAGGAGGAGCATTGGAGGAACCTTTGTCGGAACTTAGAACGACCATGTCCATCGGACCTTGAGTGTGAGAAATTAACATCACCGGTCTTAGCCCTCTTTACCTCCCTAGACCTTTCCTTAAGTTTCTCCTCTTCTATTTGTTGAGCATGAACCATGAGATGAGAAATATCCATGTCATTGATAAGCATAGCGGTACGACATTCCTTAACCACCATTTTGGACACTCTCGAAACGAACTTACTCATCTTTGCCCTAGGACCGGCAACCATAGTAGGGGCATATCGAGACAATTGTGTGAACTTTAAAGCATACTCTTTCGTACTCATGCTTCCTTGATGAAGATTGATGAACTCGAGCACCCTTGCCTCCCTCATCTCAAGGGGAAAGAACCTATCAAGGAAAGCAACCTTGAACTTTTCCCAATCAAGAGGACCTGCATCATCCGCCCTCTCACTCTTCCATTACTCAAACCACACTTGAGCCACACCCTTAAGTTGATAAGCTACCAACTCCGCCTTTTCCTCCAGTGTCACACTCATGATCATTAGCACCTTGAAAACCTCATCGATGAATTCTTAAGGATCTTCCTCAACCTTAGAACCTTGAAACTCCGGTGGATTCATTCTAGTGAAGTCCCTCACTCTAGATGCCGCCGTACCCACATTTGGGTTCATGGGAGCCACAACCTCCTTATTGGTTTGAGCCATCATGGGTTGATCCAACACTTGAAAAGCAGCCCTAAACTCCGCATTAGTCACTTGTTCGGCCAAAGGGTCAGTCGGAACTTTAGGAGCTTGAGGAGGAGCTTCCTGTTCCACATTCTCTCTTGCATTTCTCCTAGCATAAGCTCTTCGAGTAGCCATATCCTTAAACGCATAGGATAGGGATTAGGAGAGAGAGACATATAGAGTTACACTCTATCGCACGACTTAGGAGTAATGAAAGAAGTGGAATTTCCTAAACATCTTATAGCCTCTCATTCATAAATGTGGTGCGCTTCACACTCATGAACAAGACTCAACTCGACGTGGCTTATGAGACTTCCTAGGACCTTTCTAAAACCTTGTGCTCTGAATACCAAGTTTGTCACGACCCAAGGTACCTCCTAGATGTGACATGGCGTACAAGACCCCGAACAAGCCACTTAACATACATCATACAAGATAATAGCAGTTTAAAAGTTCAAGAGACACTTCATTACCCAAAAGAGTTTAAGCAATAGCGAAAGTCTATATATAATCTCAAAAGCCATCTAACATAGGAATGAAAGAACGTTGGGACGTTGATGTGCCGTGAATCCATAGCACATTTAACGCTCAAAACTAAGAATTAATGCAAGAAATCGAGCGTGTCCATGTAAATATGATGTCTTCTTTGAGTATGTGTAGGTAAAATACTTCAATGCGTAAAATGGAGGAAATGATAAAGATTGAGCTAAAGTAATATTTCACGGAGCCCTTGACGGGCCGTGATCATGCTCACGAGCCGTCTGATGACTCGTGAAGAAGAACCAACGAAAACCTGAAGCTTTGTCCACAACAAGTTAGGACCACGACCAGTTTGACGAGTCGTGAAGAACTGTACGAGTCGTATGACAACTCATGAAACATAAGCAGTGAAGAAGATGCTTGTTTTGCATGTGTTGAGTCACGAAGCACTTCACGAACCGTGAAGCACTACACGAGCCGTTAAAGCAACCGTGAGAGGGATGCAGTAGCAGAAGGCCTCACTAGCCAAGTGAGATGACGGAGGGCTTGACGAGTAGTTTAATACTTGACGAGCCATCAACCCTCTCGTGAAGAGGCACGATAGAAGAGTCCAAATCACTTTAGGACTTGTTTTCACAGACTATTATTTTATTACCTACGGTTTATTTTTTGGAGGTATCTTTTATTATCGACTGTTTTTGAATATTTTTGGGCGGAGAAAAATCTATCTTCAAAACTAAAAACATCGCTTAATCTTGATTACTGAACTTGTTGGATTTGGGGGATTTGATTGTTCTTGGTTTAACATCATCATTCAAGGAACCTTTGGATCTCAATTATTGTAAGTAGTATTATTATGCTTTCAATATTGTTCTATCCCGTGTTCCTCGACAAAATGAGCAGCTAAACACCATAACTAGGGTTGTGGGAAACATGGCACGAATGTATTTCCAGATTTAATAAGATTGATTTTTGCTTGTGAATTGTCTATGTGTTTTTGCTTTTGACATAATTAATCTCTAGTGAGTGCACGCATTAGAGGCAGCCTGTATTCTTTACTTGTTCGAGAGAAAAGTAACGATTGGGATAAAGCGAAAAAAAACTCCGTATAAGTGGTGTAGATTGATAGAGTTCGAGAGAAAATAACTACTACACTAAAGCATAAATTGTTAGAGTTTAGACACTCCAAGGCTGAGAGGAAAGGAGTAAAAAGCATCTAATAAGACTGAGAAGTGGTTAGATGAAGCTATCGTGCTAGGAACATTAGAATTAAATATGCAGAAATCAGTCGAAGTTAAATCATACGAGTGCAGTAGTGTCATGTGGAACGCAACCCTAGTCTCTTTTACAATCTGACAAAACAAATCTTGCAATTATCATTTCTCCGGTTCAATTAAAGTGTTAATAACTCAACAACTAATGTTAACATAAAACTCCCATTATTTACTTTCTAGCATTTTTATTCTTGTTTTCTGAAATATCAACCATAATTAAATAAAAGCGCAAGTAAAACTGTTTCTGCAGCAAATTCCCTGTGGGATCGACCTCAACTCTAGTTAAGTTCTATAAATTGACTTTGACCGTTTATACTTCTTTATTGAGGTGTAAGTTTGGTCGTATCAAATTTTGGCACCGCTGCTGGGGAATTTCAGTCCAGAAATAGTTTACTAGCTATTATTTCAATTGTAGGTGTATTTCCTAATTTTACGTCTTGCTCGTTCTCTGCGTCTTTCACAGGTGAGTGTCCTGGTGCATGCCAAGCACAAGAAGTAGAGGAGCACAGTTAGTTCCTTACGATCCTGAGTTAAATAAAAACTTATGGAAGATGGTTAATGCACAAGAACTCGAAGCTCAAAGGCAGAGACTGAGACAAGATGCTGAGACCGAGGCTAGAGGTGCTCAGCATAACACTATCGATCCAAACAGGGTGGTTGAGGGAGACAACGGAATTGAAGAGATAGCTCCACCTCAACACCAACCACTAGCTCCAAGAGGTCGAGTCCAACAGCATGTTCAAGGAGGATTTGAAGAGGATGATGTGGACTTGGATGAAGCAGGCACAACTAGAGCTATTGTACTGCCAGCACTACCTCCAGGGGTAAAGTTTACTATCACCAGCACTATGATTCAACTGCTGAATCTCAAAGGGATATTCAGAGGGACTGCCGGTGAGGATGCAAATCAGCATTTGATGAATTTTGTGGCCATATGCAAATCTACGAAGATTCCTGGGGTTAACCAAACAGCGATAAGATTAAGATTGTTTCCTCTATCCTTAGCCGGAGAAGCGATAAACTGGCTAGATGAGTTGCCACCTGATTCTATTAGAACATAGGCAGAGCTGAGAGAGGTTTTCATTGAGTGATTCTTTCCTGAGTCAAAGGAACTGTAAATGAAGGATGACATAGGTTTTCACAAACAGCTGCCAGGCGAAGCGATGCATGACACATGGTGGAGGTTTAGCCAAAAGCTGAAGAAGTTTCCATATCATGGCCTCACTGATAGACATCTAAAGCAAGCATTCTATAGATCACTGGATTTTGTGACTAAACCAGTTGTGGATGCGGTGTGTGGAGGATCCTTCATTAGCAAACCATTTCCTGAGATTGTGAAAATCATGAACAAAGTGTCAAAGAACAATAGAGCATGGCACACTAGGGAGGCAGAAGTTGGAGATCTTGGGTTCACTTTCGAGCTCTCAGCCGAACAAAGAAAGAGAGAGGAGCAACGGGATCAGGATATGGCTCACCTGATAACCCAGATGGATATCATCACTAAGCACCTCACTGATGGGCATAATAAGGTAAACGCCATTGCTGCTGTGAATAGATATGATGAACAGGAGGAGGAGTTTGATGAGGAAGCTAAATATTTGAACAACTAAGGGGGTTTCTAGAATTATAACTCAGGAAATCAAGGGTATAATTCAGGAAATCAAGTTCGAAACTATCCCAGAGACGGATAATATGATAGAGCAGGTTAACGAGAATAGGGAAACTGGCAGAACAATGAGGGTTATAAGAATGATCGCA
This sequence comes from Solanum appendiculatum, assembly GCA_018342035.1. Lineage (NCBI taxonomy): Eukaryota > Viridiplantae > Streptophyta > Magnoliopsida > Solanales > Solanaceae > Solanum > Solanum appendiculatum. Next base: position 1,737,444 of record JAGDQO010000378.1, on the reverse strand, counting down.
GTGGGTTATACGTACCCCCAGGAAATAGAGATCGAGCAAGAGCTGGTACTAGCGGAAACAAAATAGAGGACATGCTGGCTAAGGTTCTCCAAAAAGTTGAATCTACAGATGTAGGAGTGAAAGAGTTAAAGAATGACTTTTCAAGCTTGAACCAGACTGTTGACTCACACTCAACATCCATTAAGCAGCTGGAACAACAATTGGGACAATTTTCTGCAACTTTGAATCAAAGAAAGAATGGAACACTGGCTAGTGACACTATTCAAAACCCAAAGAAAGATGGGCATTGTATGGCCATCACTACTAGAAGTGGTAAGGCACTACCCGAGCCAGAACCTGCAAGTATCAAGCAGGAAGAAAGCAGCGAAAGAAGTGAAGAAGCTGAAGTTGAGGTTGAAGTGGAAGACAAGATAGCAGAGAACAAAGAAAGGGAGAAGATGTCAAGGTCAACATAAGTGGAAGCAGAGGAAACTCTACCTCTACAACCGATACCTAGACCTCCTCCTCCATTTCCTCAAAGGCTTAAAGAGAAAGAAAAGGATGGAAAATTCTTAAAGTTCATATCCATGCTTTGGCAACTATCAGTAAATATTCCACTTGTGGAAGCTCTGGAACAGATGCCAGGATATGCCAAGTTCATGAAGGACTTGGTAACAAAGAAGAGAACTGTTAGTTTTGATCCAGTAGATAATGTGCATCACTGTAGTGCTATTGCTACAAGGTCTATGGGGCAAAAGAAAGAGGACCCAGGTGCATTCACTATACCGTGTACAATTGGCGATTTTGAGTTTGCAAAGGCGTTATGTGATCTAGGGGAAAGTATCAATCTCATGCCTTTATCTATATACAAACAGCTGGGGTTGGGTGACCCAAAGCCCACCACCATGAGGTTGATGATGGCGGATAGATCAGTAAAGAGACCAGTGGGGATTTTGTGTGATGTACTTGTGAAAGTTGGAAGGTTCATATTACCAGCCGACTTTGTGATTTTGGATTGTAAAGTAGATTTTAAAGTTCCTATAATTTTGGGAAGACCATTTTTGGCAACGGGAAGAGCATTAGTTGATGTAGAAAGAGGAGAGTTGAAGTTTCGATTAAATGGTGAAACAACATCTAATAAGACTGAGAAGTGGTTAGATGAAACTATCGTTCTAGGAAAATTAGACTTAAATAAGTAGAAATCAATTGAAGTTAAATCATACGAGTGCAGTAGTGTTATGTGGAACGCAACCCTAGTCTCTTTTACAATATGACAAAAAAAATCTTGCAATTATCATTTCTCCGGTTCAATTAAAGTGTTAATAACTCAACAAATAGTGTTAACATAAAACTCCCATTATTTACTTTCTTTCATTTTTATATTTCTTTTCAAAAATATCAACCACAATTAAATAAAAGCGCCAGTAAAACTGCAACAAAGCATTTGAGAGTTTGAAGGAGAAATTGATCTCAGCTCCAGTGATCATCGGTCCTGACTGGTTGAAACCATTCGAGGTAATGTGTGATGCAAGTGGTGTTGCACTAGGGGTTGTTTTAGGAAAGAAGAGGAACAAGATGTTCCATCCAATCTATTATGCAAGCAAGGCACTGAATGGAGCTCAAAGAAATTACACTATGGAGCAAGAACTGCTCGCAGTAGTGTATGCTTTTGAGAAATTTAGAGCATATTTGCTGGGAACTAAAGTGATAGTCCATACTGATCATGCAACATTGAGATATTTGATGGCGAAGAAAGACACCAAGCTGAGACTGATAAGGTGGGTACTGTTGTTACAGGAGTTTGATTTTGAAGTCAAAGATCAAAAGGGCTGTGAAAATCAAGTGGCTGATCACTTGTCTCGGTTGGAGGCAAAGACGAGGGAAGAAGCTGAGTTAGACATTGATGACTCATTCCAAGATGAGCAGGTATTAGCCGCTACTCTTGATCTTATTCCTTAGTTTGCTGACTTTGCAAATTATCTTGTCAGTGACTTGATGTCGGAAGGTCTGACCTTTCAACAAAGGAAGAGGTTTCTGCACGATGTTGGTAAGTACTTCTGGGATGAACCTTACTTGTACAGGGTGTGTGCTGATAACATTATCAGGCGATGTGTGCCTGAAGCTGAGATGTTAAGCATATTAGAGGCCTGTCACTCATCACCCGTTGGGGGATACTATGGAGGGACCCGTACTGCCCACAAGGTATTCCAAAGTGGGTACTGTTGGCCCACAATTCATCAAGATGCCTTCGACTTGGTGAAAGGGTGTGATGTGTGTCAAAGGCAAGGAGGTATCTCCCGTCATCATAAACTCACTATGACACCTACCTTGGAGGTTGAGTTATTTGATGTCTAGAGAATTGACTCCATGGGACCATTTGTGAACTCATACGGGCAAAAGTACATCTTGGTGGCTGTTGATTATGTCTCAAAATGGGTTGAGGCAGTGGCATTGGCAGAGAATGATGGTAAGAGTGTAGCTGGCGTTCTGAAGAAAAACATTTTCTCTAGGTTTGGCACACCTAGGACTATTATCAATGATGGCGAACCACATTTCTGTAATAAAGTGTTCAGCACACTTTTGGCCAAATATGGGGTGAAACAGCACAAAGTGGCGACACCTTATCATTCACAAACAAGTGGTCAGGTGGAAGTGTCAAACAGAGAGATAAAAACAATATTGGCGAAAATTGTAAATGCCAATAGAACAGACTGGGCAAGAAAGTTGGATGATGCTTTATGGGCAAACCAGACAACTTTCGAAACACCCATTGGTATGTCACCGCATCAGTTAGTGTTTGGAAAGGCATGTCATTTGCTTGTGGAGTTGGAGCATAAGGCACTTTGGGCACTGAAGAAGTTGAACCTGAATTGGAATGAAGCGGCAAATATGAGGTTGGACCAAATAAATGAAATGGATGAATTTTGTCTGAGAGCATATGAAAGGGCAGCACTATACAAGGAAAGGATAAAGCTATACCACAGTAAACACATTGAGAAGAGATCTTTCAGTCCTGGTGATCTGGTGCTGTTGTTCAACTCAAGGCTGCACTTATTTCCAAGTAAGCTGAGGTCCAAGTGGTCTGGCCCTTTCAAAGTTACTCAAGTGTTTCAATCAGGAGCCATTGAGCTTGAAAACTGAAAAGGTGAAAGGTGAAAGGCAAATGGTCAACGAGTCAAAGCATACTTGGGGGCTCCGAAAGATGTGAAGATCGTTGAAGAATGTAAACTTGATGAAGTCTGAGTAATCAAGGATCATGCGTCACGCCGCGACGTTAAATTGTGTGCTACTTGGGAGGCAACCCAAAATGTAATTGTAATAGGTAGTTTAAGTTTACAAAATAGTTCTTGTTTTTATAGAGTCATAGTGTTTGCATGTGTGATGGAATAATCTAATCAAGTGAACTTAAGATGTAGTCTGGAGTGGTCCTCACGAGCCCTTAGACGGACCGTACAGTTCTTCACGGCCCGTGAAAACACCCGTCAAGAGCAAGAGGAGGCCACTGGAAAAATAACAACAGTTCATGGAAGGTTTCACGGCTCATCTCACCATAGACGAACCGTTTACCCTATCGTGAACTTGCAGGTCAATTATTGGGTTTAAGTAATGTTCACGATCACTTGGATGAGGCTTGGTGAGCTTAATGAGCCACTTCACGACCCATCAAGTATTGAGTCAGTCCTAACAGATTCGACCCGACCCGCGCAAAGGAAAAGGTAGGTTCAAGCTTTTAAAAGCAACCTAAGCGCCAAAAGTCAGGTTCTTCTCCTCTTTTAACTTCATAATGGCTATTGGGATAATTATGAGTTACTTTTTAGCATCTATATAAAGGAATCATCAATCCATCAAAAACCTAAGTTTGCATTGCAAGAAATCATAAATTTCAAATTCCTTGCTTCCTAGCGGTGCGAAATTGAGGCTTGAAACTTGAAATAAGTTCTCTTTTACATGATATAAGTTTGATCTTATCTAAATCATGCATGAAATCACTCTTAGTATTATTCTCAAGGAAGTTTGAATGTAAGTTACTTTGGGGTTGTCCACCTATTGTGGGTTTTGCATAAATTTGATAAAATTACATGTTAAATTTTGGATATTTTGCAAAATGTTGTGATGGGTTGATAAAATGAGGTTGAGTCATGATTTTATGAAGAAGAAAAGATTGTTTGTGGAGGAGTTGTATGACTCAAAAAGGGGTAAAGTCTCTGCGTAAGGGCACAATCGACTTCACGGACCGTGTAATCTTTCACGGGCCGTGAAACCCTTTGTGAACCATCCTAAGATGCTGGGTGCACACTGGATTCATGTTCACGATGGTCTAGACGGGCCGTGGTAGTCACCACGGATCGCATAGTGCCTCGTATATAAAAAAAATAATTTAAATATATATATATACCAAAAATATTGTCTGTTCTTATTTTCAGTTTCATTCATAACATGGCCCTTCCCAATGATAGATTGAGTGACGACATTCATAAGGCAAGGCATCATTTTGTACATTTACACAGGGGAAGTCTGAGTACCCGTTAGTGTAGTCAGTTGATTGTCTTAGTTCTAATTCACGTTATCGTAGGTACAATGGCTAGAGCAAGGCAAAAATCAGCACGGACCTCACCTCCTGCTTCTCCGGAGCCAAGTTCTAGTGAAGATACAAATAGTAGTCTTGGGGTTCGAGTGGATACAGTAATTAAATATCACACTCTTTCTCAGTCTGATGAAAAAGATGAGGGTTTTGGGAACGAGCAGGGATCTGATGATGACTCCCGAGCATCAATAATTGATCCACCTCCAGTTGAGGGTGCAGAGGAAGAATATGATAGCCATGATGAGAGTGATGTAGTGAGCCTGAGGTGTCATTGGTACAGTTTGTTCATCAGAGGGAGTCTGACCCAGTGATGCGGCAACATCTCATTGACGTCTTTCGTTGGATGTGGGCGATTCCTGGATCGATGGACGTCTTTGAGAATGGGATTCTATCTAAGTCAAGTGGCATTGGCGGGAGAGCAATTAGCCTTGAGTCGAGAGTGGTGGAAGCAGATGTGCAAGCGTTCCCAGAGATTTATAACCTATTCAAACTACATAAGTTTGAATGGATGACTAAAAAGCCTGGAACGTATATTCGGCACTTAACAAAGGAATTCTACGCCTCCTATGCAACTTCTTTGATGAACTTTGCTGCCCACACAGAATCAACTAAAGGAGGAAAGAAAGCGATCACAGCAATATGGCCACCCTTGGCTGAGGTAGTGGTTTGAGGGGAGAAGGTAGAGATTTCAGATACTACAATAAACAGATTTCTACATGGTCCAGAGTACACAGCACCTGATTCGGTTGGTTTATTTGAAGGTCGCCATCATTTAGTGACCAGTGAGACCGAAATGGCGGATCCAGTCTCGAGGAAAAATATCATGAAGTGGATTGCCGGTTTGATTGCTTTTGAGGGCGAGGCAGCAGCATGGGTAGATAACCCACAGATGCACATAACTAAAGCATCTTTGTCATTTTCAGCAAAAGTATGGTGGGCAGTAGTTCGGGCAAAATTGTGCCCCACGGCAAATGATAACATTTTATCCCCCTCACTTGCGTCTTTAGTGGCTTGTATTATGCCAGGTTATCCGTTGAATGTTCGAAGAATAATTGCTACGGAGATGTGGGATTGGACATTGAATGAACGGGCTAGCCTACCATTTCCTTTTCTGATAAGGAGACTGTGTGAGCATGCAAATATACCACACAACAAATTGGTCGACCGACATGTCGAGGCAGTGAAGGTGACTGCTGTGGAGAAGATTAAAGATGTAGCAAACCATTTATATGGGGCAAGAGCAGGACCTGTGGGGCCCTTAGCAGCTCTTCCTCGTGTTCCGATTGACATGCCGATGGATAAAGGTGGTAGTGTACCTGCTGAAGGCACATCTCAGACAGCTGAGGGAGTGCAACCCACACCAGCACCTCCTCCTAATGCTACAGGTACTTTTATTTCTTTACCAACCATATTCATTGAGAGATTAGTTACAGAGCAGAGACAAACTCGAGCCATACTAGACCAGGTAGTTGAAAGATTACCACAGGTGGTGCAAAGTCAGGTCCAGAGTGCGGAGCAGCGCCTGCGCGATGAACTTCGGTGAGAAGTTTCAATTCTTAAAAATAGGATGGACGGCCTAGAGGCTCATGTTAAAAACCGGTTCAGTTCTTTCCGCTTCGAAGATGGTGAGGCTTCACAGGTACTAATGGCTGCTATGAAGACTGATATTGACAAACTGAAAAAGACGCCAGTGTCTGTACCTTCACCAGTTATGCTGGATTTGTTGATGAATCTTTTTAGCTCAGCTCCGGTAGCCGCCGGCAGTTGGAAACATTTGGGGTGATCTGGTTCTACCTGAGACTGCCAAAGGGAAAGAAAAGGATACAGGTTTGATTGAGGAGCATGATTATATCTCCAGAGAAGAGAAGAAAAGAGCAAAGAAAGCCAGACGGGAGTCCAAGAGAGTTGCCCGAGAGTAATAGGCATTGGAACAACAACGGCGTGATGCGCTGAGGTCTAGAGCATCCGGTAGTGCGCTTCCTGCTTCTGTAAGTAGCAACCGTCTAGATCCGATTTCTGCACTTGAGAGCGCACCCAGTGATAAGGGTGCCAATGTCACTCAGGATCCCGACGCCTAGGGCGTCATAGGTATGACCACTTCTCACAGCCCTTATATTATACACTTTGAGAACAAATTTATTTTGTTGGGGAGGGAGGTGGTCGAGCAACCTACCAGTAGGTGTTTGATGTTAGTACATGGAGGTTCGCTCTTGTGTTGAAAAGTTATTTTTGCTCTGTTCTTGTTTTTGTTAAAGTAGTAATGTCTCAGTTCGTGGTTTATTCTCTTTAGTTTTTGTTTATTTTGATTAGCAGCTGAATCTGGTATTTGGTTCAAAACTTGAAACACTCTGAAATTTGAAATTTGACTGTTAGGCTCTTTGTATGACATCTTAGATATTGGTGTGTTGATCATTGCTAGTCAGAACATAAATTGGTTGACTAAGAGACAGCAAGCGTAAACTGGTGCCAAAAGAGTGTGAGCTTAGTTTGAAGTCTAATGCTGTAGAAGCTAGAACTTGCCCGAGTAATCTTGCTAAGAAAATTAATAACTGAATGGGAAATGAACATAGACCATTTTTGAATTAAGTCCATAATAACCAAAAACAACTACCAAATGAAATTTTGAACCCTTTTGAACCCTATTTGAGCCTTGATGAGGTTTTCCTTGTCACCCTATTGATATTGTATCTTTGGTTCTCCGAAAGTTAAAGACCACAACTCAAGCCAAAAGCCTAAGTTGAGGGTGGTTAGGACATCAGCAAAGCAGAGCTTAGAGATCGTATATTTGGTTTTTTTGAAGGCATAAAATGACAATGCAAGTTTGAATGGTTCAAATAAATGGTAGTTAAAAGGAAAAAAAAAAGTAAATAAAAAAAATGGTGTATGGATGCTGGGATATAGTAAGAAAGAAGATACGGAACCACTTGAGTATGAGTTGTGTGTTGATAAATACTTTGGAGACCCAAGGTAAATCTAGTCACTCATAGACCAAATGTTTCATTCCTTAGCCCGAGCCAACACTACAAGCCAATAAAAGTCCTATAGTGATCCCATTTCGGTTATTGGATAGTCGAAGCATCGAAAACAAGGGCAAGCTTATGGTCTGAATATCTGCAGCATTAGAAGTTCTTTTGGAGAGAGAGAGTAGTAATCAGTCCCGTATGTTAATGTGTGAGGGATTTCTTTGTTGTGAGGGCACTATGTTTACGTTTGATAGTTGATTGTGTTACCTAATTGTGAACATGAATGTGAGCATGATCAACTGCGAATATTGGGATGACATCCATTGAATCTTGCATGTTAGATAACGGGGATTCTGAATAGAGTGTTGATTAAGATAGATGCTACATCTTTGAAATATATTTGTGTTATGTTTAGAGCATAAGTATTACTTTTGTCATCGCTTGAGGACAAGCAATAGTTCTAAGTTGAGGGTGTTGATGTGCCGTGAATCCATAGCACATTTGACGCTCAAAACTAAGAATTAATGCAAGAAATCGAGCGTGTCCATGTAAATATGATGTCTTCTTTGAGTATGTGTAGGTAAAACACTTGAATGCGTAAAATGGAGGAAATGATAAAGATTGAGCTAAAGCAAGATTGCACGGAGCCCTTGACGGGCCGTGATCATGCTCACGAGCCGTCTGATGGCTCGTGGAGAGGGACCAGTGAGGTCCTAAAGTGAGAATAAAATGAACTGAAGGCCACGATCACCTAGACGGGCCGTGAAGGACTGGACAAGTCATCTGATGACTCGTGAAGAAGAACCAGTGAAAACCTAAAGCTTTGTCCATAAGAAGTTAGGACCACGACCAGTCTGACGAGTCGTGAAGAACTGTATGAGTCGTATGACAACTCGTGAAACATGAGCAGTGAAGAAGATTCTAGTTTTGCATGTGTTGAGTCACGAAGCACTTCACGAATCGTGAAGCACTACACGAGTCGTTAAAGCAACCATGAGAGGGATGTCGTAGCTAAAACGCCTCACTGGCCAAGTGAGACGACGGAGGGCTTGATGAGCCGTCAACCCTCTCGTGAAGAGGCGCGATAGAAGAGTCCAAATCACTTTAGGACTTGTTTTCACAGACTATTATTTTATTACCTACGGTTTATTTTTTGGAGTTATCTTTTATTATCGACTGTTTTTGAATATTTTTGGGCGGAGAAAAATCTATCTTCAAAACTAAAAACATCGCTTAATCTTGATTACTGAACTTGTTGGATTTGGGGGATTTGATTGTTCTTGGTTTAACATCATCATTCAAGGAACCTTTGGATCTCAATTATTGTAAGTAGTATTATTATGCTTTCAATATTGTTCTATCCCGTGTTCCTCGACAAAATGAGCAGCTAAACACCATAACTAGGGTTGTGGGAAACATGGCACGAATGTATTTCCAGATTTAATAAGATTGATTTTTGCTTGTGAATTGTCTATGTGTTTTTGCTTTTGACATAATTAATCTCTAGTGAGTGCACGCATTAGAGGCAGCCTGTATTCTTTACTTGTTCGAGAGAAAAGTAACGATTGGGATAAAGCGAAAAAAAACTCCGTATAAGTGGTGTAGATTGTTAGAGTTCGAGAGAAAATAACTACTACACTAAAGCATAAATTGTTAGAGTTTAGACACTCCAAGGCTGAGAGGAAAGGAGTAAAAAGCATCTAATAAGACTGAGAAGTGGTTAGATGAAGCTATCGTGCTAGGAACATTAGAATTAAATATGCAGAAATCAGTCGAAGTTAAATCATACTAGTGCAGTAGTGTCATGTGGAACGCAACCCTAGTCTCTTTTACAATCTGACAAAACAAATCTTGCAATTATCATTTCTCCGGTTCAATTAAAGTGTTAATAACTCAACAACTAGTGTTAACATAAAACTCCCATTATTTACTTTCTCGCATTTTTATTCTTCTTTTCGGAAATACCAACCACAATTAAATAAATGCTCCAGTAAAACAGTTTCTCTAGCAAATTCCATGTGGGATCAACCTCAACTTTAGTTGAGTTCTATAAATTGACTTCGACCGTTTATACTTCTTTATTGAGGTGTAAGTTTGGACGTATCAGACGTAACCCATACAAAGTCTTCAAAAGCAAGTAAGTGACATAAAAGTAAATGTGGCTACGTCCTCAAACATGTGTGGACTCACCAAATTCTTTAAGATCTCTACTATCGCGACCTAGCTACGAGAAGATAGGGATGTGTCGGACCCTACACTTATAAGAAAATTAGGCAAGAGTATGCGTTAGTAAAAAATGTACCAAGTACGATAACTATGCATAAAAACATTTAAACATGCTAAAAAGGGACATTCTCATAATCATGCAATGATCAAGCTAAACCATGAGAAAAGGGGTTAAAAATCATAAGTTATAAATCATGATCAATGCAAGCTAAACATGTTTACTTTACTTGAGAAAATACCTTGAAAGTAACTTTAGTTCATTATTGTGGGAAGAAGCCTTAACCGACATGTAAGACCATGTGAGCTATCAACATGGAATCCGGTGTCTAACCCTACACCAATAGGGCCATCCTACTTGCCAAGGTAGGACCCTTTAACTTCTAGCTTACGTGGATCCACTAGCTAATGTCTATCAAAGACCATCATCCTATGGTGGCACATAGTTTAGGGATACAATGATTGCTTCTAGAAACCCGGCCTCTACTAACAGGAGAGTTCTCTTCTCAATATCCTCTCGGTGCTAAGAATAAATCCCACGGAATTAGTCATATATCATAATGCATCTTATTATCCATGAAAAGGTACAACTAGAGTTACCAATCCAAGCTTACATCATTTAGAATAGCTCCTTAATCTTTTGATTCAACTTTAGTTGAGAAAGGCCTTTCAACAAGTTATGAATCCATTATGTGAGAAAACATTTCACATTCATAGTTTTTGAGTAATAAGTGAGAAACCCTTTCACAACTCAACAACAACATCATTCATGCTTCAATCTCAAAGCAATCCATAAATCATCATAAATTTCATAATTGAACATGCATACTTTCTTAAAACTCATATTTTGATCATTCATCAATTCATCATGAATCATAGCTTTAGAAATCATTAAAACATGCATGAGTTCATATAAACTTCATAAAATCCATCCTCTTCATAATTCAACCCATCATCAATTCATAAATCTCAAAATTAGGGGATTTCATATGGGTTTATGGGGATTCATCTTAAAACATGTAATTCAACTCAATTCATACTTAGAAAACCATAATTGAAAGTAATTTTATCATAATTGAAAGAATCCACATCATAGAAGAAAACCCTTGAATCAAATTGAGAATTTGATACTTGGAAATTGAGAACTTTAGGGACTCTATGGAGGAATGGACTCCATAGATGAAGATTATTTTACCTCAATGCCAAAAAACTTGAAATCAATAGAGGATTAGGAGGCTTGAATCTTGAAAACCCTGGCTCTTGCTTCTTCTTCTTCTAGCTTTCTAGAGAGAGAAATATTTGAGAGTGAGAGTTTTTGGAATGATTGAGAATGGGTAAAATTTGGCTTAAAAGGTTTATATAGGGTCTGGGTTAAGGGCCAAACCGACTTAGATTAGGAATTAAACACCTAGGGAAAAGACTAAAAAGCCCTTTAAAAATAACTGGCGAACCCCTATCTACGGTTGGACCTACAAACCGTCCTTTCATACTGTAGATAGATTCAAAGACTCTCAACCTAGTACCCTGCAATGACGGACCCTATATATGGTTTGTGGATCAACCTACGGCCCGTACATGGCCAACGAAGGTCTAATTCTTGGCCCTGAAAATTTAACTAAGTATGGGTCTCACCTACGGGACCTACCTACGGCTCGTACACGCATCGACGGTCCGTCCTGGCAAGCTGTATAAAAGTACTGAGGCTTGACATTGTAAAGGAACCTGGACTAGCCAACCACGGGCCTGACCTACGGTCCGTAGGTCAGTCCACGGGCTGTAAGTGGCTCTGTTGGTATTGGCACCAGAAATTTCCATAAAACTGACATTCTTTCCTTTACGAATCCGAGGTGTTACAATAAGCTTGCCCTTAGTGTACTTTAATTTTCACAAAGTATTAATCATGGAATCAATAGGACTTAAATTTGGTTGTAATATCGGCTTAAGGTAAGAGGGGATACATTTAAGATATAATTAGTGACTATTCTTCCCTAATGCACATGTTTTATTTTTTTTCTCAGACATACATATTCAATCACCTCTATTTTCCATTGGTACAAACTCATGAATATCCTTCTCATATTTCAAACTTGGCCATTTTTGTTTATTCAAGCACTTTTTTTTCTTATTCAAGCAATATAATTTTTTTCTTTCCTTTTTTTTCTTTTTCTTCTTTCTTTTTCACATAAGTGCTTTTAGATTTGAAGATCATGGGCCATCTTTTTCCACCTCTATCCTTGGAGTTCACCACACAACAAACATTTTCACCCTATTTCACTTTTACCATTATTTGGATTTTGCTTCTTATCATAGTGCATTAAGGATCAAATTTTAGATCAAACAAAGTCTAAGAGACCTTTCAGGTTCTTCGTCTGGTTCTAGAAGATCTCCCTTTCAAGCCAGAATTTAGATTTACGTGCCTGAAGTAATGAACAACTAAGATCAAGTTATGAGTAAGGTGTCACATTTTCTTTCTAAAAAAGATAGCATTTCTCCACTTTCTCATATTTCATGAACAATGATATGTTGCATGAGGATAAATGCATCACAATACATACAACACAAGGCATAATTAGTTCATCAAGGATTTTCAACTAGTATCAAGTCCCCAAACTCAACAAGTCATAAAATGTATTCTCAAATGATAGGGGTAGTGGAGGAATCCATTTGAAATCAGTCTTTGCCACTTAGAAAATATTTCTTTCATTTAAAGATGTTCAACAATCAATTCAAGCCCCTAACTCGGGAATCTCAATGTCCAAATAAAGATAAGTCACACAGCCCCTCGCTCGGAAAATTACTCAAATATCACAGACTTCCTACAACAATTACCAGTATCACACAAGCCTCCACACAGGCTAAACATCACAATAAGGCATCATATGAATTAAAACAGGGAGATCAACACTTACCAACTTCTAAAACACATATTACCACTCATTTCACAGTTGACTTCCTAAGAATAGGTTAATTACTCAACTCAATCTAAAAGAGGGATAACCAAACCTCCCCCAAGGCCGAAACTTTACTCGAACAACTCTATCGAAGTACTTCCTCAACCAAACGATGAACAAAATGATCCTCAACTATCAAGAATGGATAGAGTTCATCAAAAGGAGTCTAATGATACCCATATCGACAAATTTGAAATCGGGGATAAAATAGTCTAAAAATCACTTCGAAAATAGAAAGGGTAAAATCATATTATTATTTTTTAGTTAAAAATCAAGTTCTAAAAGTCAAGACGAGTCCGTGGATGAAAAATCCATCAAAAACAAGCAAGAATCGAGCTCCAAATCAAGAAATTACTCATTTTTCAATTTTTGGAAAAAATCCCCAAAACTCACATTTGAAATCTTGATTTTTAAGTGTTTTAGAAGATGAAATTTGAAGAAAACAATATAAAATCGATAAAGGGACTTACCCACACAAGTTTTTCTCAAGAAAATACTTACAAAGTCTCTCTCCCAAACTTCCAATATGAAAAGCCGATGGGAAATGGTTCCGACTAGTTATATTGTATCGATGGGAAATGGTTCTGGCGAGAGATTGATTATTGTGATTTGATGCATTTCTATGCTTATGTGTGACTTACTTGTTACTTGTGATTGATGTACTTGTTTCATGTGATTGATCTACTTTACATTGAGATGGATTTACTTGATTCGTTTGGTTTTTGAATTGTGACTATTGAAATGTGAATTTTGAGCCTTGTGAGCTGTGTATTGTAGAACTGTTATGTTGGGTTGTTTTCTGTGTAAATTGTAGTTTGAGGAGGTTCGTTTGGTGTGTAAGGGGTATTCGATTTCTAACTAGATGACTTGTTTATTAGGTTACTTGTTGGGTATCGTGTTGTTGGAACTCACTCCTTGCTTCTACAATTGTTTAGATTTCGAGCCCAGTATATCATGATTGCTCTTCTTCTCACTTTTCGAGGCTTGTTGAAGGACTTGAGAGGTAGCTGCTTGTCATCCCGGCAGACCCGCTTTTCCTTTTTTTTTATTCTTTGTTCTATTTGAGAAACAAAGGATTAGACTTGTAATTATTTCAAGTCCGCACTTTATATATTAGTGGCTTGTACACGTGACAACCAGAGTTTGGAGGTTTTAATAGAAAGATAAGTTTTCTCCTTTATCTTGTTCTTGATTTATATTTTCCGCTTTACATTCGTTGTTTTTTGGGTTGATGTTGACTTGTCTTGGTGAGAATAGACAAGTGCCATCACGTCCATTTTTAGGTCGTGACATCACCACTATGAAATAATGATATGCAATGGAGCTATTAAGAACTTCAATGGCAGAAAGCAAAAAAAAAATAGAGTTATGAATTTAATGTTTTGAGAATTTCGGAGTGATGTCATCCAACTGTACAAAGAAGAAGAAAACAAGAAAAAAGGTATCAATTAGAAGAACTAATTTTGAATTTTGCTTTCGCCTTTTGTTTTATTTGCATTACAGGACAAACAAGCCATGAAAATCAGGAACCTTTGTAACTGATTAAGATTAAGTACAAAATAAAGAAGCAAAACTATTATTTAAAGTGTTTCAATCTATGGTTTTCTTCATTTTCCATCTGCATTTCTTGGAATTTCTCAAAAAACCTTTGTGCTTTGATTCAATTGTGAAAATAGATTTTTTACTTATCTCGAATGTATCGAAATCTCAACCAGACTATAAATTTTCGTTTAATGACAGGAATTACTCAGACTTGGTGTTGATGATTGAGATCGTATGGGATTGGATGGAGCTCAAACCAGAAGGTTCTAGTGTTGATGATCCAGCCCGGAAAGGAAAGCGTAAGAGAGAAGAAATCAAAACAAGAAGAAATGGTTTGCTTTTCTTAATTTTAAATTAGGATTTATTTACGTTTTTTTTTTTCATTTTTGGATATATTTTTGGTGTGACGAAAGAAAAAAATCATGAAATATTTGCTTTTTTGAATGCTTGATGATTTTATTTTCTATAAAAGATTTATCTTGTTTCTCAATAGATTTTTTTCTTTTAAACAGAAGAAAACTATTATATCTTCAATTTTATATAAGAGTTTACATCTTTTTGCCTTGGATTATTTTTATAAATGAAAAAACTAATTTAACCATAGATTTTTTGTTATAGGAAGAGAAGAAACCATGAAATAAAATCGATTGTTTTTCAACTTCTATGTTAGGTTAAACACCTACATTTTTAATAGATAGAGGTTTGGATCTTTTAGTCAATTGATTTTTTCTTTTAAATAGAAAAAAATGAGTAGATCTTTGATTCCGCATAAGAGTTTAACATCTTTTAGTCCATAGATTTTTGGTTTCTAATCATAGATCTGAAAACAGTTTTTTTTCACTTGGGAATTTCATTTTGGTTAATGGATGAAAAAGGAAAGTTTACCAATCCAAATGGAGTGGAAGCGATGTAGATAATTCATATAGCTAAATTCAACTAGTTTAGAGTTGAATTGTAGAGTAGTTGTTATGCGGAAGATTGCACCAATGGCAATTCATACTCCTCCTCAAAGTAGGGTTGAAATAATGCAATTTGACAAGGATTATCACTTATAGTGTTTGCAAGTTTAGTAGCATTCTCCATACACATATTTTCAAAATCTCTTGCACATATTTTATTAGGTTGTTAGTTGACATGAAATTAACTTTTGCCTTTGCCAATTTTATTGAGCAGAAGAAGCTGCCCTCATGGACCTCTTGAAGTTTATGTATTGTAATACTTTATCCACTACAACACCTACTGTTCTGCATTATATGTTGATGGTTGCTGACAAATTTGAGGTTATGTCATGCATGAGATGCTGCAACAATGAACTACAAAATCAACACATGACAACAGAAATAGCATTGCTTTGTTTGGATCATCCTTTCAAAGTATTAATGGTTGATGCAGTTCAACCGTTAGTAGATGCTGCAAAACTGTTTCTTGTTCTACGTTTTAGGGAGATAACCAAGTGAGTACACACTGTTCTTATAGAGTATGAATGATTTGCATTCATATCAATCTAAGTATCTTCATTTCATTCTTTTTTGTTAAATCCTTCAGATTCGAAAAAGAGACATTGAATTTGCCTCTTTTGGGAATTAAAGTTGCTCTATCCAGTGATCTTCTTCAGATTGCACCAGAGGATGATGTCTATGACTCTGCATTGAAGTGGGCTCGTATACATTACCCAAAGCTTGAGGAACGACGAGAAGTATGGACCTCATATCTTTTTTTCCTCATTCGATTTCCAGGCATGACATGCACGAATCTAAAGAAAATCATGACGTGCAATGACTTTGGTCGGGAGCTTGCTTCAAAGCTTGTCTTTGAGGTTCTTTTTTATAAGGCTGAAGCACCAAATCAGCAGCGCGCAATTGCTGCCAAGGTGGGGAATGCTCTCTGCCACCGTTATGTGGAGCGAGCATACAAATTTTTTAAAGCTCACAAGTTCGAAGCACCTCATCAGCAGTCTATTGGATACCTGGATTTAAAAAGAGATGAGTGTGCTATCCACTTTCCTGCAGGAAAGGTTTATTCACAGGGTTTCCATTTGGGTGGACAAGAGCTTTTCTTATCTGCGCATTGCAACATGGACCAACAAGGTGTTCACCATTTCTTGGGGTTGTTCCTGGGTATGCAAGGGGAAGAGTCCGAGCCACTTGCAGCTGAGTACAAGTTTTCGGTGCGTATGAGTCCAGGCAACGAATTTGTGAGCAAGCATAAGGGAAACAACATCTTGAATAGTGGCATCATTGTGAGGTGCTGGAACCTTTGTGGTGTAGGTTGGACCCCTTTTCTTAATGGAGATAGTTTGTATTCCATCCATGGAATTCTCCATATTCGTGCTGAGCTTACTATCAGGGAATGAATTTGCATGTTGCCTTATTTGTACTGTTGTAAAAATCAGACTTATTGAGTAGTTTCAGATGTTGGTCTTTTAGTGACTTTGAGATCATGTTGATTCCACTGACTTTGGGATGTGTATTTAAGTACTTCTACAAAATTCCATCTATGCTTCAAATTCTACTTTGGCTTGTGGATAAAATGATTTAATTGATAACTAGAAAAAATAACATGTCATATAAGCATGAAGTAAACGTATATAACTTAAATTCTTGTTAGTGAGTTCCATATTAGCTATTCATACTGAATTAATTTGCATGTCAACATTTTGAGAATGTGACCAATATTCATTAACAAGTTGCCCATTTTGAGAACGCCGAGGAAGTGCTTGGTGGTTCAACGGTGGGAATTGCTTTTCTCCATGCTCCACCAAGTTGGAATCTTTAGAGGCTTTTGTGGGCAGGTCGGTCGAAAATGGGCGGCACCAACTCATCATGGAGGCTCGAGAAAGGAATCATGAACTGTGTTAAAACATTGTCGTCGGATTAGGAAATAGAAATCAGAGTTGATTGCAGAATCCGATCAAAGAATGGGGAAACTGGTAGTCGAGTTAACCAGTTTTAGCTGCTACTTTTAAATAGGGCAGTGTAATGAGCTTTGATTATTCTGAAATCTAGATCATATCACTCGGCCCAATACATTTTTATCTGGGGATAGTTTCAAGTAGAAGAACTTTAAACAATGACTATAATTTGGGCTTAATTAGATATTTATAGTTATAGTTTGCTTAATTACAAATCAAAGCTACATGTTTGGGGAAGAGAGAGGAGAGGGAGGAGAGATGTGAGCGAGATCAGAGAGAGAAGGGGGTTGAATACATGTTGTATTCGTTGTATCAAGTTGTATCACAAATACAACTGATTTATATCAGTGAATACAATTTTATCAAAAATTATTGTATTTAGCTACATATTAAGAGGAGAGATACGACAGAGATCGAAAGAGGGATGAGAGAGGTGAGCAATATCAATAGAGGGGGGAGAGAGGTAAGCGAGATCGATAGAGGGAGGAGAGATGATGATTACATATTGTATTTGTTGTATCAAATTGTACCATGAATACAATTGATATAGAATGCAAATACAAGTGATACACAAAAATAGTTGTATATATTTGTTGAAATACAATTGATACAAAATAAATTTGACAGAGGGGATGAATGCATATTATATTCGTAGTATCAAGCTTTATCATAATTACATTTGATACAGTTGATTTATATCATATATCGAATATAATTGTATTAAAGAACACAATATGTATTGACAAATACAATTGATAGAAAACAAATATAGTTGATACATAGTACAAATACAGTTGATATGGAATGTAAATACATTTAATACATAATACAAATGTCATATTATATGGAATATTTTTTGGGTTGCAACGTTGTTTGAGATGGAGAGAGAGAGGTGAGACGTGAGAGGAGAGAGAAATTTTCTTTAAAACTCTAATTATATCTATAAATCGTAATTATTTTAAACTATAGTTGTATATCGTAAATACATATCATATGTTTGTTACATTATGTAACTTTCCTTATCTTTCAAAAATAACTATAGTTTGGGCTTTATTAGAGATTTGTCACTATAGTTTACTTAATTGTGATCATAGCTACATGTCTAGGGGAGGAGAGAGGCGAGTGAAACTAGGAGAGAGATGAGATAGGGGAGAGAGATCACTGAGAGAGAGAGAGAGAGAGAGAAGAGGTGAGAGAGAAGTTGAAAACATTTTGTATTCATTGAATCAAGGTGTATCACAAATACAATTGATACAACTAATTTATATCAAAGAATAAAATTGTATCAGAAACTATTATATTTACCTACATATTGGGAGGTGAGATGCGAGTGATATCGAGAAAGGGAAGAGAGAGGCGAGCGAAATCGAGAGAAGCGAGTGAGATCGAGAGAGGGAGGAGAGATGATGAATACATATTGTATTCGTTGTATCAAACTGATACTAAAATAAGAATACAATAGTAATATAAGCGATAACCAATAAATAATTCAAAAACAATCGATGTTCACAATAACCCGTAGCTACAGCTCCAGAACAAAGGCTTTTAGCCACTCATGATGTTCATAAACTCAAAAACAATAGTTTTCATGAAATTCAAACTTAAAGAAAGAGTAGAATAATGAAACCTAAGATGAATTGTAATATCTTGCTCTTGCACACCAAAAAGAAGTCGACACCTTTACAAAATAACCCTAGGGTCCTATTTATAGAGTTTAGGAAATAATTTTCCAATTCTAAACTAATTTGGACTTCTAATTTAACTCAAATTGTCCAGAATATCGGCGCAGTGCCCCAGGATTTCTTCTCTGAACTTTTGGGGATAGCGCACTGCGATAGTAGTTCGCCCAAAATGACTCTCTGAAGTTTTGGCCTTGGAACCTTGCGCCCCCAATACGCCAGGCTAGCTAGGGCACTACGCCAGGCCTTCCTTTGAGGCAGGTTTGTCGTCCTTGTTTCCTTTGCTCATTATGCACGCACATCTCTTAGGAATTCTACAAAATGGCTAATCATGTATATTAGTGTGTCATCATCGCAATAATCACTCAAACCATAACAATTAGGATAAAAAATGTCCTCGAAACTAAGGTAAATGTGGGTACTTTGTAGTAATTGGGCATATAAATACGCCCAAGATCACCACACCACACTTAAACCTTTGTTCGTCCTCGAACAATCCTTAAACTATCAACCCATCATGAATACCTTTGGACTTATCCACCCGCCTTTAAATCAACCAAACACATTTAATCATGCTTTTGTAATCCACACTTTAAGCAACAAAGTAACAATTTAGCTCACATGTTTGTTTACCAATCAACAACACATAGCCTCAATGAATGACTCATTCACAATTAATTATGGGCCAATGCAACTATATAAAAACATACCAACTATAATACATCCAAACATGTGTCATAAATGCCCTCACCAATTTTTAGTATAGCCTTTCCCTCTTACAAACAACATGTTTGCACATTGTATTTCAAAACAGGGCCTATTTTTTGAAATTTAACACCCACTCTCACAAATGAAGTTCTTAAATATTCTAACATGCCATAAGCTTGCCCTTAGTGTACTTTAATTTTCACAAAGTATTAATCATGGAATCAAGAGGACTTGAATTTGGTTGTAATGTCAGCTTAAGGTAAGGGGGGATACATTTAAGATATAATTAGTGACAATTCCTTCCTAGTGCACATGTTTTAATTTTTTCCCAGACATACATCTTCAATCACCTCTCTTTTCCTTTGGTACAAACTCATGAATATCCTTCCGCTCATATTTCAAACTTGGCCCTTTTGTTTATGCAAGCACTTTATTTTCTTATTCAAGCAATATCATTTTTTCTTTCCTTTTTTTTTCTTTGTTCACACAAGTGCTTTTACATTTGAAGATCATCAGCCATCTTTTTCCACCTCTTTCCTTGGAGTTCACCACACAACAAATATTTTCACCCTCTTTCACTTCTACCATTATTTGCATTTTGTTTCTTAACATAGTGCATTAAGGTTCAAACAAAGTCATGGTATCAATAAAAAGGGATTCGGCTCAATATGTGGTTTTAATAAAAAAAAAATGAGTCTAAAAAGCTCAACGGGGCTTAACTAAGGATCATTAGTTTGGAAGCACACAAAAGAGTGCAAATTGGCTATTCAAAGAAACGCCCCAATCATACTCCATAATTCATACAAGTTACTTATTAAGCACACACGGGCAAGTTCTAGATGTCATTCCATGCAAGAACTAAACAATTACTCACCACACATGGCAACACGGCATACATAAGGACATAATCAATTTAGCATGCTTATAAAACTCACATTTCGGTGTTTCCACACAATTAAACCCAACTTTATTCATTTAGAGTCAAAACAAAGAACCTATGTTTGCTTCAAGGTTACTAATTCATTTCAAGTTGCATATAAGTGTGACTACCCATGACGTCTGGCTAACTTTTAGGACAAGATTTCAAAGCACCAAAGGGTCAGTTTCTCAATCTACTACTCCTAGTGACTAATTTTCCCTTAAGACGATCGTCATCCATCCATCATTGAGAACTTTCACTTCTATAACGATTCTAAGACTCAACCAAATGAAACAAAATATTACTCCTAGTCAGCTCAATGGGACTATCCTTAAAAAAAGAACCGAAAATAAAAGACAAAGAACCCACCTAAAAAATAAAAAGACTCGATAAAGCGATAAAATATATACAAGGGAGTTCATCCCAAACCTCACACATAAATATTTCACTGTCCCCAGTGCACAATTTCAAATAAGTAAGAGTGAAAGACAACTCCTTGTTTGGTCTCTAGGCCTCACGCTCTCAATCTGTAGTTGCCACATTCGTGGAAAAATCCACAACCATTAAGTACGTATCACCATCATCAGCACCGGTGTCATCATCTCCATCATTAGCATCATCTTCTGACTCAGCCTTCTCAGACTCATCCTTCTCATCCGTCGTGGCATCATTATCATCGATAGGCTCTTGGAATGTCAGGCCCATATGACACATATACATTGCGCTATCCGTCAAAGGGTAACGCTCAATCAATGTCACCATCTCTTCCTCAGTCACCAGATGACCAGCAATCCGCAATTGAAGCTCAGCCATTCCATACATTCTTCCCATCCAACTATCATTGTGCGCCTGCCTATCCGCAGTAGATAACACTTGCCCATGGGACACATCATGTGCCGTAGTCTTAGTAACATCAACCACATGGCATACCAAATGAAGGGCACGGGGTGGACACACATCATTTGACCTCCTCCTCAATCTCTAATGCACGTAGGTACCTAGTGAGTAGGCTCCCATAACAAAAACGTCATCTCTTATAGCTCTTAAATTCCAACATATTATGATGCAAAATCGCGTCCACATTCACTGGCATCCCTTTCATGAGATGGTATATAAGCATTACTCTTTCCCTAGTAACCTCAGATGTGTGCTTGCACGGCATAAAGGTACTTGACAAAATTTTCAACCATACCCGTGCTTCATGGTTCAAGTGGGCGTAATAAAGAGTCGCATGTCGACCCGTGTCCTTTGTTCTTTCCCACCTAGCAATAGAGTTTACCACACAGAAAGTATGACGCATATCACGATAAGGAGGTCGCTCTATCATGTCTTGGAACTCAGTGTGGTCACAATAGGGGTACCTAAGAAGTCATTTAAAGCTTCCACCAAAAACCACAAAACTACCCCAAATAACACCCTTACTACGATGCAAATGGTACGCATTCCAATTTGCATAAAATTCCCTCACAAGGCTCAAATTACACTCACCTGGATCAACAAAGATGTATTGGAGACCCAAGGCTTGAACTTTGGCATGAATTTGAGGAAATTCAGCTAGTAGTCGCCCCTCATTGACATGCTCATCACCCAAGTACTTTGCTTCCTGTTGACAATAAAACCACTCTTCTCCATAATGTTCTACCGCTTGCTTATCGAATTTTAGTGGTGGCAATCTGGTAGATATTCGACTAGAAGTTCTGGCGGAGGACTCTTTCCGATTGCGCTTACTTTCAGTACCAACCTCAACTTGCTTTCCTTTAGGAGCCATGAAACCTACAAAATAAGAAGAAAAAAGAAAAGAAAATTTGTTTTGGGTGTGGGTGGGGGTCGGGTAGGTAGTAGGGTGGGTGGGGTTTGTGGGTTTTGATTTTTTTTTGGAAATATATGGGTTTTGTTGGTTGGGGATGAAGGAAAAGTGATTAGAAGAAGGTTTTGGGAAGCATTAATGGAGGAATTTGGGATTTGGGGAAGAAAGTGGGAGAAGAAGAAGAAAAAGAAAAATTGGTGAAAGTTGAGAGAATTTGAGGGGTGGGTCAGTTTAGAGGGAGGAAGGAGTGAAAGTGAGTTTGATATTGGGTAGGTAAAAGATTTAAGGGTGAATTTGTAGTGGGTCCCATGAAATTTATAAAATAATTTGGGCAAGGGGAGGCACGAGGCGCCTGGCGCGATAGGGAGGTGTCACCCCTGCTATGCGCCCGAAATGGGCCTCTGAAGTTTGACATCTGGTACGATATGCCTGAGCTGCGCCCCATCGGCATTTTTTTGCATGGCCTGGCGCATTGGTGGGGCGGTACCCCTGAATTGCTCCTCTGAAGTTTCGCATTTGTGTGGCATGCCTGGCCTGCACCCGGCCAAGGCTGGACATCGTTCACCATTTTTCTTGTGCAACCGTTCATTATTTCGCGTGGTACGCCTTCCTAGTCCTGCGCATCAACAAAACTATGTTAATGGTGGGTTGCTTCCCACCCAACGCCTTAGTTTTGGTCGTGGCACGACTCCTCTTTTTGTATTTTATATTTTTTTAATTTTTTTAATTTTTTTCATAGTTCTTAACTATTACAAATAAATCAAACTTGACTAAAATTCTAGTAAAAAAAATTCAACCAAATCCTAACCAAAACTCAAACTAACTAAAAAAGTTAAAATCAAACTTAAACAACAAACTAACTAAATATTACATAGTTGCAGGGGTTGCCTCCCGTGGAGCGCCTTGTTTAACGTCGCGGCTCAACTCAACTTGGATCATTCATCATTTAGCTCAAGAGCTTCTCGATCTCGATTTGTATCCTCGCCAAAATAGTGCTTGACCCTTTGCCCATTCAAAGGGAACGATGGGACGTTTTTGCCTTTAAGCTCTACCGCACCATGTTATGTCATCCTCACCAATTCGAAGGGCCCACTTCATTTAGGCCTTAGTTTTTCGGGGAATAATCTAAGTCTAGAGTTAAAGAGTAGTACCTTTTGGCCCGGAGTGAAAGTGCAAGGGACTATATGCTTGTCGTGCCATATCTTGGTCTTCTCTTTGTATATCTTTGTATTCTCATAATCATGGAGCCAGAACTCCTCAAGTTCGTACAATTGACTAATTCTCTTTCTATCGACTAGCTCAGGGTCAAGATTCAACTTTTTTATCACCCAATATGCTTGGTCCTCTAACTCTGCTAAAAGATAACATGCTTTTCCAAACACCATGCGATAGGGAGAAGTCCCTATTGGTGTTTTATATGCAGTCCTACACGCCCACAATGCATCATCAAGCTTCTCATACCAATCTCTTCGCTGCGCATTCACTGTTTTCTGTAATATTTGCTTCACCTCACGATTCGACACTTCGACTTGACTACTAGTTTAGGGTGATAAGTTGTAGCCACCTTATGTCGTATCCCATATACTTAGCAAGAAGATTCTTCTCTAGATGGTTAATGAGGTGCTTACCTCCATTGCTAAGTATATCGTATCCCATACTTAGCAAGAAGATTTTTAGTATAGCCTTTCCCACTTACAAACAACATGTTTGCACATTGTACTTCAAAACAAGGCCTATTTTTTTAAATTTAACACCCACTCTCACAAATGAAGTTCTTACATGTCATAAGCTTGCCCTTAGTGTACTTTAATTTTCACAAAGTACTAATCATGGAATCAAGAGGACTTGAATTTGGTTGTAATGTCGGCTTAAGGTAAGGGGGGATACATTTAAGATATAATAAGTGACAATTCCTTCCTAGTGCACATGTTTTAATTTTTTCCCAGACATACATCTTCAATCACCTCTCTTTTCCTTTGGTACAAACTCATGAATATCCTTCCGCTCATATTTCAAACTTGGCCCTTTTGTTTATGCAAGCACTTTATTTTCTTATTCAAGCAATATCATTTTTTCTTTCCTATTTTTTTTCTTTGTTCACACAAGTGCTTTTACATTTGAAGATCATCAGCCATCTTTTTCCACCTCTTTCATTGGAGTTCACCACACAATAAATATTTTCACCCTCTTTCACTTCTACCATTATTTGCATTTTGTTTCTTAACGTAGTGCATTAAGGTTCAAATTTTGGATCAAACAAAGTCATGGTATCAATAAAAAGGGATTCGGCTCAATATGTGGTTTAATAAAAAAAAATGAGTCTAAAAAGCTCAACGGGGCTTAACTAAGGATCATTTGTTTGGAAGCACACAAAAGAGTGAGAATTGGCTATTCAAAGAAACGCCTCAATCATATTCCATAATTCATACAAGTTACTTATTAAGCACACACGGGCAAGTTCTAGATGTCATTCAATGCAAGATCTAAACAATTACTCACCACACATGGCATCACGACATACATAAGGACATAATCAATTTAGCATGCTTATAAAACTCACATTTTGGTGTTTCCACACAATTAAGCCCAACTTTATTCATTTAGAGTCAAAACAAAGAACCTATGTTTGCTTCAAGGTTACTAATTCATTTCAAGTTGCATACAAGTGTGACTACCCATGACGTCTGGCTAACTTTTAGGACACGGTTTCAAAGCACCAAAGGGTCAGTTTCTCAATCTACTACTCTTAGTGACTAATTTTCCCTTAAGACGATCGTCATCCATCCCTCGTTGGGAACTGTCACTTCTATAACAACTCTAAGACTCAACAGAATGAAAAAAAATACTAGTCCTAATTGGCTCAATGGGACTATCCTCAAAAAAAGAACTGAAAACAAAAGCCAAAGAACCCACCTAAAAAATAAAATGACTCGATAAAGCAATAAAATATATACAAGGGAGTTCATCCCCCACCCCACACATAAAGATTGCACTGTCCCCAGTGCACAATTTCAAATAAGTAAGAGTGAAAGACAACTCCCTGATTGGAACACTTGGTACTTAACAAATACGATCTGAACTTGTCGAAGGCGAACAATAGAGCAAGCATCTCCTTCCCAGACACTCTGTAATTAGCTTGAGCAGCATCAATGATCTTGCTTCCATAATTGATCGAATGGAACACTTTGTCTTTTCTTTGTCCCAATACTGCACCCACTGCTACATCGATTGCATCACACATGAGTTCAAATGGTACCTCCCAATTAGGATCAATTAAGATTGAAGTTTCAACTAAGTTTTGCTTCAGCACCTTTAAAGCCTTTAAACAATTTTCATCGAACTCGAATTTCATCTCATTCTCCAAAAGACTGCACATAGGTCTAGCAGTCTTGGAAAAATCCTTGATGAATCTCTGATAAAAACCTGCATGTCCTAGAAAACTTCTTACCCCTTTGACAGAAATCGAAGGGGGCAATTTTTCTATAACCTCAACCTTGGCTTTATCAACCTCCAGTCCCTGCTTTGACACTTTGTAACCCAGAACTATGTCTTCCAGAACTAAGAAGTGACATTTCTATCAATTAAGCACTAAGTTTGTGTCTTCACAACGAGCGAGTACCTTGTCAAGGTTCCAGAGACATACCTCAAATGACTTCCCAAAGACTGAGAAGTCATCCATAAATACCTCTACAAAGTCCTCCACCATATCATGAAATATAGCCATCATACACCTCTGGAAAGTAGCCAGAACATTGCACAGTTTGAATGGCATATGTTTGAAAGCATAGGTGCCATAAGGACAAGTGAAAGTGGTCTTCTTTTGATCCTCAGGTGCGATTGAAATCTTATTATATACGAAATACCCATCTAAGAATCAATAGTACCCTTGTCCTACTAAACAATTAAGCATTTGATCAATCTAAGGGACAGGATAATGATCCTTTCTGGTAGCATCGTTTAATTTTCGGTAATCCATGCAAATCCTCCGGCCGCTGACAGTTCTTATGGAAATCAACTCATTCTTTTCATTCTTCACCACTGTCATGCCACATTTCTTTAGTACACGCTGCACATGACTTACCTATTTACTATCGGAGATAGGGTACACAATTCCTACATCTAACCACTTGATCACTTCTTTTCTCACCACTTTCTTCATCAATGGATTTAGCCGAAGTTGGTGTTGTGCACTCGGCTTGTGGTCTTCCTCCATGTAGATTATGTGCATTCATAATGCAAGACTAATCCCATGAATATCATACATTTTCCACTCTATAGCTTTCTTCCTTCACTTCAAGATCTTCAAAGCTGCATCAACATGTGCTTCAGACAATTTCGCAGAAAAGTATCACGGGTAAAGCTTCATTATTGCCAAGATATGCATACCTTAAGTTTGCCAGAAGAGATTTTAGCTTTAGTTTGGGTGCCTCTTCAATCGAGGGTTTGGGAGGAGGGCCCAACACTCGCTCTAATGGTTCCACTACTCTGTTTTGCATTTGAACTAGCGCCACATCAAGACAAGCAGTCAACTCTTGATCTTCTGTATCTCCATCTATGTCATGTCCCACCAAGACTCTTTCCAAGGGATCTTTAGAAGTAATACAATGTGATTCTATGGCTAGATCCACGACCGTAATAGCAGACAACTATTCATAGACAGAAGGCAATTTAAAAGTGCGATAGACATTAAATACCTTAACCTTATCATGAGCTCTCATGGTCAACTGCCCGGCCACTACATCAATCAATGCTAATCCCGTGGCTAAGAATTGTCATCCCAAGATAAATGGAACTTCAGGATCAGGCTCAAAATTTAGGACCACAAAGTCCACCGAAATGATCAGCGACCCCACTTGTACTAACACATCTTCTACTACTCCTTCCGGCCTCACCACAGATCTATCAGCAAGTTGGTGGATGATACTGGTTGGTTTTAAAATACCCAACCCAAGTTTCTTGTACAAGGATGCCGGCATGAGGTTTATAATAGCACCCAAATCACATAACCGCCGAGCATGAACACTTTGACCAATGGTGATCTGTACCGTGAAGCTACCCGAATCTTTCAACTTTTTGGGTAGTCTATTCTGAATTCTAGAACTGCACTCTTCGGTGAGTGCCATAGTTTCGTACTCAATTAACCTCCTCTTGTTCGCCCACTATCTCCTTCACATACTTGACGTATTTAGGAATTCCCCTCAAGATATCAACCAAAGGTAGACTAATGTGAACTTGTTTAAGGAGAGAGAGAAACTTACCGAAGCATTATCGTCACTCTACTTTATAAACTTTTGTGGAAAATGAGGTGGTGGTTTTACTTGAGAACAACCTTCTCAACATTTGAATTTTGCCCCATCTCTTCTTCTTTCTTCTCTCCACTTACTACTTCAGTACTTCTCTTCTTTGGAGCTAGCTCCTCTAGTTGTAACCCACTTCTTGTACTCACCACATTTATATGTTTTGGGTTAGGATCTGTGTAACCCGGAAGACCTCCTTATGGATGCAAATTTATGGCATTAGCTAATTGTGCAAACTGCCTTTCAAGATTTTTCTGCGACAATTGGGTGCTTCTCAACTCTTCTCCCATCTTATCTACCTTTGTATTTATCTCTATACTCAGTTTTTGAAACAACTCTTTATTAGTCATACCTCATTTCTGTGTACCTTGACTATTACTAGGTCATGATGTGGATACTGCGGTCCATTCCCTTGTGATCGTTATTGGTTTTTCCCTTGCGCCTGGTTTTGGAGCTGATATAAATTTCCACCCCATGAGAAGTTAGGATGATTCGTCCAACTTGAGTTATATGTATTGCCATAGTTCTAAGTGCCTCCACCTCTTTATGCATTACCTAGATAGTTTACAGAGTCTGGATTTTATCCACAATATTTAGCCACATGGTCTCCACTACCGCAAGCTTCACACCATTCTTAAGATTGTTGTACCGCATTTACCTGCGCTTCTTGCTGCCCAATTGATAGCTTATTTAACTGCGTGGTAATGTGATTCGCTAAAGCATCCAACTTTGCATTTAATGCAGTTGCTTGATCCATTTCTAACATTCCTGCAGACTTTTGCACTGTAATCCTTTGCATATCACCATTCCAATATGGGTTGCCTTCTAACAGTTTGACCAAGAGTTCAACGAGTTCATCATTGGTCTTCTCTAAGGCTTTCCCACCTGCTACTACATTATTCAGTAGTACCCTTGCATTATATTCAAGACCTTCAATAAAGGTGTAAGCTAGTACTTCGTTTGCCTACTAATGATGCGGGCAAGAGGGAAACATTTGTTTAAATCGATCCTAGGCTTTGTCATGTTCTCCCTACTTTTCTGCTTGAAACTCAAGATCGCACTCCTTAACTTTGCAGTTCTGCCCGATGGGAAGAAACGATTGAGGAACCTCTTCGCTATATAGTCCCATGTAGTGATGGAATTTGGTGGCTCAGAATCCAACCACCACCTTGTTTCTCCCAATAGTGAGAATGGGAAGAGAGTCAACCGCACATAATCAATTGATACCCCATACGGGATGTAGGTGTCACTTATTTCCAGAAATTTTCGTATATGCACTAAGGGATCCTAATGAGGACGGCCAGTGAATTGCCCAATCGAATGAATGAGTTGCACCATGGTTTGTTTCAGCTCAAATCTACCACCCGGTGGTGGTTTAGGAATACTCGATGAAACATTGGTAGTGAGTGTGACTGCCACATCATTGACTGGTCTTGCAGACATCACTGTCGGTACCTCTCCATGTTCATCGCCCATGTTTTCCTCGTGATTGTTAGCAAGGTTTTTCTCCCGGTTTCCTTGGAGACCTATTCCTAATTCCTTTTATCATCCTTGGGCCGCCAGCTTTCTCCGTCATCTAAGAGACCTTTCAGGTTCGTCGTCTGGTTCAAGAAGATCTCCCTTTCGAGCCAAAATTTAGATTTACGTGCCTGCAGTAACGAATAACTAAGATCAAGTTATAAGTAGGGTGTCACATTTTCTTTCTCAAAAAGATAGTATTTCTCCACTTTCTCATATTTCATGACAAAGATATGCTGCATGAGGATGAATGCAACACAAAGCATAATTAGTTCATCAAGGATTTTCAACTAGTATCAAGTCCCCAAACTCAACAAGTTATAAAACGTATTCTCAAATGAGAGGGGTAGTGGAGGAATCCATTTGAAATCAGCGTTTGCCACTTAGAAAACATTTCTTTCATTTAAAGATGTTCAACAATCAACTCAAGCCCCTAACTCGGGCATCTCAATGTCAAAATAAAGATAAGTCACACAGCCCCTCGCTCAGACAATTACTCAAATATCAAAGACTTCCTACAATAGTCAACAGTATCACACAAGCCTCCACACAAGCTAAACATCACAATAAGGCATCATATGAATTAAAACAGTGAGATCAACACTTACCAACTTCTAAAACACATATTACCACTCATTTCACAGTTGACTTCCTAAGAATAGGTTAATTACTCAACTCAGTCTAAAAGAGGGATAACCAAACCTACCTCCACTCTAAAACTTTACCCGAACAACTCTATCGAAGTACTTCCTCAACCACACGATCCTCAACTATCAAGAATGGATAGAGTTCATCAAAAAGAGTCTAATGATACCCAAATCAACAAAGGTGAAATCGGGGATAAAATAGTCTAAAAATCACTTCAAAAATAGAAAGGGTAAAATCATAATATTATTTTTTTAGTTAAAAATCAAGTTCTAAAAGTCAAGAGGAGTCCGTGGATGAAAAATCCATCAAAAACAATCAAGAATCGAGCTCCAAATCGAGAAATTACTCATTTTTCAATTTTTGGAAAAAAGCCCCAAAACTCACATTTGAAATCTTGATTTTTAAGTGTTTTGGAAGATGAAATTTGAAGAAAACAATATAAAATCGATAAAGGGACTTACCCACACAAGTTTTTTTCAAGAAGAGTAGCCGAGTAGCTGAGAAAAGTTACCATGTTTGAATTGAAGTCCATAGGTTATCGTTCCTTTCAGTTAACGAAGAAGCCTCTTTGTTTCATGCCAATGTTTAGCTGATGGAGAGTGTTGGAATTGCGCAGGCTTGTTTACTGCAAACCATATATCAGGCCTTGTAAAGGTGAGGTATTGCAATGAGCCAATGACCTGCCTATAAAGTGTAGCGTCTGCTGAAGGAGAACCGTCATCCAAGGATAAAATATCACTTGTGGACAGAGGAGTGCTCACACTGTTTGCATCTAGCATATTGAACTTGTTGAGTATGTCCGCAATGAAGCTACTTTGTGTGAGAGTCAATCCATGAGCATGCTGTATAAATTCAACACCTAGAAAAAAATGTAAAGGACCAAGGCCTTTAATCGAAAATCTATCTCCCAACAACTTAATTGTTGCCTGGACATGAGAGTTGTTAGAGCCTGTAACAATAATGTCATCAACATAGATCATAATAATAATGAGAAAATTAGGAGACCATTTCATGAATAAAGAATCATCATATTTGGAACGAGCAAAGCCACATGATAAGAGAAACTCTTTGATTTCAGTATACCATACTCATGGTGCCTGGCGAAATCCATAGATAGATTTGTGTAGTTTACACACATGATTTGGAAATCGGGAATCTACAAAGCGAGGTGGTTGTTACATGAAAACAATATCAGGAAGAGTACCTTGTAAGAAGGCGTTGTTTACGTCAAGTTGACGCAACGGCCATTTAAGAGACACAGTTAGGGACAAGATGAGGTGATGGTTGTCGTTTTAATAACCGGATTGAAGGTGGAATGAAAGTCAATTCCAAGACGTTGATGAAATTCTTTTGCCACTAATCTGGCTTTATAACGCTCTATGGATCCATCAGGTTTGTGTTTGACATGAAACACCCATTTACACCCAACGACGTTTTGAGAGGGAGTAGAAGGAACCAATGACCAAGTTTTATTCTTAAGTAAGGCCATGTGTTCTTCTGCCATTGCAGCCTGCCATTCAGGATATTTGGATGCTTGACTGAAGGTATTTGGGGTAAGCGAAAGGTGTTTTACTGTTGAGGTTGCAAGGTAATCAAAAAGACTTTGGGTTTGAAAATATTATTTTGAGACCTGGTGACCATGTGAATTGAAGGTGTTGCAGGAGTTGGTTGTGGAGATGCATATGGATAGCAATCTTGAGAAGGAGAAAAGACAAAGAGTGTGCAGGAGGACTTACAATTGAGTCGGTTGGCAAGTCATCCTGATAGCCTTAAGTCTGCGATCTGTGAGTAGATGTGGAGTTGACCAAATCAATAGTAGTAGGAATTGGAATAGGGTCTGCAACAACATGAGGTGAAATAGGTTGTGAGGAAGAGGAAAGACCAGAGGGATCATTTGGACACAACCATTTTTCCATGCGCGAGACTTGTGGACGAGAGAGTTGAGGATAGTTGGTTGTGAATGAAAAATATGTTCAACGAATACGACATGCCTAGAGATATAGACTTTTAAAGTGGCAAGGTCTAGGCAGGCGTAACTATTTGTAGCAGCGGAATATCCCAAAAACACAGAAGGATTGGACTTGGGATCAAGTTTAGTTGACGTGTAGGGCTTTAACCATGGATAACAAAGACAATCAAAAAACCTTAGTTTAAGAGGGTTTGGGGTGGTATTAAAGAGACACTGAAATGGAGATTTAAGACCAAGAAGTGGTGTTGGCAACCTGTTAATGAGGTAGACTGCAGATTGGAATGCTAGAGACCAAAATTTGAGAGGGACAGAAGCATGGTGAAGAAGAGTTAAAGCGGTGTCCACAACGTGACGATGTTTTCTTTCGGCAGTGCCAACTAGTTGTGGAGTGTATGGAGGACTTATGAGATGTTGGATCCCAAAGTTCAAGAGAGTGGATTTAAGGCCAATGTATTCACCTCCCCCATCAGTGTACAACGTTTTAATGCTCAATTGAAATTGATTTTGAACCATTAGAACATAATTAGTGAAAATTTCCTTCACATCTGATTTGGATTTTAAAGGAAACCACCAAGTATATTTCGTGAAATGATCAACAAAAATAACATAGAATTTGAAATTATCAAAAGAGATAGTTGGAGAGGGACCCCAAACATATGAGTAAATAACGTCAAAAGGCCTAGAACTTGTAATTGAATTGTCACCAAATGGTAGACGATGACTCTTATTGCATAAACACGAATTACAGAATGTAAAGGACTCGACATGGTTCACTGGTAGGTTGAAAGAAGAGACACAAGCTTTGGTAATACGAGGTTGAGGATGGCCAAGACGAGCATGCCATAGATGCAATGATGGAGATATTTATGCAAGAAAATGTGCTTGAGGACGAGGTGTGACTGATTTGGTCATGTCCGCGGGCCACTCATAAAGATCACCATTACTCTTGCCTTGAAGAAGACATGCCCACATGCTCAAATCCTTCACAACAAAAGAATAAGGAAAAAATTCAATGGAAGTTAGATTTTGTCTACAAAATTGAGCAAAAGAAATCAACTTTTTTTTTATAAATGGAGAACAAAGAACATCTTTTAAAAGAAATTTGGCTGCAGCTGGCATAAGTTGTTTGGAGAATATCCCAAGATTATTTGGCAGTGGAAGCATGGGCAATGAGGGGAGCGATTGTAGTGTCAACTGATGCCATAATAGCATTGTGAACAAGACTGTCTTGTCGATGCCACAATCTCAAGTTGAGGTTGGGAATTTGGTTATTATCTTTGGTCCAGAATCTGCGCATTGGGGACGGGAAGTGAGCTATCAACAAAGGTAAGAAGATCGTAACAAAATAATAGTGTGGTAACTTGGGATTTCCAAGTTGGATAATTTGCACTTCCTGTTAGCTTGAAGGACAGCTGGGACGCAGGGTTAAAGGAGATCAATTGAGAGAGCTGAACGACACCCCCTTGATTGAGAGTGATTGCTGGAGAGTTAGGGGACGAGGAAGAGGAAGAGGAAGTAGCAGGCATTCTGGAACTAAAAGAAGATTCGGATTTTTGGGGAAAAAAAGAGAATAAGATCATATATACTCGTTAGAGTGTTTGGTAGGCTCTTGATACCATATAAGGGTTGGATACGATTATGAAAGCGTTAGTATTATTAATATAATGTGTGATATTTATACATGTACAAGTATAGAAGAGAAAGGAGTTTGCTAAACATAGGAGACCTAAAGAGAAGAGGAAGTAACTACGTATAACTCAAACATACAAACGTACTAGGACTTTACATCATTATCCTTATCAACATACACCAATTCCTCTTCTACCGCCTAGAAAATGTAGGGAGCAAACAGATATTGATGGATGCACCATAGCTCTTAAAACTAGGATATTGGTCAATGCATGGGCACTTGCGAGAGATCCAGAAAGTTGGCATGATCCTGAAAGTTTTATACCAGAGAGATTTGAGAACTCTTCTATTGATTTTATGGGAAATCATTTTCAGTTTATTCCATTTGGTGCAGGAAGAAGGATTTGTCCAGGAATTCTATTTGGTTTATTTAATGTTAAACTTCCTCTGGCTCAGTTACTCTACCATTTTGAATGGGAACTACCATATGGAATGAATCCAAAAGATTTAGATATGATGGAAACACATGGATTAAGTGGAGCGAAACGAAAAGATCTGTATTTAGTTGCTAGATCTTATGAAAATGCCTTAAAGAATAAGATCCAATTTATATGCATTAAAGTTGGTTACCAAATAATTTGTTCCTTAATTTACTGTGATTCATGTAATATGAACTTTAGTTTTATTCCTCAAAAAGCATTGTTTTTGTCTAAGAACAGTAAAAGTTGAAAGAATTTCCATTTGATTAAAATCTAGGTTATCAAATCTCGTGGTTATCGGATAAGTTCTGAATTGGCCACTGATACTATTTTATTAAGTGTTTATCATGGACATACACTACACCAAAAGAGACTTTTAGTGGCAATTAGTTTTCCTATTAGCGGCAATAAATATTGCCACAAAAACATTTACCAGCATTTGATCTATCGCCATTGCATCCAATGTTGCTAAAGCCTTTAGCGACATTTATTTAGAGTGCCGGTAAAGACCTATTTTATTGCCGCTAAAAGTAAATACTTCTAGCGGCATTTATTATTGCCGGTAAAGTCACCTAAAAAATATTATATCAAACCTATTTTGTGGCTTGTGTTACTGCCGGCAAAGATGCAATAAACTACATATTTAACCAAACTTTAATAGCACCAAAAAAAAGAATCATAAGAGAAATATATTCTTTATTGGTAACTAAATATTTTATTAATCACCCAAGCGAAAACATTACAAAACTGTAGCCCAGTAATTACTAAAAGATGCAGTTTTTATTAACCCTCTGGGCAGTTTGTGGTCTATCCTTTGATGTGCTGATTATCCATTGGATGAATAGCTCCCTATTCACTGCCATGAGAAATCCAACTTCGTTGATCACCGCAATCCAGAGAGCCCTCTTCCAACAAACTGTAGCTATCAATAACATAGAGCCTGCAATCACAAAAAAGTATATATCAAATGCAGACAATAGATAGAAGTAGAACTTCATTCCAACCTCCCAGTATATTGTAGTCCAACACTTGAAACAATCATGAAAGTATTATATCAAATGCATAAGATGAGGACAAGGTCAGACATTGGTTGTTGAGAAAATTCAATGACTTGGGCAAAAGTAAAAATAAACAAAAGTTGGCCTCAGGCAGTGAATAATGTAAATAATAGAAAAAAAAATATAAATAAAGAACCAAAAAAAATAATAGAATAAAAAATATAAATAAAGAAGGGATGAAGAACCAATAGTTTGACAAACGGTTTAGTGCGTCGAAAACTAGATTCATGGATCTTTGATTTGGTAGGATGTGGCCCTGTAATTCATTATATATTAAGAGATATGCTAACCCCAAGTCAGACCATTAATAAAATTATATGAAAACTTTTCGTCAATAAATCTGTCATTAGGATTTTTACTTAAAGGCTCTCTTTGTTTTTTTCTTAAATTTTTTTTGTTGAAAGTCCAAATATCATATTTTGTTTTGCCTTTGTTGGTAATCCTATGAAGAAAAGGTAATTGTACCTGCAAAATCATAAACTACATTACTGAAAAAATTTGCCATTTGGTTCCCTTCTCTGAAAGTGTGCACCACTGTAACTTCCCCTACATTCCTGAGCCTATGTATGCACCTCACCTCCGTGGTAATGCTCCACGGGATCTCCCAAATCCCATCAAGAACATTCTTCAGGATAAGTGAATCAATTTTCATAACTATCGGAAGTAATCGCTTGGAAATGCAATACTGCAATCCTTCCTTCAGTGTCTTAGCTTCAGCAGTTAACCTATCCCCCTTAGGAATTACAATAGCTTTAACAAAAATAAAATATCCCCTTTCACCTATCACGCAGAAAGCTATGGAACTTTAGCTTTAGCTTCAAGGCACTCCTTGGCCTATAACTTTGGTCTAAAGAAAATTCAAATGACTTGTACAAATATTCTTTTGTGTAATCACCTATTTAACGATTATTACGCTAACATCTCCCCGATGGTTGACACGAAACATGATAACTTGGCTCGTCAATCGTAAACTCATTTTTTTAAAAACATAACGAAATAATGGTGTTTTACAGTTTAATCTATAATATTATTTATCTATTTATTTTTTAAAAAGGTGTAATATCCCATTTTCAAAATCCACATTGATTATTTAATCTTAGTTTGTTGATTTAGTTATTACCTTACCATTTCTGTCAATATAGTTGACTCTTTCTTCTTCTTTTTTTAAATGTGGAGCTAAAAGTTCCTTTTTATTCATATCTTAAAGTATAACTTACATAAATCCCATACATTTGGGGCTAATTACATTTTATTTCGGAAGTTTCCCCAATTATAAAAATTTCAATTTTTTCATTGCTCTCGGATACATTCATTGGTTGTCTGCTATATTGTAAGTGATACATTATTTAATAGAAGGGATGCATCCGAGAGGGGATAGAGATGTATTCGAGGGGGATAAGGATGTATCCGAAAGGGGATTTTTGTAATTTTCTTAAATGGAAAAGAATTTTAGAGATTATGATATCTTAAGTTGTGCATTTATGTAATTTTTCCCATCTTAAATCTGTACAGAATGGGCCAAGTGAACCCAAAAAGAAATATATAATAACAAAAATAAAAACAACAAATAGGCCCAGCCCAAAAGAGCAACCTTCTTTCATATATCATCCCTAAGAAGTAGGGTTTTCCATTTTGAACTCCCTACCATCTTCCTCTATGCCGCTGCTTGGAGCTAGTTGATACTCACTATCATATGGTAATATTAATTTTTATTATTATTGATTTAATATGTTTATCAAATTGAAACCATTTTTTGAAACTATTTCACAATCAACAAGAGCGTTCATATTTAACGTTTTTTAAATAGAGAAATATAATGTACTTTGCATCAAATTTTTTTTGTATCATACTTGATATTTAGAATGATTTTGCTTCTTTTTTTTCAATTTTTTGACCAATCATAAAAATCATTTGAAATTAATAGAAATTTTTTAAGTGGAAACATGCTAAAGGTATAAAACCTTATTATATCAAAATAAAAGTATCTTAATTGTCATGTAGATTTTTAACACAAATATAGAACTGCGTAAAAAATATTGAGTTCTGCCGAACCCGTCTAAGATGCTAGATCTTCATTTTGATGTTTTAATATAAATACAAAATCTAATGGTATCTCCACCATGATTTTCTAATACAAATATAGAATCCAAATAATAATTATTTGATAATTTAACTTTAAAGTGGGCTCATTTTTTCCGGTCTATCCAAAATTAAGTAGTAGTATATATAACTATTACTAATATATTTTTTATTACCATTCTAAAGTTACTTCAGTGAGTTAATTTCAACCCTAATTTTCTAATACAAATATATAATCTAAATAAAAGTTACTGATAGTTTGACTTTTGAAATCAATGAATCCTGGATAAGAATCTTGGTCATTATCTTTTTTTCGAACTGAGTAGGAAACAACTCAAAGTGGGCCCATTTTTTTCTAGTCTATCCAAAATAAAGTTGTAGTATATATAGCTAATACTAATACATTTTTTATTATCATTATATTCTAAAGTTACTTCAGTGAGTTAATCTAAATAAAAGTTACTCACTGCTTCATTGTTTCTTGAGATTGCCTTTCAATTTCTCCAACACAGCAAAAGAAGGATTCATTTGGATCAGGAAATTTGTATGTAAGCTATCGATCTAGTAATTAATTTTCTATTTCTTTTCTTTTTCTAGTTCCTATTATGCAAGTATTTATGAACTCATTTAGTTACGTTATGTGTACTGTAGTTTTTTTGTCTCAAACATCAACATTTAAAAGGTCCCAACGTCTCAAGCTTTTTATTCATGTTTAAAAGTTATTTTTTAATTATAGCATTTGGAATTTATCAAATTAAAAATGTGGTATCTTTTTTTTTGTTTTGGTTGACACAGTTTTTATTTACAATTTAGCAGTGTGAAAAAGTAGAAAAGAATTAGTTTTGTGAAAATCAACAAGGTTGTTTTTTCTAATTTTTTTAAAATTAATTTATGACTTTCTGCTATAATTACAGATCCTTCAAAGTTATTGATGTAGTTTTTGTGAGATCATTTGATTTTATATATAAATAAATTAATTAGAGATATATGAGGTATTTTAAGAAAATATCTGATAAAATGATAAAAAGTGTAACATGAATTTAAGACTCAAGAATAAAGAATCTTTCGATTTAATAACGTTTTATCGTTTTATAAGCTTATACGGCATGAAACTAATTAAATTATATAAGTCAATGAGTTGGAATAGTTCATGTGTTCAATTCTTTCTGAAATCTAGTTCTTTATTAGTTCGTGACTTTGTGCTATCTAATATATTCAACAAAATTTAGGAATGTAGCTTTAATAAGATGAGTGAATTTTTTTATTTTACCTTAATTAGAGATATTTGAGGTCTCTTTGGGGATATCTCAAAAACCATTTAATATTTGCTTTCCATAACTTTTATCAATCTAAATTTCTTTAAAAAATTGGCGATTCTATAATGACATGTGATAT
Source organism: Solanum appendiculatum (assembly GCA_018342035.1). Classification (NCBI taxonomy): domain Eukaryota; kingdom Viridiplantae; phylum Streptophyta; class Magnoliopsida; order Solanales; family Solanaceae; genus Solanum; species Solanum appendiculatum. The sequence continues at coordinate 1,699,105 of JAGDQO010000378.1, read as the reverse complement.
TCAATTGAATTGATACATCCTAAATTAGTGCAGAAGTCAACAATGGAAGATCACAGTGATACGACTGAGAGAAGAGAAAGATTAGTTAATCTTATGATAAGGGGACCTAGAGAGGATCAAAATGAGGACAACTTTGTTACTAACAATACAGATGGTGTTGCATCTGGAGATGAATTGGATTCTCCACTTGGTATTTCATCAAAGAGGAAGAAATACAGTGCCAGTGAAATTCAAGAGCTTGAAGCGTACGTATATCATTCTAAATTGTTTTACATTTATTGCTATGTTTATGCTAATTAACATTTCTTTCAATTTATTTTCCTTTTGGTATCAGTGTATTCAAAGAAAATTCACATCCTGATGAAAAAACAAGACTAGAACTAGCAACAAAATTGTCCGTAGGCAAAAAACAAGTGCAATTTTGGTTCCAAAATAAAAGATCCATATTGAAGGTGATGGTCAAATGTCGTCTTTTCTTCATTCATGTTAACCTTGTGTAAATTTTGTGTAATACTTATGAAAGTGTATTATGTTATTTATTCAGTCGCAATTGGAACGGCATGATAATATAATGTTGCAACAAGAAAATGACAAACTTCGCATACAGTATGTCGCAATGAAGGAAGTCAAGGAAAATTCAATTTGTGATCCATGTCGTAATAAAGGTACTATAAGGAACAAAAATGTAGATGAGAAGGAAATATTGAATGAGCATGCCCGCATGAAAAATGAACTTACGAGGATTGCTGTCCATGTTGACAAATTTTTGGGGCCTTCGACATTCTTAGAAGGATCATTAACTTCCATGATGGAAAATTTTGGGTTAGAATTACTTACGGGAAGAAATGAAACTAGTGATATATATGTTGTGAATGATGTACCATTAAACGAGGTTGATTTTGGAAAAGATCTATCAAGACCTCTACCTATAATTTCTATGTGCCCCACCACAAACTTAGTTAACAAAGATGTAACACTTGATAAATCAATGTTACTAAATCTCGCTTTGGATGCCTTGAATGAGTTGCTTAAACTGGCAATGAGTGATGAACCTTTTTGGGTTAGAAGCTTGGATGGAGGTAGGGACATATTAAATATGGAAGAATATGCTAGATCTTTTATTCCAATTATTGGCATAAAACCTAGCCATTTCACAACAGAAGCCACAAGGTCATTTGGTACAGTGGCTGGCAACAGTCTAACATTGGTAGAGACGTTGATGAATGAGGTACGTTGGTTCTTCATCCTAATTTCCTTCTCTCATAATTTTGTTAGAACTTTAGTTGTTAACCACTTATACCCCCTATTTGGTGTGAAAAATTATTGCTTTATTTTTTTCTTTTATGTTTAGTTTTATTCTTACTTTTATTATAGTTAACATATTTGTTTAAGTAATGGTACTTCAACTAATTGTTACATTTTTTTTTTTCAATTAAGTTTAACTTTGAAGTCATAAACACAAGAATATGTTGCATTGTTATTTTCTATTTTTTTTATATTCATTGTCTTTTCTATATGCAGAGTCAATGGGTAGAGATGTTTCCATGCATAATTGGTAAAGTCAATACTTTTGATGTTATTTCTACTGGCATAGGTGAAAGCAAGAGTGGTACTATGTTATTGGTATTATTTCTTACTCATTATTTTGATGGAAGTTACATATCTAATTTTTATATTATTTTCTGCACTAATAGCTTGAAAGTATTAATTTGCAGATTGAAACTGAATTACAAATTATTTCAAATGTGGTTCCTCTTCGTGAAATACAATTTCTACGTTTCTGTCAAAAATATGCTGAAAATACTTGGATTATTGTGGATGTGTCTGTTGACACAATCAAAGAAGGTACACAACAATATAAAATTGAAAAATGTCGAAGGCTCCCTTCTGGCTGCATTATTCAAGATATGCTTAATGGTTACTCTAAGGTAATTCAACTTAAATTAATTTTTCATATGCATCCCATGTAGGTCTTCATAATTTTATGATTTTTAATGACTGGGTTGCTTGTTCATTCTATGTTGAGGATTTTCTAAAACGGATTCTCTTGACAATTGCTTTTAGCTTTTAGTTTTGCTTGACAATTTCTTATATAGAGTCAGTTGAGTACATTGAAAGTATTATCTTAATATTCTGAACCTTATGTTTGTATTTTATGTTTGAAGATGCTTTTGCAATTCATGAAATTACACTATCATCGAATTCATAGCTATAAATTTTGTGTTTTCATAATTAGTCAATTTTTAATTAGAAATGATATCATTGAGAATATTCTATATCTTTTAATAAAAAATTTATGATCTATGAATGAAGGTAAAACTTCTATATTATCATCATTGATATATAAGCTATATATTCATGAAATTGCACTATCATCAAATTTCATAGCTATATATTTTGTGCTATCATAATTAGTCTACTTTTAATTAAAAATGTGATTATTGAGAATATTCTATATCTTTTAATCATAAATTTATGATCTACAAATGAAGGTAAAACTTCTATATTTTCATCTTTGATATATAAGCTACATATTGAAGTATCTTTCTCCCACTTCTATGGCAGATGATTTTAATCCCAAACATTATTAATTGGGTTATATTTTCTATGCATTATTTTTCATGATCAACATATACTTATTCTAGTTTTTATTACCTTATCTAGCTTATACTTTATTTTATTCCAAATGAGATAGGTTTGATTTCCTCTAGCATTGATAACTCCACTTATTTTGAAATTATATGGAAAATATTCTATCCTCTTTTAAAAAAATTATTTTAATGCTTGACCTTCTAACCTTACAATGAAGCTCGTATTGTCCAATTTTGTTATGTTTGCTTTTAGGATTGTTAAAATTAATACATTTAGATACACAAATATGTTACTTTCTTTTGCAAAATAATTGCCTACGATCTTCCTCTACATTTTAGATCTTGTATCATGCCAAAATGTAAAACACAAATATTGTGCACGCTCCCTTCTACTATATTTATTGGTAACACCATCGTGAATCTTTTTGGAGGATATACTCCTTGTGATTGAGTCCATGATTTGGTTGCTAAGATTTCTAAGTTATCTCAAACAATGATTATTTTACGTTAATTGGTAATTAGGTTAATATTTCATGCAAGTTCATATTTTTTTATTTAGTGGCTTAATTTTGATATAATATTTTCAGGTTATTTGGATCGAACATATGGAATATGATGAAATTTTTGTTCATCATTTGTATCGCCCTTTGATCAGAGCTGGTCTAGGATTTGGCGCACAAAGGTGGATGTCCTCTTTGGAAAGACAATCTGAGTTCTTGAGAGTGATTGCGTCATTTGTTAATTCCACAGGTAATCATGAATATTTTATTATTGCGCCAAGTCCTTACATATTTGAATATTGATTAAAAATTTGAATTTTGATAAAGTTTTATTTGTGGCAGTTGATTCAAAGGGTGAAATAGGTATAAGAATCTTGGCTCAACGCATGACTCGGAATTTTTGTGCGGGAATTTGTGCAACCTCTCATAAGTGGAAAACAATTCAAATAGAAAATGGAGAAGATGCAAATTTGACGATGAGGAAGAATATTGGTGACCCTGGTGAACCTATCGGTGTGGTGTTAAGTGCCACAAAGACAATTCAATTACCGATAAAACCACAATGTTTGTTTGATTTCTTCACTAATAAAAATATGAGGAGCCAATGGGATATTTTATCCTACAGTGGTCCCATGCAAAATATTGTCCACATTACTAAGGGCAAAAATCATGAGAGTAGCATCTCTCTGTTATGCGCTAATGTGAGTGATTAATTGTTGCTTATTTTAGAAACATGACAGAGTTTGGTCTTTTATCTTATTGTTGATTTATTAATAAGATTTTCTTTTGATTTAAACTTGTAGGGGGATGACATCATTGCTAATCAAAATAACATGTTGATCTTTCAAGACACTTGTACGGACGCAACAGGTTCTCTTTTAGTATATGCAATAGTTGATTCTTCAAAAATGAACACAGTGATGAAAGGAGGGGACTCTTCTTGTGTGGATCTCTTACCCAATGGAATTTCAATAGTTCCTAATTTATCTCAAGATTACTCAACAGTTAATAATAACGGTGGAAATAATAATGAATTTTGTATTGGATCACTAGTGACTATCAGGTTTCAAATGTTGGTGAACAACCTTTCAACAGCAGATCTTCCAGTGGAGTCAATCAGAGACGCAAATGACATCATCTCTCATACAATTCATAAGATCAAAGCTTCTCTCAAATGCAAGTGATTCTTCAAGATGAATTGTTATCCATTGATTAGCCGTTAATTAATTTTTTTGATTGTTTTTTGTTTTTTCTTATTTTGATTCAGAGAAGAGGATATTCAATATCAAACTCGTGTGTGAAAACTATATAACAAATAGATAAGTTCATTTTAAAATTATGTATAAGGTCAAATAAAAGGGTTGGAGGTAATGGTTTGGTACCAACTCTGTTTACCTGAAGATTAAGAGCTAGCTCTTGATTCCTATTTATTATTATTATTTTCAAATAATGAGATACTACTGAATCATTCGTCGTCTTCTTCTTCTTCTTCTTTGTCTAGAACCTTGAATAACATATAATGTTTTTAATGTTAATGATAGTATATATGATGGTATTGTATCATGCTATTTTGAGTTTATGTAGAAAGTATCTTTTTGATGATGTATTGCTTGTTTGATTATTATTTTATTTTTACTATGAATAGTCTTAATCTCAAGCTTACTTGATAATAAAATGAGTGAAATCAACAAAGGTATGAATCCCACATTAAGTGGAAAGTACTAACATTTGCGAGCGATGTTTTGAGAATTACAATAGTTTTTAAGGTTGACATTTTGAATATCAAAACAATGGAAATGAATTGAAATAGTTTTAAAAGAAAATAACTTATGCTCACCCCAAAAAAAGTACATTAGGTAGCTTTTGGTGCAAAAATATTCTTGTAATATAAAACGATTACACGTTGTATTTATTTTGTACCAATTGTATTCGAAATACAACGAATACAATTGTATTCATCCTCTCTGTGATTGAATACAAATATATTTGACAAAGAGGATGAAATGCATATTGTATTCGTATGAATGCAAATAAAATTTCTACAAAAAATATAAAATATAGTTTTTCGAATACAATTGAAATAAAATACAAAACTCTCACCTATATTTGATTGAATACAATTGATACATAATAAATTTGAATGTATATCTTCTTATTAGCAAGGAGAGATAGAAGGGGGGGGGGGGCGAGAGAGGACGAGAGGACCTTCCTAAGGAACGTAAAGCTATTGGGAATAAATGGATTTTCAAAGTTAAACGCAAATCGGATGGGTCAATAGAAAGACACAAAGCACGATTGGTGGCAAAAGGTTTTACTCAAGAAGTTGGAATAGACTATGATGAAACTTTTTCACCAGTTGTGAAGTTTACCTCCATACGATTACTTTTAGCTATTGTTGCACGTTTAGATCTAGAATTACATCAAATGGATGTGAAGACAGCTTTTCTCAATGGAGAATTAAACGAGAAAATCTACATGGAACAACCAGTAGGTTTCATTGTTAAAGGACAAGAAAAGAAAGTTTGTAAATTGAAAAGATCAATTTATGGACTAAAGCAATCTTCAAGGCAGTGGTATCTGAGATTTCATAAGGAGGTGATGTCATTTGATTTCACCATGATCAATGAAGATTATTGCATCTATGTGAAAAAGTCCAATGGAAATTTTGTAATTCTTTCTCTTTACGTAGATGATATTCTATTAGCTAGAAATAATTTGGATTATGTGAAAAATGTCAAGTCATGGCTTTCAAAATCATTTGATATGAAAGATATGGGTGAAGCAGACTATATATTGGGTGTTAAGATCCAAAGAGATTGTTCCAAGAAATTTTTGAGTTTATCTTAAGAAACTTATATAAAGAAAATATTGGAACGTTTTTGAATGAATAGTTGCAAATCCATGGTTACTCCTATAGCAAGGGACGAAACTTTAAGCCTTAAAATGTGTCCAAAGACTGAAAAAGAAAAGAAAGACATGTCCTGAGTTCCATATTCTAATGTTGTCGAGAGTTTGATGTATGCTATGGTGTGTACTCGCCCAGATATTTGTTATGCCGTAAATCTAGTTAGCAGGTATCAATCCAATCCTGGAAGAGATCACTGGAAAGCGGTAAAGAGAATATTCCCATACCTGAAGGGAACTGCAGATCATTCACTATGTTATAGTGAATCTAATTTATTTTTGAAAGGTTATACAGATGTTGATTGGGCTGGTGACCGGAATGAGAGAAAATCAACACCCGGTTATGCTTCCTTACTTAATGGTGGTGCTATTTTAAAGAAAAGTAAGAAACAAACATGCACAGCTCTCTCAACCATGGAATCTGAATTCGTGGCTTTTGCGTCTGCAGTACAAGAAGCTATTTGGTTAAAGAGATTCTTTGAGCATTTGAATATTGTAAAGAATTCTAAGGGTCCCATGATTCTGTATTGTGACAGTCAAGCGGCTATCGCACATGTGATAATGATTTTAGTAATAAAGTGTGTCGAACAAGTAACGAGATTGGCTTTCTCACACGAGCAATCGCCTGTTACATCGAGGAACGTGAAGAGAGGAGTATCACCATCATGTTATGACTTGTTTTGTTAGACAGATAAGAGTCTCTTTAAAAAGATGAATTTGAGGATCATTAAAGAGAGAATCTCAGGTTAGACATCTAGAGGTGTCTAGATCAAGATATGTACGATGTTTGAATGATTAAAAGAATAAGACACACGCACCAATATAAGGTGAGAACATCGTAGCACATGTTTCATACCACGTGTGTTAAGCGATTAATAGGTTAATGAAAGAATAATTCCCTGCTTCTTCATTGTGTGAGACCCGTAAACTTAACTTAACTTTTTATTGAAATACCCTTTGACCTTTTGTTGTTTCTTGAAGTTTCGATCGGTGTCGCTACTTTAGCATGTTACTAATAACCATGAGTGATTCGGTAAAGCAGTGCATGTCTAGGAAAGCAGTTGATATGGAACGGATAGATTCGAGTAGAAAGGGAAGATGATTAAAATGAACAATTTAACTTGTATACACAAGCCAGCTATTACACTCGAGTGTAATTGTGTATATAAAGTTAAACATAAACTCGAGTTCACTTCTTTAAGAGGATGAGGGATCGAATAAGTAACTATTGAAGTAGTGAAAGAAGTCTGGGGTATTGTGAGTAATAGTATCCTCATATTGGTAGTGAATTCTTTCCATATATGATTGAATTCCTTTACGGAGCATGTAAAACCTAATAGGTAAGCTCTTGATGCTCACCGATCGCACGAACTGTTTATCATATGAAATTAGGTGTCTAATTGATGTCAAATTGGTTTGGTCTTGTCCACCATGTGTGAAGTGGGAGATGTAAGGTATTTTGGGTCATGGGTCATAACCGCCCATGTGGATCCGACCAGACCCAATATTGTTTCTGGAAAAAAAAAGATAAACACTATTTTGAAAAAGAGTGGGAACGGTTACATTGTTTTAACCGTAGCATCCACTCTCTTTAAAATAGTTCTTCACGTTGAAAAAGAAGAGATAGAAATATCATAAACAAAAGTAGTAACAAAAAGATATACAAGAGATAATTTATTTCTTAAGATTGACATCAAACAATCCAAGAAGATACTCAGTTTGTGGTATTATACTTTGTTTCCTTGAGATTCAAAGTTGGATTTGGAGTAAATTATTCAGCTCGTGAATTTTCATTCCGCTGCAACAATCAAAGGTACACAAATCTTGTACCTGATGTTGTTTAAATCTTTCAACTTATTTTCCTCAAATTTAAGGAAAATGACCTCCCTTCAAAAATTAAGGAAAATATTTTTCAAAACTTTCCTCCACCCTCAAATTACAATTTTTTTTCTTACCCCATCCCTACCCTCGACTCCCCACTAGCCCCCACCCCCCTCCAAAAAAAAAAAATTAAGTTTGTTTTTAAAAAGTATTTTCAATTTCAATTTTTTATTTTTTTACCTTACCCCACCCGCCTCGTACCAGCCCCCACCCCCACCCCCCTCAAAAAAAAATTGAAGTTTGTTTTAAAAAAATATTTTCAATTTTTATTTTTTTACTTCACCCCATCTCTACCCCCGACCCCCCCCCAACCAGCCCCCCATCGGGACCCCTCCCCCCCCCACCCCCAAAAAAATCAATATTTTAAATTTTTATTTTTTCACCCCACCCCCGACCCCCCTCCACCACCCCCACAAATAAAAATTTAAAGTTTGTTTTTAAAAAATATTTTCAATTTCAATTTTTTTATTTTCTACTCTCTAGTAAAAAAATAAAAGATATTTTCTTAAAATGTTTTTCATTCATAAATCAAACACTAAAAAATATTTTCCAAAAAATATTTTCTACTTACCAACCAAACATGAGAAAATAAGTCAAAAATCCAAAGCCATCACATCTTTCTCTTCTTTTCTTTCTAAGTTGGATGATTTTGGGAGAATGAGAGTTCTAGGTAGTTTCTAACTAGATTGTTAGGCTTAGACTGAGTAAAACAACGTAGTTTAAGCATCAAATGATATAGTTTAAGTACCAAATGCATAGGGGAAAAGTCCATTGCAACCATGACTTAAATGCTACCGAAGTGACTTCAAGAGACGCTTCACAGACCGTCTAGAGCACCACGGCCCGTCAAGTGGGTCATGAAGATGCTCTACCCAACAGGGCTTCACTATTTCGGGCATAACTTTTTACTTCGAGCTTCGAATTAGGCAAACTCGGTGGGGTTGGAAAGAGGATTCAGGGATCTTTAATTTGATAGTTTATGGGCCACCTCATTTATTTTTTGCTGAAATATATGATCTATTGAAGTTGATCCTAAACTCTAAGTCTGACAAGTCTCCTTCACGGATGACTTCACGGTCCCTGTGGAACTTCACGGACCGTTTAGATATTTGTGGTCCTCAACAAGTGACTTGGGGTGAGACCTTACTAATGGGGTGACTTGTACAACCCACCAAACGGGTCGTCCAAGTCACCAAGGACTGTCTGGGTGTCCGTCAAGGTGAAGCCTCTCTGGGGCAGGTTTTGGAAGACCTTCACGAGCCTCTTAACAGACCATGGTCCCCTACACGGCCCTTCTAGGCTTCTTAGAGGGTTCCATGTCCACTTTTGGGTTCAAGACTTGCCCGTTTGACCCCTTCCTAGCCTTTCTCTAATCCAAGGTGTTACAATATCTCCCTCTTGGGAATATTCGTCCTCGAATTAAGACTAAACAAGCTGAGTTTGGAGGAAAGTGATGTTATCCTACCAAATGAGTACTAGAAGTTGAAATCTAACTGAACTGAGTTCCATGAACATGCAATTATGATGAAATGCAATGATAGCTGAGGGAACAAGATACTGAGACTGAATTTACACAAGATTAATTGAAAGACTGGAGAGGAACTATTACCTCCAGCTGAAAGTGAATCGAAAGGAAAGAGGTGAGGATACTTGGCCATCATGGCTGCTTCTACTTCCCAAGTAGCTCCCTCTACGGACTGACTCCTCCAAAAAACTTTTACTGAAGCGACTTCCTTATTTCTCAATCTACAAACCTGAAGGTTAAGAATCTTAATTGGATTCTCTTCATAGGTGAGGCTATCCTTCACAACCACACTTTCTTAAGGTACTATCAATGTCTAATCACCCACACACTTCTTCAATAAGGAAATGTGAAAGACCGGATGAACCTCTTCTAGTTATGTTGGCAACTCTAACTCATAAGCCACATTACCATCCCTTTTCAGGATTCTGTAAGGACCTACATACCTGGGATTGAGCTTTCCTTTCTTGCCAAATCTCATCACCCCTTTCATGGGTGACACTTTCAGGAAAACCAATCATCGATATCAAACTCTAAGTCCCTTCTCCTCACATCCGCATGAGACTTCTGATGACTCTGAGCTGTCTTTAGTTTATCTCTGATGAGCTGAACTTTCTCCATAGACTCATGAACCGAATCTGGCCCAATAAAGGCTGCTTCACCTACTTCGAACCAACAAACTAGAGACCTGCACCTACGCCCATACAGTGCCTCATAAAGGGCCATCTGAATACTGGAATGGAAATTGTTATTATAGGCGAACTCTATGAGAGGTAGGTGATCATCCCAACTACCCTTGAAATCGATCACACAAGATCTCAACATGTTCTCTAAGGTCTGAATGGTACACTCTGCCTGACCATCCATCTGCGGATGAAAAGTTGTACTGAGATTTACCTGAGTACCAAGACCTTTATGAAACGATCTCTAGAAATGAGAGGTACACTAAGGACCTTATCTGAGATGATAGACAAAGGAACCTCATGCAACCTGAATATCTCGTTGATGTAGAGTCTGGCGTAGTTCTCCGCTGAATCTGTAGTCTTGACTGCTAAGAAGTGAGCTGACTTAGTGACTATGTCCACTATCACCCAAATAGATTCATGTTGTCTAAGAGTATGAGGTAAACCTGTAATGAAGTCCTTGTTTATCACTTCCCTCTTCCACGTAGGAATGATAATCTTCTGAGTCACACCTCCTAGTTTTTGATGTTCTACTTTAACTTGCTGACAGTTGGGACACTTAGCCACAAAATCTGTGATGTCCCTCTTCATGTCGTTCCACCAATAGACTTCTCGTAGGTCACGGTATATCTTAGTGGCACCCGTATGAATAGAATATCTAAAATTATGGGCTTCTATAAGGATTTTTGGCCTCAACTCACCCACATTAGGGACACATAAGCAACTGTAGTAATGAAGTACACCATCTCCCCCTCGGGAGAAAACCGCAACTCTCGGCTGATGAACAGCACCTTTCAACTGAAGCAATAGAGGATCATTATCCTGTTTCTCCTTAACCTCTACCACCAATGAAGATTCTGATCCATTCTGGACTATCACATCACCATCTGACGTGTCCATAAGACACACTCCTAAGTGAGCAAGCCGGTGAGCATCTCTGGCTAATTATGTCTTCTCTTCCTTAACATGTGCCACACTACCCATAGATAGTCCACTGAGGGCGTCAGCCACCACATTAGCCTTACCCGGATGGTAGAACACATTCATGTCATAGTATTTTATGGAATTCAAGTAATCTCCTCTGATGAAGATTCAACTCCTTCTGAGTGAACACATATTGGAGGCTCTTATGATTTGTGAACACATCAACATAGACAATATACAAGTAGTGTCTCCAAATCTTCAGGGCAAACACGACGGTTGCAAGCTCGAGGTCATGAGTTGGGTAGTTCTTCTCATGGACCTTAAGCTATCTGGAAGCATAATCTATGACCTTATAATGATGCATCAATAAACAACCTAGGCCGACCCTTGATGCATCACAATAAACCACATAACCGCTTGAACACTCTGGTAGAGTCAAGACAGGAGCTCTAGTCAATCTAGTCTTCAGTTCTAAGAAGCATTTCTCACACTCATCTGACCACTGAAACTTGACCTTTTTCTGAGTACACTTGGTCAATAGGGCAGCTATGTATGAAAATTCTTCAACAAACCTCCGGTAGTAACCTGCCAAACCCAAGAAGCTTCTGATATCAGTCGGAGAGGTGGGTCTGGGCCAGTGTTTTACTGCCTAAATTTTCTAAGAATCCACTCGGATCCCTTCGCTAGATATCACATGACCAAGGAAAGCGACCGACTATAACCAAAATTCACATTTGCTAAACTTAGCGAATAGCTGGCGATCTTTGAGGGTTTGCAGAACAACTCTCAGATGAGTCGAATGCTCTTCCTCATTCCGAGAATAAACTAGAATATCATCAATAAAGAAGATGACGAATAAGTCTAAATACTATTTGAACACTATGTTCATTAAGTCCATGAAAGCTGTAGGATCATTTGTTAGTCCAAAAGACATAACTACAAATTTATAGTGACCATATCGAGTTCTGAAAGCTGTCTTTGAGATGTCATTGTCTCTGACTCTAAGCTGACGATAGTCGGATCTGAGGTCTATCTTAGAAACGCAGCTAGCAACCTGAAGCTGGTCGAACAAGTCATCAATCCTGGGGATGGGATATTTATTCTTGATTGTGACTTTGTTCAACTGACAATAGTCAATACACATCCTGAGAGAACCATCTTTCAACTGTTCTTTCAATTCCTTAAGCTCAGATGGAGCTATTCTGTAAGGAGGAATCAAAATAGGTTGGGTATCTGGACGGAGATCTATTCCGAAGTCAATTTCCCTTTCAGAAGGAACTCCAGAAAGATCTTCTGGAAAACACTTCTGGGAGCTCATTCACCACTAGGACTGACTCAAGATTTGGGGTTTCGGAGTTTAGATCTTTAAACCGAACAAGATGATAGATATACCCTTTGGATATCATTTTCCTGGCCTTAAGGTAAGAGATAAGTCAACCTATAGTAACTGAGTTACTACCCTTCCACTCTAAAACTGGCTTATTTGGAAACTGAAATCGAACGATCCTAGTTCTACAATCGACTGAGGCATAATAGGAATGTAACCAATCCATACCTAGAATGATATCAAAATCTAACATTTCTAACTCTACAAGGTCTGCTAATGTGACTTTCTGGGAAACTGTGACAGGAAAATTTTTGTATACCCATCTAGCTATAAATGGATCAACAACTGGAGTAGAGACTGAAAAGGATTCTGGGAGAGTTTCTGGACTGACACTGAAGTTTACTACTATAAAAGAAGTTACAAAAAAGTGCAGCCCCTGAGTCTAGCAATGCATAAACATCTAAATGGAAGACTTGTAGCATACCTGTAACAACATCTAATGAGTTCTTTTGATCCTAGCGATTACCTATAGCATACAGACGATTTGTACCTCTGCCTATTCCTGAAGTAGTTCCTCTCTAGGTACTTCTATCCGTTGGAGCTGCTGAAGAAGATTGGGTTTTATTTACCCCATTACCCTGCCTGTTCTTAGGGCATTCTCTCATAAAATGACCCGTCAGACCACACTTGAAGTAGCCATTGGAACCATCACGACCTTCTTTAGGATGGGTCCTACCCACTTAACACAAGATGGGCTCCTAAACCCCTGTACGACACTACCCTGAGACTGAGTACCCTGAGCTCTGGAATACTGAGAACTCTGATTCCTGTGATCATTCTTGTTTCTTGATGCAGGTGCACTAGCTGAATATGGAGCAGGTCCAGATGACCTCTGCTGAAAAGATGACCGATGCCCATTCCCGGTCTTTTTCTGGCCAGTCTCATTACTTGTTGTCTTGGCCCTCTTGTTGCGAAACTGTTCTCTATCCTTTAACTTATCCTCCTCCACCTACTGCACGTAAATCATGAGTCTAGCTATGTCTATGTCCCCTATCAACATAGATGCCTTACCTTTCTTGTTGGATAGGTGGGACAACCCAGACACGAACAAACTCATCCTGCTCCTCATATCTGCCACCATCTCTGGTGCATAGCAGGATAGCTGAGTAAACTTGAGACAGTACTCCTACACACTCATCGCTTCTTGTTTTACATTCATGAACTCTCTCACTTTAACTTCCCTTGGCTCTCAGGGAAAGAAGTGTCCCAAGAAAGTATCCTCAAACATAGCCACGCGTAAGCACGAGTTAAAAGAAACTTTTATAGAGTTGAGCTCTATCGCACGAACAGGAGTAAGAAGAAAGTGAGATATTCCTAAATATCGTAGCCTCCCAATTATAGATATGGCACACTTCACACCGATAAAAAGGACTCTACAGACACGGTTTTTAGACACCCTAGGACTCTTGAACATGATACTCTCATACCAAGTGTGTCACGCCCTGAGGCTACCCCGTAGATGCAATACGGGACCTAGGATCACAAGTGACCCAAGCTAACCCTGAGTCTAGCATATCACAATCATACTAAAATACAACTAAGTAAGCGAAAGCATAACTGTAAAATGAATCAAAACTAAAAGAACTTCAAGAGAGAATATAATTGAATATCAATAAGAAACCACCCAAAAACAACTGATTACTGACTCTATGTCTGAAAGCCTCTAATACTGATGAGCTGCTGGGACAAGTCCCCAGCTAACTCTAAAAATACTAAAAACTGATAATGAGCCAACTAAACCAACATCATAAATAAACGTCCTTGAACTATGAGGACTCACCACAAAAGTTGCTGAGTATGGACTGGAAGTCGAACTAAGCATGAACTGGATGCTGAGCGCTTGAACCTATATCATGAAATGATGTATTGCAAAAGTATGTGGCAGTACTTTGAATGTACTGAGCATGTGGGATATATGCTAAGCTGAACAATATAGAAATTGAACATGAAATAGATATACTAAACGTAACTGAAATCTGAGTTGGATGCAATGACCAAGCACTAATCATGAGGGTATAACATGCTGAACTGAATACTGAAATAAATAATGAATACATGGTCAATGAAATATGAACTGACTATGGGAGTTACTATTAATCGACATAAACCACGTGAGCTAAACGTGGAGTCCGATGTATACGCCCCATCGAGATGATCTAATATACGTTGTCGGGGTATGAAGGCATGACTGTGGCATGATCACTAAAATGGATTCCCAACAGAGGGGACTTTTGAACCTACGTTGGCATGTAGTTCTGGGACTTAAGGGTATACTGAGCCCTAGTCCATCTCCATGCTAAGTCTACTCCCAACTGAATGTGTATAGCTAACATGCAACTGAAACAATAAGTAGCTCAAAATACTGATATGCTATCTGAGAATGAAACATACATATACTGAAAGATATGACATTCGAAATCTGAATCATGATTTTCTGACTGATTGCCTAGTAAGTGTAATTCATGAAATACTAATAATTAACACAAGCTGGGTTCTGAGATCTATACATGGGACTACATTAATTCTCCAAGAAAACATGTAATCAATACAATGGAAACTATAGCAGCTCAATTCACAATGAATCTCCAAAGTTTAGGTACCCTAGGTCTGAGCAATTTATGGAGAAACTGGAGAATTGACTGAATTATAGGACCTAGTGGGTGAAAGGAACACACTAGTAAAATCCCACATACCTGGTGACGAAAACTACGGAGAAATCTTTGGATTTCGGGGCTTAACTTGAAGAAGACCTCTGCATGTTCTTGGAAGAAACTAACGCCTCTTTCTCTTCTTTTCTTTCTAAGTTGGACGATTTTGGGAGAATGAGGGTTCTAGGTAGTTTCTGACTAGATTATTAGGCTTAGACTGAGTAAAATAACGTAGTTTAAGCATCAAACGACGTAGTTTAAGTACCAAACGCATAGGGGGAAAGACCAATGCGACCCTGACTTAAATGCTGCCGAAGTGACTTCAAGAGAGGCTTCACAGGCCGTCTAGAGCACCATGGCCCGTCAAGTGGGTCGTGAAGATGCTCTGCCCGACAAGGCTTCACTATTTCGGCAAAATTTTTTACTTCGAGCTTGGAATTAGGCAAACTTGGTGGCGTTGGAAAGAGAATTAAGAGATCTTTAATTTGATAGGTCATGGGCCACCTAATTTATTTTGTGCTGAAAGATATGGTCGATTGAAGTTGACCCTAAAATCTAAGTCTGACAAGTCTCATTCACGGATAACTTCATGGTCCGTGTGGAGCGTCACGGACCATTTAGACGTCCGTGATCCTTAACCAGTTACTTGGGGTGAGGCCTTATTGATGGAGTGACTTGTACGACCCACCAGACTGGCTGTCCAAGTCACCACAAATCGTCTAGGTGTCTGTCAAGGTGAAGCCTGCCTGGGGTAGGTTCTGGAAGACCTTTATGAGCCTCTTAACGGACCGTGGTCCCCTACACGGCCCATCTAGGGCTCCTTGGAGGGTTCCATGGTCCACTTTTGGGTCGTGACTTCCTCATTTGACCCCTTCCTAGCCTTTCTCTAATCCGAGGTGTTACAACTTTCTTATTTGAAAATATGTTTTTCAAACACTTTGCGATCCCAAGCATTTCTTGTATAGCATCCAGGAATAGAACATTTAGTGTAGCCTACTTTAGAACATAAGTGTACTTTTCAACAGAGGCTTTTTTTATTCTTTTCATCAACCTCTAAGGGAACAAAGGAACAGGCTTAGGAAGTGTTCGTCCAGGTTCTTGACACATTCACAACTTCCTCCTCAGTCTTGGAACTACTACATTTTTTAATATATGTTGAAACAATAACTCTCTCATCAACAATCATAGTCGGGTCAACAATGATGTGGGGTTAATATACACTTCTTTATGCTATATTTTACCCATATTTATACTTTGTTTAGAAGAATCTAACTTAATACTGTTGTTTTATACTCATTTCCATGTTTTAGCACGTATGTAAGGTATTTTGTACAATGTAGGTGAAAAGAGCTAAAAGATCACTAAGGATAAAACAAAAGTGAACGAAACTTGCAAAACAAAGCCCAAAGCAAAGCCAGAAGCTTGTCATGCAAGATAAAGCTTAGCCCCTACACGAAGTAAGGACAAAGCAAAGTAGAAGAGCTTGTACCGCGAGGTCCAGGGCGAAGCTCCCTGCTTCGAGATGCGAGATGATCCCGGCCTAGCCAAAAAAATGGCATTTTCATATTCCAACTTGAAGGGCCCATTTAGGTGTTTTAAACTAGAAGTGTACAAATGTAATGACCCTGAAGGTCATTTTTGGTATTTTTTGTAAAATGACCGTTTTACCCCTCCCAAGAGTTGCCCCAGTCATGTTTGGTTAATATCCGAAGTTAGTTTTTTAAAATTCTTGTTAAGTTATGATTTTTGGGAAGTTTTGAATTCCAAAGGCTTAAGTTGTCAAAATGTGGTTTTTGGGGGCATTCAGAGTTTTGGGTCTCGGATGGGGATTTCGTTGATTCCATCAGCTCTGGAATGTGGGATTTGGTCTAAGAGAGTTGACGGAATCATATTTGAGGCTGTATCGTGGTTTGAGGCCTTGAGTTGGAAAATTGTTAAATTTTGATCATAGGGTTGACTTTGGTCAACATTTGAAGATCGGATGCTCGGAATTTGATTCCAACAACTTCGTTGTTGACGGGGGATGATTTTAGGCCTAGAAGTGGCCTTGGTTGAATTTTTAGAGGTCCCGAGCTTGTTTTGAGTTTTTGAGGCTTAAAGTTAGTTTAGTTGTGCTTTATCGGGTTCTGGGTCAAGGAAATCTCGAATTTGAATTTCGAAGATTTCATTGAGTTCGGAACGTCGAATTTAGTAGGGTAGCATGTCTGGGTTATGTGCACGGGGTTCCAAATGAATCCCGAGGGTCCACTCGGAGACTTGTTGGATTGCTGATTTTGTTCTTATCTGGTGCATGTGATTTTGGCCTCCGCATTCGCGAAGGGATCTAGCACGTTTGCGGAAGCTCTATGTGTTGGTCTCTGCATTTGGGGAGCCGAGGGTGCGTTCGCGGAGTGTAGGCACGTTCGCCAAGGGTTAATTTTGCATGAAAGAGTGTAAATTCAGAAAATTGCCCATTTTCAACATTTTGAAGCTTGGGAAGGCGATTTGAAAGAGGGATTTTTGTGGAAACCTTATGGGTAACTGATGTTAACTCTAAACCTTGATTATCCATTGATTCTATCATGATTTCAATTTGAAAAATGGGTTTTTAAAGTTAGATTTTTAGGGGTTTTGCATGAACTCTGAATTTTTTATCAAATGGTGATTGTGGACTGATTTGAATTCCGTTTTCAAAATGGTTTTCACTAATGATTTCCTAAGGCTTTGAAGATCATTTTCATGTGAGAATTTCCAAATTCAAACCTTGTTTTCGAAATCGGCTTGTTGAGCCATTTGGACCCCTTGGCCCGAATTTTGTGTTCTTAGTGTTGTTGGTTCCGAAATTGTGATTCATAATTTGATTAGATTGTGTTGTTTTGGATTGCTTTCGGAAGGGAAAAGCTCCGGTTGTTGGTTGATTGCGATTTTGGTTAAGGCAAGTGGACTTCTAAAACTTTGCGAATCTTGTAATATTTTGGATTTCTCTCTCTTGATTGTGTTGGAGAGTAATGGGATTGAGGTATAGGTTGAATTCTTGTATGAATCAATCTAAATTAATCAGCGGGTTTAACAAAAAAATGACTTTGTATGCTAAAGTAGTAGGCCAAAATGTGATAGGCCATGATCTTGATATTGTTGTGTAATTGGGGAAAATGCTATGAAAGTTTCGATGTGATTGTGAACTTGATGAATATATCTTTTGCTCATTGTGGATTATGGGACTAGACTTGAAATTCTTGCTTAGCGATTGATCCTACGTGTGATGAAAGGAGTAGTGAATCGGAGATTAGGCAATTGATCTTGTTGCAAAAGATGTAATTGATGATGTTGATATATTGTTGATAGTGTGACGTGATTGGCATTGATATGAATTGCGTTGTGACTGTGAACACTATAATTTTTCTCATTATTCGTGTGAACATGCTTATGTGCATTGGTTCTGAGACACTTTGATGATTATGCCGATGGGAAATGGTTCCGGCGATTGATGATTATGCCGATGGAAAATGGTTTCGACGGATACATGGTCCATGCGTGGCCCCCATGGGTTCCGATCTGAGATTCAGCGGATATGTATCGTATGACAGACATGCATCACTTTATTTGACATTGCATTACATCTTATTCGTCATTGTGGAGTTTTGTTTATGCCTTGTGACTCTGGATTATTATACTTGATACAAATGGGTGTTATTTCAGTGATGATGTTGAGCCGTTGTTGACCTTTGTGTTATATGAACTGTGTAGTTTAGGTTGGGTTGATTTATGTGCAGGTTGTAGTTATCGGAGGTTCGGTTGGAACTAAGGGAATTCATGGATTCTATTAGATTTTCCTTGTTTTATTAGTTGATTTGCCGGGTACCGTGTTGTTTGGTACTCACCCTTGCTTTTACATATATGTAGGTTCTGAGCCCGAACCGTGATCTAGTTCTCTCTTCTTCTTACTTCGAGGCTTTTGAGGAAACTTGAGAGGTAGTTGTTCGATGTTGGCGATCTCTCTCGACCTTTTTTATTTTATGTATTGTTCTATTTGAGATACAAAGACATGGAGACTTGTAATTTCATTTCAATTTTGTGTTAGTGGATTGTACATGTGCCAACCAGTCTTGGGAAGGATTGTTAAGTTTTGAAAGTCTTCCACTTATTCTTATTCTCCTTAGAATTGCTTATTTCTGCTTTTATTTCGATTTGTTGGGTTTAGGCTGACTTGTCCTGGTGGGATAGGACAAGTGCCATCACACCCGGTTTTTGCGTCGTGACAACAAAATTGAATCGAAAATCGAACCAAATCACAAATCGATTCAAATCAGAAAAAAAAAATGACTAATGGTTTGATTTGATTTGGTACGATATTGGGGGAAAAATTGACTATACAATTGGGTTGATTTGGTTTAACTGAAAAAAGTCAACCCGAGACCAAACCAATCTGGCATTAAATATATAATTTTTAAAATTTATTTTATGCATAAAAGTATTTACTTTGATATAATTTCTAAATATTCTTATACGTTTTCATAGTTTTTATCTTTTAACATATTGTTTCAAGTTTGAGACTTAGATTTTTTAATGGTTCAATAAATGTTATAGTTTATAGATATTAGTAACTCTAATAAAGCTCAAATCAAAATCAAATCAACACTAATGCTAACAAAAAAATCAATTCAACACTAAGAATGATAATAATGTTTAATATTTGTTCTTTAGCCTTACATTGGTATAGACAATTAAAATTAAAATACATAATCGAATTTTAATTTTTTTAATGTTTAGTCATGTAATCAATACTTACTAGACTTATTTTAGTGTGATTTAGTATTTTTAAATTATGATCATTTTCATATGAATTATTAATTTGCAATATTTGTTTTATGCGATTTTATTATTATATTTTGTTGAAATATTTTAGTGTCATCAGTCATCTCATATTTTCTGTGATTTTCTTAAGAAACATCTTAGATAGTTGTATTTTGGTAGGACTAAAGAAATATATGAAGCACAAGTTAATTACATGTTTGTATGAATGCTTTTCCGAAAAAACTCAAGTTTGAAAAATTCGAGTTTTATTAGTTTGGTTTAATCTATAAATTTAAAAATTCAACACAAATAATTTGATTTGATGTTTGAAAAATCCTAATCAACCGATTTCTTGTACACCCCTATTTTAAACATTATAAACCAAGGGTATAATTAAAATTAAAATTTCATTGTTTATTAATGGTGGATATAATTTCACCACTCAAATCTCATTCAAATTAAAATTCAAACGTCTATTGTTGCGATAGAACGAAAGAGTTTAAATGAATCAGTAAACTTAATTTTATTTTTAAGAGAAGTGCTAAATGGCCAGAATTTTGTGGTCATAATTTGGCCAGAATTGTAAAAAGACTATTTGTAATACCCCAGATTCGAGGGTGGAAAAAAATTTTGAATTTCTGCGGTACTGCCAGTAACGACGAAAGCCACCTACGGTCCGTCGGTTGACTTACGGCCCGTAGGTGGGAACCGTAAGTGGCAACCCCCAGTTTTCAAAATGTCAAGTTTCAGAACCCCAACGACGGCTTGCCAGGACGACCCGTCGTTCAATGAACGAGTCGTAGGTAGGTCTCGTAGGTCCCCTCCAGACTTAGTCAAATTCTTAAGCTGTAAGTCCTGACCTACGGTTGCCATGTACGGTCTGTCGTTTGACCTACGAGCTGTACATGGGGCCCGTCGTTGCAGGGTCCATGTTGACAGTTTCTGAACCCAACGACGGTTGACCATCGACGGTCCGTAGATGGACTTACGGACCGTAGGTCCCGACCGTCAATGGGTCCCGACAGTTATTAATAAGGGTTTTTTGGTCTTTTCCCTAAATGTTTAACTCCTAATCTTAGTCGGTTATGCCCTTAACCCAGACCCTATATAAGCTTCCTAAGCCTAATTTTACTCATTCTAAGTCATTTCCAAAATTCTCCTCTCTCAAATATTTCTCTCTCTAGAAAGGTTCTCTCAATTCTCAAGGAAGAAGAAGGGCTAGGATCCTCCATTGAAGGTCATCAATTCTTAGCAATTTCTTGTGGGCTTTGTTGAGGTATGTTAGCATTCACCATTGGAGCCCTTTCCTCCAATGGGTCCCTAGTCTTCTTCAATTTTAAAGGATCAATTCCCCAAATTAAGTTAGGGTTTTATCAATTCTTATGGGTTCTTCAATGATGATTACCAATTGTTGATTTTATGATTTCTAGTGCACGATCTAGCATGATAAAGTAATTTAGTGCACGAATTAGCGTGATTTATATGATTTGATGTAGAAATTGGGTGAACCCATGCTATTCCCCCAAATTTCAAAATCTATGCTTTGATTGGTGGGTGGAATTATGAAGTGATTAATTTTATGAAATCTCTATGAATCCATGCATGAATTATGATTCCTAAGCTAAGACTTTCATGAATGAGATTATGAATGACCTAAAGATGGTTTTATGGCATATTCAATCAAAATCTATGATTTTACTCTATTATGTGGGTTCCCTCAATTATGGTCAAATTGACTTATCTATGGCTTTTTAAGAATGAGTTTTCATTGAATTGCACGAATTAAGAGAGATTCTCATGAAGTCATGTGAACCCTATGATTAGCAAATTATGAGCATGATGAACTATGTAAAGATGAAGTTTATGAAATTATGCATGTCTCATATAAAGTCAATGATGAATTAAGGGTGCTTTGAGATTGAAGTACCAAAGTATATGTTACGTTGATGTTATGGTTGAGTTGTGAAAGGGTTTCTCACGTAATACTCCCACTATGAATTTAAAAACGAACAAAAGGCCATTACCCATGTTCTTAAGGAGCTATTCTAATAAAGGGACAAGAGGCGATCACCCATGTTTCCTAATGTAGACAAGAGGCGATCACCCACGTCTACTAATAATGAACTTATGACTAATGATAGACAAGAGGCGACTACCCATGTATACTTATGATAATTGAACTATGTCTAATCCGTGGGAATTATGATTAGCACCGAATGGACAAGTGGCGATTACTCATGTCCCATAAACTATGTGCCACCATAGGATGATGGTCTATGATAGACATTAGCTAGTGGATCCACGTAAGCTAGAAGTTAAGGTCTTACCTTGGCAAGTAAGGCAACCTCTTTTCGGTGTGGGGTAGACACCGGATTCCATGTTGATAGCTCACAGGTCTTATATGTCGGTTAAGGCTATTCCCCACAACTAATGAACAAAAGTGTTGTTATGATGTTTCTCAAGTGAAGTAAAGATGTTTAGCTTGCTTTGACCATGGTTTATGTTTCATGTTTTCTAACCCTTATCATGTTTAGCTTGGTCATTGCATGTCATGAAAATGTCCCATTTTAGCATGTTTTAAATGATTTCATGCATTGCTATCATACTTGGTACTTGATTGTACTAACGCATACTCTTGCCTACATTGACTTGTTGATGTAGGGCGTGGCGATTCTCCATCCACTCTTGGCTAGAGCTTAGTAGAAGATTTGTGAAGACTTGGTGAGTCCTCATCCATCCGAGGACATAGCCTAGTTGTTTTTACTTTTATGTTCTTTCTTTTGGCATTGTATTGGGTTACGTCCCAAACCTTATTCTCTTTCTTATGTTTGATTGGCTTTGAGACATGAGATGTAGACTTCTGCTACTTTGCTTAAAAGCTTTGATATGACATTGTCTTTTGAACTCTTAATCTTTATGATCTTGTATGTATGTATGCTAAGTGGCTTGTATGAGGCCTTTCGGGGTCTTGTACGCCATGTCACGTCTAGGGGGTACCTTGAGTCGTGACACTATTTTAACCTTTTTTCTTTTAAAATAAAGTCAAATTTTTTTACTACAATTTCCGAAACTTCTAAAAATATGTGTGAACAACAATTATTATGTTTAATAAGTTAGAATTATCATTAATTGTGTAAAAGAAATTATTTAATAGGCTTTATAATGTGGGACCCATCACAATCTAACTTCACCTTTTTTTAATTCTTCCTAATTCACTCTTTTTTTATTCCTCTTTCTTCATCTTTTCTGTCGCCCTTTCTCTTTTCTTTTCCATTACGTGTAAAACTAATTCTATTATACAAATTCTAATCCCATAAGAAATTTTGTGGATACAATTTATTAAGGGAAAAGGGTTCGAAATATATCCGAACTTTGATCGAAATTGCTGTAACAATCCTAAACTTTGGGCAGGACCTATTACCCCTCTATACTATTTAATAGTGTATTTTAATGATATATAAGTGACCATGTGGACATCATGAATATTGCATCATTATAAATAGTAACTTGTCCACGTGGGCACTTATATGTCTTTAAAATACACTATTAAATAGTGCAGGGGGGTAATAGGTCCTGCCCAAAGTTTGGGATTGTTACAGCAATTTCAGTCAAAGTTCGGATATATTTCAGACTTTTTTCCCATTTATTAATGATTTTCTAATTTTAACTTGTAAAATAATATTTATTTATTTCTATTATATACAAATCATCCAATTCTAAAATCAAGCACACAAAAAAAATATTCTTTAATATCTAACTTCATAACATAAAATTTGTTGGGAATATACAATATTACATTTGTTTTCTTTATTTTAATTTCTTTAGCGTATATTTAATACACTATCATTAATATTAAAAATATATGATTTGATTTATTTTTTTCTTTACTAATATACTCATTTGCATATTATATTTCATAATCATCTTTTAAAAATGAAATAAAATAATTTTTGTATTATAAACTTTAAAGATTATTCTTTTCAGAGAATGACAAATCTCTTTTTTCATAAAGTTTGTACTTTTATGTGATAAATATAGAAAAATAAGTTTCGTGTAATAAATTTTAAAGTTAGATGACTTTTATGTAACAAAAAAAATAAGAAAGTAATTTTTCGTGTTATAAATTGTTTTGATATTTTATAGCAAAAATATGACATAAAGCTCTAAAATAAGTTAATTACATTCAACATAATTTTAGAAACCTCCCTTAATGTTTAGCTTCATGACACAAAACTTGTTGAGGGTATACAATATTGCATTTGCTTTCGCTAGTTTGATTCTTTATAATAATTTAAACACTATATCATTAATATTAAAACATATATAATTTGACAATTTTCCTTACTAATAGAGTTCATTGCATAGTAAATTTCGTAAGCACTTTTTGAAATTTTTTTTGTTTAATAACTTTTATGTGATAGAAAAATAAAAAAATAAAGTTTACGTAATAAAAGTACTACAAGTTACAACTTTTCTCATACCAATTTGATGAAAATAAATTTTTAAAATTGTTAATCAAAGTTCAAAAAATTTAACTCTCGATAAGAGAAATGTGACAATAAGTTTAAAACTAGGGGAGTAAAATATAGGATCATAATTGTCTTTTATACTAATTTGGATCAATATATTTATGATTTTATAATTTCAATAATGTATCGATGTCTACCATTTTTAAGTACTTTGAGTTTTGACTGTCATTATTAAAATATTTTTTATTATATTTAAAATTATTTAAATATATGGTTTAAATTTATTTAAATATAATAATTAATAAAATTACTTAATTAGAGGTTATATTAATACTTAATAAATATAAGTAATCATAGGAATAACACGTGGACTTGAAACTACAACATTGGTACATGATTCTCTTGTGTTGCTATTAACAAGGGTCAATGCATATGAACTATATGATTCTTATAATTTTTATAATGTATTGATATTCACTATGTCTAAAGTGTTTTGAGTTTTAAATGTCGTTATTGGAATAATTTTAAATAATATTTAAGTATAAAAAATTTTAAAATAATTTTTATAATGTATCGATTTATAAAATACTGTGCAAATTATGTTGTATTATTATTATTATTATTATTATTATTATCACTATCACTATCACTATCACTATCACTATCACTATCAATATCACTTATTATTATTATTATTATTATTATTATTATTATTATTATTATTATTATTATTATTATTATTATCATCATCATCACATCATCATCATTATCATTATCATTATTATAAGGGAAAAGGCATAAATTCACCCTTGAACTTATCTCGAAAAGTCAGTTACACACTTAAACTATCATGACGACCTATGACACACCTTTACTATTTAAAAATGAATTTTTTTACCCACTAAAACTGACGTGGAAAAAAATTAAAAAAATAAAAAAGAAATGCGCGTTTGGTACTAAATAAAGTAAAAAAAAAAAAAAAACTAAAACCCTCTTTCTACTACTACCCTACCCCCACCCTCCACCCCCCCATCCCACGCCTCTTCTTCTTCTTCACAAGTAATTGTCTTCTTCTTTTTCTTTATTTTTTTTTTCATCATTTTTTCATACCCAATTTCCATCCAGCCCACTATATATACCTCCACCAAAATCCTCTCCCCCACCCCTCATCATATCCTATTTTAATGCTTATTCAATTTCACCATTTTCATTATATTTGATTTTCGGCTTTGTTGGTGGTTGATAAAATTGATGATTAAGTTTAAAATTTAAATATAATGATGGATTTATTGGTGAGG
The DNA here is from genome assembly GCA_018342035.1 of Solanum appendiculatum. Taxonomy (NCBI): domain Eukaryota; kingdom Viridiplantae; phylum Streptophyta; class Magnoliopsida; order Solanales; family Solanaceae; genus Solanum; species Solanum appendiculatum. The sequence continues at coordinate 1,673,525 of JAGDQO010000378.1, read as the reverse complement.
GGTGACAAAGAAGCGGAAATTGTAGGTGGTGGAGAAGAAAAAATCGATATTGACAATGGTGGTAGTGATATTTGGTGGTGGGTTTGTACCTTTTGATGGTGATGATGTAATTTTGGTGATGAATTTGTTTATGGGGTCAAATTTTGTGGTGGATCTTTATAATTTTTGTGGGGATAATAGTGATAGTATGATTCCGATGGTGGATTTGATCGTAGGTGGTGAAATTTGTGGTGACTATTTTGATTTTCATGGTGAAATATATAGATTTGGTAGTAATATGGCGGCAATGGTAGTGGTTTCATGGTGGTGTCCATTGAAGAAGAAACAATTGAATGACATGGAGAATTTTAGTCAAAATTTGACATGGCATCTGATGTGGCAGTGACATGGCATTGATGTGGCGCAAGTATAATACACCTCCCATTGTGAGAATGCTGCTACACGTCTCAGGGGGTAAAAAAATTTACTATTTAGTAGCAGAGGTGTGTAATAGGTCACCATATTAGTTTAAGCGTGTAATTAACTTTTCGGAACAAGTTCGGGAGTGAATTTATGTCTTTTCCCTTATTATAACTATGAGATTTTATAATGCTTTTTTAATAAGTTTCCCTCCAAATTATACTAATAAATGTAGTACTTTTTTCTATTTCCCAAACTCATTAAGAAATTAAAATTGATTAATTTAATATCTTTATTACTTAATTTGAATTAAAATTTAATGATTTATTTCAATTTAAATATTTTAATTTTCAATGTATATTCAATTTTTTAATTACGATGCTTATTAATAGTCTTAGAATTTTTAAGTGATTATTTATAGAGCTTATTATTAGTTAAACCTTAATGTAATTATTACCTCCCGATATATTATTTTCATTTAAGTCACAAACTTTTAATAATAATTTATATTAAAAAATATTATTAATTAATCCACTTTTTTTCTTTGTTTTTCTTCCCACATTTTTTCTTTTTTCTTTTTCATCAAATTTTAAAACTCATTCTATTAAATACCTACCATATTAAGATATTTTAAGATAAAGTTTAGGAGTGTTCATCTAATTTTGATTTATCACATGATCTTTTTATTTTATTTTATTAGTATTATTATTATTATTATTATTATTCAAAAGTAATTCTATTTTAAAATTATCACACAAAAAAGTTTTTAAAAGTGTTTTTTTTTTACCAAAAGTCAATAGACTTTAAAAGTTATCACACAAAAGTTATTTTGGTCACTTAAAAGTCATTCAACTTTGACTCTTTTTTTCTCAATTTTAACTAAATTAACTAAAAAATAAATTTCACATGAATTTTAATATTTTATACCGAAAATGAACAAATGACAATTTCACCTTTTCACTATATAATTTAATAATTTTTGGACATAATTTGTAAAACATTGGAATAATGATTAATCAAAACACTTTAGACCTAGTAAATGTCAATAATTATAAAATCATGCATATAGTTCATATGTATCGAACCGAAGAGAGTTATACACTAATAGTATTGATCGTACACATCTTATCCCCTATATTACGTCAATTTGATAAATTGTGAATCATTACTTATATATGTTACTGAAATGACCTCCAATTAAGTAATTTTTTTAATTATTATGTTTAAATAAAATTAAATCATATAACTAAATAATTTTTAAATGTAATTTGTAAAATATTGGGACAACGACAACTCAAAATACATTAGACCCGGTAAATATCGATAATTATAGAAATCATGCATATAGTTCATATGTTTCGAACCAAAGAGAGTCATACATTAATAGTATTAATCGTACAAGTCTCGTCCCCTATATTACGTCGATTTGATAAATTGTAATCATTACTTATATTTGTTACTGAAATGACCTCCAATTAAGTAATTTTTTTAATTATTATGTTTAAATAAAATTAAACTATATAATTAAATAAATTTTAAATGTAATTTGTAAAATATTGGGATAACGACAACTCAAAACACATTAGACATGGTAAATGTCGATAGTTATAGAAATCATGTGTATATTTCATATATGTCGAACCAAAGAGAGTCAGACATCAATAGTATTAATCGTACAAGTTTTATCCCCTATATTACGTCGATTTAATAAATTATGAATCACTACTTATATTTGTTACTAAATGACATCCAAATTCCAATTAAGTATTTTTTTTAATTATTATGTTTGAATAAAGTTAAACTATATAATTTAATAATTTTCAAACATAATTTGTAAAACATTTAAAAAATGATAACTCAAAACAGATTAGACCTGGTAAAACACTATTTTCTATTTTTTTTGCCAAATATATTTGGAAATATTTATGGCTAAATAGTACCAAGATGTGTATGATTAAAGTGAAAAAATATATATGTTTTTTACTACTGATGATGTCACAATTTTTTTTTGTAAAACATAATTTGAAAATAATATCTTTTATAGATTTTCTAAGAATTTCACAAGAGAAGAATGTGTGAGATCATTTAATGTTTTCTTTGATGTAATTTGTAATCTTTTTCCATAACTGACTATGGAATCATCAATAATTAATATCACTAATTGTTTTCAATGTATTGGAAACATGATTGAAGAATATATTTAATTTTTAAGTTAAAGGATAAAAATTTCCAAAAAGAAACTAGTTTATAGTGTGAATAGGTCTTTTTACCATTATGGTCAAATTTTTCTGGCCAAAAGGATTTATCCTTTTTTTTAAATGTGATACTTAGGGGTCGTTTGGTACAAAAATTAATAACGCATGAATTAGTAATGCAGGGATTAGTAATGCAGCAATTAGTAGTGCAGGGATTAGTAATGCAGCAATTAGTAGTGCAGGGATTAGTAATGCAGGGTTAATTTTTATCAGGTGTTTGGTTCATTGTTTCTCATCTCATCTTGTGTTTGGATTAAAACTCTACAAAAAGCTTCTTTCCAATTATACCCTTGAATTATTATATAATTGGATCAAGGTAGATAATTGCCGGACAATATTATTTCTGTATGACCTTCTAACTAGCTATGAGAAAAATATTTTTGTTGTCATGTTTGCTATTTTTTCACTTGAATTATTTGAGGATAAATAATCATCATCTTAATATATTGATTACTCACAAAATGTCAATTTTTAATTTAAAAAAGATAAATCATATACTTTTAAAATCGAAAAGGCGGTAAACAATAGTAAAATTGAATAAACCATCTACATTTATACATGAAAATTGCAAATTGTAGTTTTAATATGTATGCAATTTTATAAATTGTTCAAAATACAAATAATTAGATCAGAAACTTCATGTGGTGATATATTTACCTTTTTAATTAGGAAATGTTAAACAAATCACATTTCAAATATTGTAGTGATTTGTATTGGATTTATTTAGTAACGAACAATTCTCTCTAGATAATTTGTAAGCTAATTTATTTAAATAAATTTACTAGTACAAATATAAAACATAAAATCAAGAAAATAAACAAAATAATTAAAATGATTTGAGGGATATTTTTGTCTTTACATAGACTTATCACATGGTATTATATCCTATGTATTACTAATACCTCCAAATGGAAGGTATTCGTAATACATCCTATAATACAATGTAAGGTATATAACTAATCTAGTTATACATAGACCCAAAATCCTATCAAACATAGTATTAAATAATATCATGCATAATACATTGACTATTTCTTCTAATACTTCCTGCCAAACGACCCCTTAAGCTCCACATGGAAAAATTAAGTTGGCATAGCTCCGTGGGTGCGAGGCTGTTTGGTCATTGGTGGAATCCTCGCCCTTCCTCTTACTCCAAGACAAGACAAAACAAGTTTCAACTTGCAACATTAATGAAGCCAATTCAAAGTTGGTCTTTTCAAAGAGCCTTTGACGGATCAAACTTTTCTAAGTCCCTTTCCCCTTTCATATTCACCCAATCATTTTGGCCCAATCTTCTTGGTACAACTGCTTTTACGTGGCGGCGGAATTAGAATTTGAACTTCTTTATTTTTAAATGTTTGAAAAGAGATATTTATTTAATGAGAAACGTATTGAAAACACTTTTAAAATAGGTGTGAATTATCAGTTTCATTTCTGAATCATTTTATTTAACTAACTGAACTTAAATATACCCCCGATCTTGCATTATGAGTGAAATACACTTCTAAATTCTCACCAAATTTAGGGGTGATTTCAACACTTTTCTCGATATTTTAAAATGTTTTCAATACTTCTCTCTTATTTAATATTAAGAGTTGAATTCTAGTTTTAATTTTTATACATATTTACTACTAAACTTTTTAATAAAAATATAAATTTTAAATTAAAGTTACTGAATTCAATCTAACTCGTAAAATCTTTGGAGTCTTCAACCATCTTTCTTCTAGTATTATGGATTCAGCGTCTAACAAACTCGAGTGAATAGTGATCCTAGGTGAGAAGATTGAGGAAATATGCACTCTCCAAGAATTTGCCACTTGTAATTTGCCATACCTACCTTTCCTCGTCTTTACTTGAAATTAGAATCCTCCCTTCTTCCCTACTTCTTTGCATTTATATTGGCCGCCACTTTTTACTCTATAGTCTATATATATATGCCTTGCCAATCACAACTCTATTTTCATCTCAATTTTTTCTCTTACTACTAACTAAACTTCTTCTATTCTTTTATTTGTTGTAAAAAAATGGCAAGTAATTTGACGCTCACGGGGTTATTGAAACATGTTGCTGAAAAATTCCCTACCCGCAACGCGATATCTGTTTCGGGAAAATTCGATGTCACGCATGAAAGGCTACAACAACTTATTGAACAAGCCGCGTCTCAACTCGTTGCTGCTGGTATTCAGCCCGGTGATGTGGTCGCTCTCACATTTCCCAATACAATCGAGGTATATTTAATTGAACTATACATTTATTGTACTGTTAGTATATATAAATTAAATTGTAAAATGCTTACAAATATTGTCAGATTTTAAATGATGTGCTCTTGTTTGTTCTAATCAAGCATTAATAAATCGTTGGAGAATGCCTAATTTATATTACGAATAACAAATATGTGTTATTTTATTTCAGTTCGTGATTATGTTTCTAGCTGTGATTCGAGTTCGAGCTACAGCAGCGCCACTGAATTCAGCGTATATGTCCGAAGAGTTTGAGTTTTATTTATCAGATTCTGAGTCCAAACTGTTGTTGATTGCAAAAGAAGGAAATAAGGCAGCTGAAGCAGCGGCCACAAAGCTCAATATTCCTCAGATTACTGTGACTCTTCCCAATTCGGATTCCGATGTCTCTCTCAACCCGAGTAGTCCGCTATCAGATTGTGATTTGGTTTCTGAAATTGTGAACGATCCATTCGATGCTGCACTTTTTCTCCATACATCAGGCACTACCAGCAGACCGAAGGGTGTTCCCCTAACACAGCACAATTTAGTATCATCAGTGAACAATATTAAATCGGTTTACAATTTAACTGAATCGGACTCTACAGTCATCGTGTTACCACTCTTTCATGTTCATGGATTGATTGCAGGTAAATATAGGGCAAAATCAATTCATTAGTACTCGTAATTCATCCAACTCATTTTGAGCTAAGCAAATTTTTGAACATTTTATTAATTTGACCCTTCAATTGCAGGATTACTGAGCACGCTTGGTGCTGGAGGATCCGTAACGCTCCCTGCTTCCGGTAGATTCTCTGCTTCATCTTTCTGGTCTGACATGATCAAGTGCAACGCCACATGGTACACCGCGGTGCCTACAATTCACCAGATCCTGCTGGATCGCCATTTCAGCAAACCGGAGTCTTCTTATCCGAGACTCCGGTTCATTAGGAGTTGCAGTGCTGCTCTTGCACCATCCGTATTGGCACGGTTAGAAGAAGCATTTGGTGCATCTGTTTTAGAGGCATATGCAATGACAGAGGCAACACATTTGATGTGTTCAAATCCATTACCAGAAAATGGTCCACATTTACCAGGGTCAGTAGGGAAGCCAGTGGGACAAGAATTGGGGATATTGGATGAGAATGGCGTGGTACAAGGGATTGATGCTAAAGGAGAAATTTGCATTAGGGGTCCAAATGTTACAAAAGGGTATAAGAATAATCCTGAGGCTAATAAATCTGCTTTTCAGTTTGGTTGGTTTCATACTGGAGATGTGGGATATTTGGATTCTGATGGATATTTGCATTTGGTTGGAAGGATTAAGGAGTTGATCAACCGTGGAGGTATGTTAATTTCAACTTTATAAAAAAAATTTGTTAATATTCAATGTGATTTTGATTATCTATCAAAGTGCTTCTTTTGAGTGCATGGTGATTAGTATTGGTGTGAAGTGTAAACATGTTTTCCTAGATATGACATAATACATAAAACGTGTCATTTAACTTGGTTTTAACTGATATCTATACCCTTTAATGTACGCTTATACTTGCACAAAGTTGAACTAATGACATACACACCCTATTTGGTGTCCAACGTGGCAATTCGCATCTTATGTGGTGTCCATGTATATTATGTCACATAAGACACGTGTATCTACTTATTCATCTTTGTATAAGGTCAATTTAAATGATAAGTGTCTAAGGTCAACTTTGAGCGTCCTATGTGCCTACTCAAAGTTGGAGGATATAGATGTCAGCTAAGATAAAGTTAAATGACATATTTATATATTACTCCCTTGGATATTATGTTCGACTCTTTGTACTTTAAGAAAAACCATTTTAATTTGTTAATAGTATTTTTCCTTTTAAATTCATTTTAAAAAGAATGTCTCTTTCTTTTTTTAGCAATTATTTATTTCCAATTTTCTACATTACATGTTTTAAACCACAAGATTAAAGGGCATTTTGATACATTTGACATATCTTAAATTTAAGAACCTAAGATTGAAAAGATTTCTTTATTTCTTAAACTTCGTGTCATGAAAAACAAAATGAAACGAAGAAAGTATTATTTTTTAGGGAGTTAAATAGTGGTTTTATGGCTAAGATTTTTCCTAATATATTTTAAAAGTTTTTAATCATAAAAATGTATTGGAATAAAATAACTGGAATATAAAGGAGATTCATAGATATAAGGTGGACGGATATAGGCATTGATCGATTTGATCGTAAAAGTTTTATTTTCTATAGTAAATTTTATTCGAAATTATTAAAAGGTCAATGTACCAATTTTACATAATAAATTAAATGCATTATTGACTTCTGTTTTTAAACTTTTTTTTAATTCTGGAGAATATTCTAGTAGGACATTAGAATGGACCGTCTATCTATCTATTAGTAGTATTATTTTTTTGTTGACTGTTTTTAGGCAAATGTGTGGTCCTAGTTGCCATCAAACTTGGCTTGCATCGCCCTTTTATTATTAGGTAGGATGTAACAGCTTACTTAGAGCCTTTCTCCATCGTAATTTTCGTTATTTGCCCAATTTTTGGTTTGTGATATTGACATCTACTCTTTCAACTATTCCATAATGTCTTTTTCCAAAATCTAAACATAGTTTCCGCCAGTCTGTCTTGAAAATTATGTAGACCCTAAGGTCTCAGCAGAATGATACAAAAATGAAATTAGGAAAATGTTGAAAAGTATAAACTCTGTTGTCATTAATTACATGCTATATGAAATCATGATTTGAATTTCATAAATTGTATTTTTTTTTTCTTCGTGAGCATGAAATAGCCAGAAGAGAAAACATGATCAAATTTTATATTTTAAATCATGATTTCATATTACTTCTTCAAACGCCTACTTAAACTCTTTGGACCACCTCATGAATTGTTTCTGATCTGCAATTTTCCATCTTACAATTTTCAGGGGAAAAGATATCTCCAATTGAAGTGGATGCTGTCCTTGTTTCTCATCCGGAGATTGCTCAGGCTGTTGCTTTCGGAGTTCCTGATGACAAGTATGGTGAAGAGGTAACAAAATGACCTCAAATAAATTTCTGTCGTGTATATAATATAGAGTCTTATTCAGATATTTTCATGTTTTACAGATAAACTGTGCTGTCATTCCACGAGAAGGGTCAAATATAGACGAAGGAGATGTGTTGGGATTTTGCAAGAAAAATCTAGCAGCCTTTAAGGTCCCCAAAAAGGTGTTCATGACTGATTCTCTTCCAAAAACTGCAACTGGAAAAATTCAACGACGACTTGTCGCAGAGCACTTCCTTGCACAAATCTCAACTGCTAAAGTGCCTAAGTTCGGAGCTTGAAAATATACTTGCATCTCTCAAGTACCTTATGCAGATACAATGGTTATTATACTAATAATTATTAACAATGATTTTTGCTGGTAATGACACAATTACTATTATTTTTGGTAGCCACATTAAAAGTTCTTTTTCCTTGTAGAAGTGGACATTACACACAGATGTTTTTACAATAATATTTGTTATTCTTGTACAATTTAATCTGTAAGAAAGCTGTCTACAGCAGGCAGTAGTAATAAACTTCACAATATATCATGCAACAATGCAAGTTGAGCTCTCTATAGCTTTTACCTGCGAACCACTGATGGCAATAAGCTTTCGGGTTGTCAAATTACATAAACGAGCAGCCTGAGCTTGTTGCAATTACCAATTTGACCACAAAGATGATAAACAAAAGTCAGTTATAATCAAAGTAAAAATGGTATGTTGCTCAAGAAATAAGCCATTTACCCATTCTGAAGTATTTCATCTAGAACTAGAATAGGGACCAAAAGAAAGCATCCATTAGATTTCAATATTGCAGGTGTATGAATCATTACCAACTATAATGCGAAGGAATCAATAATTGTGCCACCAAGATGGGCCAAACAGCACAAAGTTCCAAACCACAAAAAGAAAAATAGAAAGCTTAACATCACTACTATATAACTGCACTCAAAATTCTCCACAACCTGAATTCATTAAGCATCTACTGGTTCATCCTCCTCTTCTTCATAGTCATAACCTTCCTCTTCAGCTGTTGCATCTTGATATTGCTGGTACTCAGAAACTAAATCATTCATGTTGCTTTCAGCCTCAGTAAACTCCATCTCATCCATACCTTCTCCAGTGTACCAATGCAAGAAAGCCTTTCTTCGAAACATAGCTGTAAATTGCTCACTGACCCTACGGAACATCTCCTGAATCGAGGTGGAGTTACCAATGAAAGTTGAGGCCATCTTCAGACCAGTAGGAGGGATATCACACACTGTTGACTTTACATTGTTAGGGATCCACTCAACAAAATAAGAAGAGTTCTTGTTCTGCACATTAATCATCTGTTCATCGACTTCCTTGGTGCTCATCTTTCCACGGAACATAGCTGAAGCAGTCAAATATCGACCATGACGAGGATCAGCAGCACACATCATATTCTTTGCATCCCACATCTGCTGTGTTAGCTCAGGAACAGTCAACGCTCGATATTGCTGTGACCCACGAGAAGTGAGTGGAGCAAATCCAACCATGAAGAAATGCAACCGAGGGAATGGGATGAGGTTAACAGCAAGCTTGCGGAGATCAGAGTTGAGTTGACCAGGGAAACGGAGACAGCAAGTTACACCACTCATGGTGGCAGAAATCAAATGGTTTAGGTCCCCAACTGAGACAAACATCATCCATCACTAAATAAATCAACAAAATCCTTTGTAGCAAGTATATTAATGATAATTATACATGTAGTAGAACTCATTTTCATGCCCCAATTCAGGACTGGGTGTGATATCCAAAATAATGAAAGGGCAAAAATGGACAAGCACTAATACCAAGTGATTATAAAACTGAATCATACACAATCAAAAAGTTTTAGTACATAATATTGACTGTAAAGAATTGCAAATATTCCAAATACAAGTAGATGAATCAACTGAACAATGATACATATAACAAGTCCAGCACATAAATGATAAAACTGACCCAACATGAAAATACAACACACAACTATCAGGTTGCAATTAGTTAGGATAAAACCAGCTAACAGAGAAAAGGTACAACTTACAGCTCGGAGTAGTAAGTTTAAGAGTTCGGAAGCAAATGTCATAAAGAGCTTCATTATCCAACACCATACACTCATCTGCATTCTCAACAAGCTGGTGAACAGAAAGAGTAGCATTATAGGGCTCAACAACTGTGTCTGAAACTTTGGGGGAAGGGAACACAGAGAAAGTAAGCATCATTCTATCTGGGTATTCCTCCCTGATCTTAGATATAAGGAGTGTCCCCATTCCTGATCCAGTTCCACCTCCTAGAGAGTGTGCAACCTGGAAACCTGAAACCAAAACAAAATCCACATTCATTTGTTATAACATATCAGATTACTAACAAGTTGACAAAGTATTTTACATTGAGCTCAAAAAGCTTTCACAAGATGTAAGAAAAAAGTAGCCATCCCAATCTTTTACTCATTTTGAGGGTAACAGAACAAATCAAATTTAGATCATGGACTCTCATTCAAGCAGGGTCTGAGTTTCTAAACTTCAAATTGCATTCATGTACTTAGTTGTGGACAAAAAATAAGAGATCAACCAAGCAAAGAGATTTCACACAACGGCGGCAACCATGATCATACAGCCATTAGGAGAAAAACAATATCCAACCTGAATTCATTGTTAAGTAACATATCACTCAATTATTTTCAATAAACTAGCAAATTTGCCAAAATAGACACAAATTTTCTTTCCAGATGAAAGTTGTCACTAATTGTTCTTCATTTGCGCAAAGTCGCAAACAGAGAAATCTAAGTTAACATCAAAGCGCTCATTCAAAGAGGAACTGTACCTCTAAACTTCAAAATGCACTCCTGAAGCACAATAAACAATCTATTTCAAATTACTAGAGATAAATATACAAAATAACAAAACACCACCAGAATGAAAGTGTTCTGTGATGTATCACTCAATTGATCACTATAGTCAGCGTATTGATTTAGTAAAATCGAAATTCAAACGCAAAAAAACTTTAATAAACACTAATCTTACCAGAAAGTCACCTAACGGTCTAAGAAATCAAAGAGGACACATAAAACATAACGACTGAAACATGCACAACTTCGATAACCACAGAGAAGAAAAAAACTAAACAGTGAAATGGATAGATCAAGGGAATTGACTCTACTAGACTTGCATAGACTTATCAAGTACCTTGTAAACAGTCACAATTCTCAGCCTCCTTCCTCACAACATCAAGCACCGAGTCAATAAGCTCCGCTCCCTCAGTATAATGTCCCTTCGCCCAGTTGTTACCAGCACCTGACTGACCAAAAACGAAGTTATCAGGCCTGAAAATCTGTCCATACGGCCCAGATCTAACACTATCCATAGTTCCCGGCTCCAAATCCATGAGGACGGCGCGTGGAACAAACCTTCCACAGCTTGCTTCATTGTAGTACACGTTCAGTCGCTCCAATTGAAGATCACTGTCTCCTTGATACCTTCCGGTGGAATCAATGCCGTGCTCTGCACAGATAACTTCCCAGAACTTAGCTCCGATTTGGTTCCCACATTGACCTCCTTGAATGTGCAAAATCTCACGCATTTTTGCTGATGAACTTTGAAGTGATTTTTTTGTAGGAGAGAAGGTATAGGGTTTAACTGGTGAAGAGAAAATTTGATTTTGGGGAAATGCCAGAGAGTAGAGGGACAGTATATATATTGGAGAGTCGCGAGTAAACGGACCTTTTTCGCCGTTAACTGTAACGGTGGCAGAAATTCTATTGTTTTTAAGGGATATTATATTTTGTTAGGGTATGATATACCCAACTTTGCCATTTAGAATTAATATACCCCTCGTTATGAAAGTGGCTAATATATACCCCTACTATTATACAAATGGCTCTCATATGCCCTGTTTCTCTAACGGAAGTGAAAAAAATTAAATTTTAAACTTTTTTTAAAATTTTTTGAAAAAGCTAATACATGCGGGGGTATATTTGATCCTTCTCACACGTTTATTTCTTTTGACTATTTTTATTCATCGACTAATTTCAATTTATTATTTTTTTATGGTCATATTTATTTTTTTCACTTATTCTCTTATAAAATTTATTATAGATGCACCAAATATTTTTTTTTACGAATACAAAAACTAAATTACAATATAGCCGTAAAATAATTTTAATTTTTTTCAAAACTTTTTAGTTTTTTCCACTCACACTTGTTTCTTTTTATTTCTCTTATTTTTATACTAAAGAAGAATCAAAGAAGTCAAAAAAAAAATTATGTGTGAAAAAAGATTAAACACATGATTTTTTAAAATAAATAAATTGAAAAAATAAATTTAAAATTATTTTTGTTATTTTTGTAACGGTAGGGGTATATGTGAGCCACTTTTGTAACGATAGGGGTATCTATGAGTTATTTTGTAACGGTAGGGGTATATGTGTGCCACTTTTGTAACGAGGGATATATTAGCTCTAAATGACAAAGTTGAAGGGTATATCAGGCCCTTTTCCCTTATTTTTATTACACCCTTTAAAAAAAAACCAATGATTTATTTTCCTTTTTAGGCTGTTGTTTCGATGTTTCAAAAAGAATGGTCTTTTCCTTTTATTGAAATATTTTAATTTCATTTTTCTACGTGACATTTTTAATGCCACAAAATTAAAATGCATATTGATACATTTGACATAAATTTAATTAAAAATTACAAAATAAATATTTTCAAAAAAAAAAAAAATTATGTGAAGTTAAATTAGGAATTTTTTAAACACGGAAAGAAGTTGGGATATAATAATATGTACGCAGTAATTTGTAATGTGAAAGTTGGCACGTGATTAGAAGACACGTCATATGCTTTTAAATAAAAATCTATTTTCCATAGTCTGCAGATATTTTGGAATCGGAACAAATACTACTACCTTGTAGAGTTGTACCATAGGCATAAAAAAAAAATTGAGATTAAAATTTAAGATTAATATTATTTTATATTTTGTTTGAGGGTTGTCTTTATAGTTTTTCACATTATAATAGTCGTAGTGTAGGAAATAAACCAAGAATAGGATTTCTAAGTATTTTAGGATTCCTTACTAGTTTAGGATTTGTTATTTATGGTATTTACTTATTTATTGTTGAATTAGGATTTGTTAATTTTATAGTTTCCTAATCCTAGTTTACTTTGATTGTTAGTCCTATAAATAGGAGTGTCTTATTATATATTTTCAATGTAGTGAGAGATACATTCAATGTACAAAAATACAAAAGTCATTGAGTTATTGAATAAAGCCTCTTACAAAATCATTGTTGGGTCTTTCACTTGTGCATATATTATTACCTTGGGGAATTTTATTTCCTTCAAATTGGTATCAGAGCTTGTGTGAGATCCTTATAAAAGCTTGTGTGGGATTCTTATAAAAGCTTGTGTGAGATCCTTATAATAGTCGTGTGTGAGATCCAACATATACAAAAGAATATGGATATTCCATATTTACCCGAATGTCCCGTTTTTGTGTTTGATGGCAAAAATAATTTTGAGAGTTGGTATCAATAGATGAAGAATTTTTTCAAAACTGTTGGACTATGGTCCATTATTGATATTGGATTCGTGGATGCCCCAGAGGGCACAACATTGACTGGTGAAGCTGCAAAACAATTGGAGAAAAATAGAAAATTGAATTATAAGGCATGGTTTTACCTTGATAGAACGGTTGGATTGTGTATATATAATAAAATTTTATATGCTACGTCAGCAAAGGAGGCTTGGACAATTTTAACAAAAACATATCGACGTGTTTCAGACGTGAAGAGAGAAAAACTTCAAGAACTTTGGGAACAGTTTGAGTTGGCTCAGATGAAACCAACAGAAACAATCAAAGATTTTTTTACAAGAATTAAAGAAATTGTCAATGGTATAAGGATCAATGGAGAAATATTAGAAGAAGTTAAAGTTGTTGAAAAGATATTAAATTCTCTACGATTAGAGTTTCTAATCAAGAAGAAAGATATTGAGTCTACTCGAAATCTAAATGCCCTGAAGCTTGATGATCTAGAAGGTGAATTGGTGACATATGAGATGTCCCTGAATCAACAGATGACAGAAACATTTAATGAAGCGTTGCCAGAAAAGGTGAGTCAACTTAATCCAAGAGAAGAGATATCAAACTGGGTTAAGACAAATCAAAGATGTCAAAATTTCATAGGTAGAGGACGAAAAAATAGAGATGTGATAGTGGAGGATGAAGACCAAAGAAAGGATGATAAAGAAGAGATATTGAGTTTGATAGAAATAAATGAGGAAGACCAAAGAAAGGATGATCAATTAAAAGAAGAAAAAGAAGAAGAATCATCAAATTTGATAGAAATATATGAAGAAGATCAAAGTTTAAAAATTATGGAAAAAGGAAAGGAAGATAGAGGTAATTTTCATTGCGGTATAGATGCTTTTAATTGCAAAGAAGACTTTAATAGTGGTCAATCTAATAAATCAATAATTTCTGAAACAACTAAACAAAAAAATTTGGTGAAAACTGATGTTGCTTCGATAGAGGTTAGTAATTTAACCCATGAGACATGTAGTAGACATGACTGGTCTATACAAAGTGAAGCTATTGAATTTTTTTTTTGAAATATTCACTATTGTCTCACAAGAAAAATTAGTTGAAGCTTTTGAAGATGAAGCTGGTAATAAAAGAAGCAAAAGTGTTCACCAAGAGCAAGTTTTTGATGATCTATCCAAAATTGAAGCAAAAACAATTGAAGTTCTAGATCCGCAATTAAAGTGCATGACTATGAATAGTGAAGATACAATCAACTCTGAATCATTATTTAAAATTATAAGTTTTGAAGAGGATGAAAAATTATTTGTTGAGGATCCTACTCTACCATATACACAATCAACTGGTGTTGAATGGACATGCAAGATCAAGTACAAATCAATTGGAGAAGCAGGCGATTTTAAGGCAAGAATGGTTATTCAAGAATACAAGAAAAGAAAAAAATATGATGATATTGTTAAAATATTAAATATGAAGAAAGTCAAATGAATTCTGCTGAAGAGAGATTGAAGTTGACCAAAGATGGCACACACGATTTTGTTGATGCTACATATTTCAGAAAGTTGAAGAAGATGCTGGGCATGGTCACGTTTGAAGATCTTGGTTTAAGGGAGGCTATGTAGAAAATAAACCAAGAATCGGATTCCTAAGTAGTTTAGGATTCCTTACTAGTTTAGGATTTGTTATTTATGGTATTTACTTATTTATTGTTTAATTAGGATTTGTTAGTTTTATAGTTTTCTAGTCCTAGTTTACTTTGATTGTTAGTCCTATAAATAGGGGTGCCTTATTACATATTTTCAATGTAGTGAGAAATACATTCATTGTATAGTGAGATATACATTCAATGTACAAAAACACAAGAGTTATTGAGTTATTGAATAAAGCCTCTTACAAAATTATTGTTGGGTCTTTCACTTGTACATATATTATTACCTTGGGTAATTTTATTTCCTTCACATAGTAACTTTAGTTTGTGTTGTTATGCTTTCAGTAACATTCTCTTAGTTTTTCACTCTAGTTATTTGCTTTATGAACTATTTTGTATTGTTTTAAGGTAATCCCTTGTATTAATTGAATTGAAAATTCATCGAAAACACTCTTTTTATTTTATAGGAATAAAATTTAGGTACACACTATCCTTCCAAACTTCGTAGAGAGGAGTATGCATAATGGGTTTGAGAATTGTCATTTTATATAGGGGAATTGTGATGACGGCGTTTGACAGGGGTGTGGAGAAGATAGACGGTGGCCTACATATATTAGATCCCAAACTTGGTTTTCACTCTTAACAACTGGAAAATGAAAAGGACTTTTGTCAGAACAATCCCCCATGTTGCTTGTTGCACTGCCAACTCTCATAGTAGAGAGAGAGATGACAAGGAGTAATCAACTAAGGGCCATCCATCATTAAACATTTGCCATGAAGCAAACAATCCTCTCTCTCCTTAATTTGGTAACCCCTTATTTAAGCAATAAATTAGATCACTTCTCTCTTTTTGCATATATTTTTTTGTCATTTGGTATTCGGTATTTATATTAGAGCTCGATTAAATCTGAATTTGCATTGAAAAACTTCACTTTGAAAGTAAAACTCTTCCTAATAAAAGTGATTCCATATCCAGAGAAATTTAAACTCAAAACCTTTTATTAAGAATGACTCTTTTGCATATAATATACACAACAAACTATTCCACGCTTCTTTCTTAATGACACCTTATCCTCCAAAGATGAGTGTGTAAAATACCAGGGCAGGCTCTATGGTAGATCAGTATGTCTCCAAAATTTTATCATGAACAAATTACGTGTTAAAGAAAAGTGCAATATTTTTTTATATACTGCCTCTGTTTAAAAAAGAATGAACTAATTCGACTCCATATGGACTATGGAGTTTAAGAAAATAAAAAAAAAATTCAATCTTGTGGTCCTAAATTAAAATTTTAAAGTTATGTTAAATGTATTAAAATGTTTTTTAATCTTGTGATCTTAAACATGTTATGTGAAAAATTGAAATTAAAGTATTGCCAAAAAAGGAAAGAGATTATTTTTCGTTAACAGATTAAAAAAGAAAGTAGATTATTCTTTTTGAACCAGAGAAAGGAGTATTAGTTTATATTCTTTTAATCTTTTTCAAATAAAAGAAATCAAAAAACATTATTTTGTACTCTCTTTCTTCAAAATTCCTTTTTGTATATATAATTTTTTATATTGTTATAACTGTTTACGTGGTTGGTTTTATGATCAGTGTTAGTTGTTAAGTTACTTTCCAAAAAGTCATGTGTTTCAGAAAATTAACTCATTATCAATTTATCTTTATAGTTGATTGGTTACCAAACAAACTATTAGTTTATCGCTTATCCAATAATTTTCAATAGATAATTAGAAATAGTTTATGAGACAATTTTAATTTCTAAATAACTTGTTGGAGAAAGAATTCGTATACTACTTAAAGAAACATTTCCTCAATAAGAATTAAGATGTTATGTAGATGTGTTTATATTATTTTAAACTTTTAGATAATGACGATTTGTATAATTACTTAATATAGTATTAAAGCTAGCTTGTCGAGTTCACTAGTTAGAGTCCCATCAATAAAACTTCTCCATGTTCTTAATCAATGAAGATTGAAGGCACATATATATTACAAACCTAAAATAAATAAACAAAATAAATTTCCCATTTTTTAATAGTTATTGAGAGTCGCTTGGTTGTTAAAGGTATTAAAAAATAATCATATATATATATACTTTTATTTTTCATAAATGTTTGGTTCAATGGATTTAAATAGGATATATGATGGTATAATATAAAATATATGTTTGATTTTATACATTGAATAAGTTGAGATATAAAATTTTATTTTCAATTTTAATCTTAACTTTGTTCCTTAGATTTTGGGACAAGAGAATTGGAGAAAGTCATATTTATGATTTTGATGTTTCATCCCAAGTTTATAATATAATAACATTGAGTCTTGTATAAACATAATACCGCACCAATAAGGGTTGTGGTGGAATGGTTTCATCCTTAACCAAATGTCTCGGGTTCGAGTTCCTTAAGTATCGAGTTGCTTTTGTTATAGAACGTTTTACTTTTACCCCTTAATGTGGAACTTTCCGACGTGAGTTCAGATTTAATCGAGCTCCAATATGACTAATAGACACCAATTGAAAAAAAAAACAGATTACCACAATTGTGGTAAAACAGTCCCGAAATTGTTACTTACTTTAGAAACCAAAAGTTTAACCAAATATAAAATAATCCCAAATTTTATTTTTGAATTGTTATTTTTTATCCCACAAACCAAATAATCCACTAATGTTTAGTAACTTATACATTAATCTACGTATTATTTTATATAATGGATAAAGTGTGGATGAATTAATCTTTATAGAATAATTCATGGATAATTGTATATTACTCCCTCCGTTTCAATTTACGTGTCACGGTTTAAATTTTGAGAGTCAATAAAAAAAAAATCGATTGAAATTTCATTATTTTTTAAAATATATTTTTAAGTTATTAATTATTGTGATAGATAATACTTTTACATAGTTTTCAAATATATATATTCAAAATTTATATATTTAAATTCTAAGAGGGTGTTTGGATTGACTCAAAAGTTGGTCAAACTTACTTTTAAGTTAGTTTTTTTACTTCTGAAAGTGTTTGATAAATATAAAAATAATTTAAAATACATCAAAAATGACTTAAAATAAGTTTGTTTGGTAAAGTTATAAATAACTTAAAATAAATTTAAAATGACTTTAAAAAAATTAAAAACCAAAAGTAGGTCTCCCCCTACTTTTTATTTTTTTGACTTAAAAGTCATTTAAGTTTGACTTTTTTATTTTTTGACTTAAAAGCTACTTTTTAAAAGTCAATCCAAACTAGGGCTGCGTATCGATCGGTTCGGTTCGGTTTTGAAGTTAATCGGTTTGACTTATTGGTTATCGGTTTGTAGAGATGCTAAACCGTTAAAGAACCATTAATATATTGGCTTATCGGTTATTGATTTATTGGTTATTGATCGTTATCGGTTTAACCATTAAGATTTGACACAAAAAAAAGCCATTAAAAATCACTTAGAAACAAGGTGACAAACCAAATGAGCCATGCACATGAGTTCACAAATTAAATCTTGCTAAAAAGCAAACACTTTTACATTGTAGAATATCCAAGAGTTTGAGATAGCCAGAAATAAAAGTAGGAAACTAAACTCTAAGGCAAGGACTTTATATACAAAATGATATAAATATAATTATTTAATTTACTATCGGGTTATCGGTTAACCCATTAAGAAAAAACCTCAAACCGTTAAAAACTGATAACCCGATAACAAAAAAAATCAAAACCGTTATCAAAACCTCTAAACCAATAACCCATTACTGATAAACCAATAATTTTTTTTCGATTCGGGTCATCGATTTCGGTTCGATTTTGAACGGCCCTAATCCAAACGGACTCTAACTGTGTCACATCAATGGTAACATATGACTATTTTTTCATAAATATTCCACGAATTAAACGGCCCTTAAGCTCTTAAAGGGTCATTTCATACACATCATCTTAATTATTTTCTTGTAGTAGCTGCCTCCTTTTATATATATACTTGATGACTACCTACAATTGTCTTCCTATTTTATTTGCTCCTATTGCATTGTCCTATCAATAATGCTTAGATGTTGACATCTTATCTCCACAAATTGATTAAATCACGAACCGTGTGTTTTTCCCATATGTGGTGAGAATATGGATTGCCCATATTTAGTCTGCTCTAAAAGAGGTTGAAATTGTCTACTAGTGTTTTTAGGTTGGAATTTGGTGATTTGTAAAGTTGCATATATGAAATTTACTTTCATCTTACATATGTTTCTAGTAAAGGCCACCAAGTTTTACCCTTCAAATTGCAATGCACCCAAAACGTCATGCTTTATCATTGAAATTTCAAGACAATGTTGTAAACCTAGTTAAGTAAACTTCGGGATGGTGCTATAAAATTCTATAATTGAAAGCAATCGGGTATATATTGCAAAATCAAAATGTATAGGTTTCTTATTCAAGTGTTCATGATTTAAAGTTTCAAATACTGAAGTGGTTCACACTTAGATTTTTGCTCGTCTTCAAGCAAGTACAAAAACTCATTTCAATAAATCAAGTCTAAGAACGATACCACTTTGATTGATACTAACAATTAGGCTCACTAGCAACTCACAACATCAAGTACACTTCACTTCATGATCATTATGCCAGAGCCCAAACATACAAATCAACCTAATCAAAGAATAAACTTCTAACCTTATAGACTTTCTCTAACTTAGCAAATTTAAACTCATTCACCTACTCTGTCAAAGAAACCTAATAATATCATTTATGTACCATGAAATAAGTGTCCTAACAAGAAGAAATAATTCACATACTCAAATCAAAGAACTGAACGTAATTCAAGGGCTTAACATCAAAGAACAATCTCTCGCATGCACAAAACAATTCTCATTTATGCACAAAGAATTATAGATCTGTCCATTATGTATATATCTACTACTTTAAGCATACTCGAGTAGAATCAAATAAGACTTCAACCATTTATAATGTTGACTAGGGAACGGGTAGGATAAATATAAAGACCCCCCAGGTTGTTTTGTGTTTTTCACTTATTTTTTTCCGCTTGACCCTCCCCATAGCTTTGCATTGGTATTTATCACTTGCGGGAATTGTGATTATTCGATTCCCAAGACGATCAAATGAGTTTTAATTTATTAGAGCTTTGAGTTTTGGAAGTTTGAAACTCTGAAAGTTTAATCAAAATCAATATTTGGCATTGGCGAGATCGGATCCCAATTTTTATGGTTCCATTAGGTACAAAGGGTAATTTTTTGCCTAAGCGGAGGTTTGGTTCAGTTTTTTAGGCTTTCAAGGGTGTTTGGCTATTTGGTTGGATTTTAAAGTTTCCTTATTAATATTTGGTCTAAATGATCCCAGAATGGTATTTTGACGATTCCAACATGTTCAAAATGTGTTGTAAGACTGATTTGCACTATTAATTTGTGTTCGGAGGGATTCCAAATGAGTTTTGGGAGTCCATTAGGGATTTTTGGTTGAGTTTGATGAAATTGCTGATATATGGTGTGAGACACTCTTCTATGCCATCGCAAGACACCTTTCACGTTCGCGATGGAGAGACTACCTTGGCTTTGCATTCACAAAGAGGTTTCTTGGGTCGGATTCGGATCCTTTCTCTGTGTTAGCGAGTAGGACCCTGTAATTGCAATAGGTTCCGGTTTGAGGCGGGTCGCATTTGCGATGACGCTGAAGAGACAAAGACATGAATTCAAATTTTTATTCTCCTCAAACTTAAGCTTCATTATCCATTTTTGCACGTTTTAGAGCCGGATTTAGGTGATTTTTGTGGGGGTATTCGAAGATTTTTCGCAGGGGGAGTTTCTAACCTTCCTTTTGGTAAATTCAAATTCCCTATGATTCTTTGTTTGCTTCATTGAATTATCGCGGATAAAAAAATTGATTTTTGAGACTTTTTTCTCCAAGTTTTAGAAAGTGTAAATTGATGATTTGAGATCAAATTTGAGCTCATTTTACTAAGAAATTTCATACTAGAGTTTCTTATCTTATGGGTAAAATAATTTTGAAAGAATTTTTCAATTTCATCACTGAATTTTGAGGGTTGACTTTTTCACCCAAATTTTTATGCTAAGATATGAGTATCAATAAATTCGTATTCCTGTGTAGAGTATATTTTTAATAGATTGAGAGTGTTCCAAATCCCAATTATATTTCAACTAATTTAAAATAAATATTGATTTGAAATTGGTTTGAGAAGTATTTCAAGTGAAATGGTTATCACTCCTGAAATTAATGCCTAAATATAATTTTGACTTTCAGTACTTTTTCCCAACTTCAACTTTAAATATATATTTTTTCCAATTTCAATCAAATAACAAAGGTCTCCTTAAAATGAAACCAAAGAAACCCTTTAAAATTTTAAAACAACAAAAAGCAATGTAGTAGTAATGTAGAAGTCAACCGGAAAGGTCCTCTTAGGAAAGGTCTAAGAGGAGAAGCTACAATATTAGGTATGAGTTTGGACAAATTAAATAATTTTTGCTTAAATTTTATATTAACATTAGAAAATTCGTTATATATATGAATTTAGTAACTAAAATGAGCTATAATTTGATAACAAATTTTAAACTCACTAACTTCAAAATTTGACTTTGATTATAACTTAATGTGGGTTGCTTACGAGACTTTCGATAGGTGACTCGGTCTAAAGAGGGTGCTAGCAACTATAGCATTAGCTAGACAATTAAGATAGCTCGAACAGAGTCAATCTAAGATAAAGATCATGGATGAAAAAATAGATTGAACTGGCTAATCACTTAATGATTCCGCGCTAAACCACGTCCAATCCTTAAAGTGCATTGGTTGTGAAAGTGGGTGGGGGGGAGTCCGTGGCACGATCATTGGAAGTGCGATGGCATGACATGGGGTTAAGGAAGAAACAGAGTTAGACGTGGTAGACATGACATGCAAAAATTGTCAACCCTTTATTCAATATTCTCCCCAATATTCCTATTTCTTCCTTTTTATATACATTGAAAAAACATGCATATGCATATGCAAATCAGTCTCCTCTATCTCTCTTACGGATTCAAGGATCTCTCCTGCAACACCACATCATGGTATATATCTTTCACTCAATCTCAATACTTAGCTTAATTTATTAATTTCCAGATGATTATCGATTTCATATCATATCTACATTTAGGTGCTTGGTCTTGGGAATAATTCTTCAGGTAAATTAAAACAAAATCCTTTACTAGCTACATTTGCATTTCTCTGTTGCCCTGAAAATGAAAATGTTAAGTTGCATACATTTGTTTGGGCCCATTGATGAAATTCAACTGGTTATAAGTAGCGAAGCCAGAATTTTCACTATGAGATTTCAAAGTATGAAGAAGTTAACACAAAGAAGCCAAAATGTCTACTATATATATATATATACATAAAAACAATTCAACCATGTATAAATAGTGTAGTTTTCAGTCCAAGGGTCTCTGACTCCCTGTGGCGGGAAGGGAGTCTACTGCACAAAATTATCTTAAACTCAAGAATTTACCTTAATTAGGTTTATAATTTCAGACTAATTGTGATGAATGAGGGACTAATGTGTTGACAAATTAATTAATATGAATGTAGGCGAATGCTGCATCTGGAATGGCTGTGCATGATGACTGTAAGCTCAAGTTTTTGGAACTAAAAGCAAAGAGAAACTACAGGTACATCATTTTCAAAATTGACGCCCAACAAGTGGTCGTGGAGAAGCTTGGAAACCCCGAAGAAAGCTACGAAGATTTCACTAACTCTCTGCCTGAAGATGAATGCCGATATACTGTCTTTGATTTCGACTTCGTTACTAATGAAAATTGCCAGAAAAGCAAGATTTTCTTCATTGCCTGGTATACTACAATTTATGAATTTAAGTTGCATAATTTGATTTATGTTATCCTCTTTCTGATAAACTGTCATGGAATTTAGGTCTCCGGACACATCAAAGGTGAGGATGAAGATGGTGTACGCGAGTTCAAAGGACAGATTCAAGAGAGAAATAGATGGAATTCAAGTTGAATTGCAAGCAACAGATCCTAGTGAAATGAGCCTTGACATTATAAAATCGCGAGCACTTTGAATCTCATCATATCCATCTCTGAGCCTCCCTTCAATGCTATGCTGTTATATTTTAGTGTTTTCTCAATTTGATTATGTTCCAAGTCATACACGTATCGTTGTGTTGATTCCATTTTCATCAGCCTGATCATTTCTGGATATTCTTTTGTTTTTTCCCCTAAATGAAACATCACATTGTGATCTCAATCATTTTCAATTTCTATTGTATAACTTGCGCGTAAGAGACGCATAGAGAATTTTTCTCATTTCACAATTCACACTGTCATGTTCTATTACATTGTCGCGGTGTACCAACAGCATTTGCCAGCAAGTCTGAAGACAAGCTTTGCAAATTTACAGTTCAATTTCATTACAAATTATAATTAGTGAATAGATGCAATGAAAGAAGAACTGAAAATGTGCAAATGAACACTTTGTTTCGCTTGCATTGTTCTTCTTTCCATTTGAATGAGTTGTGTAAGAAATGTGATCATAATCATAGAAAGTAATAGCTCTTGGTACCAACCATATTCTAGCAACAAAATGAAGATAAAATGCTTGATTTAGATTCCACCCATGGAAGAGAGAAAGGTTCAAACATCAATAGATTTAGTGGCGGATTCAAAATTTTCACACTTTGATAATGAAACCTTGGATGTTGAGGTGCATTTTGAATGCCCTGGACCACGGAGCTAACCTTTTGCATGTTGTTCAAGAGATTCAGAATTTATATACGTACATGAACACATAAAATCTACCTTATATATAAGTGTGTTTTTTTTTGTTGAGATGGTTCGGGTGAACACCCTTCTACCATGCTAGATTCACCTCTGATTAGATCTCCTTACCTAGTTTTAGAACCAGCAGGGTGCAACTATCAACGTTTAGCAGGCATACTTCCAAGTTCTTTGAAGAAAAGGCGTGATTGAAATTCTGAGGAAGATTGGAGGTGCTTTAGAATCAGAATTCAAATCTAAGATCGACGTGTGATCTTTCCCATTATAAATATAATTGTGTCAGTTAAACACTTCAACTTATATCGTCTATATCATTGAATATCACATAGATTTAGGGATTTCACTAATATATATTATGATATATAAGAGATACACGGATATACATGAGAGATATACAGGCGGCTAGTAGATATATTGAGAAATTTACACAAAGCTTCAGCTCTTCTTCTTCGATCACCAATTCAAATCAACCAAAATGAGCTCAAATTTTAGTATAAGCATTACATAAGTGTTATCAACACGATTTTTCAACATCCACTTTGAATTACAACATTTTCCTGATTTTGTTTTGGCTGGCACAAGGTGTAACCTTTCCCATTATAAATATAACTAGTTTTGTTTCATATACTTCTTCCAAATTTGGGTTAATGGGTAGAATTGTGGATAAATTTGGGTCTACTTATATGAATCAATAAAAACAGTGTCATATATTTAATTTATAATAAATTTAGCTGAGTAATTTTATTGATACAAAGATGTAAATTGAGTGATTTTATTGATATAAAACATAGTTGGATGACTTTACAGTTTTACTAGATAAATTCCTAAAGTTGAGTGACATTTTGAGATATTAACTCTTTTTTTGGAACTACACGTCACCTTAGGTGACTAACTAACCAATCGTGTTAACTTTAAGGGGCTATTTAGGTATATGACTAAAGTAAAAAGTCAAACCCTTGAAAAGAATCTAATGAACAATTAGGTTATTTTCACATGTTGTAGCAGATAGTTTTATTTTATATTCACAATTATAAATTTCATTTTAAGAAAATTCATCTTTCAATTCACAGAATCAAAATCAAATTTTTCAATGGTGAAGAATTTTGCAGTATTTTTTTCAATTGAACAAGCTCCTACACTTCAATGGTAGCCCATAAATTGAATTTTTAAAAAGTGAAAACTACATAAATGGGCCATAAAATTCAAAATAATTACATGTTCATATCAAAACCCAATGCAATTCAAGAAATACTCATTCTCTCATAAATAATTACAGCTCATACCCCTCATTCATTAAGGCTGATAATTTTCGCTTAACTGATACTAAATCAGTATCATATACTGTATTGATATTATTAAGGCTGATAATTTCGCTTAACTGATACTAAATCAGTATCATATACTGTATTGATATCATTAAGGCTGATAATTTCGCTTAACTGATACTACATCAGTATATATATACTGTATTGGTATCACTAAGGTTTCTTGTTCATAAATTACTCATTAGTCAATGATACTATAAGAGTATATGTATATCGTTGTGGTATCATTATGGTTTTTTGTTCAGAATTACTCATTAGTCAATGATACTGTAAGAGTATATGTATATTGTTGTGGTATCATTATGGTTTCTTGTTCAGAATTACTCATTAGTCAATGATACTATAAGAGTATATGTATATTGTTGTGGTATCATTAAGGCTTCTTGTTCAGAAATTACTCATTAGTCAATGATACTATAAGAGTATATATATATTTTTATGGTATCATTAAGGTTTCTTGTTCAGAAATTACTCATTAGTCAATGATACTATAAGAGTATATATATATACTGTAATGGTATTATAAAGGTTTCTTGTTCAGAAATTACTCATTAGTCAATGATACTATAAGAGTATATATATACTCTTATAGTATCATTGACTAATGAGTAATTTCTGAACAAGAAACCTTTATAATACCATTACAGTATATATATATATACTACCTTAAAAGCATGAACTCCCAAACTTAAATGTTAAATTGCTATAATACCCCCAACTAAAAACACTCAATTTAGTTTATTTATTTAATTATATTATATTAAAAGTAGACACATTTTCACATTGAAGGGTTGTTACTTTTTCGATGAGTTGTGACTTTTTCAATTAGTTGTGACTTTTTCGAAGAGTTGTGAATTCTCCGATGAGTTGTGATTTTTCCAAAGTGTTGTGACTTTTCCTAAGGGTTGTGACTTTTTCAAAGCGTTATGACTTTTTTGATAAGGCACAATTAGTACAAATTCATACTACCATTTGTTAGCTATAAATAGAGGGATTTTCTCTCATTTTTACACTACAATTTTTTAAGTTTTCTACTCTTCTCTTAAAAAATGTCATGTGTGATTTGCAATTATTGAATAAGTTCGAAGTTCAACGAAATTTGAGGTACCACACAAGAAAGAGACCCCTATTGTAACGTTCCTCTTGCCAACTACTTATACTAGAAAAATCAAATGGTACATCATGTGAAGGGTTGCCTTAAAAATAAAATGGCTACAAACAAACTCCAAACCAAGTACTAATCTGCTTTCTACACTTTTTATTTCTTCAATTGTTAACTAACCTAAATGTGTACTAATTTGCTCTCTACACTTTTCCTTTTTGAAGTGTTAATTGAGTTCTAAACTATTTTTTTGAAATATGGGTGAAGTGTAGTTTAAGATATGGAACAGTGGAAAAAGTATAAAGAGTTTGATCAAGAAGAGGAGATTGAAGTGGCATGAAACCATTAGGTCAAATTCTGCACTTTTAGTATGGGACAAATTCAAACTGTGCAACTTTATGGACTATCAATCACTAAACAGTCGGCCTACTAAAGACACCGAAAACAATAACATAATAGCATTGAACTCCATTTTAAAGAATGAAAACTGAATTCCGTGAGTCACAACGGATTAAATCATACAAACATTTACAAAGTTTTAAATCCTGAAGGGCATTGTCGAATGAATTCTGGTGCAAAATCTAAACACTACTTGCGTTATAAGTTTTATTGAAGAAATAAGTGTTTTTATCTAAAATATTTTAGACAAGTCTCCCATAGTAATTCTATTTTTGTTTATGTTTAATCTCATCAAAACTTTTTCTCTTAAAAAGTTGAAATTATAAAGTTAGGATTTTTGTATTTAACATTTTTTTTGTACTCAAAATGATCACGTACTATAGTACTCTCCACAAACAAATATAATACTATGTGTTAGGGAAAAAGAGTCATGAATGTAAACTAAAGATGTTGAAGCACAAAAATAACGAAGTACCTTAAGTAATTTGAGGGACTAGAGAAAAAACACAAACATGTTGTCCTTCATTAATGAATATTGGTTATATGGTGCATTACTAATTATCACTTGCCTTTTTATATGCATTTGCTTGATAACAAAGTGATGCAAAATGGTTATAGATAGTGAGACTGCAGTAATTAGTAAGGGTGTGTTTGGTATGGAAGAAAACATTTTCTCAAAAATGTTTTCTGATTTTTTTCATGTTTGTTCGATCAAAATTGTAGGAAAATATATATATTTTTTTATAGGAAATCAAGTTCCTTAGATATAATGAAAATGACTTGCCTAATTGAAGTAAGTAAAACAAATTCTACAAGTAGCATTCCAAATTCATTGTGTCCTCCTCACACCTCCAACAAACCTTATCTTCACCCACTCCTATAGTCGTATATATGCCCAATTTTCCACCAACCCACTCCCCCGTCATCCACCACCACCTCCCATATTCTTTGCATAGATATATAAAAATATTTTAGAATAATAGATTTACCTGCGTGTCGAACACAAGAAAATAAGTAAGAAATACACTTATTTTCATAAAAAAAAGAATTGTTCTTCATATCAAATAATACATCCTAAATGTCACTTATTTTTCCTCTTTAGGAGAAGTAGATCAAATTGACCTTCATTTGGTTTGGATACACATATATACTTCCATTCATATTTTACTGTCATAATTATTTTTGTTCAACCCTAATCTTTGATAATACTTTCTCCGTTTAAAAAAAAATGACCTACTTAGTTTTTTAGTCTATTTCAATATAAAATGATGCTTTTTTGTTTTTGAAAGTCAAACTAGGTCATTCTTTTTTAAATGGAATGAGTATTAGACATACATTTGACATAATATTTGTTAGATATGAAAATTAATTATAGTAGAGATCACAACATTACATGTTTGTACAACATTCATATCACTAATTGTTATTGTTTCTTTTAGTTTTTTTCTTTAATATAAGGCAGAGATTTTGAATTGGAAAGAAAAATACTTAAATTTTGTTACAAATGTAGTAAGGTCTAAGGTCATAGACAAGGTTAAAGATGGTGAGGTCAAGGACATCCTCTTCTCACCTTATGTGGGTTTTTAGTTCGTCAAGATTTAAACTATTTAAATTTGATATATTCTAAAGTATACTTTCAATCATATATTTATGAGAAAAATTGTAATTTTTTTCTGTAGCTTTGGATATCTAAATTTAAGGAGAAAATATTGAGTTGATCTAATAGAATTTTTCTTCAGAAATTAGTCAAATTAATTTTCAAAAAAGTTAAAAAAGTTCACATAAATTATGACAGGGGAAGTATGAGTTATTTTAAGTTTAAATTCTCTTTAGATTTTTGGTATGCTGATTTGTGGTAGGTGTGAGTTTATTCTGTCGATAGGAAGATACACCACGAAGATCATTTATAAAAAAATATTAGATAAGACATGTTTTATTACATTTTTCTACTCATTAAAGCAAAATAAGTAAAAATAATATGCATCTGACAAAGAAATGCACGTGTAAATATGCACAGTCATGTATTAGTTGTGTAAAATAATTTCAACATAATCAAAGTATTTTTTAACTAAATATTTATATAAAAAAGAATAAAATACATGTTTTTATGATATATATATATATATTGATTTAGTATTAATTAAGCGAAATTATCAGTCTTCATGATACCAATACAGTATATGATACCGATTAAATATCAGTTAAGCGAAATTTAAGCTTTGAATATATACAAAAAAAAATACAGTATATGATACCGAGTTAATATCAGTTAAGCGAAATTTAAGCGAAAATAAAGTGAACATTAAAAAAAGGGCCAACCGAGTTCGGACCGGTGACCTCTTGATCTGCAGTCAAATGCTCTACCACTGAGCTATGGACCCTTGATTCTACCAAAGCCCTATATGTTTTTACAAGTTCTTTCTTTGCCTTCAACCCTGACTTGTTCCCGCCTCCGTTTCTTCTGTCACTCTCCCTCTCCTCCTTCTCCCTCAGTACTGTGAAAGAGAGAAAGCAGAGAACCGCCATGGTTTCGCCGCACGGCATCAAGCTTGCTGTTTATCTCATCTCTTCTTACTTCGGCGATCTCAATGCTGTAATTCTCTCCGCCTTTTTCCCATTGCTTTTTTTTTTTTTTTTTTTGCTTTTGGGGTTTTATAAGTTATAAAACCCCAAATTATTGGTATTGGAATGAAACGGGCCCAAGTAGAATGGAATAGATATAGATGATTCGTATAGCCATCTCAACTAGTTTGATTGAATTCGAGGGTAGTGGTAGTTGTTTGTTTTTGTTCCCTTTTTGGTGGTTTAATATCTTTTATGCAGAAACCATATATATGTACTTTAATTTCGTTAAAATAATTTGTTGATGATCTCCTTTTTCCTAATTCATCTTCGGATAATTTTTGTAGAAGGTTTGTGACTGTCTGTTGCGAAGAGGAACACAATCTTTATATCAGGTTGTGAGTTCCACAGAGCTTAGCAGAGAGAATGTTAAGAACTGTTTGCTTGTGCTTATTCATCACAATTGTGTTCAAACCTTTACAATGAAACAATCAGGTACTATCACTAATGCTACCAGAACTTTTTCTCATATTGCAATTAGCTATTCAATTTGAGGATATATAGTGAGAAGTTCCTTGATGTCTGATATATTGCCATTTAGGTGGATTTGGGGAGAAACCAAAACTTATTACACAATACATGGCACTATTTGACAACATAATACATAAATTGAGGTTCCCTAAGTTTATAGAAATTGTGTCAGAGGAGCTGGGAAAAGAGGTGAGTTTTATCGGTTTTGCTAGTTAGAATATTTGTTGCCCCAGCTTGAGCTGATTATATTTTATTTTATGTTAATGATAGTGAATGTGTTTGTGTTTCTAGTGTGAAGAGATTTTTGAAGGGTTGCTTCAGCATGGTAGGCTTTCACTCAGCCAAATTATAGAAAGATACAGGGAGGCATCGAAACAAGGTGAAACAATATCCTTTCTGTAGTTCTTTGTGAATTATCTTGTAAACTATGATTATGGTTTACTATCATCATAGCTAATCAGTTTAATGTGCGAGTCTGAGTTCTATTTTGGCTTTTCATTTGTGTTTGCTTCTGTTTTTTCTAAATAAGAAGCAACGACAAGAAGGTTTTTAGTGATTTTAAAAGGTAAAAAATCACTTCATTGGAAAACGGTTTTAATTGAAGGTGATAGGCAATATATGAACATACTTCTTGTTTCTAATATTTTATCTAACAGAAAGAGACATTGACAAAGAACACGTGAAATACACAGCATCACCCAAGGGTGTGGCCTAGTGGTCAATGAAGTGGGTTGAGAACCATGAGGTCTGAGTTTCAAATCCCAGCAAAGACAAAAATACTAGGTGATTTCTTCTCATCTATCCTAGCCTTGGTGGACAAAGTTACGTGGTACATGCTGCCGGTGGGAGGTGGCAGGTATCCTGTCCCAAACACCACGGTTATCAAAAAAATAATACAATCACAAAGATCTTACATAGATCACCTTTTCTTCATGCATAAAGACAGAACTACGCTAAATCATTACTCAACTAATCAATAAAAGGAGCTGCGAGTGTACAAAATTATTGGCACTTCTTAGTACCACATATACATGCCATTTTTTTATGTTCCTGTCTTTGGTTTTGAAGTAAAACACTAGTATTACTTAGTCCAGCAATATGATGCTTTACAAGTGTATAAAATAAATTGCACTTATTACTACCAATTATACTGGAGTTTCTCTCTTCCTTCCTTTTTTCCAGTTTTTGGGGTTAAAGGATCCTTGCTTGAACAGCCCCTGCAACCTTCTCTTGCAAAACTTAAAATCGAAATAAAGCAAGCCACAAGAAAAGGAGGAAGGATGAAAGAAAGGCCTCAAGATTTTCTACAGAGTCAAATACATCTAGGTGTCTAGTATCAAGAGAGCATCTATGTTCTTCACATATTGCACGCACATCGACTAATTTCACGTAGTACCTGCTATTTCCACTAGCTCAAAGTGTTTAGGTAACTCTATCCACCAAGGTTTGGACAGATGGGAAGAAATCACCTAATGTTTTTACCTCTGCTGGTATTTATCCAGGATCCGATGGTGCTGGACCCACTACATTGATCACTAGACTAGATACTTGGGTGCATACCTAAAGCAATTCTTGAGCTTTATCATCACCTGAAGTTGATTGCGAAATTCAAACAAGCAGCTTTCCCAATCTATTTCATAACCTCAACTTGCATCTTTATTTGTTTCTTGGTTAAAGCTACTTGAACCTGAAGCAGCAAAACTTGGGTTGTCAATCTTCTAAAATGCTTGGCTGCACCTCCTAAACATCTTTCTTGCTTTAAGAATGCCTTGTCATTGTCCAGGAGATTCTAGCACTGATGCTGCACGAGATAGCTTCAACAGCCTTGTTAACGCTAGATTTGTGGAACGCTGTCCTGCCCATGTACAACTTCTTGAACTACCTGCTGCAGAAGAAACTGCTGCAAAGAAACGAGGTGCTAAATCTGCCAAGGTAATCTGATGTCAAGTTTATAATATGATGACAACTTCTGTTCAATTTTCTTTCCCATCAAAAGGTTTTTCTTTAGATTATACCAGTGACCTTGATGACTCCATGTGATGTTGGTTTTCTGCTGCATTCTTCATTTTACTCTAGAACTCTTTGTGCTTTTGGCTTTCCTTCTTAAGCTGAAGTACTATTTAATTTAGCATGTGCTTTAGTACTGTTAATCATAAACAACAAGTAAATGTGATGGAGATTTTCTATGAGCAACAGAATACTTCTCCATTCTTCTATTAACCAGTAACAGCGTACTTCCATTTGTCATTTGAAGACAGGAGTACATGCATTTTTTTGCAGATTGAAATCATAGAAATGACAGTAAACAAGAAAATAGGATAGGAGACAGAATTGACAATGTAAAACAAATACTCCATCTGTTTTAATTATATGTCATTCTGTCTCTTTCCTTTTGTGGTCATTCCATAATGTTTTGACTCAATTCCTTTTCTATCCAACTTTCTCAACTTCCAAGAATTCAATCCATTAACTTCAGTTCTGAACTTTGATGTGATAGTTCCTCTGTCAAACTAATTTTCAACTACTTTTTTTTTTGGTCAGAACTACTTCAATAATTCTTACATTGCCACTAATATAATAAATAAATCAAAAAATGAATATCTTAAACTCCATGCTCAGTCAAATACTGTCATGGAAATGAATGGAGTAGTAGCATAGGAATTAAAGGAATGTAGGTGATGTTCTTCAAATGAACAAAGAGATGCTGCTTCATTTGCTAACAAGGAGAATAGTGCTACCTATAGGTTATTTGGGGTGAGGAAGGTGGATGAGAGCATAAGCATCCATGTTCTATAAAATATTCCTGATAAGTAAATATGGTGCAGAAAAAACTGCAGTTTTTTAAGTTGATATTTCACTGTTCATGTTCTTGAGTTTATCATTTACCAATGAAAACAGATTCAAGCACAAACCATGGAACAACAAGCCTTAGCAGCAGCAGCTCCAATGGAATCCATGAGATTCTTAATTGAAGACATCTGGAATGATTCTGTGGAAAAAACTGACAAAAGGACTACTGATATGAAATGTGGCATGAAGGTTGGTATGACCTTTTCATTGAAGATAACAATTTTGAAAGTCGGCTGATCTATTATGTTCTGCTTTTAGCGGAAGCAAGATGATTTGAAGTCAGACACAGAAGTTACAGACAAAAAGGAAATACTTTGGCGTGCCAATTTTGAAGAATTCATTCGCCGCTTGAGACACAAGGTTTGTCTCTCAACTTTTTTATTTGATGAAGTGGTATTAATGAAGGCATCAAGAAGATGCAAAAATTACAAGATATGACATTTGAGCTTACAAAAAATGACTGGCTCGCTGTACAAAAGGAAACTAAGCCAGGACTAATAGGCTAATAAAATCCGAAAGATGTGCTGCATTAACAACAGGAACCAAATTGAACCAGCTAAACAAATTGGCAATACGCCTTGCCTTCGAAAGACCTGAAGAATTAAGACTCCCCATCTAAACATTTCCTATTCCTTTTTAACCAGAGACACCAAAATATACAAGTGGGTACCATGTTCCAGATCTTCTTAATGACTTTGTCAACTCTCCATAGGCTCCAACTCTCATAAGCCTCCTTAACTGAGAGGGGTGTGGTCCATTTGAGATCAAAGACACCAAAAATGAACATGTTCCAGATATCTGAGGCTACTTCACAGTTAAGGAATATATGCCTGTTGGTTTCAGGATCCATTTTGCACATATAGCATCTTCTTGGGAGCTGAGGACAAGCCTCATATAAGTTGTCCAAGTGAATCGTATAACCTTAGGAGGCAGTTTGGACCTCCAGATGAGCTTCCAGGGTCAATTGTCTATCAAGGGGTTGCTAGAGTACAGCTGATGGTAACCTTCCTTTATTGTGTAGATTCCCCCACTTGAGCTTGTCAACTGCCTGGTGATTGATGTGACACTGCTGAGGTCTTGCAAAAAGGTCTAACAACTCATTCACTTCCAAATCATACATGTTTCTTCTGAACGTCAGATCCCAGTTGTTACCTTCTCTGTTAGCAGCAATTACAGAGTCGGGATCTTGAGATATGTGCACAAATTTGGATAGTCATCCTGAAGAGTGGTACTTCAAGAATCTTAAGAGTGAGCCATTGCCTACCTCAAAATGAGTCTGTTGAACAAAGTTGTCCACAATTTTGTAATACCCTTTCAGGGACCTACTCCATGAGGGAGACTAGAAGCCTTTGTGCACCATTGATTCAAACCTCCTTGTTTTGCTATGACGACATCTTTCTAGAACCCTGCATCTTCCAAGTTGAATTTCCAAAGCCACTTCATCGTCATGCCTTTGTTATGAGCTGCAAGATCCTTGATTTCAAGACCTCCTTGATATTTTGGTTGAGTCACCTTCTCCCACTTGATGAGGTGAGATTTGTGGCCCTGATTGTTGCCTCCACTGAGGAAGTCTCTCCTTAACTTACTAAGTTATTTAGCAAAAATCAGAAACCTTCACCATTACAGTAGAAATGGTTTAGATAACTTTGTCTCGTCTGACTTTTTATTAGAATTTAAAATCTCCTGTGAATCTCAAGCAGTGGTTGGCTATGGAATCACAGCTATATAAAATTGTATGCATTGTAGGCTTGTGTTGCAAATGTGAAAGTACGTGTCAACAATGATGCTGCCATTGTTCTTGCTGCGACCCTGGAGTTGAGTAGACATTCTGAAACTAAATTGAGAATTGATAACTCAGGTCAGTGCGGATTTCATTTAATGGTCAATAAAGTTTAAACATGATTGTGACCTCTTGCTGATACTGTTAATGGATAAATAGAAACTAAAATTTGCATTTGTCAAAAAAAAAAAGTGGATGATAATGCTCATGTCTCGACTGGGGGCAGGTTCATGATAACAAATGAAGCATATGCATATGTTTGAGATTAGGTATAGCCAGCTTCATGACATAAATAGACTTGATATTTTCACATTTACAAAGTCCACTTATGTTTCTTCATAATAAATGGCCCACCAACTTTAATCTCCAGCCTTGCTTTTGAGGCTTTTAGCACCTTGTGTCTTTTTTGAAGGTACATTCATCTTGAATCATGTACAGTTGTATATGGATAACTTTCTAGAGTGAAGCCTGAGCCTTATAGGCCTTTCTAGAGACATGCATAACAGTGGCATGCTTAATCTTTACCTTTCTGTAGTTGAATTTTTTTCAAGATAAGGTCTCTGGTTGAGTATTTAACAAGTCGTTGCCTGCAGTAAAATTGTTTTTACATTTTTGTACTTGCTTCGGATATTGTGCCAAAAATTTCCATGTGTTTGTTTCTGGGGAAATGGAGCGATTTGTGTTTATGAATGTCAGATTCATGTTAAGTTGTTTCATTGTAGTGTTAGCATTGTTTTTGAATTTCTAGTCTCTTTTCTCCCTTTTTCTTAATGTATTTGTCATTATATTCTTTATTTGCAGTTCCTCAGTCCATAAATGCTATTTATGATGAGGTGATAAAGAGGGAAGGTGGTCTCGGTATGGACCTGGAGCGTATCAGAGCTTCCCTTGATGATTTAGGATGTGAAGCTCCATTGATGGAAATAGATGAAACTTATAGTGTAGGTATGTATATCTATCAACACATGATTTTTCATTGTAATAGAATCTTAAGAAAAGTGCAAATCCTTGTGGATCCAAGTTTTTGATTTCCCACTATGACTTAACTGACAGTTATGTGTGCACAGATTTGAAGAACATTATTGATCAGGCTCGCATTGAAGAGGTTGGTTACAGACTTATATACAAGCGATGACCTTTTCAATGTTCTAGAATTGAATTACTTCATCTCTACATGCTATAACTTGCAGGTGGAATCCATTGTATTAAAAAGATATGGGAGGGAGGCCTACAGGATGTTCAGATTACTGTCGAAAGCTGATCGTCTTGTTGAAACGGATAAGGTATCATAGCTTTGTTGAATTATATGTTAATTTAAGGACTACTTAATTTGAAGGCATACTAGATTTCTACAAATTGTTGCCTGCATAAATGGCAATGGCGGCACCCAAGGGTGTAATCTATCAATCAATAAAGTGAGACCAAGGTTCAAATCCCAGTAGAGACAAAAAAACATGCAAGGTGATTTTTTCTCATCTAACTAAGCCTTGGTGGACAAAATTACCCGGTACCTTTACTGGTGGGCAATAGCATGTAATGAAATAGTCGAGTTGCCCACAAACTGGTTCAACCACCACCACTATGAGAGAATATAAATAGATGGCTATGAGACTGCTTTATACGTGACAGATTTTGTTTGTCATGGGCTGTCTTCCCTCTTTCTTTTGTAGTCCATAAGAAATCTATTATCAAGTCTAGCTAATGTTGTGAGGGACGAAAAGTGTTTTGATGTAATCATTAAAGCATAGATAGCTCTGTTTTTTCTTTGAAACTGGTTTATATATTTGCTATTAACTTTAATTGATGACCGTCATTTAAGATATTCTCCTATTTTTTACTCAATAGTTTCATGTATTATCAAAATGCCAAGCTCACTTCACCATGCAATATGCATTGCTTGGTGAAGGAACGAGTGCATATCTCCGTGGTTCTCTAAATTGTAATTTACTCTAGCAAATGTAAATCTTAAAGGAGGCCTTCAAAACATATAGTCCCCAAATGTTGAAAAAGTGTTTCACAAAACTGAAGTGTGTTTCAAAAGGAGTGATGGCAAAACTGGTGGACTCACAACAAATGGCCTTTATTAAAGGAAGGCAAATCATGGATGTGGTTTTGGTAGCTAATGAAGCAGTGGGATCCAGACAGAAGCAAGGAAAACCAGGGATTCTTTGCAAACTTGACATAGAGAAAGCCTATGACCATGTCAATTGGACCTATCTATTGGGAGTGCTAAATAGGATGGGGTTTGGACAAAAGTGGATAAACTAGTTAAAATTTTGCATATCCACTGTGAGTTTTTCAATTATTATCAATGGCTCACCAACAGGGTTTTTCAGGGCACAAAGGGGTCTAAGGCAAGGTGACCCTTTGTCACCATTCTTATTTTTATTAGCAATGGAAGGTCTCAACATCATGGTCAAAACAACATATATGAATGGGTGGTTGAGAGGTTTCAATGTGGCCAGAGAAGGAAGGGATAATTTGGAGGTGACTCATTTGCAGTATGCAAATGATACCCTCATTTTTTGTGATGCAGATGAAGAACAAATCAAAATTTTGAGGGTGATATTGGTTCTCTTTGAAGGGATATCTGGACTGCACATCAACTGGGGAAAGAGCTTTCTTTATCCGATCAATGAGGTCACAACCATGCAATCCCTAAATGCAATTCTGGGAGGAGAGATTGGTAGTCTGCCAACAGTGTACTTGGGTATGCCTTTAGGAGCAAAATCAAAGTCTAATGAAATCTGGAACAATGTGGTTGAAAAATGTGAGAAGAAATTGGCAAGGTGGAAAAGACAGTACTTATCACAAGGGGGTAGATTAACCCTCATCAACTATGTGTTAGATTCCTTGCCAACTTATATCATGTCTCTGCTCCCTATGCCAGCAATAATCATTAGTAGGCCAGACAGAATCAGGAAGAAGTTTTTGTGGCAAGGAAATAAAGATTAGGAAAAGCTACCACATGGTCAAATGGGAATCTCTGATAATTGACAAGAAGTTTGGAGGTTTGGGGATAAAGAATCTGGATACTCATAGTAAATGAAATGGCTATGGAAGTATGCTAATGACAAAGAGAAACTGTGGGGAAGAGTCATAGAAGCTAAGTATGAGGAGGAAGACAGATGGATGACTAAGGAAATTACAACTCCTTATGGAGTTAACTTATGGAGATCCATCAGAGATCTCTCGAATGAACTGAAGTGCTTCTTCAAGATCAAGGTGAACAATGGGGGCCAAAACCAGGTTCTGGACAGATGAATGGCATGAAGAAGGCAACTTAGAAAGGCTATTTCCAGATATCAACTCATTAGTACTACACCAACAGAGTAGGCCGGCCAGAATCAGAAAGAAGTTTTTGTGGCAAGGAAATAAAGATAGGAAAAGCTACCACATGGTCAAATGGGAATCTTTGATAGTTGACAAGAAGTTTGGAGGTTTGGGGATAAAGAATCTGGATACTCAGAGTAAGGCACTCAGAATGAAATGGCTATGGAAGTATGCCAATGACAAAGAGAAACTGTGGGGAAGAGGCATAGAAGCTAAGTATGAGGAGGAAGATAAATGGATGACCA
The DNA here is from genome assembly GCA_018342035.1 of Solanum appendiculatum. Classification (NCBI taxonomy): domain Eukaryota; kingdom Viridiplantae; phylum Streptophyta; class Magnoliopsida; order Solanales; family Solanaceae; genus Solanum; species Solanum appendiculatum. The sequence goes on along the minus strand of JAGDQO010000378.1, from coordinate 1,635,529 downwards.
AGGAAATTAAAACTCCATATGGAGTTAACTTATGGAGATCCATCAGAGATCTCTGGAATGAACTCAAGTGCTTCTTCAAGATCAAGGTGAACAATGGGGCTAAAACTAGGTTCTGGACAGATGAATGGCATGAAGAAGGCAACTTAGAAAGGCTATTTCCAGATATCTACTCATTAGTACTACGCCAACAGAGTACCATAACAGAATTATGGACAACAGAGGGATGGAGATTCAATTTCAGAAGGCAATTCAATGATTGGGAAATACCAAGAATGGCAGATTTTGTCAACAAGATTGAGCAATTCAGTGGGTTGGGAACTGATGAAGATGAACTATAGTGAAAGGGAGATGAGAAAAGCACATACAAAGTGAGAAAAGTGTACAGGAAAATGAACCACAACCAACAGCCAAGCAGTTGGCCATGGAAGAACATTTGGAAAACCAAAATACCATATAAAGTGGCATGCTTTGTGTGGCTTCTGGCAAAGGAGGCGTGCTTACCCAAGAGAACCTAATGAAAAGAGGGATAATTTTAAGCCCCAGGTGCTTCGTGTGGGGGGAGACTGTGAATCATCTATTCCTACATTGTAGAATCACATGACAACTATGGAGATTGTTTTTGAACCTCAGAGGAATAGCATGGAGCATGCCTGGGAAAATTACAGAGGCCTTAACAAGCTGAGTTGTTGGCCAAGAATAGAGGCAGGTGGAGGATAGTCCCAGCAAGCATTTGGTGGACAATATGGAAGGAGAGGAATTCTAGGTGTTTTGAGAGCATAAAGAACAGTATGCAACAGATTAAGCTTAATTGGATCTTGCTACTGTGTTTTTGGTGTAATCAATTACTTTTAAATGATCTTGTCTCTATTATTGATGTTTTAGACTCATTATAGACATAGGATCATAGAATCATAGATGTAGGTAGTACTTTGTAAATATGGGGCTACTACAACTCTTGTAAGATTCAAATTCTAAATATATATTCAAAGTTACCAGTTTCCCAAAAAAAAAACTGAAGTTGGGGATAAAGCCCCAGGACCAGACGGGTACACCATGGCTTTTTTTTAAACATTGTTGGGAAGTCATAAGCACAGAAGTAGTGGTTGTTATACAAAATTTCTATCATCAGGGAATTTTTGAAAAGAGCTTCAATGCCACTTTCATTGCGTTGATACCTAAGAAGATTTGGGCCAAAGATCTGGGAGACTTTAGGCCTATCAGCTTGATAGGTAGCATTTACAAAATTATAACCAAGCTTTTGATTGAAAGACTGAAAAAAAGTAGTGCACAAATTGGTGGATGCACAACAAATGGCTTTCATCAAAGGCCGACAGATACTGGATGCCATTTTAATTGCCAATGAATGCACTGATGCTAGGATCAGAAGTAAAACCCCGGGTATCTTGTGCAAGTTAGACATTGAGAAGGGTTTTGATCACTTGAAATGGAACTTCTAATTGGGGATGCTTAGGAAGATGGGATTTGGAGAAACTTAGATCAAATGGATCCACTTTTGCATAAGTATAACTAAGTTCTCAGTACTTGTCAATGGCTCTCCAGCTGGCTTCTTCCCTTCACAGAGAGGTCTGAGGCAGGGGGATCCTCTATCCCCATTCTTGTTCATCATTGCCATGGAGGGTTTAAATGACATGCTACAGAAAGCTCAAACAAACAACTGGATTAGAGGGTTCAAACTTCAAAGTAAGCTCCAGGGAAGAAAGTAACATGACGATCACGCATCTACAATATGCAGATGATACCTTGATTTTTTGTGAAGCAGATTTGAATCAAGTAAGGATGCTAAGGGTGATTTTCATTTTATATGAGGCCATCTCCGGGCTGCACATCAACTGAAAGTCTGGAACAAAAGTTTTATTAATCCAATTAATGAAGTGGGCGATCTTCAGAGACTGTCCAACATTCTAGGAGGTAGAATTGGGGAACTTCCAACAACATATCTTGGATTACCTTTGGGGGCAAAAAGCAAGTCAATAAATATATGGACTCAGGTGTTGGAGAAATGTGAAATAAAAGTTGGCAAATTGGAAAAACCAATACTTATCCATGGGAGGAAGGTTGACCTTGATAAACTCTGTATTGGATGCAATGCCTACCTACATGATGTCTCTATTTCCTGTCCCTGCCAGTGTTATGAAAAGGTTGGATTCTTTGAGAAGGAACTTCTTTTGGGAAGGGAACAGTGAAAAGAATAAAATACATCTTGTCAATTGGCAGTCTTGTCAAACCAGCAAGGAAGGAGGGAATTAAGAATCTGAAGATCCAGAATCAGAGTTTAATGATGAAGTGGATATGGAACTTCAACTCAGATGACAAGCCATTATGGAAGAAGGTAATCAGGGAAAAATATGGTTTGGATGGAAGATGGACTACCAAAGTAAGAAATGGTCCTTATGGAGCTAGTCTCTGGAAATCCATAAGGAACTTATGGCAAATTGCTAACAAAAACCATGTTCAGCATTGGCAATGGAAGGAAAGTTGATCTATGGAATGATAAATGGATTGAACAAGGCCCCCTAAAGCAACTCTATCCAGACATATACTCCCTCAATCAACAACAAAACACAACAATTGAAATGGTTTGGGGTGAACACGGGTGGAATTTGAGTTTCAGAAGAGCTTTAAATGATTGGGAAATTGATAGACTAGCAAGCTTTTTCAGAACTTTAGAACAGTTCAAAGGTACATCAACTGAGGCTGATTGCTTGATATGGTTAAGGAATAAGCAGAACAAATTTACAGTGAAAGCAGCTTACATAGTACTCACAACCTCAAACAATCAATGTGGGACTTGGCCTTGGAAGATGATCTGGAGGGTTAAGATCCCTCAGAAAGTTGCATGCTTCTCTTGGTTGCTAGCTAGAGAAGTTGTACTCACACAAGATACACTCATGAGGAGAGGCTTCAATCTTTGCTCAAGGTGTTTTTTCTGTGGTAAGGAAGCAGAGAATCTCTCATCTCTTTCTTCACTGCAGCTGGACTGACCAGTTGTGGAAGATTTTCATTAACTTGAGGGGCATTAGCTGGACTATGCCGGGAAGAATATCTGATATATTGAAATGCTGGAACAGTGATACCAATCCCTCCAATCAGAAAGAGAGATGGAAAATTGTCCCAGCTTGCATTTGGTGGACTGTGTGGGGAGAAAGAAACCAAGTTTGTTTTGAAGACAAAGCCATTAGTATACAGAAGCTAAAGTTCAGTTTAAAAAAAAAGTATACAGAAGCTAACGTTGAAATGTTTAGGGCTTTTCTTTTTTTGGTGTAAACATAGCTTAATGGAGGAGTTAGATTCAGTTTATGATGTACTTGATTCCTTAAGAGAAGATTAAGGACTAGGAGCTTATTTTTATTTTTTTTGCTCATCTGGATGTAAATATGGGGGACTACACACCCTTTGTGTAGTTTGTTATTAATACACAAAAATGTTACCTGTTCAAAAAAAAAAGTATTAAGAAAATAGGAAAAAAATACAACAGATTAGAGGATATATCACTTGTTCCATACTTCCATTGATATTCTTTTCACATTGTAGAGGCTCCTGAGAAAGTACGCGTACATGAGAATAGTGTTGAAGTGTACTAGTGACTAGTGTGTGAGAGGGTTTTGTTTATTGGGTGCTACAATTTGTTGATAAATGAGATGATAGCAGTCTTACTATGCTGTAATTTTTCAGATTTCAGATACCACATTTGTTGAAAAGAAAGACGCAGTCAAGATTCTATTTAAGCTGTGGAAAGATGACTACTTAGAGATGAAGGTAATATGCTTCCACTCTTCTGTTGTAGTAGTAGAATAATATGTCTTGATTCGATTGCGCCCTTAAAATTGAAGACCTTGAGTAGAATAAAACATATCTCGAAACTATTCTGTGGATTTTCTTGCTCTATTATGCCAATGTTATGGAAGCAGCAAAAAGACATGTGGCTTTGCTTCTGTATCTGATAGCTAAAGCTAATATGAAGGGAGGGTAAGTTTGTTTCGGATACATGCTATAAACTATATTTTATCTCTTCCTAAATAGTAACATGACCACCTCTGGTCTATTCTATGGGGAATTACTGGACACTTGGGGCATACCCTGGAATTCATAGAATAATCTGAAACAAATAGATCTTTACGTTAAACAAAAATATCCTTTGGGAAGTTCCAGATACTGTGCACAACTTCGTTACAATTATCTTCTGCATCATAGTAGAGATCCATACTGAAAATTGGGGGACTCAAATTTTAGCTCAAGATTGGATGGGACTTGGGACACCATGAACTCTCTAACCCAACACAATTACCCGAGTATGCAAAGTGGGTGAATCACTAAGCTCCTCAATAGGAAAATTTACCACTGACTTTGAACACATGATTCTGTTTAAATGTAAAATCTCAAGAATAAAGTGTGAGGATCATTCTGATTCATCAGAGTACAGAAGGAGAATGCGTGTTCCCTTTTATTATCAGGTAAAGTAACTTTTATTAAGAAACTTCAGAAAAGTACCAATACACAGGATAGCAGTTATATTTTTTGATGAAGACAGGATAGCAGTTACATATTGAACTCCTGCATATCCATGAAATCTAAAAACTGAACCAGGTCGTCTACTACACTTCCGTTTCACTAAAATTACAAATTTTGCAAGCATCTATTTTTTAACATTGGAATGTGGAGCCTATGATCTTCAAAGCATCTTTTGCTTATTTCATAGAGGAATGGTCGTCCATATCTTCTTCTCCCTTTGCTTACCTGTTGACTCTGCCACTTTCCAACAGACTTCTAATACTATCAGGCATTACCCATTTAACACCATAGATATTTAGGAAGAGATTCCATATCTGTCCAGTTTGCGGAGGAATAAACGGTGTACAGATTCCTGAATTTCTTACAGAAAAAAACCCTGCTGTGTAAGGCATATCCTCTTCTTTGTAGCATATCCTGAGTAAGACATCTGTTCAAGGCTGCAATCCACCCAAAACCAGCAACTTTTGTATGTGTTTTGATCTTCCAATGCACCTTCCAAGGCCATGATACCTCCCACCGACCAGTTTGTTGTCAAAGAAGTTTGTAGCAGCTTTTAACAGAATATCTCTCATATCTACTGGCCCTCCATATCTGAATCCACTCTGATTTCATCCAAGGTTATAGGTTCTAGAAGATTGAGTAGTTGACAGGCATCTTGCACTTCCCAATCATTGAAGTTTCTTCTGAAGTTTGGTTGCTAGGCTGCTTCTGAATTACAATCTGCAATAGTACATTTTTTTTTTTTGTAGAAATACTCTATAAATGGGGAACCTTTTCCATCAGTTTCTCTTCTCCAGCCTGATACATGTGTAGGAATCTAGTTTTGCTCCCGTATCCAATCTCCACCTTTATGTTTTGTTGTAAGATAGGCCATAAACTACTTATATATTTCCACAAACTAGCACCTGCATAAGCAACCATGAATGCTTGTTCCTCCTGCTGGGTTTCTTACTATGAGCAGATTCCTACTCTATTCAAAATAAAAAATGAAATGGAATTCAAATTGGCCGACAAAAAGAAACTGCAGAGAGCTACTAACTAGTCAAATCCCTTTTTCAGCAGCAATTCTTTCACCATCTTTTGAAGTCTCTATCCACAGTGAAGCAGAAAAGTAATGTGGACAATAATGAAGCTTCAGGGTGCAGATAAATCTCACAATTAACTGTCACTGTAGGATACAATAAGTAGGCGTGTTAGATAACATAAATGCCTACTTATGCAACTATGAATTTCTCCTTGTTGTCCTTTTCGACGGAGGAGTGCTACATTATATAATTTGTTAATTTATGAAGCTTTATGATCTAAACAGATGGTCATGCTCTAATATACTTTTCCGTCTAGATATAGAAGGTTGATGGCGTTTGAAACGCCCTGATAAGCTTGCGGGACAAAATACAAAGTAAAATGATAAGCTCCAAATTGTGTTATTTTCCAACTGTGGCTTGCATTGAAGAAAGCTTTCTTCTTCTTATCTTTGTACATATGTACACATACACGCATGTATGGGCACATGCATACACACATATTATATATAGAGATTGCATTGAACTAAGTTTGTAGTACATACTAATGATGTTCCCCATTCTCTGCAGAAAGTTATTGCACGTGCAGCAAAGCAGACAGAATTTGTTCTGTGGAAAATTAATAAGCAGTCTCTTTGGGAACATGTTCTAGATGAAATGTACCATGCTGCCCTTAATTTGAGATTGAGAATAACACACGAGAAAGAACAGGAAAAAGAGGTTTGTTTACAGATCTCTCTTATCAAGTTTTTACTTTGTATCTATTGCTTGTTTATTTTTGTTTTGCATTTATCTTCTATCATCATTAACTTTGCAAGTATAAGTGAGTAGATATGCCTGTCACTGAACCAAATAATTAGTTATCTTTTGATTGCGGCAACCATATGTATTTGCATTCATCTTCATTTTTGGTCCGGTATCTTCTAACGAAAGATGATCGAGTGAGATCAAAGTTCTCCCTTTGTTCATCTGAGACAAGCATATCAATTTACTGTGAATTGGTCAGCCTACAGACTGGCACTAACCAAAAAGGAGTTCAAAGGGAACAAAATAGTCTTTCTAGTTCTACTTTGAGACATGAACCACTTACGTCAAGTGGCACTTGAGTGTGAATTAGTTATCTACTCTGTTACTTTAAACATAGTAGTGGTTCTTTCACTTTTTCCTGTTGCTGGCAGATTAAGGTTCTCAAACACAATAGAAAACCATGGCCGTGCATGCATCAAGAATGATATTCTGGAAAAGAACTTGTTATTACTTGTTTCCCTTCAATCATGATGGAAGATTAACCAAGAAAGGGAATATGAAGCTATCTGTTTGATTTATGTTTGAGATCTGGTAGATGGGGCATATTATTCCAGACGGGGGAAATCATTAATCATCTATTCTGTCATGTAAACATGCATGTCGAGATAGAGTAAAAGTATCTAGAGAAATCTTAATTAAAATTTACAACCAAATACACTATTTGGCTGTTGGTTTTTTTTAAAGGATGGTGCAACAAAAAGGTGAATAGTATTAATTGAAAATGTCTCTCAATAGTTTTATTAAGCATAGGAGAGTGATAAATAGTCAACTTCAAAACATAATTTGCAGAAAATCTACATAATAAAAATTCAAAAAGTTGAAATACAACAAACTAATACAACCTTTCTTTTTGGTAAATAAATGATTTTATTACCAAGTAGGAATTACAAAGCATAAAACAAGCTGGACAGTCCCCAGACTTGTATCAATTCTAACTTCTCTATCATAACTATCAAATTCCTCTCTATGGGTTGCAACATCAGCCAGCTAAATACTTTCCTCTACACAGGGTAAGAATTCAGGGTTTGTAACACAAGATTTAGTCTTTTCCTTTGTCTTCCTCTTATATGGACCTCTTGGACAACCTGCTTCGCCAACATTATAGGAGTTCTGGTTGTTTGCTGGAAAATTCGTTGGTTCCTCTCTTGCCACACGACATAGAGACTTGCAACCATTGCCATCCTATAAACCTCAGCTCTTGCCTGTTTGCCTTTATAGTGGGGATTAGCCCAATGTATTTCCTCATCCCATCCTCGAGCCTCTCTATCTATACTTAGCCAGTTCAGGACCTTCTGCCACACCTGAGCTGTGAACACACATCGAAAGAGCAAATGGTTATGACTTTCATCTTCATCCTCGCATAGAGCACATTGCGTGTCCTCTACGCATCCCCATGCAGCTAGCCTATCCCTTGTGAGTAGCCTCTTTTGCAGTGCTAAGTATAATATGAAAATTCACTTTGGACAGGCAGCATTATTGCAAATCAATCTTCTCCACTCTACTTTATGGTATTCTCCTCTAAGAGCTTTATACAATTGTTTGATAGAGAACTGGTCAGTCTGCTTGACATATTCCTCATTCCAGCCAATAATCTCAAGCTCTTTGTGCATTTGAAGTATTTTCCTCACCATCCAGGAAGCTTGAGGTGCTGCTACACCCCATAAGGTTCCTTGCTTCCCATAGTACATGTGTACCCATTTCACCCATAATCTATCTTTCTTAGTACTCAAATTCCACAACAACTTACTTATTGCAGCCTTGTTCCATGTCTGAGCATCCAGTAAATTGAGCCCCCCTGCAGTTTTAGGACTACACAACTGCTCCCAGGCAATCAATGCCTTTCTGGATGCATCCACACCTCCTGTCCATAGGATCCTGCATAGTGTTTCAATACATTTGATCACTTTTTTTGGGATTACAAACACTTGAGACCAGAACACTTGGATGGAAAACAGTACACTCTTAATCAACTGAGCCCTTCATGCATAAGATAGAAATTTGGATGTCCAATTCTGAACTCAATTCATTATCTTATCTATCAGAGGTTGGTATTGTAAGATAGCTACTCTCTTAGTACTCAGGGGAACACCTAAGTACTTAAAAGGCAGGGCCTCTGTGAGAAGCCCAATTCTTGTAGGATTTCTGCTTGGATATCTGTTGGCACCCCTCCAAAATAAATGGAGCTCTTATCAGCATTTGCAACTAGGCCTGATGCTAAGGAGAATTCTTGGAAGATACCATATAACAGCTTAATAGAGCCAGTGTCACCTCTACTGAAGAGTAGCAGATCATCAGCAAAACTTAGCTGTATAATCTGCAATCTCTCACATTTAGGGTGAAAATTAAAATCAGGTTCTTTCTGTAGCTTCTTTAGCAATCTTGTCAAATACTCCATAGACAACACAAACAGGTAAGGGGATATTGGGTCCCCTTGTCTCAATCCCTTTTTTGCAAGAAAAGGGGTACTAGGTTGGCCATTTATGAGTATAGTGTATGAGACTCTGCTAATGCATTGATATATCCACTCTACAAACTTTTTAGGGAACTGCAAATAAGTCAATACCTGTCTCAAATATCCCCATTCTAGAGAATAATAAGCTTTCTTCATATCCACTTTAAGCATACATCTTGGAGACACACCCTTCCTTCCATATCCTTTAACTAGTTCATTACTTAGGATGATATTATCATTTATCAATCTACCTGGTACAAAGGCAAAGGCTGACTGATTTTTATCCACCAAGACATCCATCACACATTGCATCCTATTAGTTAGAACTTTTGATATAATTTTGTACAATCAAGTACAACAGGATATAGGTCTATACTCAGAAATTTTGGAAGGATGAGTTACTTTAGGAATCAAAGTTACAGTGGTGCAAATAATGGCTTTACACATCATACCTGTGGAAAAGAAATGCAAAACAGCATCAGTGATTTCCTCTCCTATACTTGCCCAAGTCTTTTTTAAAAATAAAGCATTAAAGCCATCACATCCAGGAGCTTTGGCATCATTTATGCCTTGTAGTGCCCTTACTACATCTTGCCTGGTCACAGGCTCAATCAATTGTGCTTGCTGATTTCTATTCAGGACAGGTCCATCTCTCATTATCATTGGATTTACAGCAGGTAGTTGGGTAGCACAAGATCCCACGAGTTGCTTATAAAAGCCTATGATCTCTTCCTCAATATCAGTGCTATTGTTTACAATCCTCCCAGTAGCAGTAGTTAAGCTTGTGATCTTGTTCTGAGCTATTCTACTCTTCAGACTGGCATGTAGGGGTGTGTATCGGTCGGTTCGGTTCGGTTTTAAGTATTATTGGTTCGGTTTATCGGTTTTCGGTTTTTAAATATGCTAAACCGATAACTAAACCAATAAGATACTTGTTATCGGTTTTCGGTTTATCGGTTTTTGGTCGTTAACGGTTCGGTTTTCGGTTTAACCAATAAGAAAATGCTTTCAAAACAAATATATGACTTCTTCAACAATTTGATGTAATACAAGCATACATCGAAACAAGCAAATCAGACTGTTGCAAGTATAAAAGCCAAAACATAATATGAATTTCTGATGTTAATCGAATCACAGACATTTACAATCGTGTAAAAGCTATTATTAGTCAATTATAAACTAAAACTAATTAAAACCAAGAAGTCCCGTTGTGACCCAACTTTGATCTGGATGTCACATCTCCATAAAGAGTAAATCGGCAGTTTATCATCCACTCTCCACAATATTTTTTGTTTGATATTTATGTATGACTAAAAATTAAAATAGTAAATTACTATATTCTTAATGGGTTATCGGTTAACCCAATAATCCAATATTGAAAAACCAATATCAAACTGATAACCCAATAATTTTTTTTTATAAAACCATTAAATAACCAATAACCCAATAACAATAACCAATAACACTTTTTTCGGTTCGGTTTATCGGTCGGTTCGGTTTTTGCACACCCCTACAGTGGCATGAAAGTAAGCTGTGTTTCCATCCCCCAGTAGTAACCACTGCACTCTTGATTTTTGCTTTACTATACTTTCTTCAATATTTAGCCATTTCTCTAAATTAGCCTTAGCCTCCTTTTCAAGCTCTATGATGTCCTGTGGTTGCCCAGGCTGCCTCATAGTACTTTGCAAGTCATGTAAGTGTTGTCTAGACATTCTTACTCTTTCTTCCACTCCATGAAATTCAGAGGTATTTAGATCTTTCAGAGCTAGTTTCACACTCTTAAGTTTCTGCCACACCCCATACATTGTACCAGTGCTCTGCCTTTGCTGCCAGGCCCCTTGTACTGTCCTCTGGAACTTCTCATGCTTCACTAGATGATTTAAAAACTTGAAAGGCTTATGTGTTCTATCCTCCTCCCGTGTCAAAGTAACAAAGAGAGGTTAGTGATCTGAGCATCCTGGGTCCATTATCTGTACTTCCAATGGTTGCATATCTAGTAGCCATCTAGCATTCTCTAGTGCCCAATGAATCCTGCTATATGTGTGCCCATAAGTCCAGGTAAACTCCCTACCAGTTGCCCTTAGAAGTGTCATGCCTGTATCTATCAAAAAAGAGTCAAAATCCTTAGTTTCAGCTTCATGGACTATAGAACCAACCATCCTATCCTCAGCTCTATGGATAGCATTATAATCTCCCATAGACAGCCATGGCCCATGCTGTACTAGAGCAACACTTCTCAGTTTTCCCCATAGTCTCCTTCTATCCTCAATGGTATGTAGACCATATACTGCAGAAAAGGAAAACGTGCAATTCAGAGATTTGATTCTCACACCCGTGTAGATAAATTGTTCATCAATTTCCAATGGTTCACACTCCATGACTTGAGGGTCCCATATTATCCAGATTCTCCCTTTATTACTACAACTATAGTTATCTATTTTAAACCACCCTGGTGCAATTGTTTTCAGTACTCTGGCTACTTGATGTTCCTTCACCTTATGCTCAAGTAATGCTAAGATACTAACATTATGTGTTTTAATAAATAGTTTAACTTCCTTCTGCTTATGAACTTTATTCATACCCCTAATGTTCCATGCTACTAGCTGCATAATTAAGTATTTAGAATAGTACTCCTTCCAGCCATTACTCTACTACCACCCTGTCCTCTACCCCCTGCTGCCACAAGTCTTGTATCATGATCATGAAGTACACTGAATTCATTTGCAGTGGTGAGGAGTCCCTTATCCAGGTTCAGCCCACCTTTAGCTGCAGACTTACCTCTAACTTCCTTCCATGGTGTCAACTGGTGCGTCTGAACCTTGTCAGATTGCTCTTGAGTCACAGTATACCCAAGTTCATGATTTCCACTTGTCTCCTGATTATTACTAGTGCTAGGAATATCAGTTTTATTCACGGGTACATTCCCCTTAATTGCTTGGTCTCTATCCACACGAAGCTTCCATTCCATTCTCTTCTTCGCATGTCTAGCTTTAGGTCTGACCTCTGCATCCTCCATATTTTGGCACTTATGTCCTATGGTCAAGCATGTAGGACAGTATGTTGGAACCCACTCATAGCTAATCGCCTGTGTAAATCTTCTACCATTAGGATCCTCCACCTTTAGCTCTGTTGGTAGAGTTTTAGTGATATCCATCTCGATGAGTACTCTAGCATATGAGATTCGATCCACCTGTGTGGTACATTCATCTGCGTAAATAGGTACCCCCAAACCACTCCCGATTCTGCTTAGAGAATTTACACCCCCACAATTCAATGGAAGGTTAGGGAACTTAACCCAAATTGGAATAGTCTGCATTACCTCCTTATTAAAATCAAACTCCGGGGACCATGTTTTCACAATAATGGGTTTGTTATGTAGCATATGGGGACCTGCATAAAGAACCTCATCTCTATCCTCAAGCGTAGTGAACTTCACAAGGAAATACCCATCATTATGGTAGTATACCTTTGGCTTCGTAATAAAGTTCCAGTTGGTCGCAATATACCTTTCTAGTGCTGCTATTGTAGGAACGGCACCCACCACATAGAGGATCAGCGCATGCTTCCATTTTTGGGTTTCGAGATCCACCTCTGCTTTGGAAAGTTCCACCACTGTCTCACCATTGCGCACTATAGGTGCTACATACTGTAATGTCATTCCTTGCGCTGCTAATCGATTCCCTTGAAATAGATTCTCCCATTGTCTTCTCCGGTGATTCAATACCCACCTGCTTCATCCCTGTAACTAGATCCATCGGGGTTTTAGTTGGCTGTATTGTCGAAGCATTTACCCCACTTGGTTGATCTGTAGTTGCCATCCCCGTCACAATCACAGAGTTCTCGTCTGGGATTTTAGTGTCCAGAATTGGGGTTTTAGGACCCAACAATGCTGGCCATTGATCTTGCCCCACCAAGTCCTGTGCATTCGTTACCTTTATCTTTGCTTTGTCTCCGGCAATAGTGGTCATCTTCTTCCCCCTATCCCTCGCCACTGCAGACGTGGTTCACTTTAGCTCACCTAACGTGCGCCGAGAGAGAAAAAAAGGCAAACTAATACAACCTAATAGAACTTTTTTGATAACTAAGCAATTTATTATGCTAAAAAATTACTGCAGTAACTGAAAACAAATTTCAACACTTCTCCCTTGCTTCAGTTGCTACAATCTAAAAAAAATGCTCCTCAATTTTTGCCTTTGCCGTTGGTGCTAAATTCTTTGAGTGCTTTTGAACTTGCACACTTTTGTAACATGACCTTTTCATCTTCTTCTTGAACTCAATTTCATTGCCTTTTCTATCACATGCTTCAAGTATTTTTCAGTAACAATTTTGTTGTTTTGTTGATTGGAAGTAATTGTGTTAAAAAAAATTTCAAACGGAAGAGAATTAGGCATGCATTTTGTTAAGTTGCTTTTTGACTTCATCTTCACTGACCAACTACAATGATTTTTATCTATGAAGATTTGCGGGTCTTTCAAAGAGATATGTATGCTTGTCATGATTAAAAATAAATATGGATAAAATATTGTATTAGGTTAAAATAGGTATTGGTTATTGTTAAAATTTTGAAAATTTGTATTAGACCCCAAGCGTTAAAAATAGGCAAGAGCTGACACAATATGCATGCGTTTAAAAAATCATGAGTTACTAATCGGTTGAAATTAGATTTGGGTTTAAAACGGTGGAAAATTATTTTTCTTTGATGAATTCACTGATCCATTAAGATCAATGGTCTCTGGATACCACGGTTAGTTTTTCTAAGAAGATTGAAAAGATCTCTCAAAAATTTTATTAAACACGGGCTTTAACTAGCCAACTTGGAAACATAATCTCCATAAAATTTAAATTCATCCCAAAAATAAGCGACTTATTATGCTAAAAAATTAATGCAGTAACTAAAAGCAAATTGCGACTAATAGGTTGTAGAAAGTTGAGGTAACGCCTTAACAGGTAGAAATTAGGCCATTAGTTGAGGTAACACCTTTGTGCATATGCAGTTATTGTTTTCCCTCAAGTGGAAGGAATGATCTCTTGGGCTGTATAAATGTGCAAGATATAACTCTTTCTAGACCATAAATCCAAAATATATGTTGGTTTTGTTCAACAGAATGTGAGAATGTGGTGTGGATTCAATTTCTCAGATATAATCGAGTGTTCTAACCCTGAGGGGGAGAAGAGGGCTTCACATTGGCTTGGTTACTTGTTCAAGTCAAATTGCAGTACATTTTTCTTTCATTTGTTTGTTACTATGTCTTGCCTTAAACTTCATTGTCATGCCCATCACTTGGCTTGCTACACCTATTGCAAGGTTTTTCCCTCTTCATTCTCTCTTGTCAGAAGCAGATACTCGCGAAAAAAAAAAAAAATCTCAAAGGAATGACAGCTAAAATCAGCCGTCAGCTGGCAATGTATTCTATTTATGTTGTGCATTTACCTTCTTCTTCGTTGTATGATGATGACGACATGAGATTGAACTTAAAAGGAGAAGTGAGGATTCAATTGTTGTTATTTACCTTTCCTCTTCTTTGAGAAATAATGGATTCACCATATGTACTAATGTGTTGAGTGTTGGGTGTTACTTTTGCCAGATTCTTCAGATGCCCAAAGATAAGCTGGTAGGAGAAGTGGGGAACAGATACATGCGCCTAAGAAAAGTTTGCATTGTTCTGGAATCTTCCCTAATGAATCTTGATGATTCTCTCATGCTCTTCCACGACTTTTAAAATGATAATTTTACATTTTACATTCCCACCTTGCTTCCCTGACCTAAACCCTTTTTATTACTTATTAGAATTTTAGATGTGCCCTTAGGATCTTGTATTCAACATCTCATCAACAAGTATTTGTGTGTGTGCAGGCTATTTTATTTCTTGAATTATGAGGAGACTTGTCAACAAGTCTTTGTACTGTCTAGTTAGTCAAGTTCCCGCCTATTTTTCGGTTATGGCAGTTAGCATATGCATAGTCAATCCTTCTACTAAGAGAATAAGTTTCCACACCTAAAAATCCCAAGAAATATTTCTGTTTCATCAGATTATGTTGCTTAAACTGATTGATTATGTTTTGACATAAATTTTACTAAACAATGAAGGACATTTTACCAACTTAATGGTATCCATCGTTAAATTAATTGTTTTTTGTAGGAAAACAACTATTAAAAGCTTAGGTAGGGGTGATAAACTTCCCCTCAAAAAATAGCAAGTAAGTTCGTCTTCTTATATTGGGACTTTAAAATAAGTCAACTTGTAATATTAAATTTTTTTACTACAAAAATTAGAAATATAAGAACACAAATATGAGCCACTCTAAAATAATATATAAAATGTTATAAGGATTACCATATTTAATATTAGCAACTTTAAAAAATGATTATCATTTAGGCACAATTAGATATTTATAGCTATAATTTGGGTATTTGTAAATTTTATAGAGTAGAGAGGTGAGCGAGATTGGGAAGATGGCGAAGAGAGGCAATTGAGATTTGGGAGAGAGAAGGGTGAGATGCTAGAGAGGACGAATACAGGTTGTATTCGACAAAATACAAGTTATATCACTTGTATTTATTCACTTTTGTGTTCATTCGTAATACATAATAAAAAAAATAAGGTTATAGTGATACAATTGATAAAGTTGATAAGGTATCTTTCTTCTTTTTTAGTTTCATAATTTAATTTAATTATAATTTTTTTCTACTTGATAAAAGTTAACCAATATACTATAAGTTACTATGATTTTGTATATTCTATAGAATTATTGTTCATGTTTCGCTCTAAAACCAATAATTTCCGTTCCTACTTTTTTATTTTGTTTCATCTAACATTGTTTGTTATTTTCTTAAAGTTTCATTAATTTATATACCCCTTCGATCTTAAAATAAATAAAATAATATTTATTTTGTTTCATTTTACATTATTTGTTATTTTTTGTAATTTCATTTGTTTATGTATCCTCCGATCTTAAATATTATTTATTTTATTTTATTTTATGTGAACATATTTAGCAAGACATGAAATTTAATAATAGCAAAAAATGGTTAAATTTTTAATCTTAAATATGTCATAGTATTAATATATGATTCTAAATTCTTGTCATTGAGAATAACGTAGGAAATTTGAAATTATAGAAAATGACATTATTTTGAAAAGATCACAAAAAAATTGTGATGAAATATTTGCATGAGTGATGTGCAAAAATAGATATTATGCTCAATTAGCTAGAAATTGTATATTTTTAAATGTGTGATTGTATAAATAGATAAATTTATTTTAAAAATTCAATATTTAATAGGTATGAAACTTGTTAGTGATGGTATTTAGAGGCAATTGATATTAGTTACATATATGTATGCACGGAAACACGAGATATTTGATAGCGAATACACTGATAAAATTGATATTAAATATACTTGATGAAATTAATATTGAATATATTAAATGAAATTAATTTTGAATGAACAAATACATGAAATTCTTAATGAATACACAGATATATGAAATTGTGAAATTTAAATACATTGTGAAATACATATACAAAGAAGGAGAGGAACGAGGGAGGAAGGAAGGAAAGCAAGAGAATCCGCATATTTTAGATATATAAAAATCACGCTTGTATATAGTGTATTTTTTAAAAGATACACTCAATTTAAATCTCACACACACACATATATATATAATACATATATCTATTCCCTTAGATACATATATTCGAAACAATAATTTTCTGATGAAATGTAATTTAGAAAACTGTTTTTCAGCATATACTTAGCAACAATAATAGTGTACTTTGTGTTTACCTCTAAGCTATGCGAACTCTTCATTTTCTATGCCGCATCAAATTCTTTAAAAATATATTATTGTTGGAGAATTCAACACGCACTATTTAATATTTTTGAAGAATCGGCGAGCACTTTACTACCTGTTACTAGATAAACATTTTCGTTCTGTCTGTTTAGGGGTGGGCATGGTATGATATTTGAAAATTTCGATATCGTAATTTTGGTATTCGGTTTTTAAAACATTATACCATTATCATACCAATTTAGTTCAGTATGGTTCGGTATTTTGAAGTTCGGTTTCGTTATTCTACGGTATGGTAAATCGGTAACCATAGTTTGTTCAACTTCGACTAACATATACTCGTATAATAGAGTATTATGACTTCGACAATTAAAAAAATGTCTCAATTGTATCATACTAACACATTACACATGTAGAAATATATATTCAAAATAAAGTACAAACAACTATTTTTTTAATCAATTACATTTCAATCAAAATAGAGTAGTCAAAGTTTCAAACTCTACACATTTAGTTTATACTAATACTAGGTTGCATATTTGTTAGTATTGGAAAAATTACATGACTAGATACCTTTTAATAAATAATTACTGATTTTAGCGATACTTTTTATTTATTACCATTTATAGCAATATTATGATAAATCTGCAATATGTATTAAAAGTAAATTATGTATGCAATATATATGTATTATAGTTGTTTTGAAATATATTATGCAGAAATTGACACATTGTATTATAAGTGTATTAAAATGTGTGATAAATGTATTATTCATCAATAAAATTTGTATTATATATGTTTTATAAATTATTCTCTGTAATATGTATTAAAATTGTATTATAAATATATTAAAAGTGATAAGTGAAAAAAAAAATGTTATTGTTATAAATAGTAAAAATTTTCTTAATATAGTATATTTATGTAGGGCTGCGTATCGGTCGGTTCGGTTCGGTTTTGAAGTTTATCGGTTTGACTTATTGGTTATCGGTTTGTAGAGATGCTAAACCGTTAAAGAACCATTAAGATATTGACTTATCGGTTATTGGTTTATCGGTTATTGATCGTTATCGGTTCGGTTATCGGTTTAACCGTTAAGATTTGACACAAAAAAAAGTCATTAAAAATCACGTAGAAACAAGGTGACAAACCAAATGAACCATGCACATGAGTTCACAAATAACATCTTGCTAAAAAGCAAACACTTTTACATTGTAGAATACCCAAAAGTTTGAGACAGCCAAAAATAAAAGTAGGAAACTAAACTCTAAGTCAAGGACTTTATATACAAAATGATAAAAATATAATTATTTAATTTACTATCGGGTTATCGGTTAATCCGTTAAGAAAAAACCTCAAACCATTAAGAACCGATAACCCGATAACAAAAAAAATTAAAACCATTATCAAAACCGCTAAACTAATAACCCATTACTGATAAACCAATAACTTTTTTTCGATTCGGGTTATCGGTTTCGGTTCGGTTTTGAACAGCCCTATATTTATGTAAGTTTCCCTTTTAATAATATATATATACACTTGGGTATGATATTCGGTATTTCGATATATTATTTCTAAATATCAAATATCGTACCGAATATCAAAAAAATTAGAATATATACCATATACTATACCAAATACCATAATATAAAATAATGGCATTAAAAATTTCGATATGATATGGTAATTCGTATATACCCTACCATGCCCACCCTATATCTGTTACTAGATAAACATTTTCGTTAAATTGCGTAATGCTTCGATTTAAAGAAGATGTGTATCCAGTAACAGGCATGTTGTAATTCTGTTGGTTTGAACAAGACTATATTGCAGTTCTCCGATTCCGGCCACCGGAAAGTCCTTTCTCGTAGAATGAAAAAGAAGTGAAGATAGAAAAGATTCATAAATATAAACTTCGAGGTAGAAAATTATCTTCGAGTATCTCAGCGACTTGCTCTACTGATAAATTCAAACCCTAAATTACCAGCTCTCGTACGTGAGGACTCCAAAATGACTTCTCTGACAACAACATGCTGCCCCAATTCTTTTCAGCTTCGATTAGCATTCAGCTGCAGAAAACCTCCGACTGTGTTCTCCGGTAAGCGTGTTAGAAAGCTGGAGCGTCGGGGGATTCGTTTGTTTCTGTTTGCTGAGACAAATGATAGTAGTAATTGTGTTGGAAGGAGAAATACGTGGGTGAATTCTACTTCCTCAGTTAATCGTATGGGTGGATGGTCTGAAACTGATGATGTTGCGGAAAAACCTGTTGATTCCAATGGGAAGAAGCAATCGATTGCTGGTGAGTGAGTGAGTGAGTGCTTTATGCTGAATGAAGTGGAATTGATAGAGAGGATTCTATTGCAGACTTCATCTGGTTTTGGGATTTTTGATTTAATGAATGTCTTGATTGTGCTTGTGGTGAAGTACTTTACTTTGACTGTGAAAATGATATTGCCGGCTTATGCATTTTTTGTTCAACTACGAGTTGTAAAGATTCTCATACCAGCTAGAGTCTTATGTTCAAAGCTTAAGCTATAGGTGCTCAAGTTTTTGAAATGTGGTACTTCAACTGCAAATGCATCAACAACAACATGCAGCGTAATCCCACAAAGTGAGGTCTAGGTAGGGTATAGTGTACACAGACGTTACCCCTACCTTGGAGGTAGAAAGTGTGTTTCCAATAGACCCTCAGCTCCAGAAAAACATTTCAAAGCAGTTCGGGAAAGGAATTAAGACCATGAAGGAGTTATGGCAAAATACTATAGAAAGCACGTCAAAGCATTCTGAATAGTAACTACACAAAATAATATGATAATCGAAGTATAAGAAACAACAAATTGTAACATAAATAGAAGGGCAATAAACTGCAGAATGCATCAATCCATCAATTGGACTATGTCTCAATATCTAATTAGTTGATGTTAGTTATATCAATCATGTATCCTTTAGAGGATAATTCATTATGGTTATGACTATTTTATAACCATCAACCTAGCACAATCTCTTCCTTTATCTGGGCTGTGGACATTTATGCTTTATAAAGCTCACATAGAGGACAGGGTTCAACTGCATAATGCATGTTAATCTTTGGAGTTATAGGTTCTTTTTTGTTCTCTTATGGACTAATAACACTTTCAGCACATTTTTTTTCTAGGTATTCTAGTAGCAGGAGCAGTTGGTGTTATCCTGGTGACTGTACTTACTTTTGCTGCCTTGTGTATTGGCAAGCAGAACTCAAAAAGTGAGTTTATTTTTCACCTTCTCTGGGGACCGCGAGCCACTCATTTCAAGGGAAGCACGTATTTTGGAACAATGAGGAGATAAAGAATCTAATAACACATTTCATTAGCATTTGGTTTAGAACCACTTCTTTCATATCAACAAGTGATCGTCGAAAGAGCCTCTGTTAGGCATGTCTAACAGGTTTTCCACATAGTTGGATCCATTAGAGATGAAACTGACTTAACATCTGCTTTCACTTTGGAAAGTTCTATTTTGCATTAATCATGACATATGAGGAGGGTTTAAGTAGTCATAAAAAGGCTACTAACCATTGCAGCTGAGCTACTTCAGTTCAGATATCTGTGTTTCCTTGTTAAAACAGTTTGGCTGTTTAACTTTGCCACCTTTGTTTGTTAATTTGAACAGAAGATAATAATAATAATAATAATACATATCCTTAGTACTTTTTCTTGAAAGCTGCTAGCTAGTTTTGATTCATGATTTGCAAGTGCGTGTACACAGGAGTGAAACAGTAGATGGATCCCTTAACAGCTCGACAAGAAATGCCAATGGCTTCTGATAATCACAACGACACAGTTGATGATGGAAAATTTTTTAGAGAACAGTCGAATGGAAAGAGGTATAAATAAGGATCTTTTTTCATATGCAGAAAATGATGGAACTATTGAAAAAGTAGAATTAGTGAAGATACAGATATAGGACACACATCCTCTGATGGTGACATCATTGATGAGACCCATCTTCAAAGAGAGTTGACCGATGAAACAACTATTGGTGATGTATTAGCTGCTAGTGAAGCCACATCTAAATCACCTGAAGTGAGGGTTTCTGGCAAGTTGCTTGCTGCCTCAAGCTTTGAAAACAAGGAAGATAGTCTTGTCGCTGGAAAAATAGAACCAACAAATGAACCAGGGGAGAAGGAGTTCAGTGATGCCAAATTAGATGTAGCATCAGTCCTAAATCCCAATGGAACAGATTAAATTGATAACCAAGAGGAAGTATCTAGTTTAGAAGGACTAGGAGATTCCAACACTTCATTGGACACACCTCCTATTGAGCCTTTGATCATCAATATCTCATCTAATCCACAGTCAGAAACACTTTTAGAACCCAAGATTATGCATCAAGAGTGTTTGGAGATTACAAGCTCAATTTCAATCAAGAATGTCGACCTCAGCGATATATCAGAGGTCTCAAAACCAAAGGAGATAAGTCATCTTTATAAGTGCATAATTTTTAAAAGGAGAACAATGGTCTAGAACAACGTCAGCGTCACCAATAACTTATGACCAACTTGAAATTTTTTTTAAGGATATCAATGGAAGAGGATCTTCTTGTTAACTCAATAGATTCTGGTGATGTCTTTACCTTTGTTGGTATACCTGCTCCATCTACTACCTCTGCAGTTCTGCAGGCATTTCCTGGGAAGGTTCTGGTACCTGCTGCTGTCGATCAAGTCCAAGGTCAGGCACTAGCAGCATTACAAGTTTTAAAGGTACTTGAAGATTACTTTTCCTTCATTGGAAGAATTCTCTATTTCAGGTTCTCTGATTTACATTTTCCTTAAAACAATTCTTGAGGTAAACCATGCCACCTCGAAACCCCTATCTGGAGCCTAACAATGGCCTTTTCCACTTTGCTCTCTTGATGACTAACACCAACATCATAATTTTACTTCAATGGATATTTTTTTCCATTTAACTGCAAGTTTAGTTTCAACAAAATTTTTTTAGTATGGAGTAAGATCTTACCTTTCCACATGCGAAGTGTTTATAGTATAGAAGCATTGCCCTGTTTCGGTTGACAAGGTGTGGGTGGATAAATGTTGCTAAAAACAAGAGAAAAGTTTGATTAGAAATATCCTTCTGAAAATTTTCCTATGGAAAATGTGTCTTCCATAATCTCTCTTACCTTCGAAAAATGGGGCTTTTTGATGTCTTTTGTTTATCATCCTTACAATCAACCAAAGTCTATATTAACAGTCCCTATTTTATTGTTTAGTCGAAGCTGCTAGTAGAGTTTGTCTATTTTAGCTAAAGTAAATAAAGGAATGTGCTTTAGAAATTTACTGCTTGAAACTTTTAAATAAGATTGCAGAATCTTATACTAATGTTCTTTCAGGAATCAGATAAGCGGGTGTCTGTGCAAAATAGAACACGGTCACTTGGCGCAACCATCTTGTACCGAGATACTATGGGTCAAAACCATAAAGGATGCAATGTGTTTGATGTATATCTTTAGATATGGAGGATAGATTTCTCTTTTCTACCGTAAATAAACCAGAAAGGGCCAATAGAGATTTGGCCAGTTGGATTATTCCATCATTATAACTGTTTAGAAGCACTCCCGCTGCTGCCTAGGTCAAGTCACCAGGAAGGTGGAATGCCTTAGTGCTTTGCACCTTGTTGGACAAAGAGCATGTCTAGAACAAGATTGCCATAATATGCCATGGAATGAAAAGAAAACTGAAGGCAGGCTTTTCTGAGTTCTACTTCTTTCCCTCTCCCACCTCCTTCCACCCAATAGAATTAACCCTACACCCTGTGAAAAGTCTTAATGTGTCTTAGAATGAAAATTCAAACATGTGCTGCTATGAGCGTATTAACATTAATGGGAAAAACTCTTTAAGCCCATGTTGTTTTTGCAGTTGTGCACATAAAGAGTTCTGCCACTGGTTTTGAATCTTTAAATTCTAGGTTATTGAGGCTGATGTTCAACCTGGAGACCTTTGTACTCGACGTGAATATGCTCGCTGGTTGGTGAGTGCTAGTAGCGTTCTATCAAGGTATACCTGTCTACCCTTTATAAACTTCAACATGGTTGATCTTGTCGTGCTTTTTACCACTTGAAAATAAAGTGATTACCTATGAGGAATAGTGGGTGCTTTTGAATTTTTCTGCAGAACCAGTGCCTCAAAGGTTTACCCTGCAATGTACATTGAGAATGTTACTGAACTTGCCTTTGATGATATTACGCCTGATGATCCAGACTTCCCTTCCATACAAGGTAGAGCTTCAGAATCATCGATTTTCATCTCAGAATTCTTCTGTTAAATACTTTGAAGTTGCTGTCTGTGAATGCCAATTATTTCCAGGCTTGGCTGAAGCAGGCCTAATTTCAAGCAAGCTCTCAAGACATGACAAGAAGTCATCTTCATATCCTGACCAAAGTCCCTTCTTCTTCACTCCCGAAAGGTGTAATAGTGCTCAAAATAACTTCTCTTTATTCTACCTTCTCTTTATCAATAGCGCCTTTCATTTGATGTCGTATGAGTATAGCTAGTTTTAGTATTCTTAGATCTCTATATCCTTTGATTTGCTGATAGTATTGACCCTGGTATTCTTACAGGCTAACTTCATGTCAGTGCTAATATAGTTTGAGGCCAAATAATGTTCCCCAAAATCAGGTTCCTACTTATAACATTAAAGTTTTTCATTGCAGTCCTTTATCACGTAAGGATCTTGTCAGTTGGAAGATGGCCCTAGAGAAAAGACAGCTTCCAGAAGTTGAACAGAAGGTTGCATACAAATCGATGAAAAACGTTGTTTTTACCTTATTTATGACACATAACAGTGACTAATCAGTAGGTGCAACAATCTCTTATCTTGGGCAGTCCCTGCAGAAGGTCTCTGGATGGATAGATACTGACAAGATTCAGCCAGATGCATGGCCAGCACTGCTAGCTGACTTGTCATCAGGTGAACGCGGAATAATAGTCCTTGCATTTGGTAAGTTCTATTCACTGCAATCATTTCTGACATGGATCATCTTATCCATGAGAAATGAAAAGTATTATTATTTGCCAACCTATCAATACAGGATATACAAGACTTTTCCAGCCATATAAACCTGTGACAAAAGGTCAAGCCGCTATTGCCCTAGCAACTGGAGAAGCTTCTGACACCATTGTTGAGGAACTTTCACACATTGAGGCTGAGTCAGTTGCTGAAAAAGCTGTTGCATCATACAATTCTATGGCAGCTCAAGTTGAGAAAGATGTGAATGCAAGTTTTGAGAAGGAACTCATATTGGAAAAGAAAAGGGTTGATACAGTGAAGAAGCTGGCTGAGGAAGCAAGGCAAGAGTTGGAGAGCTTGAGAGCTGAGCGGGAAGCAGAGCATCTTGCAGTTATGAAGGAACGAGCTGCAGTTGATTCGGAACTGGAAGTTCTTTCCAGGTTCAGACATGAGTTAGAGGAGCAATTGCGGAGCCTTAAGAGTGACAAAATAGATATCTCATATGAAAAGGAAAGACTTGGCAAGTTTCATAGAGATGCAGAAATTGAAAACCAAGAGATTGCACGATTACAATATGAGCTTGAGGTTGAAAGGAAAGCATTATCCATGGCTAGGTAAGAAACATATTGTTAAAATTCATGGCTTGAGTTCTCTTCTCTAATTGGATATCAATCTGCATAATTGATTCACTGTACCTGGATGGCTCATGGCTCTGGCAAGGTGAATATATTACCTGGCTAACTAATCAATCACACTGTATGTTCTAGTTGGTCGTCTACTATTTTACAGTTTACTAGCTGTAAATCCCCTATGTGATTTAGTGACTATTAGATTTCTGGGAAGTTGCAACAACATGATGTATCATGAGAGTTGGTTCTTCTTGAATACACTTTCTGGTGAAGGAATTATAAGAAAAGGGCCGAAATTTTCTTCATTTAATAATTTCTTTCCTGATGTTACCACCACTAGCTCCTCTGGTCTTTTTTTCTAAACCTTGTAACTTGAATTTTGTTTTGTCGAAAGTATAAGTTGGTCGCATTTGTTAAAACATAGCTGACAATGGGCAAAGTGGCCCTGGCTATATTAAAGCAGCTGATATTCTGCACTTGTTGAAACATTTCAGTCATCTTTTATTTGGTTCAACCATTTCATACTAATGCTAAAAAACATTCCACCCTTTTCGGTTGCATTTCACCTTTAGCTCATTTTGTTTTAATCATGCACCAAGAGCTTGGGCTGAAGATGAGGCTAAAAGAGCTAGAGAGCAAGCAAAAACACTGGAGGCAGCTAGAGACCATTGGGAGAGGCAAGGCATCAACAAAGTGGTAGTTGACAATGACATACAAGAAGATTTGAATACTGATGTCACGTGGCTCAGTGCTAGAAATCGGTCAGTTGAAGAGAGTGTGAATAGAACTGAAAGTTTGATGGACAAGCTCAAGGAAATGACTGATACTGTAAGAGCGAAATCAAAAGAGAGAATTCATAAAATAATGGAAAAGATACTCTTTATGATATCTGTGCTCAAGGAATGGGCCCTGAAAAGCAAGCACACCAATGGCAGAACTAAAGGATAATCTCATCTCGAAGATGGGCAGCCGTCAACAAGCAATGCAACATAGAGCAGTTGATATTGGCTCAGGTTTCACGGATGGAATGGAACAATTTTGCTGTAGATTGCAGGGAAGGAGTTGAGAAGATATCCCAGAAATTCAAGACTTGAGTGAACTCAATACTGCATATTCTTGTATCAGTCTTGTACTAACCAAAATAATCGTTCGTTTACTGGAATTTTTTGCCCTCTATAAACTCTCACTCAATACTGCATATTCTTGTATCAGTCTTGTACTAACCAAAATAATCGTTCGTTTACTGGAGTTTTTTGCCCTCTATAAACTGAAGCAATGCATCGGTGGTTCGGTTCCGTTTTATATATTAATATATATATATTTCATTTTTTTTTTTGGTTTTTCAATTTTTATTTTTATAAATCCGAAACCAAACCAAACAAAGTAAATTATTAATCCAAAACCAAACCAAAAAACCAATCCAAATTAGAATTCGGTTTGATTTTTCGGTTTAATCCAAATAGTGCACACCACTAGTCTTATCGTGCCAAGTTGTTAGAGAAGTCATACATTTATTTTATGAGTATTTTCTTCTTGGTTAAATCGAAAATCAAACTGTTAAGGATCAAAATCGATAAATCAAAAACTGATAAAAAAATATCTTATTGGTTTGGTTATTGGTTTAGCGTATTTAATAATAGAAAATCGATAAACAGAATCGATAATATACTGTGAAAATTTTATATATAACATTTATAGACTAATAATTACAAGTTATAACATTATTCTTTATCTTTCAAGTTGTAACAATAATCAATTACAGGTTATAACATTTTACCTAATTAAAAAAAGGATTTAAAAAAACAGTAAACACGAATTAGTTTGAAAAATAAATTAAAAAAAAATGGAAATATTAGGGAATCAATTGTAATTATCTATTACACCTTTTTAGGGATTTTTTTTCATGTTTACACGGCAACCCCCCACCCCCATCCCCACATTCCTCTTTTACTGAGAAGTAACTTTTTCTCTCTCACCATCTTCAACTTTTTCTGTCTTACCATTTTCAACGTTCTTCTTCTTCATTCAAAAAGAAAATTGGCACCATTCCTACACACAATTACAAAGAATCAAATTTTTAGGTTGATAAAAACACATGTCGAAGTCTCAAAAACATTATCATACACCTAAAAAGAGTCTCAGATTGGTAGAAGCGAGTGTTTTTAATGTTGAGATAGAGACTCAATATTTTAATATTTTGACTCAATCTCCGCCGGTCAAGAGGAATGCAAATCAGGCGAATAAGAGTGTGACCATTCCCAAGAAAAAACAAAGCCCAGTAAAGGAGAAGAAACAAGAATCAAAGAAAATTGCAACTCCTCCAAATCGAAAGGGACAAAAGAGAAAAAGGAAAAATGGTGGAACCTCCGTCCTCTGACTATTCAAATTCTGACTCAGATTTTGTAAGTCAAAAAATTACCAAAAAATTAAAAAATGTGGTCATGGGTGAGTCTTCAAAACCATCTAAAAGAAGAGCAACATTGAAAGATGATATATTCTACAGTTTTTGACAACAACATATGATATGCATTGTTTTACATTATCAGATTTATACCAGTTGGATATCAACTTCATACATTTTTATTTTTAGTCTCTGTCTTAAAATTTTAAGTTGGATACCAAGTATATAGAAATTGGATATCAATTGAATACAACATTAACTTGTTTTACGTCGTCTAATTTAGTTGAAATATCAATTACATTTTATTTTTTCCATTTTTTAGTGGGATAATTGTTGGATACCAATTGAATACAACATTACCTTGTTTTAGATAGTCTAATTTGGTTGAAATCTCAATTACATGTTGATTTTTCAATTTTTCAAATGGGATATTAGTTCGATACCAAATGTATATCAATTGGGTACAACATTAACTAGTTTTCGGTTGGCAAATTCGGTTGAAATCTCAATTACATGTTTTTTCAATTTTTCCAATAGGATATCAGTTAGATATCAAATGTATACCAATTGGGTACAACATTAACTAGTTTTAGATTGACTAATTCGATAGAAATCTTAATTACATGTTGTTTATTCAATTTTTCCATTAGGATATCAGTTCGATACCAAATGTATACCAATTGTCATCTACAGTAACTAGTTTTAGGTTGACTATTTCGGTTGAAATCCCAGTTACATGTTTTTTCAATTTTTTTCACTGGGACATCAGTTGGATACGAAATTTATATTAATTTTCATACTTAATTAGATTTGACAAAAATTTTCAGTCGATATCAATTACATACCAGCATTACCTAGTTTTTTACTATACATTTGAAAAACACTGAATAGACAAATGATTAACTAGTACACATAATAAATGTTCTGAAATTATAATTCATTAACTTAAAAGATAAAATAAACCAAAACATGAGTTTGTCACAATTAAACAACCAAATCAAAATAAAAATAAAAGTAAATTATGACTTTTTTCAAGCAGGGTAATTTGAACATGTCTTCCTGTTGTGTCCCTCCCGACGATATGTACTGCACGTAACTTTAGACCTCTTGAATTTCACATCAACAAACCCTTTTCAGCATTCAAGTTATGGTCTCCCTATAGTTCTTTTTGAACCAAGCGGCAACAATATATGTTCCGATACATAACTTGGTGTATCCAGTGGGTATATTGCTTCCGTACCTACAAAATAATAATTTTTCATACCAATTTTAATCTAACTTCATGCCAGCGTTAAACAGACAGCAAATCCAAAGTGATTTGCATGATGAAACAAGTTTAAAAAAATAAATTTCAAACAGTGTAGCTTTTCATACACTTCATTTAGACAACAAAGTTGATACAAAAAATGGGAAAAGACACCAAATTTATATCAATTTCATGTCAATGTGTACAGAAAATGATGACAAAACTTATAGCAATATCATGCCAAAGTTATACTCATTCAGATGATTGGATACCAATTTTAATCCAACTTCATGCGAACATTAAACAGACAGCAAATCCAAAGTGATATGCATGATGAAACAGATTTTAAAAAATAAATTCCAAACGATGTAGCTTTTCATACACTTCATTTAGACAACAAAGTTGATACAAAAATGGGAAAAGACACACCAAATTTATATTAATTTCATGCCAATGTATATGGAAAATGATGACAAAACTCATACCAATATCATGCCAAAGTTATACTTATTCAGATGATTTGATACCAATTTAGCACATACCATGAACTATGTAAAAACAAATTTCATTCATACAACATTTATACCAACTAAGTCGTATAACAATTTCATGCCAAAAAAAAATATACTCAATTTGATCATTGGATACAAATTTAATACAATTTCATAAGTTATAGCATACAAATTTCATTCAAATTTTATACTCAGATTTATACTACAATTTCATCCAAAATTTATACTTAGTATTAATACAATTTCATAAGTTATAGCATACAAAATTCATCAAAAATTTTATACTCATATTTATAGCATACAAATTTCATCCAAATTTTATATTACATAAATACAAGTTAGTAATCATAATAAAACTAAGATTATTCAAAATCAAAAGACACCAACAATAACATATATCAATACGAACAAAAATTCATGATAAGCTCAAATAGTTAAAAAATAAATAATATAAAAATTGAATAATTTATAAAATAATTTAAATAAAAAATTTACCCTCGCAACCTTTTTGCCCTTGTTTTACTTGGGGATTTTCGAATCATCTTCCAATATTACTCTTCTTTTGGAGGGTTTTGAAGACTGGCCCATGTCAACATTTGTTGATTTTTTTGTTTTTTTTTTTGTTTTTTTCCACTTACAAAATCTGGGTCAGATTTCGAATACTCCGAAGAAGGGGATTCCACCATTTCCCTTTTCTCTTTTGTCCCTTTCGATTTGGAGGAGTTGCAATTTTCTTTGCTTCTCTTTTCTTCTCCTTTGTTGTTTTTGTTTCCTCTTTGGAGGGGTAAGACTCTTGTTTGTCGGCTGCGTTTGAGTCAAAATGTGAAATGATGGTTGCTCGATTTCAATATTAGAAATCACTTCTACTAATCTAGGGCTCTTTCTAGGCGTATGCTGCTTTTTTTGATTCTTTGACATCTATTTTCTTAGTATTGTGGATGAGTAAACAAGGAAGAAAATTTAGAATATGGTGAGAGAGATCTTTGGCAAGGAAGAAGCTTGGAGTTGATGATAGAGAAACCGTTAATGTTTGAACGTGGGAGTGGGGGTGGGGGGTGTAATACTTTGGCGTGTGAGAAGGAAGGAAACTGATTCGTGGGGGGGGGGGGGGTGATGGGATAGTTGACGTGTGTCAGTAAAAAATCAACTAGAAAGGAGTATGTGAAAAAAGTAAAAAATCTCTAAAAAAGTGTAACTGATAATTATCATTGTATGTGAAAAAGTAAAAATAAAATCCCTAAAAAAAAGTGTAACGGATAATTATCATTGATTCTGTATTATTAAATTTATTTATATCACTTATTAATTACAATATAATTATAAAAAGATTAATTAATTATTAAATTGGAATTAATTGATTTATTAATAAAAAATGATATGTTATACCTCGCAATTAAAATGTTATAAGTAGTAATATTTTAAAAGTAGATATAAAACCTGTAATATTACCCTTAAATAGATAATGTAGGGTGATTTTTCCTTGATAGTTAATATTATATATATATATATATATATAGGCGTAAAGTAGTACATTAAATTTGTCTTAATGAGTTATTAGTTTACCCAATAATTATTTTTTTTATAAAATCATTAAAAACTCATTAATCCAATTGCAATAACCCAATAACACTTTTTTCGATGGTTTTGTGTTTCTTGGATTTTTGGAGAAAACATATTTGGAACGTAATGCTGCATGGTTTCCTGAAACTTGACAGATGAAATAATCCATCTTCCAGCCACAGAACCTAAACTAGGTATTGTTTATGCAGTGGCTTGTTTTTTCCTAAAGAATTAGGCCAGAAATTAGTTATTAAAGAGAATTTAGAGGTGACTCACTTGAATATTACCCTGTATCATATCCTCCACGTCTATGATTATATCATGTTACCTACTTGTACTCAACCAAGCACTAAACTTATTTCTCCAAAGAAAAACTTCTTAAAATATAAATACCAAATGGATCATCTTTTACCAAAAAAGATGTACATGTTAAGTACATATTTCAACAGCATTGAACCATCGAAAGTTCGTTTCTTTTTCCCTTGTATTTCAAGTAGAGTCAACATGGATACCATTCCTTGTCTAAGTCATTCATAGCTCAAAAGCAGATAATTAACACAAGTTCTCCCAGAAAAGCACGCAATTTGCAAAAATGTCTAAAATATCACTAATAGCAAAACTTTCATGAAACATAAACAGGGAACTTTTGATCACAAGTCCTTCAAAAAGAAAATACATTGCAAATGTAAAAGCTGGTGAATTAACTAACTGGGTCCTTCAAACATCAATTGTGGTGGGATACAGGCTTCACTTCTTCTTTTCACCACCTCCAGTAGCCCTGTACAAGTCCAAAAGATAAAAAAGAATGAAACATGAGATACCCGGCAATGGCTTGTAACATTCTTCAGCAAGAAAATAATAGTAACGACTATCTTCCTCAATATACTGGATCAGTGAAAGCAACACTCAAGTCATTACCTCATCTTACGGAGAACACTAGACATCTCTTCTCTCTTCCTCTTCGCCCTCTTGTGAGTACCCAACTTCCTCTTGGCTACCTTCAAGGCACGTTTGTCTTTTCCAACTTTAAGAAGCTCAGTAATCCTCTTCTCGTATGGAGCAAATCCAGCAACTTCTCTGATAAGATTCCTCACAAAGTGGATTCTTTTGCTTGTTTTCTAAAAACAAATAAAATGGAAAGAATGGATTAGGATGTGTTAAGAAGATGTAAGTAAAACATATTAAATTGGCAAGCAAACGCATGGTACACGTAGATCCAAATCAGAAATAGGAAACCTCATGTAGGATACCAGCTAAAAAATATGTAATCCTCCTTCCCACATAATAGCACTGTGCTAAAACAAACTTTGCAAGATTACAAGCACGTGCTAAAAGCATTTCTTTGTAAGAGACGGTACATGAAGGGCACCCCTAAACACCACAGCCTACAATCTAACGGAATATATGGGGCTAATTCACCCCTTTTCTCTCAAAGGAATAAATCTTTGTCCTAGCACT
The DNA here is from genome assembly GCA_018342035.1 of Solanum appendiculatum. Lineage (NCBI taxonomy): Eukaryota > Viridiplantae > Streptophyta > Magnoliopsida > Solanales > Solanaceae > Solanum > Solanum appendiculatum. The sequence goes on along the minus strand of JAGDQO010000378.1, from coordinate 1,604,142 downwards.
TGATCAACCATTCAAGTACAAGATGTACATGCACCTGTTATAAAGTCACAAGGTGTACTCTTCCTAAAACTTCAAAATTTCAACTCCCAAATCCAATAAATTGTATTGTTACCCAAATACCCAAGTTACATCATTCTCTTCTAACAAGAACATACCCAAGTGGTGCTCTCTACTAACACTACAAAATCATGTGCATTAGGCTTTTCTGAAGTCATTAAAATAAACAAGTATAGGTAATATAGAACCCTATGCTGTAAGGCCAAGAGTTGTGTTCAATGCAGCCCATTATGGGGCTACAAACAGAAATGGGGATGGACACCTATAAAAGACATTTGGGTGACAAAAGAATCTATTGTTTCACGGTTTTCATGACTAGTTGAAAATGTGCACATAGATTCAAATCCAAACGATACAAGCCCAAGTTGTCAAACGGATATCATTAGCAATCAACACAGACAGGCAAAATATAGAACACCACTCACCCCTTTTCTGTCAGAAGGGCGTGGAGCTAATTCCTTCTTGGTCACAACATGGCCTTTGTTTAGCCCAACAGATAGCCCTGTATTCGGCTGCTTTGGAGCCATCACCTATTTAAAACCACATTCAACATACAACCCCCGAATCACAAAATTGCATCGTCAGCCCATTGTTATTAAATGAATGAAAAGATATGATGTAATTCACAGTAGAACAGTAAAAGCAGCTGAGAATCACAATTTTCTACAACTAAGAAATATTCAGAAAAAAATTACAAAAGAATAACATTGAAATACAAATTTTCATGGTAAAAATTATCTAAGAAATGGAAAGTGCAAATTTTTCTCCCTTTACTGGTTTGTATAAGCATAAAATAACCGAGGATTTACAAAACTTCAAAAAAAAAAAGCAGAATATCTATGGAAGCGCAATCAATTCTAGAAAATATGAGGTGAAACAGAAAATGGAAGAGAGATCGGCGAGTGACACTTACCTCTTCAATCTGTTGGATCTACTCCGACGTACTAGGGTTATGAAAAGAGGAACTAGGGTTTTGAGAGAGTGGTGCATTTTATATATTCAAGTTTTGGGCTCGCACTAAGAAAGAAGCCCAATGAGGGCTCGTTTAGTAGGGGATGGATTTGAAAAAGGAGAAAGATGTCCATCACGAGGAAATTAATTAGGTGGAATTAGGGGCGTCAAAAAAATATGAAAAATTGATCGAATCTAATCATATCAAACTGGTTTATATTATTTTTTCAATAAAATTGTGAACTTTTATTTAAGTGTATAATCGTTTCGAACAATTGAGATTGTCTTTTTAATTTATAAAAAAACTCGAAAACTTTTCGAATAGAACCAAATAACTTTACATATATATAAATATATTTTATATATTAACAATATGTTAAATTTAATATATAAATATATTTTATAACATTTTTCAAATATAAATATAAACCAGGTCCTGGACATATGGTGATTGGACGATTTGGGACTTTGCTTTTTAGTTAGCCTTAAATTAATTAGGTTTAAAATTAAAAGATAACATAACAGATATTCCATCAAATAATACGGCAAAATCTATGCAAACACTTCTATTAAAAGTTTAAGATCAAACAATACGACAACAAGGTTATACATTCTTGGCTTCTTGGTGAAGAATTGAAGTGTTTCTTCAATAACACACTTGCGAAAGAAATGTTTTAATAATGGTGTATTGTAAAAATTAAAAAAAAACCAAATCATATCGATACCGAAGAGAAACCGATATGATTGGGATGGTTTTAAAATTATTAATTTTGGTTATACATTATAAAATACCCAAAAAAATTGATATGGTATAATTTTTTAAAAATAACTGATCAAATTGTCCCATTGACACCCCTAAATTAAATGATTTGAATTTTTTTTATATTTGGCCCAAATTGTTAATTAAAGTTTTCGACTTACAAAGTTTTAAATAGACATTTGAATTCATTCAAAACAAGAATTTTAAGCGCTATGTAAATGTGTGTCTCTCACATGTTTTTATATGGATGACACATCATATTTATGTCTAAAAATTAATGACACATCATTAGCCACATCATTTTTATATTCATCTATTAAAAAACCTTTCCATCCTCTATTTTCTTTTTTAAAAAAAAGTTTAATATGAACAAATTGAAAGTGGCTAGAAATTATATTTTGTGTTGTAAAATTAAAGCAATAAGATAAAAATACTAAAGATAAGAACAATAAAAATAGAGAGATAAGAGATGAGAGTTTTCTTATTCTTCCAATAAGTATCAAGTGTATACAATATGAATCCTTATGACTCTATTTACGTGTTATATAGAGACAAATAAAAGGTTAATCATAAACATGACATTAATTATGAAAATAATGGAGGAGGTTATGGAAGTGTAAGATCATAAAAGTGGAGGTTATCTTCATAATGGAGGAAAGTAATATAGATAATTAGTGAGAGTAACTTCTTGGTATATTGGACATCCACACTATAATATTTTATAACATCCCCCTTAGATGTCCATAGATAATATGCATCATTAAAATATTACTAGAAAAAATCATATGAAAGAAAATCCTAGTGAAGGAAAAATAGTAGACATATCTTTTAATATGCATTATTTGTTGCCTCATTAAAAAGCTTGTCAGAAAAATTCAATGGGACAAAACACCGATCAAGAAAAAAAGAGTACTATGTGTATTTTACTCCCCTGATTATAACACCACTTAATTTCTTGTGATAATGTCATTCAATCTTATATACTAGTTACTCAAATATTGATGTTGACAATGTCATTATGATCAAATCACATTCACAAACATGTTGCATTCTTAAACTCGTCTTGATATATTATTATTGTTTTATGAATATGATGAGGCTTTGTACTTAGCCAAATACATTCTTGAAAATTACTCTATTCATGATCTCATTGTTGCATGTAAATTGTTCATAGCAACAACCATGTTGTGGATACTTTCATTTGTAATTGATTGTCTTATAGAATAATTTGATATAGCTTTAGTGTGATATATACGACTTTATGTAGATCAAATAACAATCATGCATTTTGCATATCCAATAATTTTTTGACAATATTGGTTAGAGATAATAAATTTATAACAATATTTGATTTCACTCAAATATGTCCACATAAAGTGAAATTATATCTTTTCTGTACATTAACAAAAAAATATTTCATGTACAGTAATAGAAGGATATGTAAGTGCATCAATTGCACTAATCCATAATATCTTCTAATCATTTTCATAAGATTAAAATTGATCTTTCTTTATATTAATCGATCTCACAATTATTGGGGTACTCAATTGAATCACTTTAAGACCTTTTCGGACGTATATGTATGGAAGCTGAATTCTTATATGTATAAAAAGAGTTTATATCTTGTTTAATTTTAATGTTAGAATTTTTTGATGTAATGTTGCGAGTGATAGGTCCAGACACTTTATAGGAACACAAATCCCGAAGTGACCATTATTTACAATATTTTTTTGAGTTGCACATATTACTTTGATAAATTAAAATTGTTTACTTATAAAACAACAGAGTAATGTAATTAATTTAGTTTTATATTAGATAAAAACTAGCCTAAATTTGTATGAAGAAAATTCAGATTTAGTAAAAAGAATAAATCGAACTACGATACGTGGTAAAATAGAAATACAAAGGAAGATTTGCCACGTTTTGAAAAGAATGAGAGAGACTACTCTCGATATGTCATGAAAGGCCTCGATGCCTGCATAAAACTATCACACGATCGGACATCCTGAAGAGGTTTCACCCTAAGAGATCGCCTTACAGCTGGAAACATTCTTAATGACTCCAGGAGTTCAACAATTAATCTCAAGTCGCTCGTTTACCTACTCTAATCAGCTTCAGGTGAGGCATCAGAATACAGGGACGCAATATGAAGTAGTCTTTTAGTGCCAAGCGAGTCATCATTTCTCACTAAGGTGACAATTTAGCTTTCGTGATTTATAAAAGGAGGCTCGGAAGAAAGTAAAGGACAACAGTGAAATGTCTATTTCTAGCACAAAAATCCAATTATTCTATGGTCAATTACACCTACAATTCATGTACTACAAAACAAGGATGAAGAAAGGATAAAAATGATTACAATTGAGGTGAATTGTAAGGAAACTTGCTATCAAAACCTGAGCCCAAACTATGAAGTGTTTTTCAAAATTCCAAGATGCCAAAAGATATTTTCCCAATCAGCTTTTGTGAGAATTTGAGATCCAAACATGTGAATTTCCTTCACTGCCCTTGAATAGCCAAACCGCCTATCGCTAGAGCCTTAACCAACTTAACTTTAACCTTTTTTTACAAATTTTTCTATTAACCAAAACAACAATTTTTCCCGTAAACAAAATCAAACCTCAAATATCCATATTTGTTCATCAAACCCTCACTCTTTTTTTTTTTGTTTAAAAAATCAGATCTAGGGACAAAACCGTAAATTTAAAAAACCAAGGTGCACATAAATAATTAAACTAGAATATAAAGACCAAAAAAGAAAAAAAAGAAAAAAAGAGATTCTATTTTCTCCTTTTTTTCTTTCTTCATTTTCCACGTATTTTTCTCCTTCTTATGTACTCTTCTTCTTCCTCTGTCTTTACCTCCCCATTCCTCTGAACATTTCTCCGACCAGTTCCTTCTTTTTCGATAACTATAGACAAATACTTCTCTTTATGTAAACAACAAACTCTTTCAATTTCTTCGACCGCCATTGATCTCTCGATCCTTCTCAGACACCTCATTGACTGGACTGGTATGTCAGCTTTATTCCTCTTCTTTAACATGCTTTATGCTACTTTCCGATCACCTCACTTCAAATCATTTTAGGCGAAAATTTTGCTTTGTTTCAACCGATGCAGTTTTACTTTGATCTGATATGTGTCTGTTTGTAGTTGTTTATTCTCATTGGAGATGCATCTATTAAATTATTGGTTCTTAGGTTTCTTCTTCATTATAAGTGTATTTACTACATTGATTTGGGGGTATTTCACTGCACAAGGCATTTAAAAAAGAATCAAAATTGTAGAGCATTTGAGTCACTGGGCAAGGCATTTTAAAAAGAATCGAAATTGTAGAGCATTTGAGTCACTGGAAAAGGCATTTACAGAAGAATCGAAATTGTAGAGAATTTGAGTTATGGGCAAGGCATCTTAGTACTGAATAGTACTTGTTTTAGTATATAGTGGACCTGTCCTAAGTGAAAATTTGTGAATGTAAGGATTCTGTAGTTTCTATTAAATCAAGAGACATGTCAATCTTTTTTGGATGGATGAAAAAGGGAGGAGTGCTAATAAATTTGATTTGAATTAGTATGCAGAATTTTGTTTGGGTGGGACGGGGGTGACTCATTGGTCGAAGGAATTTTTGGTTATTGTGTTCTTGATGATCTATCCATGCCAAACATGCTACCATTGCTTTCTGTTTATGTGTATTTGTTAGGTTTAAAGTAGATTGGAGTTCACAATAGCATGGGTATTCTATATAAATGTGGAAAAATATTTGGAGAATCAGTTCTACATGTTTCTTGTATATGCAGTTTGATTTATTGCTTGGTAGTTTTTATTGGATTCAACTAAGAATTTGGTAGTAACAAGCTTTGGTCTTAAAATAAATGATTACTTGAAAACAAAAAAGGTGACCAGCTTTGGTATATACAGATAATAGTCATGGACCAGGTGGCAATGCATTAGTCACCTTTGAATTGGGAATGATATCTTTTGTTGGTGGATTCAAAGTAAACACATCTTCTTGTTGTATAATAAGTGCAGATAAGCAACTATTTTGCGAAGCCAACACTATTGAAAATTTTTGGTCTTGTGTGCTGCTTTGCCAACCAATACTTTGTTTTTTTGTTTTATGATAATGGAATGAAGATTTTTTCCTTTAGCATTCTAGTAGAGATCCAGTTGAATTTAGTCTTGGAGCATGTGTTCAAATTTCTGCCAACTTATGAGTTATCATTGAGATCTAATATCACAAAATCTCGTGATTCCAAATGAGATTTGCATTGGCATTATCTTCTGGAATATAGTAAACACGTGGATACCATTATTTAGCTGTTGTATCTTTGAGGAAATCTGAACTTGAGGAAAAAAATATAAAATAAACTGTTATAGGAACTAGATAATTAGAGCTGGCACATCAGGTATATAGTGGGGATGTGACCTACAATCGTGTTTGCTAAAGGAAGGATTCGTTATCTAGCTTTTGATCCGTTTTGGGAGCATATGGGAACTTGAATTGAAATGGGAAGGATAGGTCAAATTCTTTTTTTCTGAAACTGGTAAGTTTTTATTCTTCAGGATATGCTGGCCACCATCAAAAAGTTAAACTACAGGCTCCCTATCAGATATCAAATCTATAATCTGTTCAGTATCTTCTATACATAGCTGTTTACACCAAAAAAGTAAAGATACAATACAATTCCATTTGACTTTATGAATGGAATTGGACGTATCTTCAAAACATCTGGCATTCTCTCTGTCCATACTGGCCACCATATACACGAGGGAATCAATCTCCACCATCTCTTTTGGCTCTTACTTCCCCCTCTTCTAATCAAGCAACTAAGCTCTAATGTATGCTCAGGCATGGACCAGCTATAGCCAGTGATGTTGAGAAACAAATACCACAGCTGAACAGTGTACTTGCAATGCAAAAAATGGTGCTTGTTTGTCTCCTCAGTCACCATACACAGAAAACACCTAGGAACCAGTTGTCTTCCCCTCTTCTGAAGCACTTCTTGAGTTAGGCAGGCCCTTTCGATAACCAACCAAGTGAAGCACTTAACTTTGGTAGGAATGCTGCTTAGTATTTGTATGTGTCACCTGGAGACCTCTTGTGTAGGCACTCTTTACCGAAAATATCCCATTTCTATTGTGTTTCCAAAGAACTGTATCAACCTCTGTACTGCTAATAGAAACTTGCCCTATCTTCCCCAGTAGCAGGGCTACCCTCTCCATCTCCCAATCATTTAACAGCCTCCTAAAAGAGATATCCCACCCTTGTGTGGACCAACACTCCTGGATTGTCACCTCAGGGTTTACACAAATAAGAAATAGGTCGGGGAAAGCCTCCTTCAAAGGAGTTTGATCAATCCACCTATCTCTCCAAAATTTTGTCTTTGCTCCATTGCCAACCTTGAGGCAAATATTGTCTTCCATTGCTTGCCATAAATTCCTAATTGTTCTCCATACTCCCACTCCATATGTATCAGGTACCATTTCTGTGCACCATGGGCTAGCTTCACCATACTTAGACACAATGACTTCCTTCCACATAGCCTTATCCTCAATGATGTATCTCCATAACCATTTCAATAGAAGACTCTCGTTTTGCAGTCTAAGATTTCTGATTCCCAGACCCCACTTTTTTACGAGTTCGGAGCCAAAAGGGCAAAAAAATTGAGCAAAATTTCTAAAAGGGCAACAAAAATTGAGGATCAAAGCAAAAGGGCAATATTTGGATAGAAGGATGGATGCCGTTAAATCGTTGGTTGGAAGGCGCACGCTGACATGCTCCTTGTAAGGCGCACACTGAAATGCGCCTTGTTGGGCACACGCTGGCATGCGCCTTACAAGGCTCATGTCAACATGCACCTTACAACATTAAAAAAAATGTTTAAAAAATATTAATATTCTTTCTCCATTATTTATTCAATAGTTTTGTTGTTGTGTTTTCGTGTTTTTTTTTTTGTTAAGAACCGATAATGTGATAACAAAAAAAAATCAAAAACCGTTATCAATTAAATATTGAACTCATTAAATTTAAATCGATCATAAACCAATCTCTCGTGGCAAACATTATTTGTACATATACGTACGCACATATATAGTTCTATAATTTTATAAAATATACATATTAAACTGATGAAATATTTTTTTTTTTGAAACTGGTAATGTTGTATTCCTCAGCATTAAGGATATGCTGGAGACCTTCAAAGGAGGAGCAAAAAAAAAAAAAAAAAGAAAGAGAATTAAGGGAGAAACTACTTACAGAGAGCCTAACAGTCTAAGATTAGTATTCGGCTTATTTATACATTATACATATTCTTCATTATTTATTCAATTGTTTTGTTGTTGTGTTTTCATATTTATTTTTTTCTATTTTTACTATTTATATGTAAATAAAAATGTAAGTGATGCAGTAACTTACGAACCTAACGATACGCCTAAATAGTGACTTGACCGCATCACTTATATTTTTATTTACATATAAATAGTGAAAATAGTAAAAAAAATATACACTAAAACACAACAACAAAGCGATTGAATAAATAATGGAGAAGAAATATTAATATTTTTTAAATGTTTTTTTTAATATTGTAAGGCGCATTCGGACATGAGCCTTGTAAGGCACATGTCAACTGCGCCTTACAAGGAGCATGTCAGCGTGCACCTTCCAACCAACGATTTAACAGCATCCATCCTTGCATCCAAATGTTGCCTTTTTGGTTTGATTCTCAATTTTTGTTGCCCTTTTGGAAATTTTGTTCAATTTTTTGCTCTTTTGACTCCGGACTGTCTTTTTTACTAAGCAGCATTGTTTTCCACTTCACCAAACAGTAACCCTTCCCTTCCTTATTCCCTTGCCACAAAAATTTCCTCCTCATCTTATCCAGTTTTTTCACCACCTTTGTTGGGATTGGAAAAAGTGACATCACATAAGTAGGTAATGAATCAAGGACAGAGTTTATCAAGATCAATCTACCCCCCATAGATAGGTACTGGGCAACTCCCTCTCAGTTTTCTCTAGAATCCCATCCCATATCTCTAGTGCTTTGTGTTCATAGCCCAGGGGCATACCAAGATAAGTGGTTGGTAACTTTTCTATTCTGCATCCTAGTATGCTGGCCAAGCTCGGAACCTCCAAACTTTGAAAGAGGTTGCTCTTTCCCCAATTGACTCTCAACCCTGAGACACCCTCAAAGAGAATCAAAATTAGTCTATAAACCTAATCTGATTCACTGTTGGCTCACAAAATATGATGGTGTCATCTGCATACAGTAGATGTCATATCTCCTTACCCTCTCCCATTCTGTTGTTCATTTGGAAACCTCTGATCCATCTCTTTTGGATTGCAATCCTCATCATACTGTCAAACCCCTCCATAGCTAAAATTAACAGGAAAGGAGAGAGCGGATCTTCTTGTCTCAATGGGATAGGTAAAATTCTTTTATACACCTCTGAGTCGTCAATGGGATTTAGTTGAGATTAAACTCAAATGCTTCAATACCTCTTTGGCTTGTCAGATGGATTTTGTTTGGGATAATTAATGATGTTATCAGGAAAACCTCTTTTCCAAGAAACACTACTTTTTGTAACAGTTGCTAATCCTATAGAGTTTGCCTTTTTCTTTCCTCTTCTCATTCCATTCACCTTTGGTACATACACAAGTCTAAGTTCTCAGAATATCAAGTTGATTGGAGGCTTGGTGTAAACTTTACTATCAAAGTAACAAGCAAATTAACATCCAGTTGTTCAAGGAATGCTTAATAGTAGTCACTAATAGTCAATTTAGTTGCTTTTTACAGGGTCTCAAGTATAGACTATTGCTTCAGACAAACTATATGTATACTACGCATTGAGTCTCTGTGTAGTTTTTCTTGTTTGGTACATGACAAACTCTTTGCAATTGATACAATTTGACCAAATTACTTCTAGATTAAAATGCGAAATGAACAAGCCAGCTTTAAGTCTTTGAACACCAGGAAAGCAAGCCTACTACCAGGGCCTGTTTGTAGTTTGCACTGCCATGTGTTCTTTGGGTTTATTTAGTGTAGCCTATTAAGGCAATCCAAAAGAACCTCTAAGAACTTATGCGTCTTTGGGACAGAGGTGGCTTGGGGAAATTTAGCTTTGCACTTTCTCGAAATGAAGACGCATTGCTTAAGTGACCTTTTACCTCCAGAGTAACAAATTGACAGACGGAGCAGGGTAGAGGATTTGCTCCCGTAGTTTAACCCCTGGCACCTACTTAAACCAAATTTATGCAACAGAGATCTTAAAGTTTCACCTAGAAAATCCAGATATGAATAGTGGTAAAATATCTAAGATGGGATTCAACAAATATTTTTATTCCCCTTACTCCACTAATAGCATGCCTCTAAATTTAGAGTTTAATAAGCAGTTTAATCTCCAGATGATTGGATATTTCAGCTATGCCCAGTCATTTGACTCTTTCTATTTGTTCTTCTGTAAATTCTGTTGTTTGGTCTAATTATTGATACCTATGCTATGTTATTTACAATTCTGCCTGACAGTAGACCAAGTTATGGGTTGTATAAATCCTTTCTATTTTGAAGGCAATAGTTTTTTTTAATTTTTTGATGAAGTAAGGTATTTCATTTAAAGGCATCAAGCAGAATAGTAGGCAAAAGGGCTCACAGAGAGCATAAGCAAATGTTGTTAGCTCCTTTACAATCTTCAAATTAGTACTAGAGAGCTAACAAAGTCAAGAAATACAGGGGTTAAATTAACCCAACTGAACAGCATAAGTGAACATCTAGCTTTAAGAGAGTGGTTTGGAGTTGAGATCCCATCAAAACATCTACGTTTCTTTTCAGTCCATAAACTCCAAAACATAACTCCAGGGATCATAACTAGGGATGGCAATGGGGCGGTGCGGGGCGGGTTGAGTTTAACCCGCCCTGCTCTGCCCCGCATAACAATTTTTTTCATTTTCAACCCGCCCCACCCCACCCCGCATAACAATTTTTTTCATTTTCAACCCGCCCCACCCCACCCCGCATAGACCCGCCCCGCAAGAACCCGCTTCGCATAATTTTTTTAGTATTTTCCTTTTCTAGTTAAGTTTGATACTAAAAATAAAATTCATAGAAACAAATTCATTTTTTCATTAAGTTGTATTAATTTAATAGATAATGACTTAAAATTTTATTTTTTAGAGGTCAATTAGGAAGCATATAAGAAATTGTAATAGTTTTGATTGAACCATTTCATTTACTATCTTGAATATTTTAGTAACTTTAAAAAAACTATCTTAATAGATAATGCTTTATCACTCTTATAACATATAAAAAGTTAAAATTAAGTTTGAACCCGCATAAACCCGCAACCCGCCCCGTCCCGCCCGACATAACCTTAAACCCGCTCCGCATCCGCCCCATTGCCATCCCTAATCATAACCCAGACTTTCTTGATGGACTTATCAACTCTCCATGTATTCCAGCTCGCGAAGGCTTCTTTCACATTATGTGGCATGACCCATTGTAAGCCAAAAATGCAGCAGAACATATTCCATAGGACCTTGGCCACTGAACAGTGAAGGAGCAGGTGATTGACTGTTTCTGTGCTATTCTGTCACATATAGCATTTATTATCCAGATCGAGGCCTCTTTTGTTGAGATTATCTTGTGTAGAACATGCTTCCTGGAGAGCAATCCAACAAAAAAAGATGATCTTGGTAGGCATTTTGGTCTTCCAAATAAGTTTCCAGGGCCAAAGTTCAGTGATCTGGTTCTGACAGCATATTTGATGATAACAATCTTTCACAGTGAAGGTGTTGTTTCTTCCCCATACCAATCTTCAGCACAATTCTCATTCTTATTATATTTTTCCACACTAGCAAGTAGTTCAAGCAGACTTCCAGCTCTCAATCCTGCACGTTTCTTCTGAGCATTACATTCCAGTTGTTGCCACATCTATTCAGGGCAATAATTTTTTTTTTTTGAGAATGATCTCTCTAGTTTTTGTCCTCCCATTTCATTTTGCTTAGTTATTTTTTTCATATTTTGTGCTCGTCGCTGCCAGGACACACATTTCCTATACGAGCACAAGATAAGCATGCATGCAGACATGTATCTTACTCATGCTGCTGAATATGTTCTTCTTTTTATTTGTATATGCCAAGTTTTTCCTTATCAAAAGAATTTGTGTATGTCAAAATTATTTTCTGAAGTTTCCTTTTATGATCTATTAATTGTGTGTAGATGCCAGTGACAAAGCTCAATACTGGTGGTACTCCAGATGCAAAGAAAAAAGCAGATGAGGTGAACAATTCGCTTGATACTTTCATTAGGCACGCTATGGGAAAGGAACCCCTACCAAAAACGGGGGAAGGTCCTGTTCAGTGGATGCAGTGGCTTCATTCTATGGATCAGCCAGGTAAAAAAATTTAGAACTTGGTGTTAATAGAATACAACATGTCTTCTTTTAATGGTTTAACCATCCAGTATCCAAAGCCCATTGGCCCTAGTAATCCGGATTCTCTCTGCGTATGTAAGTGTTTCCTACCAGGAGTTTCTCCATTTCCAGGGCTCGAACCTGAGACCTCTGGAAAAGAGTAGAGGGATCCATCCATCCCACTGTGCGGATCAAGGAACTTTTCGATATTTCAATAGCATGTGGACCTCAAGTTGGGATAGAATGTGAGTTTAGGTCATTCAAAATTCTTTAAGCTGCAGTGCTTGATGCATTAACTGAGGAGGCCAATAAGTAGCCTGAAAAGGTCTATATGAAGATTCTCCAGTTTGTAATAGGTCGCATACAGGATTGTTGCTTAAGCCATGAATATTGATTGGCTTCTGTTACTTTTATTTTTGTTTGCAGATATTACTGGATGTTCTTTATTGAATCCTTCAAACCTTAAGATGCAGAAGTGTAAGAAATGTTCCAGGGAATTTTGTTCACCTATTAATCACAGAAGACATATACGTCTGCACCGTAGATCCTTAAATTCTGATAAGGTATATCTTGGAGGCCTTTTTCTTTTATGTTACTCTGCTTTAATGCCGGAATAGATTTGGAGGTTTACCATTTGTGTACGTGTAGTTATTGTAAAGGCTGCTTAAATCCTATGCTAAGTGCAGCACATGGTGCTTGTTAAGGGTGCTTTAGTGAAGGGCACTATAAGGTGTTAGCATGGCCATGATTCTCTCTTGATGAGAGTGACATTAACCAATAAGTATTGTTAGAAAGAAAGAATGACATATTAAATGCAAAGGAGACATTGTGAACAAATATGATATTAGATATTTAGTAATTAGTATATGAAGTTTAAGCAGTTTTAGCCTGACACTTCAAAAAAAAACTTTCTATATTACTCAGAAATTTAAAATGCCTAGCGAACTCAATTATTTTATTTTTTGATTAAAAAAAAAAATTTCTTAGTCATATAATACACTTACAATTCTTTCGATCTTTCGACGGTATAATTGTATCTGTGTTTATAGCTATTGTTTCTTCCAGTACATATATATTTTACATTCTCTCTCCATTTTCACTTTTATTCATTAAGGGCACACTTCAATTGACCTTTGTGCTTAGAGCCTGATAGACTTTACTGCTGAAATAGTAAATAAAGGAACAAATACTGCTGTTTCACTCTGGACACACTGATATTACAACAAGAAGTCTAAAAAAACAATCACTAGGACACTGCCAACACCATATATTACATCCTAAGACATGAATGAACTTTAGTTATATAATACATAACCTACAATTAAACAGATCACAACCTTTCTAGACATTCGAGAGGCTAGAACTCTCCCAGAATTCCCTTTTCCTTTTTCTCAACACCCTCTTCTAACTGCCTTGCCCCTTTTTCTACAGAAAAACCACCCCATAACTGTCTCATGACACTTACTAAGTCTTTTAATTGCTTATTTTGGCCTCCTGGAATAAGCTTTTATAACTTGAGGCACATCAGAGCCCTAGCAGAAATTGGTGTTTTAACTCTTTTTGCCTTTGAGAACACTGGGTATGTCAATTGCCACTTGCAGTATGATTTCCATTCTTGTTTTCTGATTAGGTAACTAATTGCTGATATCATATTTACTAGTCAATATTGGGAGTGCATGGGCTGAATCTTATGTTTTAGCTATGTTTTGTAGGAGTCTCGCAAATACAGGGATTTGTTGGGAGCCTTTTGGGACAAGGTACTGCTCCCTCACTCCCTAATTCTTCTTTTTGTGTACCCATTCTTTGATATTTATTATGTTGTTGTATGGCTGCTACATACAGCTCTCGGTGGATGAGGTTAAGGAAGTTGTATCATTGCAAGATATTTCACTAAAGGTAATTGCTTTCCATGTTCCTGCTGTCTTATGTATGTTTTTTCTTGACTTAGTACTTTAAGTGGGTCTTTTTGAAATGGAACTTAAAGTGACTTCTTCCAGTTGCAATTGTAACACAGAAATGTGATGATAATCTAGAATTAACTGAAGGTTGAAGAAATGCCCCTAGTAGAGTAAAGTCAGACTTCTATAATAGCCACTCTTTATAACAGTATTTCACTATAAGAACCAAGTTTTCTTTGGAACTAATTTTTTATATTATGTTTTACCCCCTCTGTAACAACGTTTTACTTGTAACAGCAACACCCATCACTATAACAATACATTCTTTGTAAAATCCCTCTATAACATACTTGCTTAAATATTAATTGATTTTAATTTGCTATTTCCACATTATTTTAATGTTCAATTTTATTTTTTTGGCTATTTCCCACTTTTATTGCTAGACATTTATTTTGACTATTGTATCTTCCTTTCCATACTTGATTTTATTATGCTTTGCTTGAGCCGATGGTCTATTGGAAACAGTCTCTCTACCTTCACAAGGTAGGAGTAAGGCTGCATAGGCACCATCCTCCCCAGACCTCACTTGTGGAATTACACGGGGTATGTTGTTATTGTTGACTAATAATAGGTCTAGTATTTTGATCAAATATTTTAAAATTTAATACATTGCACCACTTTTGATAAGGAATATACACACTTCGGTAATTAAAAAAAATCCATTGAAAGATGAACTCATATTTGTATTCCATTGGACGAAAGTTTTCCATCTTGCAAGTGTCAAAAATTTCATGGTGTATTAGCTTTCTTTAATTTTTAATTACTAAAATATGAATATCTTCTGAAGTTTTAAATTTAAATAATTTGATATTTTTATGGCATTAAAAAAAATGAGCCCCCAAGGCCTAGCTCGAGTGGCAAAAGGTGGAGGATTTGTGGCTTAGGTCGCAGGTTCGAGCCCCACACCATGCAAAGCGAAGCCCGGTATTTAAGTGGAGAAGGGTAGAGGGGCGGGCCCATTATCCACCAAGTTTAGAAGGTTGTGATTGGTCCAAAGGGCGGGTCACAGACGGATTTCTCAGTTATCAAAAAAAATAAATGAAAAATTGAAAATTTTGGATAATTTTGTCTACACCAGCCAATATAAATGTCAAATGCTGTTATAGGTGTATAACAATCAGCCTACCTCTATAAAAGTCACAAAATATCAGAACGGACTGGCTGCTATAGAAAAGTTTGACAATAGTAGAATATCACCTTGGCTATTCACAGTGTGTGCAGAAAGATATGTCCCTCCTAATCTGTTCAGGTAGATAACGTGGAGCTGAGAAAAGAAGATAGAAAACCTGCATATATTCCTCCCTTTCTCTACGAGAATTACAACTTATTTCCCCAGGGTTTGCATAAACTGGACTGTAGTCTCTGTTTCCTTTGTTTCAGAGATAATTTGCTTTAGTCATTGAGTATTTCCCCATTCAAACTCATTATATGCCTTTGGTAAAGATGTATTAGGTTTCTTTTGATCTGAACAACCTATACAGAGTTTATACAAATGGTAATTATGCTAGAAGTCTTTTTGAAACTGTTTTTGACAAGCAGAGTTATTTTGGGCTACTGATAAAAATTTGGCTGAAGTGACTGTGGGTCTGTCAAGACGAGAAAAAGTATAACAGTACATTTCTCCCATCCCACATCTTACAGAGTGTTAGATCGTGATTGACATATTTCTTTTAGGAAATTTCGGGATCTGCACTTGTTCATGCCTTGGCATCAGCTTTGGGAAAACCAGCCCTTTGGTCTCTTCCTCGTGTTTATATAAAGGCTGGTTCAAAGTTGTTGGTTAGTTCTCTATTTCCATTTTCTACGAAGTATTCTCGAACCAACGACAAAAGCAAAATGAGACGAGAGCTAATGATGCTAAATAGGATCAATTTGCAGGAAGTCATCCAAGCTAAACCTTCCAGGCTTCCAGTGACCTCAGAGGAATTATTTAGCATCCTTGATGATGCTAGTGAGAGAACATTCTTATGCGCTGGCACAGCTGAGTCGGTGGAAAATTATGTTTTTGATGGGGAAGCTGACAAAATTGGTTTCGACTCAAAGAATCTGGTTGCTTGCACTAGCTTCCTTTTTGAACAGAAGCTGGTAGTTCTATCTCCTTTGAATCTTTTTAGTTTCCAAAGAACTTTCTGGCTTCATGTGTTGAAAGTTGAAACTATATATTGTCACATCTGTATTTGCATGATACTGTTTGATTCAGATCTGATTTTTATTCTTGGAAGTCTGGTAGATGAAGATACTCTTTTGTTATGCTTTACCTGATTCTGTCCATCAAACCAACATCCACAGTAACTGGTGTTCATTTATGCTCAGGTTAAAGCATGCGATGATGACAAAGATGCTGAAGCGTTGAGATGCCAAAGGTTGCTTTTTCAGGAGGAAGAAGCTGCTAAAAAAAAGTGAGACTATTCTCCCCTTTTCATGTATTTTGCTGAGGTTATGTTCTATCGTTGTTGCTCCTATGTTCTGAATGACTATTTAGGACTTGATAAAGTCGTGTTTCTTATTATTTTTTAAAAAAATCTGTTGATGCTTATGGCTTTGATTATTTTTGGAATAAAAATATTTATGTGCTCTGAAGATGTGCTCCTGCAGTAATACCCTTAGGAGTCGTTTGGTGTGAGGTATAAGGTATAATAATCTCGGATAAAATGCAAGATTATTTTATCATGCGTTTGGTTGGTATTAGGTAGTCCATGAATTATTTATAGCATAGTAATTAAATAATTCCATATATATGGTGGGATAACTTATCCTGGAATATTAATCTCCAGATAACTTGTTCCCAACCAATCAACCCCTTAATTCTTTGAAGCAGATTTCTCTACAAGTAGAAAACAATTTTGTATTTTTATTTGTTTGTCAATTTTTAAAATTACGAATGAGGAAAATACAGTGCTGTGGAGCTTGGGGATTTAAATAATGGCATCTTAATTGACAGGTCATATAACTCAATTCATTTCAGCTAGAAGTGACTTAGTTTATTGTTTATTAGGTAAGTAGATAAAGACAGGACAGTGATAGTCCTTGGAAGCATTCACCCCTTAGGGGATGGGGCAAGGTTGACATTGGGAGAAAAGCCAACAGGAAATTGTACATTCATTACAGTTTCCAATCTGCTTCAAATGAAAAGATTAGTTAATCAAAGATGTAAAACTTACCGCCTCAGCCAATGACAGAGCAAAAAATTTCATCAAGGGGATTCAAGTTTTATAAAAATAGTTTATATCAAGCTTCCCTGCTTCCCTTTCAAGTCAAGGGGATTTAACCCTTATATTTATCATGCATTTTATTATTTTTGGCTTGTTATACGTGTATAATAAGTAAAAAATTTGAGCAAGGGGTATCATACGAACCCCCTTTCTTGAATGTGGCTCTGGCCTCGGCCTGCCAGTTTCTTAAAACTCTTGACACTTCTTATCTGAGTGAATCTTGGCTTTCCCGCTTCTATGTGGTATAGTAATTATAGGAACTTCTTCAATTGTTTCTCTTGTGATATGCTAGGCATGCTGAGCTATTAGAGAGGAAAAAAGTGAAAAAGCTTCGACAGAAGGAACAGAAAGCAAGGGAGCAATCAAATGAGGAAAAAGGAAATCTGGAGGTACCAGCTGATTGTTTTGAGGTTCCATTGGCAGAAATTCATAGCGTTCCAGGACCGTCTGACTCCAATTCTGATATTCCTGATGTATCTCTGGACGTCTCCCAATTCTCCAGCAATGAAGATAGGAGCATTGAATCCCAATGTGATTTCTCTCACCAACACCTGGATTTGGTTGAAGTTCAGAATGTTGAACCCCAACCAGTGTCTGCCAATAGTCGACGGCTTTCTGCCAGTGCTGAATGGAAAGCTGAGCTATTAGAGAGGAAAAAAGTGAAAAAGCTTCGAAAAAAGGAACAGAAAGCAAGGGAGCAATCAAATGGGGAAAAAAGAAATCTGGAGGTACCAGCTGATTGTTTTGAGGTTCCATTGGCAGAAATTCATAGCGTTCCAGGACCGTCTGACTCCAGTTCTGATATTCCTGATGTGTCTCTGGACGTCTCCACCTGTCTTAAACTGGTTCAATTCTCCAGCAATGAAGATATGAGCATTGAATCCCAATGTGATTTCTCTCACCAACATCTGGATTCGGTCAAAGTTCAGAATGTTGAACCCCAACCAGTGTCTGCCAATAGTCGACGGCTTTCTGCCAATGCTGAGTGGCAAGCTCCAAAATCGCAAAGGTTTGGGCGAAATGGTAGCAATCAAAAGCATCAAGCAAAAGTTGAACCTTTACAGAAGCACAAGGACAGTGTTTCCCCTGTTAATAGCAGAAAGATATGGACTAGAAAAGTTAGTGTGGAAAGTGTTGATGCTTCAATTCTGGAGGTGCAGAAAGAGGCAATAGATCAGAAGCAGAGGAACTCTGAAGTGATGATTGGTTCTGTATCTATTTCAGTGAAAGATTGGAGCACTGATCGACAAGGAAACTGCCCTATCGAAGCAGGAGATGATTTTGGAAGCACAGAGCCTGCCATGCCTAAAAAGTGCAATATTGTAGAGAAGCCAGCTAAGCATAATGCTTTTCAGATTGGGTCAAACAGAGCAGCTGCCAAGCTTTATAGGCCTGTGAGGCATGAAGTTGGAAGACAAGATTCTGAAGAGGGTGTAAAGTCTTTGAAGTTTGATGATCGGACGTCATTAAATGAAAATCCTTTGCAGTCATGTCCCATGGACAGCTCTGGCACTCGTAAGAATTGTCTGGTTCCTGATGGAAATGCACATCAAGGTTGGGGATTTTCAATTAGCGCGGCAAAAGCTTTTCTTGCTCAGAGTATGTTTTATTAGCTCTCTTGTTTCTATATATTACATGCACACACAAACACAACCATTCAGCTTCAAGTATTTTCTATTTCTTTTTCATTCTGATTGATCTGAAAATCAATTTAGGATGGAAGGATGCCATCGCTGGAGATCATGCCATGTTAGTGCGTTGTCCTGACACTGAGTTCTCAGAGCGCCCAGAAGTGCCAAGTAGCAGTTCAGAAACATCCCCAGCATCATATTCTGGGGAAGATTCCGCTGTTTCCAGAGTTGACGATCTGCTGCCAAAAGATGGGGTTGTTAATTCATCTTCAAGTAGAAAAAATAAGGTCAAGTTTAGGCCAGAGACTGAGAAGGGTATTAAGATAAAGTACATTCTCAAGCCAAAAACCCATCATTTAGGAAGTGAAAGGTAACTTTCTTACTCACACCCAGTTGTGCAGTTCCTAGCCATTGCAGCAGAGGTTCCTTTTTACCAGTGGTCTTCTGTCAGAGAGTTAAACAAAGAAGTTCTGGAGAAGTAGCTTGTTGTCTCATCCCCTCTAAATTTGAGTCAATACAGCATTTTTTCGCTCCGGCTTTTGCTCCTTACAATTTTGTTGTAATGAGGTAGGGTTTTTCTTTTCGGTGTCATTTGTCAATTCTTTCCACTCACCAGATACCTTGTATGTTCAGCCAATGTATGGATGATTCAAATCAATTGATGAAAATGATCCCAAAGATTATACAGAGCAACAAATTTTGTGTTTCTTTTTTCTTATTATACCTATTTTGATTGGGGCAATCCTCACCCCTCCCCTCTCTGTCCATTGATGTCCCTAAATGCTGGTTTTTGTTTGTAAGGCTTTGACCTGAACTTCTAGTTTGAGCAACATTACCTTATTTTGACTCTCTTGGTGTTGGTTTTGGTTTACGAAAATTAATGGAGACACCAAAGAATTTAGAAGCTCAAATGTAGAAATCAAGCAATGGCCAGCTGACCAGAGGGAATTGCTCGGATGATAAGCACCCCTCACTTCCAACCCTAAGGTTGTGAGTTCGAGTAAACAAGGGATAAAAAATAAAATAGAAATACCAAAAAAAAATAAAAAAATAAATGGCCAGTTCAAGGAAACTATAACTTTGCAAAGCTAAAATAAACCTCATGCGATTAGATAACAGCAACAAAATCAGCATTAGGAAGAATTTTAACTTGCAATGTTCTAAAATCTGCTTTCACTGTCTTTTTATTGAAAGTTTAAAATAAAACTGTTTCTCTAAAATTTTAGATATTTGATCAAATATTCAATTGGAAAATATTAACAATCATTGAGAACTTATCTAATTGCAAATGTTAAATATATTTTCAGCTTTTTATTTTTTTAATCTCTCTTTATATTTCTAGCTAAGCATTTTAATTATGTTTCTAGCTAAACTAAATTTGTATGTAATATTTTGTCAAATCATAGTATCCAATTACAAAAAAAGTGCCCACATTGACACTTCACTGGGAAACAAAAATAGATCAACATAACAAAACAACGTGAATAAGTTAATTTTGAATATATAAAACTTGTATTTATCAGGAAAATAAAATTTAAAAAATAGTAATTACTATGTATGTGAGCAAAAATAGGTGACTGTCACCCCTTGTTGGTTAAAAGAAATGCGTAGATCCGAAAGAGGTGATTATGGAAAGTTAAATTCACAAATGTGCACACTTACTATCATTGATTTATCCCACACCACTTCCAGAAATTTGCAAATGTGAAGTGCAGTTAGAGATTTTGGGTTCTACCTGATAATGTTAGTGAAATTTTTATTGGCAGTAGACTATATGACTCTCAATATGCCGCAAAAAAAAACTCTATCCATTTGAGTGTCTGGAAAAATTATATTCCAATATCGATAAATTCCAAAATACTATTTCATTACTATTATTCTTTTACATCAATGATGTATAATATAAAGATGTTGATTACTATCTCTCAACAACATTTATCCAAATCAAATATCACAGTGGAAGGTGACAAGGCAACCATAAGCCTTGTCAAATGTGTTTCTAGAGGTATGTATCCCTCTTGCTTGTTATCCTAACATGCTTTAATTTTGACCTGCTTATTTCAGTCTATTTTAAAATTGGGCTAATATGCAATTCAGAATGATACATAAAAATTTTATCTAAATATTTTTTAAGATAATTTTTTAATTTAATATGTTTTATAAAGTCACAATATAAGAGAGTATTTAAAAAAAAAATTAGGTGCTTAAATAAATTATAGGAAAACAAACCATGTTTAAAACTTAGTAAAAATTGAGCGGATTAAATTATGACCTGATTTTTAGCTCATTTCAATCCAACTCACTTTAGCCCAAGTAACATTTAAGCGGATCAATGACCCACCTATTTACTAACTCATATCATTTTGACATTTACAAATTCAAACACAACTTATGTTAAGATACTTTTTTAAACACATTATATGGTACTTCCGACAAAAAAAAAAGAGACTCATTTTGTTTCAGCACTCACATTATGTATGTTACATAATGAGTGTTTCTAATTAGAGTAGAAATTGATATGACAATACACAATTAACTGATTATGAGATTTCGAATATCCACAATTAAAAGTAAACCCTAATTTATTCCAACCAATGTGTTAAATGTGGAAACAAAACAAGCCCAAATAGATATTGAAGATGCATAGTATTTGTATTTAGGTGTGAGATAGATTATTGTACACCTACTTTCCAACTAATACAGAAATGTCACAAATATTCAACTCTGTTAAAAACTTAAAATTGACTTGCTAGGATCCTCAAATATCGAACCTTTCTGTAAGTACGTGAAAGGGCAAACTTGCAAGTGAATTGCAATGCAGCTTGCTATAGTACAAGCTCTAAAATTATGGTCAGATGAGCCAAATATTACAGTTGCAGAACAAAATCAAAAAAGAAGATAACACCATCTCGAACCAGAAAGAGGTAATCTTAGTTCACTAGATTTTTAATGTGAAAGGCACAAATTTTACAACAGGATACACACTAATATACTTCTTGAGACATTACCTAGTGATACAGAATTGAAGCATGGAACACTGGAGCATTTAAGCCATTTCATGGCAATAATGCTCATATTATATCCTCTTGTACCCAAGAAACATTAAATTGAAAAGCCCAGTCAGGAAGAAAAAATAAATAGTGAAAAGTAACGAGAACTAAATTATTAAAGAATAGGAAAACAAATCTAAGATTTTGAAAATTTTGCAAAATTGGAACTTGTATCTGGAAATGCAGGACAAATGAAATGGTGGTTACCATGAAACCACATATCACAGGGACTTCCCTTCTATCTCGAAATTCCCCTAAAACTTCAGCCAGTCAGGTCATTTCCCCGTGTTCAGAAATCACTTTTGGCAGCTCAGCAAGTGGAAAGAACTCTTCTGATCTGATAGATAAGCGGAAAGAACTTTACAAGCAATGAACACTGAAGCTTTACCGTCTTTAGTGGAAACAGCAGACACAGACAAGCTGGCATGTTAAGCTCAACTGAATCCAAAAGATTCATAACCCACCATTTGAACCATTATCTCCTGTCCAAACCTGCTAAAATGATTCAGACACCCCATGAAACAAACAAAGCTCCAGAACAAGCCAACTATTTCAGCACCAAAGAGAACCACCGACAAGAAACTGGAGGTAGGATTTACTTAATTAGCTGGCCAACCACCGCAAACATTTCTTGCCCTTTCTTTCAGGGGAGGACCTTACTTTTACCAAGTTGCATCATGTTTATCTATTTCGTTCTGTTGTTGTTTGCATTTCTATTACAGACAAATATTACGCTAGAAGTGTGTGACTATCTCCTAAAAACTTTAAGTTGTAGAAAGAGCACTCTTTATTTACTTAATACTCTCAGCATGCCCCCTCACATGCGGGAGTAATTGTTTTTCATGGGTCAAACACATGGAAATTCTTTTTGATTAGGGTGACAGTGAAACTCGATCCTAGGACCTCTGCCTGCTCTAAAACCATGATGAAGGGTGTGACCATCCCATCTAAAAGCTTAAGCTATTCGAGAAATCACACTTTCATTTACTCAATTATATTCTCAACAATTACCATTAGTTTTAGTTGTCAGAACAAGAACATAGCCCAACAAAAGTATACACCCTTGGCAAATTTCCTCTGCTGTTGAAGCAACTTTAAGCTCCCAGGCGTGACATGACAAGGCGACAAATAGAAACACTTTCCTCTATGTAAAGGGAGTAAAACTTTAAGGAACCATAAAAAATCAATAGCTAGATGAAGTCAGCTGCAAGAAGTCTATGTTTTAGCATCTGAACTAGTACATGTTGCTCTACTCTATTATGATTTGTCGCCTACATATCACTTCAGTTCAGCAAGATTATTCTGTGATATTCATTCAACTTTGCACTTCTCTTAGTTCAGAATTGCAACATAAAACAGTAACCACATCCGTTCAAGATATATAAGAGAAAACCCTACCTGTATATCTCCTCAGGGAACCATTCCCGTTCACAGATAGTGGTACAGGCCTCCTCTCTTGACCCAGAGACAAAATCTCCTGCATTCTTTCTGGCCAATCAGAGTTTAGTCTCCTAGCAAAATCCTCAACCTCCCTGTAATATAGAAACTAAAATCAAGTTATCTGTAGAACATGACATAATTAATCGCATGACAAGTTAAGAGATGCTTGCCCCAAAAAAGACACAGCAGCCCATGCTGGCGTTAAGAGATGCTTGCCCCAAAAAAAACACAGCTAGCCACCCGGGGAGGGGGGAATGACCAGATGGTCCCTGTGTGAATGCATCAATATATAAAACTATGTTCAAATTTTTCTCCATGTCCATGATAACATGAAAAAGATTCTCTTCATATATTCTATATGTAGATTTATTTTCTTTTGTTATCCCTTATTTCTATCAATGAAAATTAGCATGAAATGATTTCAGTTGCAATTTATTTAAAACAAAGCAGTACAATTTAATGTTCTATTTTCTAAATTATGAACATGAACATCTTTATCTCTTACTAAAAAGAATCATTATATCTTTAAAAAATAAAAATAGTTTTATCACTTAATAGAAGAAGAGATCTCTCATGCAAACAGAAGGCTAAAGTAGTGGATACTAATTGCTAAGATGAGCCACACCCAGAAGTAGAAGCACCGGTTACACAATTCATATGTTATTTCTACATCTTCTTAAGCACAAATTAGAATAGCAAGCCCTGTTACATATTTGAAGCTTCTATAAACACAGCATCCAGTGAGGATAAAATGACAATTTTATATTGATGCAGATCTATCCATGTACTCCAATGTGAAAATAGGTTCAGCTAGAAACATGCTAGCACTGTAATGTCCACTCCATTGCTATCTTTTGATTATAGATGTAGGGCTATTGTGTTTAAAGTTGATAAAAGAGCTAAATAAAACATAAAAATGTTATATCATACTTTGCACAAAGTTTAGAAAAGAAGAAATGGGATATGAAAGTTAGGAAAGAAATGGATGTCAGATGGGGAAAAAGAGAGACAAGAAAAGGTAAAAAGTTTACTCTGTCTTATCATTCAATTTTGTCCCCACGCTGGGAAGATAGTACACTCAGAGTTAAGATCCAGAGTTTCACAAGGGAAGCTATATCACAGGCAAAAGCCCTCCAATATGCATGGACTTGCACTAATTATCAATTCATGAACTATTAAAGTATGGTTTGTAACGCTTGCATGCAGCCTCAGTAGAAGCAACTGCAACGAGGTTCACTTTGAAACAGTATGATCCAGGAGAAGGGGAGGAAAAGAAAAGAACTGTTTTTCAGGAGTGACAAGATTTATATCAGCACACGGGGTAACTAAATACCCCAAAAAATCCCTTCAGCAAGGAAACAAAAGTAGCTTAATACAAACTCACAAAGAACATAATTCATTCAATAACTTGTAACTACAATGATATATTCTTTACACATCCATCTCCAGAAACCATATAACTAGATAAACAAACCTGTCAATTTCTTCCTTCATAGCAGGATCTAACTCATCGTCAATATCACCGTCATCAGAGTAAAGTTTGGGTGAAAACTTAACAGATGCAGAGTCTTGCAGCTCAGAAGGTTTACATGGAGAAGGCACATCACCGGTGTCACCATTCAGGCAGCTAGATGTAGGACAGTTAGATTCCTGAGTACCAATAGAACCAGTCAAGCCAACAAATGTCAGAGTGAAACAGCAAAGATGCTTAGAAGCAATTTTGTGTGTACTCCCGAACACGTCACACACACCAACCAAAAAAAAAGGGAGATAAAGGAGAAAATTCCATAGCTCAACAGATGCCAACCTGATTATGGCTTCCAGTTTCATTATTTGTAGAGGAATTTCTAGCTTGTTCTTTTCTCCTTCTATTTTTCTTTTTACTCTTTGTTGCTCTTGCACTCTTAGAATCTGCAAAATAGACCACCATGCTCAGAATTATAAGAATGATAGTCGAACTTAAAGAATCACTCAAAAGAGGCTGAAAAAAAGGTAAACGTTTTTTCAGATGTTAAGTAGGGGGGTAGACAAAACAAAAGGGATATAATTCTCCATAGATCATAAACCTCACAAGAATATGCACATATGTTGATACTTGATAAAAGTAAAAGTTCTATAAGAGTTACTAGCCATCGGAAGGCTCAGTCACCATACAAACTACGGATCTGATTATAGGGCAGAATATAATACATCAAAAGTAAAACTTTTAAGACTGATCGATAGTCATGGTCTAAGTCCATAGAAACTACAGCTACATACTAGGACACACAACTCCATCAATGAAGTTGTAGGCTCCACATTATTTTCATAAGAAATACCATGATAAGCATCACAACCACAATATAAAACCATAGACACAATGATATCCATATATAAATATAAAAACATGTGGCCAAGCGAGGCAGCCAAAATGCAACCTTATCAAACATAAGTCTTGGCAATATTATACAGGCTATAGGCAAGCATGTAAAACAGTTCAATTATTTTAATAATGCAACATGACGAAAGTGGAGCAACTCCACACGAAAAATATAGGATGTAAGTCTCAATCTTACCTTCATCTGCCCCATTTATGAAAGATAGAAGATCATCAACTGATCGTTCATCCACATGCTGCTCTTCTTCTACCTCGACATTCTGGAATTACGTAATGAGGTATTTTTTCCATTAAGGGAATAACACAAATCAGAGTGCATACACAACAATGCATCAATTAGCATCAAGTAACTAATGGTATAAGATACAAGCACAAGAGCCAGATCACAAAGCACCTTTAATTTCTCTCGTTCTTTTAATTCATTCCTTTTCCTTGCATAAAGTCGATTGAGAAGACGGATACGTGGATCATCGGTCATATTTCTCAAAGGTTCCAACTTCTCTTCCTAATGAGAAACCATTTCCAAGTGAGAAACACCAACGATATGGAGGGGGTGGGGAGGGGGGGGGGGACTACAAAAAATCTCTGTCAGAATTTGGACCTCTGTTAAATCATCCGGTAAATGGAAAGTTTCACGTATTTCCTCGGGAGTTTTTCCTTCAATCATCCGAGCAAGTGCACGACTTGTAAGGTCAACCAGAGGCCTCAGTTGAAGGCTGTCAGCAGCAGATGTCAACTCACATAACTTCTTAGTATCTAACCGGATGAACTTCTCATCAAAAATCTTGCGCTCCTGTGTGCATAAAAGAAATCCTTTACACTAAAAAACGAAAAAGAAATAATGTTGCAATAAACCATGCACATGACACAGGCAAACTAAAATCCTTCCTTTCTAGGAGGGCACTGCATTGTTATAACAAGGAAACGGGAAACCAAGAACTGACCTTATTAGAACGGCCAGGAACTTGATGAAATTGACAATAATCCAGTATTAAGCCCAGAATAGCAGGATTGACTCGTTGAGGAAGTGATATGGCATAATTTTTCGAGGATCCCATGCCAGTTTGAAGTACTTCTCTGCATATCATTGGGCAAAACATGGCAACCTCTTCCTCTACTTGTTGGATTGAACCATCAGCAGTTTGGAGCCAAATGTAGGACTTCATCTTAACCAATGAACCACAAAGTAATTAAGAAAAAGCAGATATCAAGAAATGGCAACAGCTTTGAATAGAGTATTATGGAAAGCAACAAAAATGTACTAAAAATCTCTTCATCTTCTTTTTTTGATAGGTAGAAATGCACTAAAGATCTAATACCCACACCTTGGACTGTAAACACATGACAACACTTATTAATATTCCCATTCAAAAAGAATTCTGCCCATTCAACACACATTTGATATCTGAAGAATTAAGAAACAATGGCATTTAATGAGCAAATGGCTGATGCACCTACGCATTTCATGCAGGCAAACAAGAACGTTCAGAACACAACCAAAAGAAAGAAACTTCAAGGTAATCATAATCATCCTGCCAATAGTGACAGCATTTCAAGCTAAATATTATTGGCTTTCAAGTTGGAAACGAGAAGAACAACATTCAAGGGCATTGTTCTATGTTAGTTTTTGAAGCTCACAAAAAAATAGATAATCTTAAAACAACATGACATCACTAACTAAGAAATACAATTCCTCTTCAAGAAATATTAGTTTTTGAAGCTCACGAAAATAATAAATCATCTTATGCAAAGCAACACTATTCCCTGAATCAAGGTAACTCATGAGTCATGACTCAAGTAAATGCAACCCTAAAACCCAGAAAGAGAGAGCACCAGATAAAAAGAGCCAGAAGGGGTAAGAGATTAGTATAGGAGAAAACAAGTAACATTGTATAAATATAGTAACTGAGTCATGTAGCCTTTGAATATAAAACTTCTGGTTTCCTTCATTACATACCTCTGGTTTGACAACCGCCATAGGGCCTTTTAACACTAGGAGATCAAACTGGTAAGATTGCTTATGGGCCTTTGCAAACTAAAGACAAATAAGCTTCAAGGTTAAAAGTGCTAATGGAATCGAAATAGGCTAAGCTTTCTTCTCTTCTTAAGACACTTGTCAGACAAAGACCGCAAACCCTTCACAAAGTAACCCTCTCCAAATTCCAGCAAGACAAAATGCATCTTCGACAGGATGGTTTCATCAATTTGGAAGCTCTGTACAAAGAAGAACACAGCAGACCAAGATTACATACTTTAGCAATCAATGTAAATTTTTCTAACAGGAACACACACCCCGACATATTATTAAGAACTCAAAAGGCAAGCAATAATTGACCAAGAGTGCTTTAAAGGATGATAAAAAAAAGATAATAATGTAAAATCACTCCGTTCACTCTTTTGTGTATCTTCAAAACAATAGAACATTGAAGAGAACTAGGAAAAACAGAAGTTAGAACAGAGATGAATTCTTGTCATATGGAAGCTTACTCATCTTTGTTAAAAGCTAATTCCACCACGAATTTCTTCAAACATTCTACATGCCATATGGTATATTATCCCATTCCCTACTCTCAGAGTTAAAAATGCAGTCCAATATCAATTGCTTCTCATTCTATCTTCCTAATACAACCACAAGGAAATTTCATATATTCTGCCTGTCCTCCCATTGCCCCTATCTACCTACGTGCCATTGGAGGCATAGATAACTGAAAGGAATTTTGGGAGGCTTGAATAGGCAAAAGCTCGCACACATTCTCCACCCTATACAATCTCTAACAATCTTTATGCCATGATTATTCAACTACTACACACCTCAATTACACAAATGGGAAAGAACATTTGTTTTTGGTGTAATGCAAGTTATTTAAGGTGACTGGGACTCAGCAGAAAACACGCAAATACTTTTCATATTTTTATTTCTATTGATAATAGTGGTGTATCTTGCACGCACCTCGACTTTCCACTGGGACGCATGCAAATATAAATATGCACACACATATATATATATGTTCAGATCATAGTTGGCAATAAGTTGTCTTAGGCAACAAGTTACGATGAGTTGAACTGTAGACGAATGTAGAAGCCTCTGAAAGACTTAAAAGGGATAAATTTCCTAGTTATTAAAGAGGGGAGAGGAACAGATCTGTCTTCCACTTATTCTTTTTTTTTTTTTTTGGGGGGAGTGATGTTTGGAAGTTGGAAGAGACCCGGCTCTTTTCAGAGAGCTATTGAGAGGCAAAGACAGTGAAAATCATTCATAAAAACATCCTGCTATTTTCAGCTAGCTAGCTGTCTTCATATCTGCATCACTTAGAAAGCAATTAACATAGTGCAATTGACTTTTTCATTTCCCTCTCGTGCAATCTATCTATGATTACTTTGGTTGTTTCAAATCCTCCTAAAGAACATTGGAGAAGCCATTCAAAGCATAGTCACAAAAACCAAGCTTCCCCAGATTTTGATAGAAATGAAAGGAATTCAGGTGTTCTTTCATTGAAATCCTAAAGTCAAGATCCATATGATTTGTATTTACAAAAGCAAAAGATACACATAGCTTGTTCATAACAATTCAAAGAGTAATCAAATCGAAGAAACAAAATTTAAGTTTCAAATTTAGTAAACAACTAAACCAACTAGGATTTTTTTTTTTTGGCTTAACCTAAACAAAAAGAAAAAACTAAACCAGCAAGGATTATCAGATAATTAATATTGAGCATCTTCAGTGGATGAACTTTCCTGTCATCATATCCTTCCACAACTCATATATGAAATGGATTCACGATTCGAGATAATACGTATCTCGGAATCGCATAGAAGCTAAAGAAAGCCCTGGCTCACCCATTGAATTGCAGCTCTTCTGGCAACATCATTTCTAAATACTAATATGTAATAACAAACATAGAATAAATTTCCAACCCAATTAACACCCTGCTATATGAATCCTAACTATCCATTTAGCTCAAAAAATAAAATAAAATATCCATTTAGAGTCATTTTATTCCAAAAAGCATGAAATGGAAATGATAACTTTCAATTGAGAGAAATGGATAGTCATTAAATTGAAAAAATATAAAAAAAAAATAATCAAAAAATATTTCTTACAATTGAAAAAAAAAACAATAAAAATCCAATCTTTTTAGCTTATAACAAGTGTTTATCAGCTAATTATTCAGGAAATTAAGGCATAAAAATAAAACTAAAAATGAACAGATTGACATACCTGACGTAATAATAATTGCGCCACAGATAGGAGGTCGTAAACAGATTAGAAAAAGATGGAGAAAAAATGGAGGGAGAATTAGGGTTTTGTATTTTTGCAGGTGAGAAGAAAGGGGGAAGAAGGAAAATTTGATTGCGTATGAGGCTTTCTATATTTCCGATATGGTAATTCTATATTTCTGGTAAATTGTGTTCTTCGCACGTGAAACCCCAATTTGCACGTGCTACTGGTTGTGGCCGGGAAAATATGATTTACATGATCCATCTCCTTTTTTCTTGAGCGGTAATTTCAGAGACTCTCTCGAGGTTTCGCTCTAAACATTCACTTCTCATATGCTAATATGATTATCTAGATCCATCTTTTTCTTAAAGTATTTGAGTTGTGGTATGTGAATTAGATTGTGATTTGATTATTTCTTTAGTAATTTTACCTATTAAATTTGAGGTAATTTGTCTTAATCGATATTTAAATTTTGATCTCCAAAACAAGCATTCACTTTATTAATTATGATGTCAGATTTTGCAATATAATTTGTATGATACATGTTTTATATAAGATTTATTTATGCGTAATGTTTCTTATGTTATAGCTTTTTTCAAGTTTCAATCATTCATAAGGAGAATATTTGAGTAATTTCCTTCACGGATCTAAAATGCTCACAAGACATATGATAAGAATCAAGGTTTTTCTTATAAGTTAGCACTATAACTTTTAAAACCATTGATACAAATTTTTAAGGTATAAACATGTGTTTAAGTGATGAAAAATATTTTATAATAATTATTCAAATTCACCTCTAACTTATTGTCCCCTTTATTATACTCTTCAATATTTATATTTCTTAATTATAATGACTTGATTGAATTAGGACAGTTATTGAATGAGCTAGTTTACTTGGATAATTTGGGATGATGGAGGTAGGTGGCAGTGGAGAAATGTACTGCAGGTTGCTCAATATTATTGGGAAATACTATAGTCTCGATTTGACTATTTGTGTTGATATTGATATTTGATAAAGGACAAAATATTTGTATTTGTTTTGTATAGAATAAAATATGCATATTACTTGTCACCGGGGCGGAGTCAGCATATTGTTAGGAGTTCATTCGAATCCCCTTCAATAGAAAATATTACTATTTATATATAATTAAAATTATTTTATATATAAAAAATAAATGTTAAAGCCCCTTTAAATAGTTTGTATATTTTCTTCTTTAGATTTTAAATTTCTTTATTAAAAATCTTAGCGCCGCCAATAATGGTTACCATTTGCAGAATAGTTTCAAGAAATGGTCACTAATGCCCCTAAGTGTTATCCTAGATTTTTGTTCTTCTTTTCGCTGACAAGTGTCATCTTAGATTGTCATTGCTTTTTTTCTTGACTAAATTCAATGGTGGTCAACTAAAGTACTGCAGTATTCACATTATCTATCTATATATAATAGGAGAAAAAAAAAACGATATATGTCAGTGTCATAATTAATCTCAAAATTTTAGTATTTAAAAAAGAAACTTTTTATGTCAAAGTTGAGGAAAAAAGTGTCACATGTCAGCACCACAAAATTTTTCTATTTTTTTTGTTTTAAAAATTATTTAGTAAATTTAAATTTAAAAATCAATATATATTTTAAACAAATTCTTGTTATAATTAGAAAGTTACCACAATTAATATAACTCTTCTCTATTAATAACTGATTCTACGATTTAATGTTTAAATTTTTTCTTAGACTTATGGTTTGTTCTAATCCGAATATCTATTTAACTCTTTGTATCTGTTAGTAAGTGGGGTAATTGGGTACGTTTATAGGTTATCAGTAATTTTTAATTTAAATTTAAAATATTAAAAAATCAATAGATATTTTAAACGAATTCTTTTATAATTAGAAAGTTACCAGAGTTAATATAACTCTTCTCTATTAATAACTGATTATTCATGTTTAAATTTTTTTTGTACTCTTATTTTTTATTCTAAACAGAATATTTATTTAACTCTTTATTTGTTAGTATGTGGGGTAATGGGGTACCGGGTAAGTTTATAGGTTAGTTTTTTTTTTTTAACTTAGTTTTTAAAACTGAGGATACGAATTATAAACAATATTCATTATTAAAAAATTTAAAATTAAAGGGAGTTGTAAAAAATTAACCAATTTAAAATTTGTAAAGTTTAAATATTCAGTTTTTAAATTATTTTTTTTAAGAAAGAACTCTTTATGTCTAAATTAACCACCCCAAATCCTCACCCACATACCCCTTTCCCGTGGGATATAGATAAAGCAAAACAAAAAAGAATTTCAAAAAGTATTTTACATAAAATCAAACAATTAGGGACCGGTTATTTGAAAACTGTAAAAATAATTTTTTTTTAGTCTATATATATTCATAAATTCCTTTATCTTTGTTTACGCTTTATCTGTTTTCCTCCTTTAGAATGTGGCTTTGAAATACTTGAGATAAGCCATCATATCATCTTCAAAGTTTTTATTATTTTTTATTTTGACTTTTACTTTAACTATTAACATTCTCAATGAAATTTGTGTATGTCTTATGAGTGACAATTCTTTATCGATAGAATACTATATTTTAAATTCATGAAAGATATCATGCTTTTAAATTATCCAAATAACAAATACGCCTATTAAAGCATAAGTATTACAACATTAATTTCATGTTAGATGACCATATTAGTGGGGAAGACAATACGTAAAGGTTAAACTTCTTCTTTCTATTTCTTCTTAAGTTGATTCTTTTATCTTCTTTGCATTTTTTACACTTAATAAAATATTTGAGAACATTAGTGAATCTATTGTTGAATTTTTTTATTTGATGCAGAAAAATATGTACATTTTTTTAAAAAGGGCAAAAATTGGTATGGTAGCCAAGATAAGTAAACTTTACAACAACAAAAAATGAGAAGAACCATTTCAAATCATATTCTCACATAATAATTATAGAGTTGGATAAACAAACTACACTCCTTCAAGTTTTGAAAAATAAGAATGATAATGCATCTACACATTATTTAAGATTGATTTTTTTTGTCAATATTTTATTTATTTAGTATTATATTTTGTTGAGTAAAATGGATGAGGGATAGAGAAAAAATTGATTCAGTTAAGAAGAGGTATCAAGTGGATGGACATTAAAAAAAACGAAAATAAATAGTAATTGGCAAAACGAATGCATTGAAACTCCAAGTGAGAATTTCAAAATAAAGTATCTTATATGACTAAGATGGTTTCTCAAGTAAAAAAAGAATGAATACCAATATATTAATAAGATTATGTGTTTTTCAGTTTTATTATTTTTTTAATTATTATTTTTAAAAATCTGTTTTGTATTGTTATATTCTCTGCATATCACTTTATAAATTTATACGTTACTGGCTTAATGCTACTATTATATAGATCTAATAAATTGAAGAAAAAAAATGGAGTGATCGATAAAGAAGAATACTTAACAATAATCCAAACAGTTTCACGTCATTTGTTAAGTTTAGGATATGTTTCGGAAAAAAATTGAAACTAGCGAGTCATTGAAATAATATTCTTCAATGATATTAATATTTTACTTAATCAACTTTTTCGAAGAATGAAGAAGCACCTAAAATCTATATATTTTAACTTAAGAATGTGGACAACTATCATGATAAAGTTTGAATCTATAGCTCGATATCTATAGTTTAAATAATTTTATACATATCACTAGGGGTGTGCGTTAATTGGATTAAACCGAAAAATCAAATCAAGTCAAACTGAATTCTAATTTGGATTGGTTTGTTTGGTTTTTTAGTTTTGTTTTGGATTAATAATTTACTTTGTTTGGTTTTTTGATTTGGGTTCAGATGTAGAAAACTAAAAACCGAAAAATAAAAAAAAACCGAATTATTGTCTTTTATTATGATTTAGTTTATATTTTATGTTTGGACATCTATAATTGATATACTTTTAAGTATTGTGTTTTACGTTTTACTTGTGATTTATATTAGAAAGTATATTTAAGAGATTCAACATTATTATTTCTCCATATATATATATATATAATCGAATTGTAAATATAACTTTGATTATGTTTCTAATTATTGACATAACCGAATAACCAAACCGAATAAAACCAAGCCGAAAAGAGAAAAATCAAACTGAACCAAATTTATTTTAGATCGGATTGGGTTACACTTCTTCAAAATCAAAAACCGAAAAATCCAAACCGAATAGTACAAAATCAAATCGAAAAACCGAATGCACTCCCCTACATATCACGGAGTTATTATTTACGTGATTCATGTTGAGATGATATACGTATATTCATTAAATTTTATAATTTTAATTGAAATATTTTAACTTTTACTGTGTTTGCAATTATTTTTTGAATTAATTGTAAATAAGATGATGGGAAGTGATGAAAAAATTGCAATTATCTTAATGTGGTTAAAAACACGTAACCTTATATTTTTAAATTCAATTCTCTCATATATTAATATTAAAAAAAAATTGTGACAACAATATTTGCACTCTTTGCTATGTTTGAAGGTTCATCACATAAAAATTTTCATTACTTCTTATTTTAACAAATTTCTATATCTTTGTTAAATTTTGATTACACTATTATATTACTTCTAAGATTAAAAAAAAAATCCGTGAAAATAATTTTGCGTTGAGAAAACCTTCCAACAAGACCATTTTGATGGAGAAGAAGTCAAACCCAGAGATAAAAAGACGATGGTGAAGAAAAATTTTATGGCGTACATGTTATATATGTTGCATCACTTAATATATTCCTTCACAATCTTCAATTCATTTTGAATAGAGTATTGTTAATTTTTAGAAACTTAAATTGTAAGAAATAAATTTAAAATGGATTCCAGTTAATTGTTTGAATTTGATTTAAAAAGAAAATAAAATGCGTGGACGTCAAATTAAAATATTTCAGTAATTAAATAAAAATGGCTCAAAAATTCAATTGCTGTAGAAATTTAAACATGTTATATTATTTATTTCTACATGAAAAAATAATGAAACTTTCTTTTCTTACATTCTCAATTGTTTATTTGAATAAAAATAAAAAAAATAAAAAATTAAAAAAAACTTATTTGAATTTATTATGAGAAAATTTTACATTATAATAAGCAAAATCTTAATGTGAGTAAGACTATAAGATCATATGACTAAAATATTAATAAGATAAAATTTAAAAAACTAAAATTTTGAATATTAATTAAATTAAAATAAATATAATGTGATAGTCTTTATATTTGTTTTTTAATTTTCAGAAAAACATCAATATTCTTTTATAACATAATAATTATATTTAATTACTTTTGTTTATATAAACCGCGCATCGCGCGGGTACGTATACTAGTATACCTAATAAGAAAAGGATCTTTTTTCTTAGTTTGGAAATTTCACTAAAATCCTAAGATTGTTATGAAATAGAAAGTCTATAAAGAAAACTAGATACGGGACCCTGTGCCAGCACAGGCTCAATATATGTCTTTTTTTATCGTTATTTATGTGATAGAAAGGAAATTTGAAAAGTTATTCAAATTTTTATATAATTTTTAAAAATATTTTAAATTATTAATTATTTGTGATTTATAGTACTTTTTACGTAATTTTGAAATAATGTATATTATTCTCTTTGTTCTAATTTATGTGACTCAAATAGAATTTCAAAATTTAATTAATTTTCTCTATATGTGTTTTAAATATTTTAAGTTGTTAATTATTATAATTTATAGTACTTTTACGTGATTTTTAATTTATATATGTTAAATACTTCGCATGTCCTGATTTATGTGGCATTAATAGAATTTCGAGAGTCAACCAATTTTTTTATGTCTTTTAATTTTTTAAACCGTTAATTATTGTAATTTATTATATTTATACGTCATTTTCATCTAATATATTTTATTTCCTTTAACTCATTTTTGTGGCATTGATAGAATCTTGGGAGTAAGTCGAATTATTTTTATATGACTTTTAAATATTTAAGTTGTTAATTATTGTTATTTATTGTATTATTTACTTAATTTTCAAATATATAACAGCCTAAAAAGAAAAGTAAAACAAACAAATTAAAACAAAAAAGTACACAATGAATGACCAAATTATCCTTATCTAAATACATGAGCTCATGCCAGCACAAACTTAATATATGTTACTTTATATGTCTTAGTTTATGTGACATAGACGAAATTTGGAGAGTCAACCAAATATATATATATTTTTAAAAATTTAAGTTATTAATTATTGTGACTTATAATGCTTTTTACTTCTTTTTCAAATAATATATGTTACTTTTATCTCAATTTATGTGGCATAAATAGAATCTGGAGAGTCAATTAAAATTTTTATATGATTTTTAAATATTTTAAATCGTTAATTATTATGATTTATAGTAATCCTTATGTAATTTTAAAATAAGATATGTTATTCTTTTTGTTCTAATTAATGTAACATTAATAGAATTTCAAGAGTCGGTCAATTTTTTTATATTATTTTAAAATATTTAGTAATGCACAATATTGAAAGCATATTATTAGTAAAATTTTAATCTCGGTAATGAAATGTGAAATATCTTAAATTTAGTATTAGTTTATTTTATTCTACACGAAATAATAATTTTTGTTCCAACACAACTGAAAAGGCCAAAATAACATATTGCGTTCATTTTTTTCAACATTACAATATTACTAAAAGTTACATGTGATGGGACATGTGGGTTCGGGTAATTCCTTACATCAGCAACTTTTATGCCTTTTTAGGCATTAAAAAAAGTTCAATAATCAGTATATTTACTCAAGGTGTACCGGTGAATGTATTGTAAGAAAGTGTAAAAGGAGGAGCAAATTAAACTTTAAGAAAGTAGTACAATTTACCAATACAAAGACACAATGGGAATTAAAAAAACAATATGAAGTGCACAACTTTCAAGTAAATTGTAGAAACAATAAAGGCATACTAAAGGACAGAATTAAACAATAAATTACAAAATTACCCTTGTCTAGGAAATAGGCATGTTGACGAACACCTGCTTCCTAGACTCTTCTATATATTAGAGATATATACACTAGAAAAAAAGTAAAATGAGAGAGTGTGATATATTATTTGACTTTAAATTTATGTATAAATGAATTGAATAAACTTTTTAGGTATAAAATAATAAAAGTTGATGTGCAAGTTATTTGTTATGTAAGTTTATTCAATTACATACTTATCTGATAGCATGTTTTATCTGATTATAAGCTTATTTAATAAATTGTGTAATGGATGTCCACAATATAATGTATTTATAACACTCCTCCTTAAATGCTTACTTAAAAGATAATGTGTCTCGTTAAAATTTTACTAAGAAAAAATTGATGAGGAAAAATCCTAGTGAAAAAAAGGTACATTTATCTAATAATATGCCTTTGTTAGTTGCCTCATTCAAAATCTTACTAGGAATACTCAATGAGAGAAATTTTGGTTAAGGAAAAGAAAAAAGTATAACATGTATTTTACTCCCTCGGTCTCAGACGAATACCACATTCAGATGTCTAAATCTCTTCATTCCAATCCTGAATATCATCTCCTCAAGAGTTGAAATTGTTGAGGATTAGGTGAACAAATCTACATGATTACTACTTGAACAAATTTGTTGTATATCAATATCATCATTTTTCTGGAGATCATGTATAAAAAATAATTTTGGTGAATTGTGTTTCGTTTTGTCTCTTTTTATGAGTCTCTCTTTAACTGGGGTATGCATGCAACGTTGTCTTCATATATGACTTTGAGAAGGGTGTTCACGGGTCAGTATGAATCGATCATTGGTCAAAATCAAAATCAAATCACTTTAATCGATTTTTAAATTATTAAAATCAAATTAAATATAATATACATTTATCAATTTAGTTGTTATCGACTTTGGTTTGGTTATTCGATTATTAATCATACACGAAAATACTAGAAATGATTCATTCAAAATGGGAGGGGCAGGGGGGGGGGGGGAGACAATAATTCATTCAAAAAAAATTTAGAATGGTTGGCATTATAAAACTTTCGATCACTGAATTTATTGTGAATAATAATCCAAAATTCACCACTTTGACCTCGACAAAAAAGAGGAAGTGACATTTACAATCTCACTAAGAACTGTCATAGCAACTCATATACATGAAACCAATAAGATAGATGCTCCCGTCTTGTGCTCTTTTGCTTTCATAAATAAATTATAATAAATTTTAATGAAACAGATATAAAATATTTAAAATTATCATAAAATATAATATATTATGTTTATGTAACTAGTTTGTTGATTCGATCCGATTATTTCTTCGATTGTTTTAACAAAAGCAAATAAAATATTATCGATATTTAAAAATATATAACCGTCATCAAATTCAAATAAAATCAATTTATTTAACCGATTAGGTTTGATTTGGATTGATTTTTATCCAAACTATGAACACTCTAATTGTGGATATTTTCGTATCACACTCCAGACCACATTTTTCTTTGATAAAATGTATCACTGATCTCGACCACACATATTCTCTACTTGCTTCAGAATAGTTATTATCTCAACATGATTTGAAGAAATAGCAATAATAGACTGCTTTATAGATTGCAATGATATAGTAGTACCTTCGCATGTAAATAGATAGTCTTTTTGAAATTGAACTTTATGTGGACTAGATAAATAATCTACATCTGCATGGCCAACAAAATTTGTGTTGCCTTTGTTAGCATATAACAGACCCATGTCAATAGTTTCTTTTAGATATCGCAATATATGCTTAACTCCATTATGTCAACATCTTTGTGTAGAAGAAAAAATTATATCTTCTTGGTAAATTAACAGAAAATGGTACGTCGGGATTTATAGTGTTAGCAAGCATCAATTGAATTAAAATATAGTACTTTAGGACCAATAAGTTCTTTATTTTCTTCTTGAGATCAGAATAGATCTTTACTCACTTCAAGTGAGCGGACAATCATTAGAATACATAAAAGGATGTTTATTGTTCATGTAAAATTATTTTAAAACTTTTTTAGTATAAGCAGATTGATGGTTAAAATCCCATCTACTAAATATTCAATTTACATATTGAAACAAAATTTTGTTTTTTCAAGATCTTTCATTTTAAATTCTTTTTTTTTGAATATTTAATTGTCTTATGGAGCTCTTTTGAAGTTTCAATGAAATTTATGTAATCAACATAAACATCAAGTAGCTTAATGTGATGACCCGCAACATCATCCTGCCACATAAGCGTCACGTGGTATAAAGTTGTCTATGTGGAAGCTTACATGATAAGTACTTGTGGAAAGATTTTAGAACCATAGAGAGTTTCTTGGAAATATTCTAGAATATCAAGGAAAAAATCTTGAAAAGCCTTGGAATATTCTAGGCATGTAGAAAATTCTATAATGAGGGCTTATTTGTAAATATATAGGGACTTGTGTAATAATTACTATTTAAATATTAGCTCCTAGTGAGTAATATAAATAGATGGGCATTCAATTGTAATGACATCAAGCAAAAAGCAATCAAAGTTCTCTACACAATTCTTCCTAAACAATTCTCTTGTATTCTTTCTTCCATTCTCTTAGCGATTCTTAGAATCTTAGGCTAATTTGGCATAGCAAGATCGTGTTATCAAGTGTCGTACATGTAATTAGTCAAAGACTAAGGACGTAACATTAGATTCACCTTTGTTGTTTCTATTCAAATTCACTGTTGATCATGTTTGATCTTGTTCAAAATTATATCAGAATTTAGATGATGCGAGTGAATTACATCATTTGTGGTGAGACTTCAAGCTGGTGAACACCTGTATCTGCATCATATAAAGATGCAGGTCAAATGACATCAGTACATTGAATGTACGAGTATGTAATAAAACTGAATGAATAAATGACTGAGCTGATAAGGCTGGAAGAATACTCACCTCAACTCAATTCAATACAAAGCAATAATAAGAGAGGAAAATGTTTAAAGCTTCATAAATAAAAAATGCTAACTCAAGGATGTATATAAGAATACAATAAATTACTTTTTACTCTTATTTGGGAGATTCTCTAACCGACAACCATTACCATGAGCTATGTGATGATACAACGTCTCGTCCACGCTGCCAAAATTGTCCTATACCTTGCCGGGGTATAGAACACCTCAACTAAGTAGATCCACTAAAGCTATGCTCGAAAGCAATAAGGAGTCGTCTAAAAAGTATGATCATTTACCCATGTTGGCTACATGGTTTATGAGGAATGTGAGTTGTATGAACTCATCCCCATATCGATGTTCAATAATATTCCCAATAAATAATATATTCATGCTTAAGTTGAAATACTCTTTCTCTATTTTGAGGTGATTACTCAAAAGATCCTCTTTAAGAGGCAATGCCTTAATTATCTCTCGAAACTCTTTTAGCTCTTTATGAAATCAAAGTTCTATTCCTCAATGTAAAAATGATACATTTGGGGATCAATTAGTTTCCTTATACTTTACTCAAAATCATTCTTTAAACTCTACTCAAAACTCGTCTTTACTTTCTCAAACATCAATTTAAGACAAATGAGTTTGGTTAAAAGATTCTCAATAATAACTCAATAATAGGGTTTATGCTGAAAAACATAGACATGAACAATCAACTCAAGATTCTCAACGCAAGATATAGCAACTTAAAATCACGAATAAAACTCATAACTCAACAACGATACTCATCTCAAGAATTATCAAAATTGAGGATGTAACCCTAGATTATTCTTTACTGATAGAAAGTAGATGTAGGGCGTGAGGACGAACTCAGTTCATCACTATGATAGCCTTACATACTTGGGAATAACGAAGTTCTTGGTGAAATCGACGAAATTCGATGAACGTTAGAGAACCCTAGCTTTTCTCCTTTTGAATCCTTGCTCTAAGTCTTTGAAGTGTTAAAGAACGTAAAATAATATTTTAACACTGTTTAGACCCTTAATTAGGTAGAAAAGGGTCGTGGTTTAGGCTTAGAAGGGGTGAAAAAAGACTAAACAATCCCTCTTTAAAAGCTGACGAAAACTGTCCACGGGACTATCTATGGTTCGTGGTTTGAGTTACGGACTGTAGATCCCATCCGTGGAATTTATATTAAATTTTAAGGTTCAAAAGTCTATTTACGGATCCAAACGATGGCCCGTAGTAGTTCTTACGGCCCGTAGAATGGATCAGTAGGAATTGGATCCCAAAATTCAGACCTTCTGAAGTTTTTGACGGTTTGACAGGACAGGTCGTCGTTCAACCTACGACCCGAAGGTTGGATCCGTCGTTCACAAACTCAGAAAACTCTGATATGACAGTCTCTGGTAAAATAATCATAACTTTTTACTCCTAACTTCAGATAAGAAAATTTTGGTGGCGTTGGAAAGAGGACTCAAAGACCTTCAATTTGATAGGTCATGAGCCACTTAATTCATTATGTTTTGGGAGATATGATTGTTTGAAGTTGACCTAAGTAGAATCTTATGTCAAAACTTAATCGATAATGAAGTTTTCAACTCAACTTTGTGCTAGGGGTTTCTTGTGACCTTAAGTTGTATCTAAATCCATTCAAACGCCAAGCATATGACCTTTACACATATGAGCAATTTAAGAATTATCCAATACAATTTTACATGCAAATAAAGAATGGTTTGGGCCTTAGCTTAGAAATTTTTGAGGTGTTACAAGCGGGCAATCATTAGAATACAATATACATAAAGGATTTGCATTGTTCATATAAAATTATTTTAAAAAAATTTTAGTATAGACAGATTGGTGGATAAAATTCCGTCTTCTACATATTCAATTTGCAAATTGAGACAAAATTTTATTTTTTTCAAGATTTTTCATTTCAAATTCTTCTTTGAATATTTAATTGTCTTATGGAGCTCTTTTGGAGTTTCAATGAAATTTATGTCATCAACATAAACATCAAATATAACAAATTCTGATGTTATTTTCTTAATAAAAATACATGGACAAGTGACATTATTTATATAATCTTCATTTAATAAGTTTCATTGTTGCGATTATACCACATACACCCTAATCATTTTAAATCATATATATAATGGTTTTTGTAATTTGATTGAGTACATATTTTGAGGCTTTGAATTATATGCTTTAGGTATTTTAAATTCTTATTAAAATTTCATTATCAATTGAGCAATAAAGATAAGTTGTAACCACATTCATACGATGTATTTCAAAATTATTGTGTACAATTAAGCTGATGAGATATTGAAATGTTATGGCACACATTCACAACAGGTGAATATGTTTCTTCATAGTCAATATCGGGTCTTTAAGAGAATTTTTGTGCAACAAGACATATCTTGTATCTTACAATTTTATTTTGCACAAAGACTTATTTATGTCCAATTAACTTTACACCATCAAAACCAACATGGATTGTGGTGCAGTGGTAGGACTGCTTTATCCTTAACCATAGGTCTCGGATTCGAGCCTTGGGTATGGGAAAAAATCATGTTAGGAACGTCACCCTCAAATAAGCTCTGCAGTGCGCGATCCAAATTTATTCGGGGCTCCAATATGGGCTTCGAACACCGGGTGGAAAATCAAAATAAACTTTACACCATCAGGCGTTTGGACTACCGATCCCAAAATCTTATCTTTAGCAAGTGAGTTAAATTTCGATTGAACTATCTCTTGTCATTTTGATCAATCATATTTTCGTCGATATTATATTCTTCAACAGATTCATATTCTTGATCCTTACTATTTTTCATAATATCCTTTGAAGAATTGTGTAGTTGATGGCAATACTTTTCAAATGCTTACAGAATGTCCTCAGAAAATTTGTAACCCTCATATTGATAGTTATTGGAGGTAGACAATCGAAGTGTAAATGAACTCCTTTGCTCTTTTCTGATTGGGTCGTGTAAGTCATCAAGCTCATCACAAATTCCATGAGATAAGGGTGCTTATAATTGACCAAAACATGTCATTTTGGACACTTGACAACTTTTGACTGGTTCTTGAACTTGATTGGCATTGTCACATCATTTGAATATGTGGCATTATCTTATTGGTCTTGTATTTGAATGAGATGTCATATCACTTGAACATGTATCATGGGTCTTGGCCTCTAATGAAATGGCCTCCGGACTTGAATTTTAATAAATTGAAACGTATTTATTTGTTAAGCTCAAATTAATTATTAGATCCAAAAAAACATAGATTTAATTTAAATTTTGTATAAATTTAATCTAAAAATTAAATATATGTGTCTACACATGCGTCCAAAACTTTGACATGATAATCTATGATATCACAATATGATTTATATATGAATTTATAAATCAAGTATGATTAACTAGATACATTGGCTAGAAAGCATGTAATGATGTATGCAGTTTCTATACGTGTTGGGATGCATAACATAACTTCATGTTTATCAATTTTTACTGTTATGATTACACTATTTTACCTTACACGCACATGATTGATGAGTTGAGATAATGTAGCATCATACCAATCGTAGGCAATACTCAATTCACACACTCACTAGGGTTGCATCACCTTGGATGAATGATGATATACACGATTAATTGAGTTATTAATGAGATGATGTTGACTATGGACTATTTATAAAATTAAACACATAGTTCAACGTAGGTAAGGGTGTGTCCTCCCCACTATCAACAAAAAGTTTATTTCAATTTTAAAAAGGTAAGGATGTGTCCTGAGTATATGACATTCGCTTGAGTTATTCATGTATACATGTTATTGCACTTGCATTATATTATATGATATACTTTATACATGGAACATATGGTACTATTAGAGATTTGTTCTAAAGGGTAATGATAGTGGGACGGTTCAACGATTTTAATGAGCTTAATGTGATGACCCGCCACATCATCATGCCACATAGGCACCACGTGGCATAAAGTTATCTATGTAAAAGCTTACATGATAAGTACGTGTGGGAAGATTTTAGAACCATAGAGAGTGTCTTGAAAATACTCTAGAATATCTAGGAAAAATTCTTGAAAAGCCTTGGAATATTCTAGGCATGTAGAAAATTCTAGAATGATGGCTTATTTATAAATATGTAAGGACTTGTATAATAGAGTATTTAAATATTAGCTCCTAGTGAGTAGTATAAATAGATGGACATTCATTTGTAATGGCATCAAGCAAAAAGCAATCAAAGTTCTCTACACAATTCTTCCCTTGTTGTTTCTATTCAAATTCTTTCACTAATATAACTATTGATCATGTTTGATCTTGTTCAAAATTATATCAAAATTTAGATGATGCGAGTGAATTACATCATTTTTTGTGAGACTTCAAGCTGGTTCTTATTACTATTATTATTACTAATAATAAGAGGAAACGAGGAGCTTTCCGTCAATGCGAGTTTACGAAAAAGCCATTTATCATTTGATAAAATTCATTTTGTACCACATTATGTATTCAGAGTCTAAGAGCATGTTTGGCATTGCTATTGGAATGCCAAAAACACTTATTTTGAAAGAAAATCACTATTTTTGAAAAAATAAGGTGTTT
Organism: Solanum appendiculatum; assembly: GCA_018342035.1. Classification (NCBI taxonomy): domain Eukaryota; kingdom Viridiplantae; phylum Streptophyta; class Magnoliopsida; order Solanales; family Solanaceae; genus Solanum; species Solanum appendiculatum. The sequence continues at coordinate 1,559,546 of JAGDQO010000378.1, read as the reverse complement.
GGCAAATCAATGAAACTGCTTTTAACAATGAAATTGCTTTTAAATAGAAGCAGAAGCAGTTTTTCTGTTGTTGGGAAGAGGCTAAAAATTTCTGCTTCTTATAAAAAGCTGAAGCAGAAGCAGAAAATTATTTTTTACAAGACCAAAATATCCCTTCTATATTTACATATTTCCCCATATATCCCTTATTAATTAATTAACATATCTCATAACTTTGGTAAAAGATTCATTTACGAATTTTATTTTTATATAATATTCTTTTTATTATTTTACATTTATTATCATTACTTTATATTTGATATTTTAATTATATTAAATCATCATATCAATATTATATCAATATTAAACTTTTTTTATTTATATATGTATAATATTGAATGAAAAATTTAATATGTACATTTTAATTCAATAAAAATAAAGTTTGATTAAATTTTTTATAATAGATATTTAAAATAATTTCTATATATAAAATAACCTTCATAATAAAAGTACATTGATACATGTTCTTTTTTTGTAATTTGACACTTAAAAACACTTTTTAAAAAAGATTAGTCAAACACAATTTGCTTATCAAAAACACTTTTCAAATGAATAAGTCAAACACAAATTGTTTTTTTTAAAAACACTGAAAAATTATTTTAAAAAAGCCCTTCTAAAAATAAATAGATTTTAGCAGCAATCCCTGCTCTAAGTAGACAGTAGTGCTCCTATATTGTGTATCTAAAATTTGGGTAAGAATTTAGACTTGAATTATTTTATTTGTTTTTTAGAAGTGCTGATAAAGGACAGGGCTCAATGTGTAGTAATAACACTTCAGGTACCCTCCATGGCCCACGAGTTTGGGTTGTGACACAATAAATCTTGAAGCATTGAGACACTACATGTTCCTTGATTTATCATAGCAATTCTTTATGCAGCTTATAAATTCTCTTTTTGTTAATTTTGTCTAACCTTTCTTTCCAATCTGAATCGTACTAGTTCATGAGTTGGTTGGCTAGGTAAACTTTTAGTTTATTGGTGAGGGTTCAATTCTCCATCTTGTAATCTCCTTTCCCTTTCACTTTCCCTCGAACATCATTTGTATTCTTAGCATTACACTTTACCGATCACCAATTCTTTTGGGACCAAGCTCGTTATCCATACAATGACGTTACATTGATCTCACTGATGTGCCATTTTGGACCAAAAATCTCTTTCTCCAAATTCAGTCGATCGATTAGCCTTAACTTGTTCTTTCAAAGTGTAAGGATGGACAATGCAATGTTAAATTGTACATTAATATAACCGTAAATGACGTTTTCTTCCAAAACCTCGTATTAGCTAAACCTGAAAACCTACCAAACTTTAAAATGGCCAACTACTTACTGAAAAAAATAAATGCATCCAGTAATTTTCCATCCGGGCAACGTTTGATATATTGCTGGATATAAGCCACAAATTTAGGAGTGTGGATATAAACAGCAATAAAAACAAAAGTGAAGTCAGACTCTTAAATATGCAGCTTAACTTGGCTTGAATCTAGCAATGTGTTGAACACTAATGGAGGTGACATGTACTTGGGAGTGGGGGATTTGAAATTAGAAGCAAGTAGATAGGACAAATGCTTGTGCATCCAAAAAGATCTATGTAACTCAGAGATATCAGCTACAGCATTAAAGCAACAGAAATACAGAAACCCAAATCTTCCTCTGATTGTTCAATCAACAGTACCTGGAATATTCCAGTTCATTGTTTACTGCACAAGAACCCCGCTTGGAAAGGGAAAGGAAAGAAAAGAAAAAGGGATTCTTCCTGCTTTAGTTCCAGGTTTACTCTTTTCTATCTTCTATGGGACAGCATAAATATACAAGTTTGGTGCCATTAATGTCTTCATGAAGGATCAGCTATACACTGAATAACTGAAAGCCAACCTCCAAAAGCAAATGAATCATTAGTTCTTGGCTCATGTTAGTTATCAAGTCCAATCAGGCAGATGTATTTGGACAAGCCGCTATAATTTCAGCAGATGCTATTAGTGACGGAGGGTCAATATATTCTCACTGGGAAGTGCTTCATCTTTGGAACACTAAACCTAAATAACAGGGGGAAGAAATCAGGTTGATCAAACTGACAATAGATAATGAAGTTCTGCCAAGATTCCACTACATTTCCTAGTCTCTTCTCTTAGGAGATCCTTGATGCACAAAACTACTTCCTTCAAACATGCTAAAAGCTGAAAGAAGATTTACACATGAAACTTTTGAAGCTCTCCATCAATAATATGTCCGGTATACATTTCACGTTCCACCTGTGCGACCTCCCAAGGGAGGACAAGGGTTGAGATCTACCGAAGAAATCGATTTCACATGATCCCTTAGAAGTTGCTGAGACACCCGATTGGCCAAGGCTGATTGCCCATTGCAAGGTTCTCCTGTGGTAAGCCTCCCAAACTGCTTTCCCAGAGCATCATATTCAACAGATGCCAATTCTCGGAAAGCATGAGATCCTGATGGTGACCCTCGTAAAACATCAGGATCCCAGTAAGAAGAGCCATTCATATAGGGACTATTTGGAACTGTTCTGGCCTCTTGCAAGTAAACTGACTGATTAATGTGACGGAAAGGGATAGCACCATTTCCACCAGAGATTGGTGTTGATGAGCCAGATGTGTTGAGAGGGCTGGATATAGGCGAGGGAGACATCCTCCCATTTAGGTTTTGAGGCGACCTTGGATGTAAAAGAGGACTACCTATTGGGGAGACGGGGCAAGATATGTTCTTTGGAATGTGGATATCACTGTACAATGAAAAACAAGTCAGCAATCAGAAGTACGAATACTATTGTCATGCAGTTTTCTTTTACTCCAAGTATATTGAGATGAGAAAAATTATAAATTTAATGGGAATTTCTTTCCTCTTTAAAATTTTCTCAACAATGAATCAGAGGACATTTGAAAGTTTTAAGTAAAGAAGAGAAGAAGACCTGCAGTGAAATTTAGATTTTGACGCTCTGGATGAGTGGATAGCAAGCCTTTCCGAATCTGGTGTAGGATAATTTCTTGCAGATCCAACGCCCTAAATCAAATTTGTAAATAACACAGCAGTTAACATCAACCAGTGCACAGAATTCAAAATAAAGAAACCATGCCAAGTCAACCTATTATTTTCTTGTCATAATATGTTAAAGATTGATCCTGTAAATTGAAAAGTTCACTTGGAATTACAATTCACACACATTCACACATCGAGGATTTGTTGTACTTCTTTAACAGGGTTTCAGTCTTTTTTTTCTAAAACTATTCTAATGTGGGACCAATAATTATTACCTGTTTTAAGGAAGACATGATCCCTTTTACCATGTGCTGGAACTATGAGATCAAATCTAATGATGATTAGCAACTTGGCATGAAGATGCATCTTCATTTCGCACATTCAGCACCAGGATGCTCAGACTCAATTGCTTGATGTCTATAATAGCAGCTCAAATCATAATTTGTTTCTTTTTTTAAAAAAAAAACTGAAAGAAGATGTTAAGTATCACCATCTTAGGCAATTTCTCCTATGGTCTCTTCTTCTCTGAGGTTGGGGGTGGGGTTCTCGTTTGGCTGATATACCAACACTACTTATTTTCTTTTTAGTGAAGAAGCTAAAGACACCTCATCTCACTGATCTTACTAAATTGTGCAAAAGCATTAGCAGCAAGCAATTAAACTCAGAGAGGCAAGGACAAAAGAGATGCCATTTACCATGAGATATCTTAATGCTATGCCCATTCAGTGGCTTCATTGACCCTTTCTGTTTACTCTAGTAAAGTGGGAAGAGAAGCAAAGAAAATGGAATGGGAGAAAGATTAATTTTTTCAAGTTTCCTCCACCGTCAAAATAAAGTTTAGTTTGTCAGTCTCTGAAAAAGAAAAAACTTTCTAAGACAGTTCAGAGACCAACCCAAATGGTCAACAAGTTGGAACTTCCCCTCCTGATTTGCTGTCCTGCCTAAAAGATAATTAAACTATTTAGTAATCCCCAAGAATTGAAGACATTGTTAGTGTCCCTAAAACCTTGCCTCTTTATTAACCTAACTTCTCAAAATAAGCCAAAACGACCCTAAAACCTACTAATTTGCCACAGAGCAAGATAAGCATGCAAGAGTACAATCATAAACCTTTTTGATTGGTTATACAGAAACTATATTGACAAAACATGGAGCACTATGATGGTAATGTGAACTGTACGAGCAAATAATCCTAAACCTTGACAATACTAACATCCAAGTTACATCATCTACCAGTCCAGAGTAAGCAAACCATATTTTAAGAATCTAGGTAACTTCATGCAACTGTACAAATTACTGTGTCATTTCCATGCAACTGTCCAAAGTTATTCTTACTGAAAGATGCTAAGGTACCTTCTTGGTATGTCATTATTAATAAAATTACTTAGCATTATAAATAGAATAAAAAAAGTTTACCTTATGACTATATTATAGACTACTAGATCAACACCAAACATTGACACATACGAATCTGAAGCAAGAATGGACTTATGAGAATATGTCGGCAGAACTCAATGATGAAAGCCTGACTACCGAAAATGCATAATCAATCAGTTTCTTTTGCTCAACTGCTGATATTAATAATTGTTTATGGTTTTAGAACAAAAGAAGAAATCAATAAAAGCATTTATACCAAAGCATCATGAGGAACCAAGTATTTCCATTTTTCATAACAGAAGTTTCCCAATGTCTTAATAAAAGCAAAAAGACCAAGATGAACAGATAACGTACCAGAGGTTTTATCCCATTTGCAGCAGCACATGGAAGATCAAAAGATGTAGGAAATATATTTGGCTTTTCCAGAGGGGCAGCATCTTTTACAAAAGGATGCTCCAATAGCTCAGCAGCAGTAGGACGATTTCTCGGCTCACGCTGCAAACACTTCCTCACAAAATCTTTTCCCTCATCTGAAAGCTCTTCCGGTATTGCTGGGAGTTCTTTACTATTCCCAATCTTAAACATGGCAGCAACCTTTGGGCCATATTACATAAAACACCACATAATACAGGTCAAGGGAATGAACTGGTAGTGTAAAACTAGACAGTCCAAATATTATCAAGGAAAAAAATCCCCTCTTCCAACAATGTTGAGCACAAAAAAAAAGAAGTGATGCTCTAATTAAGCTGCTCTAGGCCAAAATTACTTACTCCTTCATACTGACTCCAAGGAGGCTTTGACGTAGCCATTTCTAAGACGGTGCATCCAAGGCTCCATACATCAACAGCAAGGTTGCAGCCACTAGTATGCTTAATTACCTGAGTCAATGGTAAAGAGATGATTTTACATGTTACTATATAAGTTTTAACAGAGGAGGCACACACAAAACATTTAAATTCCTAAAGCATATTCTAACCTCAGGGGCCATCCAGTAAGGGCTTCCTTTGAAGGATAATGGACAAGATTGCCCTGTGATCTGCAAATTTGTAATTGAGCAATTAAAGACACAGCTCCGTGTAAATACAGCTCAACTTTGATGGCAAGGCTTATACAGTTCCAGGTGGGAGACAATTACACCAAAGTAATCTTAATGGATCAACTCGTACTTTATCTTTCCAAAATTAAGGAGTTAAGTTTAATGCCACAAAACTAAAAACTAGAAAAGTTTTTAATTCATTCCGACAATGCTAGTCTCAAGTTAGAATATTAGATGTGACATGCTATTTACAAACTTCATAGCAATTGGCATCATCTTACTAAATAGGCATTTGGACATGGTCTATGAACTTGAAATCATGATTTGAAATCATTGATTTGGGTAGAGGTGGATTTGAAGTTGAAATTTTGTCTGGACATGCTAATTTGGATTTTAAAAGTTGTACTTTTCTTTTTTTTTAAAATAAAAAATGTTGTACTTTTCTCATAAACATGAAAACCCCAGAATTTGTGAAACTATCAAAATTTCCCCAAATATGGGTTGAGCAGGTGTGGCTGTTCGGAGAAGGAGCTGTTTTTGGGTTTGGAAAGGGAAGCAGTGGTTTATGGAATAATAATTGAAATTTTAATAAATATGGGTTAGTAAAGTAAGGAGTAAAGTAGGATTGGGTAGTTACTTTTGAGGTGAATTTGAGATTTGAAATTAGAATTTCAAGTTAAAGTTGGAGTTTCATTAAAAAAGGGATAAACAAACGCATATTTGAAATGAAAACTTGAAATCATGATTTGAAATTGCATGTCCAAACAACACCTAAATAATGCATTTATACAGCCTATGCTTAATCTTACATGCTTGGCCATTCCAAAGTCTGCCAACTTTATGCGCCCATTTGGATCAACAAGAATATTTGCCCCTTTAATATCTCTGCAAAAGTGCAGCTGCTGTCAGGTATTCAATGTATACTGGCCAAGATTGCTGAAAGGGTAATATCACAAAAATAATACAACCAAAGAAAGATTTACCTATGCACAGTGTTTTTAGCATGTAAATATGCAAGCCCCGATAAAATTTGTTTAGTGTAACTACGGATTACTGTGTCTCCAAACGGGCCATATTCTTGTAAAAGCTTATAAATAGACCCACCAGATACATATTCCAAGTAGATGTATAGTTTATCAGGAACCTGATTGAGGAAAACAATTCAGAAGAAGAGCAAGCTAAATAGTTTATGGGAATTTATGGACGGAAACATGTATAACTCGCATGAGAAGCCCTCTAACAGAACTTTGGAGTAAGGTGTTACAGAAATAGAATAAGAAATCAATACTCTAGAACAATTTAAAGTCTGTTAACATAACTAACAGTGTTGGTACTAATTACTATGACGTGTCCCTCACCGAATATATATATATATATAACAAAAGAGCAGGAAAATTCAATTTTTTATTATAAGAAAAATATAAATAGATTTAAGAACAAAATATTCAAAGGACTTACGTATTTATTTTCATAGTTGCAATTTAGGATAAAATATAATATTATTTGGATTATACGTAAAATATTAAGTGGTAAAAGCAAAGTAAATATAGATAGTTGGAAAAAGAATGTATATAGAGGAGAATAGATAAATAAATATAATCTAAGTTGCTCAGATTCAGGTGAGGATCTAGAGGTTGGACTGGATCCTTCATGATCCATATTTTTAAGATTCTGGGTATGAATACAGGTGCGGGGACTTCACTAAAAATAATTCAAATATCTAAAAAAATTAGAGTTATATGTCTAAATTATGAGAAAAACTTACAAGGTATTATGAGACAAAAATATTGATCAAGAGGAGAATCTCATAAGGTCACTTAAGCAGAAGGACAGACACAAAAATTTCTTAAGGTACTCCATTTTCTTCAATTTCACCTTAGCTTTTGTTTTGATAACCGAAATCATTTGTATCTATCCCGAATTTCTCCATTGATTTTGGTTAAAGTATCCAAAATCAGTTTACCAAATCCGGGTATGGATCTCACACCCATGTCGTGTCGCATGGTTGCGGCACTGAAAGTGAAGAGTCAAAGCAACTTAGAACTAAGTTGCTCGGACTCTTCACTTTTGGTGCCGCACTCGTGTTGGGGATCCATACCCGATCTGGTCAACCGGTTTTGGGTATTTTGACCAAATTTGAGGGAGAAATTTCACACAAATTCAATGTTTTTTAGCGCAAAATAAAAACTAGGGTGAAATTGAAGAGAATGGAATACCTTGTATAAATTTCTATTGTCACTCCCTTTCCTTTTATCTCCTTCCAAAATTCTCCTCTTGATCAAGATTTTTTCGTCAAGTTTTCCCCATATATCTTATAATTTAGGTTTTATAACTCTGTTTTTAGTTATTTGAATTATTTTTAACGGAATCTCCACATTTGTATCCATACATGGATCCCTATCCTCGAATCTAAAAATTTAGATCATAGAGGATCCGACCTCTATATCCGTACCCTTATCATACACCCGCACCCAAGTCCGAGCAACTTAGACTTAGAATATAATTAAATTTCTCATATAAATAATTTTGATAATTAAAAGTAAAACTCAAATTTTATATATTACATTGATAATAAACAGGAGAAATTTTAAATTCTTATTGCACGTAATACAAAAATAACGATCATTGAAAAAATCACTAGTTATACTGATAAATTAATGAAAACTTTTCTTTTTTTTATAGTTTGAACGAATTCAAAATTATAATTTAATCTAAGGTATGACACATTGTATCAAGGATAAATAAAATAACAAAAAGGGAAAACTAATTAAACATAAAAAATTAATTGAACTTTTGAATTAAAAGTGGTTACAACTTTCAACTTTATCCTTATTAATTTCAGAAGTTGGTACCCTAATTTATCATTGCATTTTACTTTTATCATTAAAATAAGAGAAAAAACAACCAAATAAAAAAAAGAATATATTAAACAAAACTAACCTAAGTACACATCCCTTACCCCCATTAGTCAATTACCCACTAACTCACAGACACACATGCACAAATTATATTCAAAAGCATTGAGATAAAGCCATTTAAATTCAAAATCTAATCGTAGCAAACCACTAATCAACGGATTAATATATCTTTCTTTTCACTTTTACAAACAATTTTTCATTGTTTTCTTCAGTTACTTATTTTTGAATTTAGTATTTAATTTGATGGCAAAATTCTGAAAAAAAGAGACTATTTGCTTGCTATTTAGATTTGGATTTGTTACTTATATTGGTCTCATGTCCTTTAGACGATTTCAAAAAGTGTTCTATTTTGCAGGAATGATATCAATATGTATAGTGATGAGGATGATGAAAGACTAGAATATGAAAGGAGTAGGCTTTTGGTATATAATCAAATGGTAAAAGCTAATTAAAATATAGATAGTTGGGAAAAGAATATATAAAGAGGTGAATAGATTTATAAATATACTTAAATTTCTCATATAAATAGTTTTGATAATTAAAATCAAAACATAATTTTTATATATTATATTGATAATAGAAGAGAAGATCATTTTAAATCCTTATATATTATATTTGATAATAGAAGAGAAGATAATTTTAAATCCTTATTGCATGTAATGTAAAAATAACAATCATTGAAAAATATCAATAGTTATTCTGATTAAAAAAAATTATAGTTTGAACGAATTCTTTTTTTGAAACTGGTAGCTTGGTAGTTTGAACAAACTCAAAACTATAATTTAATTTAAGGTATGACATTATTTCAATGATAAAATAACAAACAAGGAAAATCAATTAAAATATCATAGTCGGGAAAAAGTAAAACAAGGGGGACAAATATGACCTGGGGATATTTATACTTTTGATTAATTTAAAAATAAAAGAAAATAATATAAAATATTACTGATAAATTTTGACAATTGAGAAAATGTGAACAGTAAAATAAAAAATCTTATATTATATTAAAAGGAGTATAGTGGACTGGAATATCAACACGAACGATGAGCTAATATTGTCTGCGCATAGTGTGGGTACTAATACTAGTTAAAATATAAAGCTAATATGTTGGCACTATGACATATCCCTCACCAGAAATTAAAATAAAAACTTTCAAATGAAACACGTAGAAATCAATTGACTGTTGAAAACTAACCATCTCTGAGCCATAATACTGGACAATATTTGGATGTCTTAATCGGCTCAACAATGCAATCTCCTGCAAAATAAATGAATAGAAGAGCATAATCGAATATGAGCTCATCAGGCAAATCTCCAGGCAGTCCAAGAAAATAAGACCGAACAGACAGCTACTTATGCAGTAAACCTACCTGTGTCAACTGCTTTGCACTTTCTTTTGACTTTGCATCATCTGAAAATAGAGTCACCTCCTTCATTGCACACATTTCTCCACTATCACTGTAAGCACACACATGGCTAAGCATTAATTGTTTTCCCTTTTTGGGGATAAGATGGCCAAGCATTAAACCAGGACACAGCAATCAATCTTTGACATGTCAATGATGAGGCAATACATAAAGATTGAGTTTCTTGTTCATTTGTAAAGGCCACACAATGAAATAGGAAACAAAAGAAAATCAAGTGCCGATCGTATTAACGTACCTATTAAAACCAACATAAACATGCCCGAATGTGCCTCTACCAAGCAACTTCCCTTTTTTCCAGCGAGAGCCCGGGCTAGAAAGATTCTCTGCTCTACCAGGACTTCGTGGCACTGGGGGAGATGTTGCTACTGAATTGGAATGAGAAAAGGGTGAAGAGTTGGAAATTGCTAAGGGGGGACGGGGCAAAGGATGACTTTCTGGTTTTGCATCATCAGGCCAACTAGTCTGCAGTTCAGATGCTCCGCCTCCAGCCCTGGGATGAATAGGTGTGACAGCACCACTGTGAATTCTTGAGCTAGGTCCAGGACTTGTCATCCTGGGACTAGGAATTGGAGAGTACTCGGGGCTCCCTCTACTAGGCTGCCAAAACAATTGTCCTACCATATCTCCTCCCATGGAATTATGTCCAGAATTCTGACCAGACCCTGGGCTGGAACAATGGCCAGATCCAAGTAAAGGAAGATCTGGATAAGTCTTTCCTGCCCAAAAAGTAGAACTACTAACTTGCTCATTGACAGCAGCTCTCATTGGACTTCTGGAAGGACTTGATATAGAACTATCAGGAGCACTGCAAAGGGCACCACGAGAAGGAATTTGTATACTGGACAAGTGGCTATTTAATGGTCGTCTCTTAGGAGATCGAGAGGAGACATGTCCACTGGGAGAAAGATTAACTGGTTCTGTTGCCTCTTTTACGCTTATTTGTCCAACAGCAGATTGATCCTTAACAGCCAATCTTTGAAACCAAAAAAGGAAAAGAAATTATGTCAACCAGGGTGATGTAGTTACCAAAAGAAAGAAGCAAACAAACAAGTTAGACAAATGAGTTTTTTTCAAATAAGGAAAACAACTAGATACTTGAGCAGTTACAGAATCCCTTTGGGAATACATTCCATTTAAGTAACCTTCAGCATTTGCGTACCTTGGAGGGCTACCCAAGGCAGTCCGGTTACCAGTTTCATAATCACATGCTAGTGGACTACGTTGGCGTGAATCAGTAGGATCATCACTCTCAACAGAGCACTCACTTGAAATTGATGCAAAGACAAGTTCTCCATCAGCATCTGCAGGGTCCAGTCTGTGCCTGATGCATGCAGGCTTTGGGAGAGGCAGAAACAGGGATGGCTTTGAGCCCTTCTCTACTCTGGGTTTTGCAGATTGACTGATCCCAGAGTCTGCACGCACTACACTTGCTGGTGGCAAACCTGGAAGCGGAAGTGGTTGGGCTAGAGCCCTTTCAGCAAAACTTTGACATCTAGAGACATTCTTGGAAGGTGATGACGACCTCGACTGTGCTTGGAACTGAGAACCCTTCTCAGAAGCAATGTCACTGTTGTGTCTTTGAGATCCACCTGATTTACTCGGAGACTTAGCTTCAGCTGGACTCTTAAACTTGCGATGCAATGAATCAATAAAACTCTCTTTGGTTGCTTTCTTCTTTGCTTCCTTTGAAGATGACTTTCCCCACCATGAAGGCATATTTTCCCGTGCTAAAAGACATATGAAACCAATAAACAACCCACTAAAGTCTAAAACAATTCTTCAAACAATCCAGACTTACTAAATGACAACACATACGCAAAACAGAAAAGAGAGTAATATGACCTCAGTGAGAACTGGAGTGATAGTTGAAGTGATCTATCGCTGCATGTATGTTGTCATCTCAATTTTTTTTCAACAAAAGATGCTGAAGATATTATTTAGTCAAAGACATTCCGAAACAGAGACTCATAACAGGTTAGTAAGAAACCAAAAGAGCAGTTATAAATGATAGAATCAGTCGAGCAGTCATCTTCCTAATACAACCACGAAAAGCCAATTAAATTACTTCATTGACAAGGTATACCACGGAGAATCAAAAAGTGCCCACATCGTTAAGACTCTGGATTGGCATATCTAAAACGAGGCTGTCTCACCTCCCTATTGGTTGGGCTAGACGATTGTTTTATCACAATTTAATATTCTTTTGGGTTTCTGTGGTTGGGGGGGGGGGGAGTTGATTCCTCTTTGTGAGATTGGTGGGAAAAAAGATTTGAAAATGAGACCTCTCTACTTGCTTCTACTCCATTTTACACTTTCTCTACCTTTCGTGGGAATCGATCCTTGTTCCTTTAGGTAAATAACTTCAACATTCAACATTTCGACCACGTGCACCATCCAGCCTTTCTGGAGCATGGGTGCAGCACATACTACTCGATAAATTCTAAGAAATATGAACACAAAATAATTAGTTACTTCATTCACCACTAAGTCATACCCTTAGCGCCTACGGTGGTCGATTTAAGAACTTCCAACTCACCCACAACAAAAAGTTCATAAGATAAACTTAAGTTGACCTTCCCTACCCAATGATGATGGTAGCAGCCCCTCCCCCTCTTGCAACTTAAACACATTTTGATGCAAGTATTGGGCATATACAAGATTTTACCCCTAAAAAACTCCATTAGAGTATTTCCAAGATAATTTTCAATATCCGTATTTCAACACTCAGAAATGTCAAAACTTTGAGCAGGAAGACCAAGTCTTCTTGACATAACTCGTAAAGTACTCTTTCATGTTTTTTTGCTTTCTTTTCTTTTTCTTTGGTCTTCAGAAATGCCACCAAAGGTAGTAGCTTCTTTTAATAACAACAAAGTCCTAGCTGCCTGAGCACACCTCGACTAGTCCTTTCAAGTATCTATTACCTCCCACCAGCATATATATGCTGGGTACCTCTCCCCACACTGGCTTAGACAGATGGGAGAATTCACCTAGTGCAATCCATACTGGAATAAGAACCTTAATTCTCAAGAACATCACTCTAACTCCAAAATATTAAATATTTTCACTTCCTTACATGCAAAAAAAAAAAAAAAAAGTAAAGTGATCCTACTGATCTCTAATTCAAACTTCAATTTTCGATACTAATCCTAAAAACACAGCATTTCCGCGCAGATCTAGAACACAACAAATATACCAGGTAATCACACCACAGATTAAAATACTTAAAAAAAACAGAAAATGAACTAAAACTAAAGCAAAATTACCAAAACTCACCTTCAACTGACTACTTGTTGCATCGCAAGCTTAAACGAGCTCGTTTCTTCAGATTTGGACTATGAATCAACTCATGATTAGCTCAAATCAAACCCTAGAAACATTAGCTTCTTCCTCTCGCTGTCACACTCTGAGATTTCAACTGAGAGACGACAGAGGGAGATAGGAAGTTGCTGAAGAAGATGACATCGATAAAGCTTAGAAGAGATCGCGTAAGAATGGTGAAGGATAAAAATGGGAGTGTTGAAGCTAAGTATCAAGATAGGAGAGTTGTTTTGAAGGTAAAATGAATTTACTACTACAGTCAAAACATGAACAGTGTAATTTGTATCGTGTTCATTTTTCAAGAAACATTTAATAAACAGGACTAGTTTAATAAATGATTGGTTAAATTTTTAATTTTTTAAAAATAAGTCGTGGAAAAAACTAAAATGACATTTTTTACGGGACGAAGAAAATAAGAGTGATATTTAGTTTCGTCAACTTTTACAAATTTTATTTTTGGATTTATGTTATTTTTATTTGTTTCACACGTGGAAGATTGAAATGATCATCTTCTTTTGTTCAATTTGTGAGTGGTAGGATTGTGTATTAATCGATTTGGTTGGATTATGAAGTTTATCGTTTATATTTATTGGTTTGTAGGCATGTTAAACGTTATAAAATCATTAAGATATCGATTATTGAGCATTATCGATTTGACTGTCAGTTTAACCGTTAAGATTTCGCACAAAAAAAATTACTTAGAAACAAAGCTAAGTATCAAGATAGGGGAATTGTTTTGAAGGTAAAATGTATTTACTACTACAGTCAAAATAATGAACAGTGCATTCGTAACGTGTTCATTTTTCAAGAAACATTTAATAACTAGAACCAGTTTAATAAATGATAGGTTATATTTATTATTTTTTCACGAGGCGTGGAAAAAACTAAAATAACATTTATTATGGGATGAAGAAAACAGGAGGGATATTTAGTTTTGTCAACTTTTACAAATTTTGTTTTTGGGTTTATGTTATTTTTATAAGACATTTTTGTTTTTACACATTGGAAGATTGAAAAGATCATCTTTTTTTGTTCAATTTGTAGGTAGTAGGACTACGTATTGATCGGTTTGGTTGGATTTTAAAATTTATCATTTATATTTATTGGTTTGTAAGCATGCTAAAGTTATAGAATCATTAAGATATCGTTCTATCGGTTATTGAGCATTATCGGTTTGATTATCAATTTAACAATAAAGATTTCACACACAAAAAAGTTACTTAGAAACAAAGTGACGAACCAAATGCACCATGCACACGAGTTGACAAATTGCATCTTGCTCAAGATAGGAGAGTTGTTTTGAAGGTAAAATGAATTTACTACTACAGTCAAAACATGAACAGTGTGATTCGTAACGTGTTCATTTTTCAAGAAACATTTAATAAAGAGGACTAGTTTAATAAATGATTGATTAATTTTTTAATTTTTTTTAATAAGTCGTGGGAAAAACTAAAATGACATTTATTATGGGACAAAGAAAATAGAGTGATATTTAGTTTCGTCAACTTTTACAAATTTTGTTTTTGGATTTATGTTATTTTTATAAGAAATTTTTGTTTCACACATGGAAGATTGAAATGATCATCTTCTTTTGTTTAATTTGGGTGTCGGTAGGATTGCGTATTAATCGATTTGGTTGGATTTTAAAGTTCATCGTTATATTTATTGGCTTGTAGACATGCTAAACGTTATAAAATCATTAAGATATTGTTATATCGATTATTGAGTATTATCGATTTGATTATCAATTTAACCGTTAAGATTTCCCACAAAAAAAATTACTTAGAAACAAAGCTTAGTATCAAGATAGGAGAGTTGTTTTGAAGGAAAAATGAATTTACTACTACAGTCAAAATAATGAACAGTGCATACGTAACGTGTTCATTTTTCAAGAAACATTTAATAAATAGGAGCAGTTTAATAAATGATAAGGTTATTTTTTTAATAAGGCGTGGAAAAAACTAAAATGACATTTATTATGGGACGAAGAAAATAGGAGGGACACTTAGTTTCGTCAACTTTTACAAATTTTATTTTTGGGTTTATGTTATTTTTTTAAAAGACATTTTTTGTTTTTACAGATCATCTTCTTTTATTCAATTTGTGAGTGGTAGGATTACGTATTGATTGGTTTGGTTGGATTTTGAAGTTTATCATTTATATTTATTGATTTGTAGACATGCTAAACATTATAGAATCATTAAGATATCGTAATATCGATTATTTAGCATTATCAGTTTAAAAGTTAAGATTTCACACAAAAAAAATTACTTAGAAACAAAGCCAAGTATCAAGATAGGGGAGTTGTTTTTGAAGGTAAAATGAATTTACTACTACCGTCAAAACAATGAACAGTGAATTCGTGACGTGTTCATTTTTCAAGAAACATTTAATAAATAGGAGCAGTTTAATAAATGATTGGTTAAATTTTTAATTTTTTTTAGTAAGGTGTGAAAAAAATTAAAATGACATTTATTATGTGATGAAGAAAAGAAGAGGGATATTTAGTTTTGTCAATTTTACAAATTTTATTTTTGGGTTTATGTTATTTTTATAAGACATTTTTGTTTTTACACATGGAAGATTGAAAATATCATCTTCTTTTGTTCAATTTGTGAGTGGTAGGACGGTGTATTAATTGATTTGATTGGATTTTGAAGTTTATCGTTTATATTTATTGGTTTGTAGACATGTTAAAAGTTATAAAATCATTAAAATATTATTATATCAGTTATTGAGCATTATCGATTTGATTATAAGTTAACAGTTAAGATTTTACACAAAAAAATTACTTAGAAACAAAGTGACAAACTAAATGTACTTTGCACACGAGTTGGCAAATTGCATCTTGCTAAAAAGTAAATATTAACATTTTGTAGAATAATCGAGAGTTTGAGACAGTTAAAAATGAAAGTGCGAAACTGTTAGGATTCTTAGAGAAGGAACGAGTCATAGGAAGATGAACGGAAAAATCTAAATCAATTGACTTTGAGTTTCCTTTGTCTTTTTTCGAATTCCTAGATTGACGTATGTTGTATATAACTTTCAACTTGTTGAAGGGAGGTTGAAACCTTAAAGTTCGATGAAAGAGAGAACTTTAATCTCTTATTTTTTTGGTTAAAATATGACTTAATATTCCCATAAGCCCCTTTAAATAAGAATTTAATTACAACAATAGGAAGTGTAATCCTTATGAAAGTAGGAAACCTAAATCATATTTCAAACTAATAACTATAGCTAAACCTAATCTTTATAGAGCTATGAAACATAAATCTTGTTTTAAAATGATAAATAAAGCTACTAAAAATATATTTAATCACTAACTTAATTGGCTTTAACACATCCACAACATTACCTCCCTCACGTTGAAAGTGCTTGTTCTCAAGCTCGAAACATCTAATAAATAAGGGCAACTTGGTAAATGGTAGCTTTTTTTTTTCTTTTCTTAATGATGCGTGGTTTTTACACATGGAAGACAGAAAAGATCATCTTTTTCTATTTAATTTGTGAGTGGTAGGATTGCGTATCGATCGGTTTGATTTAATTTTGAAGTTTATCGGTTATACTTATCGATTTGTAGACATGCTAAGTTGTTATAGAATCATTAAGATAGTAATTTATCGTTTATTGATCATTATCGGTTCGATTATCATTTTAACAGTTAAGATTTCCCAAAAAAAAAAAACAATCGCTTAGAAATAAGATGACAAACCAAATGAACCATGCACATGAGTTGACAAATTGCATCTTGCTAGCAATCAAACACTAACATTTTATAGAATAACCAAGAATTTAAGACAATCATAAATGAAAGTACAAAATTGTTATAATTCTTAGAGAAGAATCGAGTCACAAGACGATGATGAACAGGAAAATTTAAATTAATTGACTTCAACTTTTTCTTGCCTTTGTTTGAATTTCTAGATCGACCTGTTTTGTATATAACTTCAGCTTGAAACCTTAGAGCTCAATGGAAGAAAGAACTCTGATCACTTATTTTATATTTAAAATACGACCTAATGATTTACTCCTCAGAAACTCCTTTAAATAGGAGTTTTATTACAACAATAGAACGTCTAATCCTTATGAAATAAGAAACCTAAATCCTATTCCAGACTAATATCTATAGCTAAATTTAATCCTTATAAATCTATGAAACAAATATTTTATTCAACAATAATAAAGAAATCTACTAAAAATATAATTAATTACTTAATTTAATTGGCTTCAACGCATTCACAACTTTATCTCTCTCACGTTGAAAGAGTTTGTCCTTAAACCCGATACATATAATAAATAAGGGCAAGTTAATAAAATAGTAGCTTATATTTATTATTTTTCTTAATAAGGCGTGAAAAGGCTAAAGTGATACCTATTTTAAGATGAAGGAAGTAGGAGGGATATTTAGTTTCGCCACCCTTTACCAATTTTGTTTTGCGATTTATATCATTTTTATAAGAGATTTTTATATTTCAACGTGAAAGATTGAAAAGATCATCTTCTTCTGTTCAATTTGTGAGTGGTAGGACTGCGTATCGATCGGCTAGATTAGATTTTGAAGTTTATCGGCTATACTTATTGATTTGTAGATATATAAAATGGTATAGAATCGTTAAGATGTTGATTTATCATTATCAGTTCAATTATCAATTTAACAGTTAAGATTTCATACACAAAAAATAAAAATCACTTAGAAACAAGGTGACAACCTAATGAATTATGTACATGAGTTGAGAAATTGTGTCTTGCTCAAAAGAAAACATTAATATTTTGTAGAATAATTGAGAGTTTGAGACAGCCAGAAATGAAAATATGAAACTGTTAAGATTCTTAGAGAAGGATCGAGTTACAAGATGATGAACAAGAAAATCTAAATCAATTGACTTCGACTTTTCATTGTCTTTGTTCGAATTCCTAGATCGACCTATTTTGAATATAACTCCAGTTCGCTGAAGGGAGGTTGAAACCTTAAAATCCAATGGAAGAGAGAACTCTAATCTCTTAATTTTAAAAAAAAAATTGAAACATAATGATTTATTCTTCAGAAACTCCTTTAAATAAAAGTTTATTATAACAATAGGAAATCTAATCCTTATGAAATTTGGAAACCTAAAATTCTATTTCAGACTAATAGCTATAGCTAAACCTAATCTTTATAAATCTAAGAAACATAAATTCTATAATAGAATAATAAAGAAAACTACTGAAAATATAATTAATTACTTAATTTAATTGGCTTCAACGCATACATAACATTACCTCCCTCATGTTGAAAGATCTTGTCCTCAAGCTCGAATTTCACGACAATCATCCTAAACTTCTTTAATAGCGTTATCACCCGAATCATTCAATTTTAGTCAAAAAAATCGTATGCACTAGTGAGTGGCTGAATATTGTTCGTCACAATTATAGCATTATCCCTTAGCTCTTCTCTTGTTAATTGCTTAATAAAAGAAATTTGGTTGCTGGTATAGATATTAGTTGTTATGCCCCAAAAATTTCTAAGTTAAGACCCGAACTATTCTTCATTTATGTATAAAGTCGTGTCGGGTGATTCTTAAATTATGTGTAGGTGTTAAGGTCAATTCTTTAGTGTGAAAATAGATTTGGACCTGAATTAAGGTCACAAAAATCTCCTAGCACAAAGTTGAGTTGAAAGTTTCCATACCGATTAAGTTTTGAGGTATGATTCTACTTGGGTCAACTTCAAACAACCATATCTCTCAGAATATAAAGAGTTACGTGGCCCATAACCTATCAAATTAAAGGTATTTGAATCCTCTTTCCAAAGCCACACATTTTGCTTCAATCCGAGTAAAAAGTTATGGCCATTTTAGTAACCTGATACAGTGCAGTGACGAATTAGCCGACGGGAAAACATTAAAAAGGGTCTTTTTGTCTTTTTACCTCTAAGAAAATCCTAAATGAAATTCTGGACTAATAAAATTCCCAAACCAATCAGATTTTCATCTCTTAATTCCCTATTCTCTTCTCTCTC
This sequence comes from Solanum appendiculatum, assembly GCA_018342035.1. Lineage (NCBI taxonomy): Eukaryota > Viridiplantae > Streptophyta > Magnoliopsida > Solanales > Solanaceae > Solanum > Solanum appendiculatum. The sequence continues at coordinate 1,540,443 of JAGDQO010000378.1, read as the reverse complement.
AAACCCTAAATCAAAACCCTAAAGAAAAATCAAGTCATAGGACTTTCATTCAAGATTCATTCTATCTTTTTCAAGATTCCTCTTCAAGGTAAGTCGTTCTTCATGAATTCCATTCTTTCCAACTCAAATTCTTTCATACAATTATGAATCATTAACGAAAATCATAATTCTTGGCCATAGAGTTATCAAGAAACTAATTCAAGAATCTCAAGAAAGGTTTTCTGGAGTGTTCTTCTTCAAGCTAGGGTTTCAAGTTTTCCAATCAAGTTCTTTTTCAAGATTCTTCAAGAACTTTGTTCTTCCAGGTATGTAAGGCTATCATTGTGTTGGACTAGTTCGTCCTCACGCCCTACATGTACTTTCAAATCAGTAAAAGAATAATCTAGGTTCTATCCTTAGATTCGAGTATTCTTGAGATGAGTTGATTCTGAGTTCTTGAGTTCCTAATTCTTTTTGAAATTGTATTCCTAATTATTGAATTGCTATATGTTATGCATTGAGATTTTTGAGTTGATTCGTTCATGTCTATATTTCAGCATAAACCCTATTAATTGAGTATTTTTTAGATGAGTAGTATCGTTGAGTTCTTGAGTTCTGAGTATTGAGTTTTTCTATATTGTTATTGAGATTCTTGAGTTGAGTTGTTCATGTCAATATTTCAGCATGAATCCTACTTTGAGTTATAAATTTTGAGAATCTTTTAAAGCCAATATTTTTATTTTAAACTGAGTTTTTGAGAAAGTAAGGATGAGTTTGAGAATCTTTTTAGAACAAATGTTTTGTCTTTAAAATTGATTTTGAGAAAGAGTAAAAGATGAGTTTTGAGAAAAGTATAGGGAACTAAGTAATTCCCTAAGAGAATAGTTTTAATTTGAGAAAAGAGAAACTTTGCTTTCTAATTGAGTTTATGAGTACAGAGATACTTCAGAGTAGTTACCTCTTTTAAGAGGATCTTTTGAGTAATTACCTCAAATTGAGAAAAGAGAATGTTTTTAAACATTGAGCATGAGCAATAATTTTGGGAGTAGTATTGAGCACCGATATGAGGGAGAGTTCAGACAACTCACAGCCCCCATAAACCATGTCTTCCAACATGGGTTCAGTATCATACTTTTTTGATGAATCCTTATAGCTTAGTAGATCCACTTAGTTGAGAGGTTCTATACCCCAGCACGGTATAGGACAGTTCTGGCAGCGTGGGCGAGACGATGTATCATCATGTAGCTTATAGTGATGGTTGTCGGTTAGAGAATCTCCCAAATAAGAGTAAAAAGCATTTTATTGTATTTTTATATACATCCTTGCGTTAACATATTTTATTTATAAAGTTTTAAATGTTTTCATCTCTTGTTATTGCTTTGTATTGAGTTGAGTTGAGGTAATCATTCTTCCAGCCCTATCAGTTCAGTTATTTATCCATTCAGCTATATTACATACTCGTACATTCAATGTACTGATATCATTCGACCTACATCTTTTTATGATGCAGATACAGGTGTTCAGGATCATCAACAGGCGCTTCATTGAGATCACTTAGCACTCCTAGTTAGCTTTGGTGAGCCTCCTTGCATTCCGGAGGACCCCGCTTTTCTTTCTGTTATTAGTTGGTTGAGGTGTCGTGGGTCTTGTCTGGACACCTATCTTAATGTTAGAGGCTTCATAGATAGCTAGAGTTGAGGAGTCCTTCAGTATTTACTTTTCCTGAGATGTTTTTTTTAAAAAACTATAATACTTATGTTATTGAGTATTTTTAAATGTTCAAAAATTCTATTTTAAGCTTTTTATCGCTTGAGTAAGTCTTTCGCTAAGTATTCAGCCAGGCTAAGGGTTTGCTTGGGGACCAGCAATGGTTCTCGAGTGCCGGCCACGTCCAGGGTGTAGGCTCGGAGCGTGACATTAATAGAGGTAAATATGTTGATTAAATTAATAGTAGATTTTGCCGAGTTTGTTGTGTTGTCAAGACTTATATGAGACTACTGTCATGTCCTCACATGAATACTACTTTTATTGTTATTGATTTTGTTCTAAGGCCTTGGAAACATTCATGACCGCCGATAAGTCATGTGGATTGAGCAACTGCACATCCATTCTGATTAATTCATTCAATCTCACCATAAATATTTTCACGTGTAAGTGTTTTAGAATAAACTCATCAACCCAAGCAAGCTTTTCTTAAAACTGAGTTGATAAAGTTCAAATGTATCAATCTATCGAAGTGTGATCAATCCACCCACTATGTTGTTATTACTTCAGAAGGTTCAAATAGTTGAAAACAACGTTTCTAAAATTCTTCCCAACTCATTGAGCGATTTGCTCATTTAAGCTGATAATACCATAATTGTGCTTCTCTCAACATGTGAAATTCAGCCACTTCAACCTTTTTTGCTTCCGTTGTATGTTGATTTTCAAAAAAATATTCATAGCAATACGTCCAAATTAATAGGTCGTTAGTGTCGTCATAAGTAGAAAAAATCATCCTTGCATAGTTACATACATTGGTATTGTCGAATAGAAATTATCACTTGTTGGATGATTTTGATTGGGTGGTTAAATAGATAGTGTATTGCGTCTAGTAGCATGATTTGTTGATTAGCCTGTCGTTGGAGCACTACTTGACTCTATTTCATGGGCTGCTGATTTTGTAGAGCCAATTTTCAAGTCAGAAAAATGCTCTTAAATGGATTGAGCAATTTTTTCGCCGAGACGTTATTCAATTTTTGTAAGTTTAGAGTTCATTAGTGTTTTTGTAAACACATTCTTTTTGGAACCTAGAATTGATTCTCATTGCTCATTATATCAAGCCCTAGCACTAAAGTGTTAGGATTCTTAGAGAAGGATCAAATCACAGGATGCTGAATAGGAAAATCCAAATCAATTGACTTTGATTTTTTCTGACTTTTGTTCGAATTTCTAGATCAGCCTATTTTGCATGTAACTCCCATTCATTGAAGGGAGACTGAAACCTTAGAGTTAAATGAATGAGAGAACTTTAATCTCTTATTTTTTGTTAAAATATAATTTAGTGATTTATTGATCAAAGCCTCTTTATATAGGAGTTTTATTACATCAATGGAAAGTCTAATTCTTACGAAAGTAGGAAACCTAAATTCTATTATAGATTAATAACTATAGTTAAACATAATCCTTATGAAGTTATGAAACATAAATTCTATCCTAGAATAATAAAGAAAGCTACTAAAAATATAATTTAATACTTAGTTTAATTGACTGCAATGCATCCATAACAAAAACTAAATCCTAAGTTAAAGACTCTATATACTTAATGGTATAAAAATTATTTATTAATTTACTATCGATATCAGTTAATCCATTAAGAAAAAAAATCTCAAATCACTAAGAATCGATATAAAAAAAATTAAAATTGTTACCGAAATCGCTAAACCAATAATCTATTATCAATAAACTGATAACTTTTTTTATTCAATTTATCATTTCAATTCGATTATGAACAACCTTAGTAAATAATCATAAGAGATTAATTCTTCATAATTCGAAGTAACAATTTTCTTGGAGGGGAGTTTAATTTTATAGTCCTTTACACACTTATTTTTTATTGGCGAAATGGTCTGATGGACTCTTATACTTGTATGAGTTTGTATTCTGAACCTTTCTACTTGACTCTTTGTCAATTGAACCCTTACTCTCAATGAAACTCAATATTTTAAGCCCCTTTGACCATTGACCAAGCTTATGTGGCAATTTAATTATTGAGCTGACACCAATACGTGATTTCACGCGTAGAAGGAGAGTGAACTCAAAATTTAGACTAAAACTAAAAAAAAAAATTTAAAAAAAGACCAAAAATAAAAGAAAATTTAAAATATTTTTTTTCACTTCTTTCTTCTTTCCCTCCTAGCCCACCCTATTTCTCTTTCTCTCTCTAATCACCATTACCTTCTTCCTCATCCAAACCCATTTCTTTTTTTTTTCTCCCCTTCACAGCCCTCTCCAATTTTTTTTTCTCTTTCCTTTTTTTTTCATATTTTCTTTCTTTCTAGAGAAATGAAAATGTGTTGTTTTGATAGATTTGTTTTTCTTTTCATTTTTCTGGGTTATTTACATCCATAAAGTGATAAAGATTCAATAGTCTTGAATTATGAAAACTGATTGTTGAATGTCTTTGTGAAATTAGGTGAAATGTGTTATGTAAAAATATTGTGATCTATTGAGATATTTTAATGGTGATTTATTGGCATTAATGGAGAAAAAGAATTTATGGTGGTTCAATTAGTGGATGTAAATGTTGGTAAAAAAAATACAATCAAGAGTTATGAATGTTGGAAACTTCGAAAAAAAATCGAATTATGATTTTTAAGATCTTGAAGAGCATGGTCATGGCTATAGACAATGGCAGCCTTGAAGAAGAAAAAAATTAAAGAGAATGAAGATGGTGTTAATGGTGGTTGTGGGTTGAGGGAGGGGGAGGAAAGGTGAGAGAAATAGCTATTTTATTTTATTTTTGTAAATAGAAAATTTATTATTTTTGTCTTTTATGAAATAACATTTTTGGTTAATAATTTAAAAATATTTATGAAATAATTATGACATGGCATTATCAAATCTGACGTGGATATGACATGTCATTTATGTAAGGGAGAATGAGTTACACACATGGTTGGAGGGGTTTAAAAGTCTCATTTTAATTGAGTTTAAGGGTTCAGTTGACAAATGGTCAAGTAGAAGGGTTCATAATACAAACTCATACAAGTACAAGGGTCTATCAAACCATTTCGCCTTTTTTATTTGATGTCATTTTTGTTTTTGCACATAAAATTCTTTCATTTTTAAACCTAAAAGATTAAAAAATTAAAGTCATTTTTTATGGTTTGATGTCATTTTTATTTTCGCACATAAAATTCTTTCATTTTTAGACTAAGAGATCAAAAAATTAAAGTTTTTTTAATTCAATTCGTTAGTAATCATAAGAGATTGATTCCCCTCTCCTCTTTTGATTTGATTTTATATGACCAAATTTTACTAATGTTGTACGAAATACTCAACGCCTAACATAGATATTTGTTCCTTCTAAATTAAATAATTTAATTTAAAAATTATAATTACACATCCTGAGGAGTTGGTCTCGGATAATAATAAGTTTGCATGCGAGGTTTATCAGCATAACCCTGATTATTTTTGAAATAACCTTTTAATTTATTAATTTCAGAAGAAATCTCTTCTTTATGATTAAAAGAATTTTCAATTTTTTCAACAAAATCTTCAAAAAGATTTATAGGTTTTAAACTTAATCCCGCAATTTATTTATTTAATTTTGAAAACTTCGCATCAAGAAGTTCTTCTAAATCATTTAAAGATTTAAATTTGAATCCCTGAATTTCAGGAGGTCGTTGGATATTAGCAATGGCAACTGGAACTTCTGAAGTAGCTTTTGAAGTTGAGGCCACATCAGACGCCTTTTTGCTGTTGCTGATTTCCTTTATCAAAAGAATTAACTCATCAAGCTTTTTATCAAGGGAACTTATATGTTCACCCAAAACTTTGACATAAAGACTTAAATAATTATTTTGAGAAATAATTTTATTTATTTCAGCGATGCTTATTCCCGCAACATTATTTTCAATAAATCTTTGAAAGGCTTCAAAAGTAATAAATGTATTATTAGGTAAGACAAAAGATGATTGAGGAGGGTAAATGGTTTTACAAATTTTTCCACTCCCATCTTTATAAGATCTTTCCAAAACATTGATATACAAAAGAAGATAAGTGGTTATAAACCATGGTACGAAATACATAATTTGATTATGTAATGCACGAATTTCATAAAACTCTTGAGAAATATTATGAAGGTCATCTTTACTATAAGTATTAAATAACCAAGTTTTGAATTGGTTCCATTTTTTATCAAAAAATTCTTTTTGAATGTAATTTCTCGCCTGTGAATCAAGACTAAAATCAATTTGGTGTGCAAACATCTAAATACTATCTGCATTGAATCCCATTCCAGAATTCGTAGGTATATCACCTATTTGAGAAGCAGTAAGTATATCACCCTGCGTGTTAACCACCTGCACAATATTAGTTCGAGGATCCACTTTAATCACCTCTGTAACCTTTACCTCTGGTCTTTCTGTAGAAAGAGTATGGAGAGACGCTGCCCGATTTCTAGCCAATTTATAAATTGGTTCAATTGGAGAAATATGATTTACCATTGGTCGACGCATTCTCTGATCTGAGAATGAATGTCTAGAAAAGCTAGATGATTGATCATCAAATTTCCCAATAGAACTATTATTAAACTGAATCGTTATCCTACCATCAAGATTCTGAGATATATGAGAATACTCAGTATTACTGACTTCATTAGTCAATTGTTCAGGAGCTATTACTGAGTTTAGAGTCCAAGTAGACGGAAAATCAATCTCATCCCACAATATCGTTCTTCTTATGGTAATTTTTGATCTTGCAAAGTTGGTTTCCATTAACACCGTTTGCTGCGAAGTGTCGTATAACTTGCACTTTGGATTCAAAGTTGATAATAGACGATAATAAATTCTATAAGACAAGCATAATAATTCTGAGCCTGGCGCATAATTATAACCATGTGTTTTAACATTTAATGTCAAAGCATCCAGAATATTCACATCCGAAAGAGATAATTGCAAATTAGGCTGAGTATTAAAATATATTGGACCATATGCAACAGTAGATTCTATCGAACCTATCAATGATTGTCTGAAATTATAATTTTTAGCATCTCTTAGAGCTGCCATAAATGTTTCAGGTAACCCTTTCAAAGTAAGAGGTTTAAATGCAATCTGCAGCATGCCAATATGCATAAAATTAAACTGATTTTTATATAAATTAATATCACGCTCACTTAACAAACGAATAGTTTGTTCTGAAGAATTCAAAGCAATAGATTGTTCAGTAGTTTTTATCAATTGCTTGGAAGATAGTTTATCAAACCATCCATAGTCGTAAACAGTCTTTATCGAGACTTTTGGAATCGTCCATTTATTCAATAAATCTAAATTTTGAGGTATATCTATCTCCTGTAACCTAGTACTTTTAGTACTCGAGTCTCCCTGTTCCATATGAAAACAAGACAATAGTTGTTCATATCTATATCAAATATTTTAACTTCTTTAAACATATGTTTACCATGAAAATCCTTAGGCTCTGATACCAACTTATAGGATGTGCTTATTTCAATAAAAATAAGAGATTGATTCCTCTCTCCTCTTTTGATTTGATTTTATATGACCAAATTTTACTAATGTTGTACGAAATACTCAACGCCTAACATAGATATATATTCCTACTAAATTAAATAATTTAATTTTAAAATTATAATTAAAACAAATATTTTTATTGAAATACATTCTCTTTCTCTTATATTAGAAGAGGGAGTTTCGGCCAAAGCACGCAGCAGGTCAACATGTTTGCTTTTGGCATTTTAGAACGTTTTGGTCATTTTTATTTATTATGTGCATTTGGTGATTGTTCTCTAGGCTTCAATACATTATATCAATTTTTGTGTTGACTATTATATCCTTTTGCACTAAAAACGGCTAAGCATAAAAAAGTGACATGTCATAACTTTGTGACTACTGTGTCATGTATCAACACGCAACCCATTTGCTTCTTTGCAATTCCTAGGTAAGACCCAATCCAACCCTTTTGTGCTCTCATTAACTCATTAATATGTCTCCACATTTATCTTTTTTTTTTTGGCTGACTAAAATTCATCAACAAAATTTCAAATAAGTAACTAAATAAATCATCAAAATAATTAGGAGTTATTTAGTGATAGGTTAGAATTATATTGACATTATAAATATTATAAATTGTGATAATTAATAATTAAAAGTATTTTTAAAATATAAAAAATTTAATTGACTCTTGAAATTCTATCATTCCACATAAAATGAAATAGAGGAAGTAACATGTATTATTTGGAAACAACATAAAAGGTACTATAAATCTCAATAATTAACAATTTGAAATATTTTAAAACATATAAAAAATTTGGTGACTCTTAAAATTCTATATGTGCCATATAAATTGGGACAAAGGAGTAATATACATTTTTTTAAAATTTAGAATTAATAAATATATATATACACCAGACCCCGAAAGGCCTCATACAAGCGACATAGCATACATACATACAAGATCATAGAGATTGAGCGTTTCATAGGACTTCCTACGACACGTAGGACTTCCTACAGTCTGTAGGTTTGACTAGTGGAACACTACCTTAGAGGAATTTTTGGGTTAGGGTATGTTCTTATGCTAAATGGGAAAGTCATTGCTTATGCTTCAAGACAACTCAAGATTCATGAGAAGAACTATCCTACTCATGACTTATAATTAGCGGCGATTGTGTTTGCTTTAAAGACTTGGAGGCATTATTTATATGGTGTGCATGCTGATGTCGTTACCGACCATAAGAGTTTGAAATATGTGTTAAAGCAAAAGGATCTAAATCATTGCATATATAAAATTTTAAAATTATGTAAAAAATATTATAAATCACAAAAATTAAAAATTAAAAATATTAAAAAGATATATAAAAAGTTCAATTGACTTTCAAAATTTTGTTAGTACCACATAAATGGAAACATGGGGATTAACATATATTATTCAAAAATTACGTAAAAAATACTATAAATCACAATATTTAATAATTTATAATATCAAAAAGTCATATCAAAATTTGATTGACCCTCCAAATTTTATCTGTATTACATAAATTGAGACTGAAAAATAATATATATTGGGTCCGTGCTAGCACAAGCTCCAATATCTAGTATCTTTTTATAAAAATCAAGTCTGGACAAATTTTGATTAAAAAAAGAAGAAGAATATCTCTAGCTAATAGTTTGCTCAATTATATAATTATTAGATATATGAGCATGTATCAGGGCGAGCTCAATATATGTTACTCTCTTTGTCATAATTTATGTGACAGTAGGAATTTGGAGATTTATCCAAATTTTTATATGGTTTTAAATGTTTAAAGTTGTTAATTATTGTGATTTGTATTACTTTTTATGTAATTTTCAAATAATATAATATTGCTTCATTTGTCCCAATTTATGTAACACATATAGAATTTCAAAAGTTAACCAATTTTTTTAAATTTCTTTTAAATACTTCAAGTTGTCAATTATTGTAATTTTTAGTATTTTTTTAATGTAATTTTCAAATAATACATGTTACTTTCTCTGTCCCAATTTATGTGACACCGATAGAATTTCGAAGGTGGACCGAATTTTTATACGTCTTTTAAATATTTTAAGTTGTTAATTATTGTGATTTATAGTATTAATTTTCAAATATATAACAATTTAAAAAAGAAACATAAAATAAACAAATTAAAACCAAAAAAGTACATAATTTCTAGCCGCTTCTACAAAATGACCAAGTTACCCTTGTCTAGGAAGCATGCATGTTGATGATGACCTACTTCCTAGACTTCTCTATACAATAGTATTAAGGAAGAATCCATCGGTGGCCTATTAAAGTTGGCACAAATTTTCACTTAGACACCTTAACTACGCTTTGTTCATTTTAGGCAGCTCATGTCAGATTTTATTATGTCATTTTGACACTTTTCTCTGACATAGTATGTTGAGTGTAATACACTCAAAGTCCGCGCGTGAAGGGCTTTTTTTAGGCAAAAAAATAATTTTTAAAAATTGATCATCTTCTTCACTCTTTCTTTGTGATTATCTCCTCCACCGCACACGATCAACCCACCGCTGCTGTCATCATCGCCATTAATCTTATTACAATCAAGTTAATTTTTTAAATTTTTAATTTTTTCAGATCTGAAAATCACCACAACATCATCATCTTCTCATTCTTTTTCTTTAGATCAACAATTAAATTTCAGCGCCACGAAATGATTACTGTATCTCTTAATCACATATTTGAATCCTCTTAACATATGAGAACTGCAAAAAAAATAATCTTCCATTGTTAGTTAATAACTAGATTTTTAGAAGTAAAGAAAAGAAAAAAAATCGTGCTTTCGTAAATTAATTTGCAAAATAATTAAATTCTTTTGAAAGTGTTTCTTGAAAAGACGATATGAGTGGGAAAAGGGTTGAGGTTGGGGGTAAATTAAAGAGGACGTCGGTGGCGTGGAGGAGTTGGGGTTGGGATGGGTGGTGTGGAAAAGACACCTGGGTTGGGTGAGGTGAAGAAGACGCCTGGGGTGGGTTTCTGTAAAAAATTTTTTTTTAGAAGTGATGAATTCCTTTTTTAAAAAAATATTATTCTTTGAGTTTAAAATGCCACATGTCATCAAGTCAGTAGCCACTTTTTTTTTTACTTAAAATTCATTATTTGAGAATTATTTTTTATATCTATGCCATGTGTCTTCGTTTAATTCATCACTTTGACACGTCATCGGCGAGTGTATTACACATACTTTATATTTTTGGGTGATTATTAAAAAAGTGTCAAAATGACATTACAAGATCCTACATAAAGTGTCTAAAACAAACAAAACTCAATTAAAGTGTCTAATTGAAATTTAATGCCAACTTTAAGGGCCATGATGGATTCATGTGCTCATACCAATTACAAGGAGAAAAATTTTGGTGCTGTCGAAATTGACACATAGATGAACACACTGAGCCTTGCCCACAATCCGTAAGGATGAAAAGAAGAAGAGCAAAATAATTTGGGGAAAAATTCTTCATCTTATTTCTGTACAAGTGTGAGTATTTATACAAGGAGAAGTAGCTAATCAATAACTACCTTAGAGCTGGCACTAAGCTCCTAGAATCTTCAGCTACTCACTATGCTAACAGAATAACTAACTGATTGTCCTAACTAACCGATTAATGATTAATAACAATTTAATTAGCTAATCTAATCTCAACACCCCCCTCAAGTTGGAGGTGTGGAGAACACTGACAACTCGTGTAATGCTATAGAATGTTTAATCCCAGTCAGTGTATTTGTCAAGATGTCGGCCAACTGATTGTCGGAACCTATATGGTGCAATAGAATAAGGCCTGCTTGTAGGAGATTTCTCACAAAATGACAGTCAACTTCAATGTGCTTTGTTCTCTCATGAAATACATGATTTCTAGCAATGTGGAGGGCTGATTGGCTATCACAATAGACATCAAAAGGTGTTGGTGATGGTACTGCAAGTTCCTTTAGTAATCTGTTGAGCCAGACGAACTCACCTGCAAACTTTCTCAATGCCCTGTACTCTGCCTCAGCTGAAGATAGTGATATGGTTTCTTGCTTCTTTGATTTCTAACTTTAAGGACTGTTACCTAATATCACAATGTAACCACTACTGAATTCCTGGAATCAGGGCAAGCAGCCCAGTCAGAATCACAGTAAGCTCTAACATTATAGGACTTGTCATGTGACATGAAGATCCCTAAGGTAGGATCTGTTTTGAGATACCTCAAGAGGTGAAATGCTGCTTTTAAGTGAGGCTCCCTGGGTTCTTGCATGAATTGATTAAGGTGCTGCACACTATAAGATATATCCATCCAAATGTTGGTTAGAAAGTTCAGCTTTCCAACAAGTTTTCTGTAAAATGTAGGATCTGAAAGTGGAGGCCCTTCCTTTGCATGAAGTTTTACGGCAGCGTCCAGTGGAGAAGTGTAGCTGCTCATGTTGGAAATGTTGTAGTTCTTTAGTAGATCAAGAGCAAACTTCCTTTGGGAAATGATGAGACCATCATCTTTGTAAAGTACTTCCATCCCAAGAAAATAGTGCAATTTTCGTAAATCTTTATTTCTGAACTTGTTATGCATGAAGGTCTTAAGCTCTTCTATTTCAACCACATCTCTACCAGTTAATAGGACATCATCTACATAAACAGCCACAAAGACGATGGAATCTGCAGTTTTCTTGTGAAAAAGTGAGTAATCATTCAGAGAGTGGGTGTAGCCCCTAGAGCATAGGACCTCAACTAGCATACCACTGTCGACTAGTTTGCTTTAGTCTATATAGTGATTTGTTCAATTTGCAGACCAATCCTGATCTACTACCAGGCCTGGGGGAACCTCCATATACACTTCCTCATGCATCTCTTTATGAAGGAAAGCATTATTCACATCAAGTTGATAAATGTTCCATCCTTTCTTTACTGTTGTAGTCAGCAAAGCTCTCACAGTAGTCATCTTAATCACTGGTGAGAAAGTCTCAGTGTAATCAATTCCAGCTTGTTGAGTGTATCCCTTCACTACAAGTCTTGCTTTGAACCTTTCAATCTTCCCATCAGCTTTGAGCTTCACCTTATACACCCACTTACAACCTATTGCCCTTTTACCATTTGGTAAGTCTACCAGGTCCCAAGTATGATTTGCATGAAGTGCCTCAACTTCCTGAGTCATGGCTAGTTGCCAAGCAGGGTTCATAGTAGCTTCTTCATATGAAGAAGGCTCATCATCAGTACTGATGTTTCTCACAAGGGCTTGACTCTCAGCTTCCAGAATCTCAGGTGGTATGTGGTGGTGTTTTGAAAAGACAGCATTTAGGGAAAAGTGGTTGGCTGGGTTAGTTGTGATATTGGGCAAAATATAGTCATGGAGATAAGTAGGTAATCTATGTGATCAGTGAGGTCTATTGGGAATTGCAATTGATTCACTACTATGAGGGACAGTAGAAGGTAGCTGAGGAGAAGGTGGAAGGTGTGTTAATGGTAAATCAACTGATTGAGGCAATAAGGTGTCAGCTGGTTTGTTTCTTGCATCAAGTACATTATCTTCAACATGTGGTATAGTTTTTGAACCAATTTCAATATTAACAGATTCAATAAAAGATACATAATTTAAAACAAAAGGAAAAGAAGACACATCAGAGACAACAACAAAAGGGAATATGCTTTCTTTAAAAACTACATCTCTAGAAATATGTATTTTTCTTGTGGCTAAACTGAGAACTTTATATCCCTTTGATCCAAATGGGTACCCTATGAAGATATGAGGTGTGGTCGTAGACTGGAGTTTATCTCTTTGGCACTTTGGAATGGTAGGGTAGCATAGACATCCAAATGATCTCATATGGGAGTAAGATGGTTTGGAGTTATACAACAATTCATAAGGACATTTTCCCTTGATATGGAAAGTGGGGAGTCTATTAATGATATATGTGGCACACAACACACACTCACCCCAATATTTCAGTGGTAGTTCGGATTGGAAAAAAAGTGCTCTGGCAGTTTCTAGCAAGTATTTATGTTTTCGTTCTACCACACCATTTTGTTGTGGTGTGTAGGGACATGTTTTCTCATGAATGATCCTTTTAAATTTAAGAAAGGATGATGTTTCTGTGTTAATGAACTCAAGTCCATTATCAGTTCTTATGGATTTGACTTTGGTATCAAACTGATTTTCAACCATGGATATGAAAGTCTTGATCACTCTTAGGGTATTGCTTTTACAAGTTAGTAGTTGAGTCCAGGTACATCTGTTGTAGTCATCAACAAGGGTAAGGAAATATCTATGATTGTCATGAGTCGTTGTATGGTAGGGGCCCCAAAGGTCAATATGCAGTAGTTGGAATATTTTGGTGGAGGTATTGGTACTTTGGTGAAATGGCAATCTTTCTTGCCTTGACATTGGACAAATATTGCATAAGAAGGGTTGTTTAATGGGAAAGTTGTCAGGTATAGATCTTATTTCCCTCATTTGTACAAAAGGTAAATGTCCAAGTCTGTTATGCCACAATACATTCACATCACAAGTAGGAGACACAGAAGAAGCTGAAACATAAGATTGATTCATATCCTTTGGAATAGAATTCTTTACAATGGATTTGTGTAAGAACTTATTGTCCCTAGACATATTATCTATATTAGAAAAATGATTACATTGAGTAGCAGTACAAGAATTTGAATTGCAAGTAGGAACACCTGAAGTAACATGAGCAGGAACAACACACTTCACACTAGAGTTGTTGTTCTTCATACACTTGGAATAGAGAAGCTACAATCCATTTCTGGCTTCACCAATCTCCAGAGGCCTCTTCATTGAAGGGGCCTGTAGAATGCATGAAGTTTCGTAAAAGATATAACACTCTTAGGTATAGTCATGGAAAGACAGTGAATAGACACAAGATTATACTTAAAAGAGGGCACATACAGTACTCTATGCAATATAATGTTTGATGCAATTATCACAGTCCCAATTTGAGTGGCCTTCACCTTATAGCCATTTGGTAAAGTGATCAGTAAAGGATAGGGAAAGTATACAATGTCAGTTAGGGACTTTATGTCAAAGGTCATATGGTTTGAGGCTCTTGAGTCTAGAATCCAAGAGTCAACTTTGTTTTTGAAACACCTGCAGGATAATTTTCCAAAATCAACAGAAGAAGTACAAACCATCATACCTGCAAAGTTCACATTGCCATTCCCAGGATCCATGTTCTTAGCATTGTCCCCACGACTTTCAGCTTGAAAATGTTGCAGTAGGCTCACAAATTGCCCATACTGTTCTCTTGTCAGTTTGGGACTTTGTGAATCACGTGCTCCAGCATGTTCCTCACATCCATTTGTCATGACATTGGATGAGAAACCATGCACATCAGTCATAGGACCTTTGCCTTTGTCATACCTGAAACTCTGGTTATTATTGCGACATCCATTTTGAGAGTTCTGATTATAGTTCGAGTATTGATGATTATTGTAAGGATTATGGCTGTTAGTTTGTGGGTATCCGTGAAGTTTATAGCACTTGTCCCTGGTATGTCCTGGCTTCCTGCAGTAATCACATACTATACGACCCCTATTGCCATTGTAAGCAGCAGCTTTAGAGTAGTTGGTTCTAAAATTGTTGTTACCTGCAATAGTTTGTCGAGGCTTCCTAGAAGTACTTGCTCCTTCTGAACCAGCATTGAATGAAGCTGATTCCATCATCATCTTTACAGGATTACCAGCATTAAGAGCTGCAGACTCCAACACTAATAGTATTTCTACCAACATTACTCGATTCCGCACTATCATTCGCCATTGTAGATCAGCAATTTAACAAGAAAATAGAGATGAAAATACACACAGGAAAAGGACAAACGTAACTTCAATGAATGAATGAATTGTGAAATTACCGATTAGTTCACATTGTGCTCTGATACCATGTCAAAATTGACACATAGATGAACACACTGAGCCATGCCCACAATCCGTAGGGATGAAAAGAAGAAGAGCAAAATAATTTGGGGAAAAGTTCTTCATCTTATTTCTGTACAAGTGTGAGTATTTATACAAGGAGAAGTAGCTAATCAATAACTACCTTACAGTTACAGCTGGCACTAAGCTTCTAGAATCTTTAGCTACTCACTATGCTAACAGAATAACTAACTAATCATCCTAACTAACCGACTAATGATTAATAACAATTTTAATTAGCTAATCTAGTCTCAACAGGTGCTTTTTTATATTAAATTTTGTTCTTATAATATATGCTAAAACTTTAGGTCGTTCAAACATATGGGTGAAGTCAACTTAGGTAAAGGATGATTTGATGCACATTCTTAATTGAAAAATTATATAATGTATAGATATTAGATGTTAGTTATTATAAATATATATTTAATCTTATATAACATTAACACAATTGAAAAAAAAAAATTACATAGTGATCTTCACCAAATTTCTTTCTTCATCCTGCTCACACTCAAAAGAAAAGAATTGTAACAGAGGCAATAATTATTACAACATAGTAAAATCTGAAAAGAATAAAATATATATATATATATAAATCGTAATAAGGTAAAAAGATAATAGTTCTAATTCTATTATATTCACTTGCTTTATTAAGAGGTTGGCTCGTGTTCAGTTCTATACAATCTATGCATGTTGTGTCCGCGCAAACAATGATCAAACGAGTCGAAGAAAATGACAAAACAAGAGTGTTTGGTACAAATTACAAAACGAAAATATTTTTCATTAAAAATGTCTTCCTAGAAAACAAAAAATAAATAAATGAATTTCCTTTTCTAGAGAAGTAAGCAAAAAAAAAAGAAATATCACCCCAAAACCATTTATATGTAATCCAATAAAATATTATATGAACGCGATGAAATAGGGAGTGGTGATTCAAGAGTGGTGGGGGTGGGACGATCAAGGGGTAGGAATTTGGGGATGTTAAGTGGATGAAAACATGAACTTGCAATGTCACTTATGAAACTTGTTTTTCCTACTTTCATTATTTTCTTCATTTTTAAGAAGCTTATTTTCTGGAAGAAAATGTTTTTCAAAATAGTTTGACCAACCAAACATAAAACATTTAAAAACATTTTCCGAAAAATATTTTCCTCCACAATAAACACACTCGAAATGAATGGCGTTTGTGTGTCTGGCAAATACATGCAATGAGATTAAAAAAACAGAGATGATAACTTGTTCATTTAATCCTAAATCTCCATAAATAATCTCACTGCCACATTTTGGTTAGACTAATGTTTGTTTGGAAATTGAGATCTATTCTTTTGGTAACAAATAAGAGATTATTAGTTTCTCATCATTAAGAACAACCTGTCAGCTTGAATACTATGAACCCTTAACATGTTGGGTTATCTCACTTTCACATGGACTAATCCCATATATATTAACTAAACAAAAGTAAAATAATACATATAGAGAGAGATGTTGGATTTATGAGATCTGGATGATCGAAGAGAATTGGTAAAGTTGTTGTCATGTGACCAGGAGGTCAAAAGTTCAACCTGTGGAAACAGCAAATGCATGATAAGACTACGTACAGGAGCTTAGTGCACTGAACTGCCCCTAACACTTGCACAAGTGATAATTGTCTATTTGAAGCTTCAAAACACAGTAATCGCGACGAAAAAATGTGTCATCCTCGAATGAGCATCAAACCAATGGCTGTAACAATAAGCGTAGACGGAACTCCAAATTTGAGATGACTCCAGAAGGAGAGATTGTAGCCAAAGTGTTGAGCCTGACGAGCCTGCTCACACACTATTAAGTTTGCTGCTGAACCTAAGAGTGAAAGGTTCCCTGCCACTGTGCTGACCCATGCTAAGATGAGCCATGCTTTCTGCTCACTCTCAGGAGATATTGCAGCTGCTGATGCAGCAACTCGTCCTCCGAGCAGCAATACTGAGGCCAAATAAACGTTGTAACTATAATTAAGATTTATCTTATATAACACATGATTAGTTTAGATTATCTTGTTAGGAACTAAGATGCAGTTTTATCTGTTTCTTTATCTCCTTACACTTTCTTGGTCTTGTAATTGAAGAAAATGTCACTCCCCATAACCCCTGCTACACCAATAATTATCTTTAGCGGAAATTAATTAACGACAATAGCTTAATTGCCGGTAAATATGTATTTTTAGCGGCAATTGGCACTCTTTATAAATGTCCCTAAAGCCTATAGCGACATTGGATCTAATGACAATTAACTAATGCCGGTAAAGGCTTTATTACTCTTTATTAATGTATATATTTATTGCTGCTAAAAACTATTTATGTTGAAGCTACTTGTTTATATTTGTTGTGGCACACAGATATTGGCCAGCAATTGTATCTCATAAGGCATATAAGGCGTGAAGAAATGCAATGCGAGTGTATGAAGTTAAAAAAACAGGGTTGATTTAGGTATAAGGGCTTAAAAAGTGCAGGAGACGCATACCAGTAGGCACATTAGAAGCCACATTTGACAGGACCAGTATGACCAGTGCAAGAACTGCTATTCCTGCAGCATGATCTATTTTGGAATATGGCTCCATAAAATCCCAAAGAGCACTTGGAATCCCAGTTTTGTTAAAGCCGTCAACTGTGATGAACATACCACAGAAGAATATCAAAAGCGAATACGAAACCTGCACAATCGAAAGAACAGAATGAATAAGATACATCAAATGGTAACAGATGCAATAAACAATTCTGCTACCTTTTCTAAGCTAGGCCTGGCATCTTTGAAATCAAGAACCACGAGCGCAAGCGCTGCAGTGATAGCAGTCCAAGACATGTTCAGACCCATTAGCAAAGCTATCAGCATTCCAATGGTAACAAGATACACACATATTTTCCACAACTTATTTTTCCATACTTTTGGAAAGTACCACATTTCGTCATAAGCTGTGAACTTTTCATCTTCATCATATTCATCAACAGATGGAACCTTTTTTGAAGACACATTCTCCTCACTTTTCAGTAGTGATCCATCATTCGTTCCTTCTTTCGAGGCATTTGAATTTCTAGACGAATCAAACCCTCCGCTAGACGCCTTTTGTATTTCACTTTCTCCAACAACACTGCGATTCCTAAGCGTCTCAACATGATTTGCGTGACCATTAACACTAGGAGAGCTGCCAATAGCCATTGAATCCAACGTATTGTTCAATTCTTGCGAATTCAAGGAACTACGATGTGACAATGTCGCCGGAGAAAAACGATGAGAAACTACTTCCTCTTCAGGAACTAGTTCCGCAGCAGCATCTTCTACATCCTTCTGTACAGACAACAGCTTCCAATACATACAAAGCAGAAGCAGAGCATTAACAACTACGCCAACAAGCATCGCAGGAAGAATCGCAAATAAAAACTTCCCAAAAGATATCTTGCTTTGTACAGCTATAACTAAGTTCTGCGGATTCCCAATCGGAGTTGCTGAAGATCCAATATTCGCACTCGAGGCAAGAGCTAACAGGAAAGGATGCGGTGGTAAATTCTGTTGCCTAGCTATTTTCAACACAAACTCAGTTAATACAACGCAAGACGTATCATTTGTAAAAAACGCGCTGGAAACAGCTGAGATCAAGCAGATTCGACAGAGCAAATCCTTGGCTCCCTGGCTCTTCCAAGCAAGCAATTTACCTAAGTATTTAAACATGTCTGCTCTTTCTAGATAAACACTAACAACCATTGTCCCAAAGAGAAGGCCTAAAATTGGAAGATCGATAGCAGCATATGCTTGATCCGGAGTTATAACTCGAAAAATGACCATGAGCATAGCTCCAAGGAGAGAACCTGCAGTTCTTCCAATAGGCATGAAAGGTACAGCAGGGAAAACAGCCAATACCCAAAATACAACAAAGGCAATTGAACCAAGAACAACTTTCACAGTTGGTGCCATAGCCATTTTTTTGTACCTAAAATGAAGTCCAAATCTTCTTTTTATGTTTCAAGTAACTTGAATTTTGTACAATTTTCAAAAATACAAAAACAACAATTAAGCAACAACAGTTTTCACGAGATCAAATGAATGACCAAATAAAATTGGAAGCTTGATAAGTATTAGCTAAAGGATTCCTTCAACAATATCTAGTAGATACATAAGGAAAACATTTGCTTCGTGGCGTTGTTGCTAACACTCAAATTCTTTGGCTTTACAGAATTCTTACAGCATCCAAATGCAAAATTATGAGTTGGGTATCTGTTGTAAAAGGTCGAAATTTCTAAAAAAAGACACTCACAGAAAAGGGTAAGTTCAGTTTGTTTCAGAGCTAAAAAGGACCTAAAGATGTGTATATGTATTTTTTGTATAAACAGTAGAATTGAAAAATAAGAAGGTGACAAACTTAAAGCAGAGTAAAAGCAATTGTACTTTACACTGAATCAGGACAAAAAAAAGTCCTATGTACTTTGGCATTACTCTTTTGACGTAAATAAGACTTTAAATTTATTCGGAATTTCAATACATTTTTGATACAGGATGAAAAAGTTTTAAAAAAAATTATTTAGATTAAGCAACAAATAATTTTGATTTAAACAACATTTGATTAGTCCACTCCACCGCTAACTTGTCAGCAAGTCACACCGATCCTACCTCATTCTTACTCCTTATATTTATTCATTCATTAATATATTAATATATCTCCGGCATAACTTATCTTCATATAAATGTGTTATTGTATCTCTCCGTTTTAATTTATTTATCCGATGTTAATTTTACGTACATTTTAAAAAAAGTAAGATAACAAACAAATATCACATCATTTCAATATCCGGCTAGGAGCACTTCAATATATAATCACAATAGAAAATATTTACTAATAAAAAAGAAGTTAAGAACAGTTCTAGATCTAGCAAATATTTTTTAATTTTGTAATTTTAAATAAGCTAATATAAAATTGAAAATAACCCCAAAAAAAAAACTGACATTCTTTTTTAAATAAAATAAATAAAATTACTATTTTTCTGCTTAGGCAATTGATACTGCATTACATAGCCAGGTAGTGGTAGGGGAGGTGCCAACCAGCAATTTTTTTTAATGTTTTTTTATTATTTTTACCATTTGACTTTCAAAACTAGGATGTCCTGCTACACGATGGTGTAAGAAATTTGGTAATCCAAGTTAGCTTCTTCTTTTTAAAATAATTTCTCATCTAATATCAGAGTTCACGTTAGAGTCCTGACTAAAATTTGGATTGTGAACTATAGATTTATATTAAAGTCCTGACTAAATTTAATAGGGTCTATTAGACAGTGATGGTAATCTAAAGTTAGTTGTTCCTTCTATTATTTTTTCCCTTTTCCTTTTTTAACCTCACGACTTCAAGAAAAAGAAGTCATATTGTGGGTGAGAAGCATAGGTGAAGCTAGTAAGAACTCAGGGATTTCATCTGAAATCTCTCGATAGAAAATTACATTATTTATATATGATTAAAATTATTATCTAACTATATATATATTAGATGTTGAATCTTCTTCGACTTCTTCATATATTTACTTATTCATATTTTAAATCTTTTAATAAAAATTCTGACTACGCTACCAGTTATAAGCTTCAGAAGTTAGAAGAATGAAATTATAAAATGATGTATGATTAATTAAACAATAAATTAAATAGTAATCTGATGACATAATTATAACCATGTTAGCTTTCTGAAAATATTAAGATAATGAATTATTGAGAATTGAAAATTAAAAAAACATTATTATTATTAGTACCTATAATAAATTAGTACCTATTGTCCGTTGAGACTTGATTGTCAAGTCAGATGTATTATAGGAGCCTTAAATATTAGAGTACGCGAGGAACTGGATGACGTGGATAATTCTCCACCTCACAGTTTTTCTGCAACAAAACATTCTTACTTTTATGTTCTTTCTAAAAACAAAAAACAAAATAGAGTGTTTGACAAGGATATGTGATTTGCAAGTATAATCTCAAATTTTTTTAATAAAATTAAATATAATTGAGATTTTAAATTATAATTTAATTTTTTTTAAAATATAAAACTTGATTTATAAGTGTTGGTATATAGCTACACTAACAATAAGTTTATATATTTTTTAAAAAGGCTCATTATTTTTAAATTTTGCAAATAAAAACTTATGCTTAGCGTGAGGAAATTGGTTCATGTGAAATAATTATATTAAAAAATAGGTAGTTACTATTATTGTTGATTAGTGAATCTTTGTAAGATTTTGTGTATCTAGAAGTTTTGTAATAGCAAATATTTATTTATAGAAGGAATATGGATATATGTGATTTATCAATGCGACGTTTTAGGATATTTCGATATTTTGTTTATGAACTATGATTTACTCATTGATAAAATTGTATAAGAATTGGAGACAATTGATTTTTTTTACAACCGGTGAGATTTTTATGTTTATAAAAAAATATACAACTTAAAAAATTTAAATTGTATATTCAAATAAAATTTCAACTTTAAATCAATCTATTTCAAATCATATTTATATTTATACGGGGCCTTTGTTTGTCAAAAAAAAAATTGTGTGAGTAAAAACGAAGTTGAATTTGTAAAATTAGGATTAAAGACAAATAAATTAGGTCAAATCAAACCTCTTTTCTTTTTTTCGGCTAAGCTAAAGAAATACAGCAAGTAAATGAACTAGATATTAAGTTAAACAAATATTCCTTCCCTTTTAATTTATGTGGCACTTTTTCGATTTTGAGATTCAAATAAGTCTATCTTTGACGGTAAATTTTTCATATATCTTTTAAATATTTTGAATTGTCAATTACTGTGAGTTATAGTACTTTTTACGTAGTTTATAAATATATAAATTTCATTTCAAAAAATTTGAAGATTCCATGCGCAAATTCTCGGTCAAACTTAAACTATTTGACTCTCGAAAAGTGAAAAGTGCCACATAAATTGGGACAGAGGGAGTAATAACAAATCTGAATGTTAAAATGTAAAAACTTAAGTAAGAAAGAACGAGATCTGAAAATTCTAAGTACTTAATTACGGAAATATCTATAACAAGTGAACTGAGATGCCTTCTTCTCTTGCAAGAGTTTATTTGATCGAGCAAACCAATTGAAACTTAATCCAAATAACACAATCTGGGATAATTGGGACTCGACGAGTCCTGAACAACACCAATTATTCATAATATAAAAGCAAAAAAAGTAACAGAGTAGACCGACAAGATCGCTTTAAATCATAATCTACATGGAAGCAAGCTCGACACACAAATATATATATACACAAAGCCGCCTAGACCACTTTCTGAAAATCACAACTAACGACATGACTATAATATTCACAATAAATGTCTATATGCCTCTAAGATGAAAATCACTAACACCTCGTCGGGACAGAGCCCTGACATACCCATTAACTATACAAAGTAAAAGAAGACTCTAGACTAAACTCTAAAAAAATGGAGCGTGCTAACTATCAGCTAAACTCAACCACACACAACAAGGACCCATGTTTACTTGATAATTTGTGTGCATGAATGTACCTTCCCTAAGCAACGAAGCATCAGTACGAAATAATATATCGAGCATGCAAGACGATAGAATAACCAAAATAACATAATTCGAAAATGAAACCATAATATGACAAATGTACTTGATTCGGACTCAAATCACATAAATAACAAATAGTTCAATCGTCAAGCAACAACTTACTCGTGCTCCATAATTCCGGCAAGTGCAAAACATAATCAAATGATAATAAATATAATGTAATGCAACTCAAACAGAGCAGGATAATTCACACTCTAGAACAATCTAACCTGCTCTTACCTCACATCACTAAACCGTAGCAACTATAACAAAAACAACCTAATGCTGACGACTCACATCCAAATCTACATGTACTCAACTCATCTTATACCACCATCGGTACATAACTTTATGGAATCATGTAAAAAAAAGAAGGAATAACCTTCATATACCTTACTCTTATTTTAAAAGCCATCACGACTCCAATCCTGCATCCATTGTAACCCACAAGTAAATCACATTCTAACATTACTTCAAAAGGAACACTTTATGCGAAGGTTACAATCTTTATGAAATCTTTAAGATATGTAATCCCATGATTCTTCTCTTCACGATTGTTCTTGATTTGATGGAATACTTGCGGCTTAACACTTGGAGTGAAGACTTCTTTGTATGCGGAAGACTTGCAGATCACCACTGAAGAGCAAGGATTCTCTATGTATTTATGTGTTCTTCCTTTTCTTCTTCCTCCTTTTCTTTTTCTTCTTCTTTTTGGTCTTATGAAGAATCCTTTATATAGCTGTGAGATAGGATTTTGTGGGTATTTCGATCTTGACCTTGGGCTTGAAGAATATGAGTCATCCGGATACATCTCAATATGCGTGATACATAACAATTGATACATTAAGTAACTGTTCTGTTACCATTAAAAAGGAAACAAATCATAAGCATTAATATGAAATTAAATCCACAAATCACGTAATCACACAAATCACATTGATGTCAATCTCTTCCAAGTCATAACAACTTCAAACAATTCAAAATTCAAATTTTATTCTCTCGCTTCTCTCTCAAAATCGTCCCAGATTAAAAAAAAATTGAAAAAATTATCTGGTAAATGATGAATGTATTTATTTTGCTGAGACATTCAAGAATATGGGAAAGCGATGTGAGTTATGAACGATACAAAAGTCATGGAATAGTTGTTGGACAAACAATTTCTTTTGTGAATCTCAAATCCGCCGTTAGCAATGGAAGTCAATTCAATATCTTTTGTCGAAAGTAGTATGAGATCTGCTTGATGTTTCATAGTCATCTCGACTGGATTCAAATTTCAAATTTCTTCAAGCAAATCATCTAATATTCTTTCAATTTTCATTCAAAATTTTCGCAAAATTGGAGAGATACATCATGAATATCTCGATTTTACTGAGAAATTTAGAAATCATTTTTTTGAGATGGACGAAATCCTAAATCGTCCAAAATCCTTTTAATTTTGATTCAAATTGGACGAAAATTTGAGTTGATACATTATGAATATCTCAATTTTGTTAAGACATTCAAAAATCTGAGAAAGTGAGGTGAGGTGAGGTGTGAACGATACAGAAGTGATGAAACTATTGTTTGACAAAATTTTTCTTTTGTGAATCTCAAATTAGCCTACCAGATACATTAGAGAAGTAAAGATTGCATGTAAAGTGTTTGGTTTTAGATCGATACATTACTGTTTGGTAGTTATTAAGTATCAGACGATACATGTAGTGTTAGTTTGTATGAATGTATCATTGCTAAAGAATGTGTATTTAACAATGATTTGTATGAATGTATCATGACCATTAATGTGTATAAGATACGTGTGATACACATTAGTCATTAAGATGTATCAGATACATATGGTATTAATTCGAATGTATAATTTTTTATCAATAAAGTGGGCATGATACAAAAATAACAAACTATTAAAAATGATACAAAAATAACAAACAGTAACACATGATACAAAAAATAACAAACAGTAATCCATTATACAAAAAGTGCCCAACAGTTAAACATGATACAAAAATTGCCCAACAGTTAAACATGATACCATACATATCAACAATTTTTTAAGATGAAAAAAATAAAAATAAAATAAAAAAATTGAAAACTGAAGTGATGGAAAGAGATCTACCTCTTGAATAACTTGAAATCATTAATTGGAAAAAGAAAAGATTTGAAATTCAAAAATGGATTAAAGGAGGTAACTGTGGAGAGATTTGTGGAGTGAAAATAGGAAGGAAAATATTGGGTATGGATTTCAAATTGATGTATCCGGAAAAGGGGATGATAGGTGAAGGGATTTTTGATATTTTTTGAAACGTAGGGAAAATAAGAAAATATGGTAAAAAATGGTGTATAGTTAGGTAATTTTTCCAATATTAATCCGACTTTATTAATCAGTAATTTGACTTGGTCAATATATGATGAATTTATGAATTAATCCAAAATTTAATATGAATTTATCAATAAATCGACAAGAATTATCTTAATATGGAATTAGGATACACAAAAACGACAGTGAAAAGATCTTTACATTAGAGCAACTCAACCCATAACATATTTATTTTAATACATAAAATCTGAACTCCCAACTTTCGATCACCGTCCCATACTACAACTCTTCCATAAATTTCCTATAATTAATGTAAAATATAAATATATAGATCGATATGCCAATATGACAGCCAACTAAGTTGAAGTAAAATGGCAAAAAAAAGGCCTATTGGAAGCCGTGGACATATGTGTATAGTTTGCAGTAACTAATGAA
This sequence comes from Solanum appendiculatum, assembly GCA_018342035.1. Taxonomy (NCBI): domain Eukaryota; kingdom Viridiplantae; phylum Streptophyta; class Magnoliopsida; order Solanales; family Solanaceae; genus Solanum; species Solanum appendiculatum. The sequence goes on along the minus strand of JAGDQO010000378.1, from coordinate 1,514,995 downwards.
AAATATGAGCAAGAATTTGCTGAAGTCTTAACATATATATATATATACGTCACTTTAAATACTCGTAATTAATGAAATATGCTATAAGTGAGTAAACATGCCCCATCACTTTATTGATTTGTTGTACCCTTCCTCCATTTTCACGTGAAACCTCTTTTTCTTATCCCATTATGTAAGCATTTGGATATATTGCATAGATTTATGAATATTTTATATATATTATAATTAATAAATAAATAGTCCGAATTCAATGATTTATTTATTAATTATAATTAGACTTCATATCTTCGTTATAATATAGATAAATTATTAAAAAATCACATAAAATAAATACATTCATAAATATATTGTAACTAAAAAAATTTCCATAAATAATTAAGGTGTTTTAGGAGGAAACTAAAAAAAATTATATTTTTTGATTTAAATTTGATATTTCCAAAACACTCATAGTCATGTTATAATAAAACTTTTAAGTTTAAGCTAGTAAGCCTTAGACACGAGACGAAGGATAACCTTAAACATCTGAGCTGTTACAACTCTATATCCAAGAGAAAAGGCTATTCTGAACAGTAATTGAGTAATGTCACATGCCTAAAATTTAGCTCTTAACTCAAGATAGATTTTTGTTAAACTTGGAGTGTTGTTTCAACAGTCTATTCGTTTGGTTGGAAACAAGTTATCCTATCATGTATATTAGATAACTTATCCCATCACTATGGTATAAATGGTGGGATAAGTTATCCCAAATAATATGACAACTAAACAAGACACCAAAATTTTATGCCAGTACTCTTTTTTTATCCTAAGACCATTCATTTTTATCACTCACACCCAACAACCTATTTTATAGCATATATCTTCTTTCTTGGGGTATGTATGCTTGAAAAGTAAATCCATGTAACTTTATTAGATGCTCCATGATCTTATTGTGGGATTTGTGCTAGAAAATTAGTATTTGAGTGATCGTTGAACTAATAGATTGATTGTCGATTTCATTGGATTATTATTCTTCATTTATTGATTAACGTTAATGTGTTTAGATTTTGATTAACTTATAAAAATTACTATGCGTTTATTGATGATATTTTGATCTACTCTCGAAGTGAGACAGAACATGAACAACACTTGAGACTAAGAGTTATGCTATAAACACTTAGAAAATGAAAGCTTATGCTAAATTCTCAAAATTTGAGTTTTGATTGGGTACGATTCTTTTTTGGGATATGTGGTGTCAAGTTGATCTAAAGAAGATAGAAGCAGTTCAAGATTGGCATGACCTAGTACTCTTCCTAAAGATACGCAGCTTCTTGGAACTAGGTGGATATTATAGAAGATTTGTTAAGTGTTTCTCGAAAATAGCTGCTCCATTAACATGTTTAACTTAGAAAAGTATGATTTCCATGGTCAGATATATATTTGAAGAAGTTTTTCATAAAATAAAGACTAAATTGACAACGACTTTAATTTTGACTTTACATGTCTCTTCCCAATTCGGCCACACGATTGACCCTATTTACACTCCATATTAGACCCAAAATAACCACTAGACATCTAAATTGCAATGACACAAAACGAAGAGCTTAGGAACTATCGTTGCCTTTAATTTCATCACACATCTCCATCTTATTTATCTCCCAATTTTGTCATTTTGCAAAGGAAATTAGGAAGTAAAAACCCACGATTATAATTTTCCAGTCAATTTTATAAACAGAAACAAACAAATGACCAGAAACTTCAGTGATTAAAAAAGATCAATCCGTGTTTATACCGTGTATCTAGAGAATCACAAATTTTTATTGGAATACTCAAATTAACTTTACAATTATTTGACACAAAATTCAGCTCATGTCCCTGTCAAAAAAACAACCACCAGTGCTTAGATACAGCCTGTGCCCACTACACACACTTTAGTCCCCAGCCTAATCTTTATTTGGCCTAGACTCTTCTTGGTGAAGGTATAAAGACTCATTTATATTTCTTGTTTACATTGTTTCTAAATATAACGATGTTTACTTTTAATAATGTTGAAGAATCAATTTAAAAGACGCGCATAAAATAAAATCATTCCATTGGATGCATATCTTAATTTTCACATATAATATCTTTATTTTTTACATATTAAATGTAAAACTCTATCAATTAGCTGAAGGATATTCCTCTCATCTTAATTTACTTGGCATAAGTAGCATTTTAAAAAAAGATAATATGATGGAACATTTTAAATTATTGATCAAAGTCCATAGAGTAAATTGAGAAGTGTGTATTTTACTTTGTCAATTTTAACCCAATTACTACCTATCATATTATTACCTCAACATAAAATCCCAAAGGACAGAAATGGAACTTCAGACAAACAAAGTCCAATTGGTTGCTTATGTGCTATAAATACTCTCAACTCCAGAATCATCGTTTGCCCACATTGCTACCTAACCATTACAATTTGCTCAACAAATATATACTTCCTTCTAGAGTACTCTCTACACTATTCCCTTCAAATTTTTCTGTGAAAATGGGATCACGTTACGAAGTTGAAGTAAAAATAACTTCAGCCAAAGATTTGAAGAACATCAACTGGCGTTACGGTCCCCTCAAACCATATGCAGTTGTCTGGGTTGATCCCAATGCTAAATGTTCCACCAAAGTCGATGAAGATGGTGACACATCCCCTTATTGGAACGAAAAACTCGTCATTCCTTTGAATTCTCCGATCGATGAATCCATCTTGTACATCGACATCGTTCATGTTGTTGGTCCCGAAGAGGACACCAAGCCTCTCATCGGATCCGCTAAGATTCCTCTTAGCGAAATCGTTGATGATGTTGGCATAGGCGGTGAGCTGGAGCGTACGCTCCAGCTCAAACGCCCTTCTGGCCGTCCTCAAGGGAAATTAGAAGTGCAGGTTACCGTACGTGACCCACGCTACCGTGCACGGGATGCGTACTACGCACCTCCCTACGGTGTGCCGCCTCCGGCGCAGCCTTATAATTACGGCGGAGCATATGGCGCCACAATTCCGCCTTATGGGCAGCCGGCCCCAGGGAGTTACGGGCAGCCAGAATACGGGATGGGAGGTTACGGGCAGCCGGCTGCGGGTAATTACGGGCAGCCAGGTGGTGGATATGGTTACGAAGAGGAGAAGAAGAAGAGCAAATTTGGAATGGGGACAGGATTGGCTGTGGGTGCAGTCGCGGGGGTATTGGGTGGAGTGGCGATAGCAGAGGGTATTGATCACTTGGAGGATAGTATCGCCGAAGATGCGGCGGAGAAAGTGGAGGAAGATCTCGCCGACGACGATGTTGATTTCGGCGACGATGACTTTTAAGCTACGTTAAGTAATATTCTTAGAGTATTTTTGACGCCAATAAAGTTAGTAAATGAGTACGAATTATCGTGAAAAGAAGGAATAATGAGAACATGGAAGCAGAAACTTATATTCTAGTAAAATCATTAAATATTAGGTTCTTACTTAGAAGCTATTATATGCTAAATGTTATACTGGATCGAATATATGCAATGTTATGGAAAAAAGTTGTTCTTAGTGTATAATTTTGCGTCTTTTTAAGTGTTAAATTAAATTCAATTGTTGTAGAGATGTATATCTTTTTGAGTACTACTAAAAGTTTTCAATTATTTAACTTCATTTTTACATGTAAAAAATAATAATTAACAAATTCAAATTCACTCGTTAATCATATGCGGATATATTCTTTGTACTTCGAATCATGTCAAATTTCTTGGGAGTTGGATAGAGGCAATAGAATTAGTTAATTATAGAAGAATTACTTTTCGTCAAAGTTGATTTTTGGACTAAAAACAATTTTGTATTGATTTAGAATTTCTTTATTTTATCAACCAAAATCATTTATTCAAACATTTAGACAAAGAAGAAACATTTTTTAAATACATGATGATTTTGAAATCAAAGGCCACCTACCACCTTAGGTTTTTAAAACCAAAACATTTTATTCACATGTTGATTGTTATTTTGTTTGTTTTCTATTCGATGTTCGAAATCTATATTAAAGTTCAATTATTTTGGATTCACGCCACGTAGGACCCCATTCAGAATGAAACACTCTCTACCAATGATTTTTTTCATACTCAGAGCTCGAACTCGATACCTTTAATTAAGGGAGAAACAACTTCATCCACTGCACCACATCTTTTAGTGGTATCAATGGACATGTTGATTTGAGACCTACTATCAACAAAAAGTTTGGGTCACACAAGTGGACAAATGGTGAACCATCATAGCGTAGTACTCTCTCCAGGCTAGTAGGACTAGAATACACTATCTTAAATAATTTTCGCAATATTTTAATCACTAGACTAAATCTTTAACTTGTGTCAAGAGGTATCAATACTTTATATATATATATATTATTAAACTAAAATTTGACCCTTATATACAATGTAATTTTGAGACCCCTTGGGTAAGGGTGGGTCCATCTCTGTCTCCGTCTTATATTAGTTGTCATGTTTTCCTTTTATCGAAAGGGAAAATTTTATAATCAACCAACTCAAAATATTTACAACCTCCTGTTCATTGGACTTTAGAGACATCCATAAAAATAAGAGATATTGAGACTTGACCTCAACTAACATAATAGATGACGTTAACTAATATGTTTGTTTACATGAAGACTATTAGAGGCTGTTTGGTTTGTGTTTTATCCATTGCAAGTTTGGGGAAACTTGTCATTATAAACAAGGTAAGTGAGACTTTAAGCTTTGGTTCTTATTTTTCAAATTTGATTTGAAAAAAAATGTGCTTTATCAGTTTACCCGTTTGGTTTATGTGTTGGCACAAGCGTGTGTTAAATATAATTGGTGGTCTTCGATCAAGCAAATATGTTATATTTTGTGAAGAATATTGAAAATTATTTAATAAGTGATGTGTGGTGTGTTGCGATCTCGTATCATGACATTTTAGATCCTTAATTCATTGTTTTTAATTATATAGTTACTAGGAACATTCATAGTTGTCGTAATATGTTAGAGGCATAACTATATTGACGTAATATGTTGCGGACCTTGTATATGCTATTATAATATACATTTGGAACATTCTATATGCTTTCATGGACTTATCAATATGTTAGACTAGTCTCCTTTACTATCGTTTATGACAAGCTTTGAAAAAATATGTAATGTCCTTTCTAAACATTTGTTTAGACCTTATTACCCATTATATTATTAAAATATTTCTCTATGTATATTATTTATGAAGTTAGTCTTAATATTTGAAACTTTTAAGACTTTTTAAGTATACAAGTATAAAAATGGGGATGACCAAACATAATAGGAGTAGTTAAGACTTAAGGAGAAGTGCTATTAAAGACCTAACCAAAAATCACAAAAATATTTAATTCTAAAACAACTTAATAAGTAGTCCAGAAGACTGTAATAGTACATTATTAGTAGTAATGTTTTTTCAATGTTGGGCTATGCTTTAAACAGTCGTCCGTCCTCTTTGAAATCCACAAAACCCAAAACCCTAAATTATTACCTCTCAATCCCAAACTGCACTCGTTCTTGTTTCTCGAAATGCTTACGATTCTATCGCCGGCACTGCACTTGGTTACAATCCATATATACTGCTTCAATTATGGTTGCTAGAGGTATAATTCTTAAGCAACATTCTATGTGTATAATTCAGATTTTGTAATTCGCACCAAATTCATGTAACAAACCTACTGTTTTTTTTTGGAAGCTCTTAGTTATCCCAAAATTGTTATTCCAGCCTCAATGACCACTCCCGCAATAACTAAACCCAATATAAGTTAAATTCGCGATTTTATTCTAACTAAACATGGATAAACTCATTCTAATATTGATCTTGCTATTATTTATATACTTGTAATCCATTGAATCCAATTTTTGGATTTGCATTTTCAGGTGGTGGAGGAAGGGGCGGGTTTAGGGGTGGCCGAGGAGATGGTGGGAGAGTGGGTAGAGGCGGTAGAGGGGGTTTTGGTGGAGGGAGAGGGGCTGGGGTAAGTGTCATGATGCACGGAGGTGGAATGCAGGGTGGTAGTAGGGTTGTGGTGGCGCCTCACAGACATGAGGGTGTTTTCATTGCTAAGGGCAAAGAGATTCTACAAAGAATGTGGTACCTGGGGAAGCCGTCTACAATGAGAAGAGAATCTCAGTTCAGGTATGCCCAATCTTTCGTTACACAATGTCTTCGTTGTCTTTGTGAAGATTTTAAAGATTAAAATGTTGAATCTTTCCTTGTTTAGTCCTAGAATGTGCCTGTTTAATTAGAATACGGCATTTAGTGGATCCTAGGAGTGTATTGTTTGTTGATTAATTTTGACTGAAATAAGATTTTCTTCTTCTGACAATAATGGAAAACATGAATTTTGCTACTTTTGAGTAATGATGTGTAATCCACTGTGTTCAAGGTTTAATATTTATGTGCATAACTTAATTTTGGGAAAAGGTTCAAAAATGCCCTTAACGTATTAGAAATAGGTCAGAAATGCTCTTCTTCCACCTATTGAATCAAATTTGCCCTTCCTTCCACCTATTGGGTCAAAAATGCCTGTTAGCAATGGTTCAAAAATGTCCTCCTTCCACCTATTGGATCAAAAATACCCTAACCTATTAGAAATGGTTCAAATTTGTCCCTCTTCTACCTATTAGATAAAAAAATTCCCTTAACATATTAGGAATGACTCAAAAATATTTCCTAATTCTAATTATATAAGTCAATAATTTTTTTTAACTGTACGTTGACAATTATTTAGTTTTCTTTTGATTTGAATATTTTTTTTGGGAAAATTCTTGCTTGTTTGTCCAAAATGTTGTCTTACTTATAGAAGTATTTGCTTTAAAAAATATATAAACACCATGTGAATTAATCCGAATGTATGTTGTATATAAACATTGTCTTAGTCACGGAGAAAGAAGAATTTCATTATTTATGCCCATAAAAAGATATTTTTGTTGAACTTTTTTCTTAGTGTAAATACAGTATCTTACAAAAATCTCAGTAGTTTTAAAAGACTAATATATATATATATATATATATATATTTTTGATTAAAAAATACATCAAATATATATGATGCTAATAGAAATAAAATGAATTAAAAAGTTGAGTTTTAATTTATTCAAATGTGAAGGCTAAAAAATTTTTTTGAAATTTTTTGATATCATAAAAATATTATGTTTATTAATAAAATATATTAAGATCCCACGAAATGCGGGCATATTAAATAGTATTTAATAGCTGATAAACATATTTTTAGGTAGAAGAAGGGCACGTTCGAACCATTTCTAATAGGTTAAGGGCATTTTTGATCCAATAGGTGGAAGGAGGACATTTTTGAACCATTTCTATACATTAAGGGCATTTTTGACCCAATAGATGGAAGGAGGGCATTTCTGAACCATTTCTAATACTTTAAGGGTATTTTTGAACCTTTTCCCTTTAATTTTTATATTACTCAATATAATTTTGTACCTTATACACAGTACACTCTTCAACTGAAGTGCCTTCATGCTTTTGGGCTGCATTTTTCGTCATGTGAAATAATGAACATAACAGAATGTAGCTATATTCATTAGGTGTTTAAGAAATTAATGAACTTTCTAATAATTCTAGAAAGAACTACTCAGTAACTTGTGCTTGTGTTCGTTTATCCTTAGAATGAAGATGGATAGAAAGTTGAATACAGAGTGTGGAATTCTTTCCGTTCCAAGTTAGCAGCCACCGTTCGTAATGGAGTAGATGACATCTGGATTGTAAGTTTGTCTTTCTTGCTTTCCTAAGTAATAAGTTAAGAGATTTTATGCATTTTCATTATGGCAAACTCTATTCCCTTCTTAATTATCTTCCAGAAACCTGGTGCACGTGTACTTTATCTTGGAGCTGCTTCAGGAACAATAGTTTCCCATGTCTCTGACATTGTTGGCCCTGTAAGTATACAATCCATATTACTTATCAGTTGATTCTTATGCTGTGTTAATACCCCAGATGGTTTTTATTTAATCCTCTTTCTCTTTTTGCTTTAGCAAGGAATTGTTTATGCAGTGGAATTTTCTCATAGAAGTGGAAGAGATTTGGTGAACATGGCAAAAAAACACACAAACGTAATTCCCATTATTGAAGATGCTAGACACGCAGCAAAATATAGAATGCTTGTTGGAATGGTGGATGTGATCTTTTCTGATGTTGCTCAGCCTGATCAGGTTCACTTTTTGAGGGCTATAGATTCCCAACAGTGTCTACTTGATTATTAAGCTGTTGTCACTTGTTTGGTCTTGAGTTAAAACAGTCAATATTTTTTTTTTGACCGAAAAACAGTCGATATTTTATGGCTTATATTTCTTTGGATTTATTGTTTGTGTCTATTTTTTCGAAATTTTTTTCATTACCTTTGTTTTGTATCTTTGTCCTTTACTTTTCTTTCCTTTTTTTTTTTAAAACTGTTCCAACAGTTCTGATTGTTATCAAAGAGTTAACTAGTTTGTATAATTTGTCTACTGTACTTTTGAATGTTTCTTTCCTAGTATATTGAGTGTCTATAGTAATTCATTGTCAAACTAGTTCTTCTATTGGATGGCTTTACTCCTATAGTGCTAATTTTTGGCTGAGGAGTTAATTAGTTTTCTAAAATAGATTATCTATCTAAAATTTTTATATACTTTTCCTTGACATTGAGTCTTTGAATCCCTTTTATTTCTGAACTGGTGCTATGTTGACAGTTTTTGAAATTTCTCTCTACCTCCTCGAGGTAGAGTGTAAGGTCTGCTTACACTCTACCCTCCCTTTGGGACTACACTGGGTTTCTTGTTGTTTCAGAAGTTACTCTCTTCACTTTACTTCCGAAGCAGATGATGAGTTACTCGGATTCCCCTTCTAGACATTATGGGTGATGCAAAAACCGAGTCTCTGATGCAATGTATATTGATGGGATGTTTGAAACTTTTAATCTTTTCCTTTGCAATGTCCCGTTTTAATTCACTACTTATTGAGTCTTTATGTTTTTTTTACCTCCAAACTGGAGGTATATTTCTGTCGCTGTTTCAGAATTTTCTTTTTCTTGACTTTGCACTTAGAAAGCAGATGATGAATTACTCGGATTCCCCTTCTAGACATCATGGGTGATGCAAAAACCGAGTTTCTGATGTACTATTTATTTATGTGATGTTTGAAATCTTTTACCTTTGCCTTTGCATTTTCCTTTCTGATGCACTATTTATTGAGTTCTTACTCATGTTCAAACTGGTGCTGTATTTCTGAAATTGTGTTTCAGAGTTTTCTTGTTCTTTGGCTTTACTTAAAAAGCACATGATGAGTTACTCGGATTCCCCTTCAAGACATCATGGGTGATGCAAAAATCGAGTTTCTGATGCACTATTTATTTATGGGATGTTTGGAATTTTTATCTTTGCCTTTACATCATTTGCTGTTTGTTTCTGCTTCAAGAGGATGGAACAGTCTAATTCTTTTCAGCTTTATAGTAATAAATAATAACTATTGGGACAAGGATTGTTATGGCTATGTTAATACGTTTTCTTTTCAATATTCCGTTGAATCACGAATATATTGTTACCGAGTTTGGTGTTACATTTTCGGTATCAACTTTCGTTTGCTGCTTCAACCTGCTATATTTGCCACCAGTACTGTAATTGTCTACCCGTTTGTCTGCTAGAGCTGAAACTTTTGAAATGCTCAAGGTTAAAAGAAATTCATTTTTTTGCTTCTTTTGGGATCTTCACAATGGAATCTTTCCAGTGGATCCATGAATAATATCTTGAATGTATTTTGGATTAACCCTTTCACAGGCAAGGATTTTAGCTCTGAATGCATCACACACCAGCTGGAGGGCATTTTTTATATCAATTAAGGTTTGTATTGTAGTCAGACACTTGATAGTTGATACTACAGTTATTATTCGATGTAGTGAAGATAACTGGTGATTCTTGAATGAGATCAATTCCCTTTTGTCTGGGAAAGCCTTGTCGGTATGGTTCTTTCATATGTTATATTTTCTTCTATGTTATAGGCAAACTGCATAGATTCAACTGCGCCTGCTGAGGCTGTATTTCATGTTTAAACCTAGGGAGCAAGTCACCCTCGAACCTTATGAAAGAGACGATGCTTGTGTTGTAGGTGCCTATTGGGTACCCAAGAAGCAAAAGGTTGCTGCCTAGTTGCTAGTTTTCTTACTGATGTGGTCAGATTTTTTGTAGAGGAGGTTACTTATTTTTTATTTAAAGTATTACCAATGTTACTGTGATTCGACAGAAGGTTTCTTATTTTTTTTAATTGAAGTATTACCATGTTACTGTGATTCGATCTATGTGTCTCACTCATGTCTGCTCTTTGCATTGTAATACCATTAACATGTACTGATTTACCTTGTCTCCAATTTACAAAGACTATATATAGGTGGCCATCTCTTTCAGGTCTTCAAGGTGAGTAACTCGTTGAACGATCTCCAATCGTTAGGCCTATGACAGTTGAAAAGGGAGTATAGCTAAATAGTTTGTCAATGTAGTAGTAGCTTGTAGTTTGAACGTACTGTTTGTTAAGTTGGGTCTATCTATGAGTTGAGTAACATGGACTCTTGTACCAGTAACGTTTACCAATTACTATGCCCTCGAGTTTTCAATGTAAGAAGTCATTCAACAACATGGTCAGTGCAATACAAGTGTGGCTTGGAGAGGGTAGCATGTATGCTAACTTTATCCCCCTACCTTGGGAGGTAGAGAGGCTATTTTCGCTAGATCCTCAACACAATAATATGAAATTTGGTTTCATTATCAATTTAGAGACAATATGCTTAAATACAAAATACATGTTTTTGAGTTTAGAAAGATTTGTGAAGTTCACTTGGACTAAAACAAATAGTCCTGAATGTCAAAGAAAGCTTTTAACATGCGTTGGCGTATAGCCCACTCCATTCTATCTATGTCCCATCGGATCAACTGAGAGAAATCCTGAGTGTGATGTTAGCTGGGACATAGTAATAAGGTGTTTTCATAGACAATATACTTGGTGGTTTCAAATTGCTAGTGGACCAAATTTTGAAATTCAAAACAGCAGGCTACTATTATCACCCTCCTCGTAGCATTCTGCAACCTTAAGGCACACCATTCTCAACAGATATCAGGCGATCAGCCTGGGATTTCTCAATTTCAAAATCTTGACCTCCCCACTTCCGCATGCGCTCGTTCGTCTCCTCAACCTGCATGTTTAGCTCCTCTTTTAAGATACTTCAAACCAAACAATTTCATGTATGTTTTGCTAGGAAAACTTTTGGTTTGTAAATCATATTTAGCACAATGACTAGTACAGCTTACAACACCAAACATACTAGTTACCATCCTGATAAAACTATAAGCTGATAAGTTTGTTAAACAACTAGTAAACAAGTGCCAAACTAGCATGATGTTTACAATACAGTAAGAGATAAGATTCCAAATATTTGAAAGATTATTTCAAGTTAGTGTTTGTTTGTCAAATTGGCTCATTATTTCAACTTCAATCTTGAAATATAGAATTTGAAGTTTGAAAAAAAGTGTTCAGAGTTTTTTCAAGTCTAGTCTCACAAAATGTCAACTGTGTTTTCATGTCCAAACATAACTTCAACATCCAATAATATTTTCATTTAGATGCGTGAAAATTCCCTACTTTCTATTAGGTAACAACTAGTAGAAGTTTGCCTATTGTTCTGTTCATTACTTGATCTACACATTAATAGATTACTTCAAAAGTATGAATCAAGAAGCCCATTTGCAATATTTCCATACCTCCTTGTTCCAATTTGTCTTGTATAGTACAATCAAGAGTAGCACAGTCTGCAAAGATGTCCCAGCTATCATTCCCAGCCAAAGTCCCTGCAAGTTATTCAATCAAAGGTAAGATAAACTCAGGATAAAGTAGATTTCAGCCATAAATCTGATGAGGTATAATGACAATAAATATGATCCAGCTTGTTTAATCAGTGGTGTTGTTACGATAGTACTTCTCCAGTAAAGAAAATGCGCGGGGAAGCTAGGCGGAGTGGGGAAGGGGGAAGGATTGTGTACCTAATATCAACATCTCAAATAGACTTGCTAATGAAACTCAAAGACTTTCGTTTACCTTTGCTCCCAGCTTTGCCACATAACCAAGAATAAATCCTAGAGGGAGTCCAAAAATGTAATAACATCCCAGATTAATATAAGCCACTAAAGCTTGCCATCCACCTCCCACAGCAACACCTACAAAAGTACCACACGGCTTAACATGGTAACGAGGCAATACAAATCTAAGAAACAGCTAGTGTGATTCGAATGTGATACCTGATATAACAGGCTGAACACTATTGAGAACCATTGTTATTCCGAGAAGGTAAGAAAGATCACCAACAGCTTGTTGCATATCTTTGCTGCTAGTAAAAATAACGGCCAAATGCTCTCTAGCTACCAATACAACAACCATACAGAGTAGCCCAATTAGGAGTGACTGAAACACTGAGATATAGACAGAGTATTTAGTGGCCCTTGGACGTCCTAGCCCAAGCTCATTTGAGACCCGTACACTGGGGAAAAATAAACAAGGAGAAAAAAAATAGAAGTGAATAAGTTGCAAGAAGACTGTAAAATTTGGCATATGTAAAATTTGACAAAAGCATTTGCAGGTAATTAACAGCAAGAAGACTAAGACTAAGGCGATAGGACCAAAAAAAGCAAACAATATCAGCCGAACAAGTTAAAATGAAGGTAAGCATCCCTCACTTCCTAATTGGCATATGTAAAATTTGAGGTAACTTAACATAGACTATCACATTCCACCATGGGGAAATTACTCGAATTACTCAAAGGTCCACGGTGATTGAGAATTTGACAAAAGCATTTGCAGGTAATTTAACAGCATTAGAATCACATTTAGTTAACATCATAAAAGAACACCACCTCAACTGCAACACACGAGTTTCAAAAACTACGCGAAGTTGTGAATGCAGATCAAGATTTTTTACCTTATGGCAGCATTAATTCCAATGAACAACATGCCTTCATATCCATTGACATTCATGCTGTAAAACAAAAACAATCAATTAGAATCAGATATGAACATATATTGCATCATGCCTTCTCTACCATTTGCTACATATATTGTGTATCAAACACCATTCTTGGGCACGACGGATAGACAGGACTTAAACACAAGATTTCACATAGAATAAATTGGTGCAACAATAGAAGCATAAAGACTATGGTAAACTTACCAAATAGAAATAGACCCAACTGCAATAACTGCATTGTCAAGATGGCCAACAAGGATGATAATACTCATCATATACCAAATTTCAAGACATAGCATAATGGCTGAGGCAATGGAGAGCCTAACAAAGGACCATATTTCGTTAAATGCTGCCCAGGACAATCCCTTCCACCCATCCTTACACCATCCAACAACATAAGCAAACTGAGCTATTGCCAAGACCCAATTTGTTAGGTCAAATGCTATGGCAGCACCAGTCGTACCCCAGCCGAATGTGTAAATAAAGAGCCAAAGGAGTGTAGCATGCATGAGCAGAGTCACAAATCCAATCCAGGCAATCACATCAACTTTGCTTTGGGCTTGAAGGAATTTGGAGGTCGGAAAATTGATGGAAAGTGAAAACAATTGGGGGATAATTAGTATGGCATATTTCCCGGCAAGCTCAGCAATGTGAGATTCTTGGCCTAGCAGCTTAAGCACTGGCGTTGCAAATAGATATATTGGCAAGAGCAAGATACAAGTTGCAAACAGAATTATGATAGAGCGTTGCATATAAACACCAAGCATGTGAATTTGCCCTGCACCATAGGCCTGTCCACATAGAGTCTCCAGTGCACTTCCCATTCCCAACTGACAAAAAGATAGTCAATAACAGGATATTAAAAAAACTGTGACTCTGCCTATCAGCATGACAGACACAAATTAGATCTCTCTGAACTAGAAAAACCATGTCAAAATTAGTAGAAACTGATACTATCATATTAGCACCAGAATTTACACATCTACTCTCATGTTAATATGATTCAAGGCGTGAGAACGTACTATGCTACTCCTGTCTCAATTTTAAGATATTATTCTTGACATACCAACCAAAATGTTCACCACAATTTTGTTTTTTAATAGCATTCCTAACTTTCAGTAGTTCACATATTAAATTAGATGTTATATTTTCTCTATAAACTAACTTTTCAATCATTTCATACAAAATTTTAATCTTTCAGTACCACTGATATAAGACAAAATTCAAATTAATATCTCCATATCAAATCAAATACCTTTTTTATTGTCCTGTAAAGCAGGATGAAGGAAGTAATTTCCTATATGTGCAATGGCAAATACAAGATGTAGAGTTGGAGTTTTAACTGACTTGAAGAGCAAATGGCATTGTACCTAGAGGCATGCAGCTGCACCTAGTTCAACTTAACCCAATATTTTTGACGCAGAACTTAAACATATATGTTAAAAACCAACTGAAAAATTTCAACAAATATCAAAGTATGAACCCATAATATTACTGAGGACATGACTTTAGATAGTAAAGAGTGGAGGTCGCGTATTAGGGTAGAAGGTTAGTAGGGGTAGAGTGTTGTCTTGCCTTGAGAAGGTTTAGGCTTGTTAGTGTCTATCGTAGTACTAGTCGTACCCTTGTAGTTATTGCCATATATTTTTTATTATATTTCGATTACCACACTATTTTGTTGTTGTTATTGTTTCTTTCTTGTAAACTTTACATTGCTTTTCTTCTTCTTTTACTTGGATTTGATGCCCTTGAGCCGAGTGTCTTTCATAAACAATCTCTCTACCTCCATGAGGTAGTGATAAGATTTGCGTACACTCTACCCTCCCCGACCCTCACGTAGTGAGATTTCACCAGGTATGTTGTTGTTGTTGAACCCATAGTCTCAAAAGTACAATGAGTTCACTAAAACCTTTAGAGGTTAAACCCGTCAAGTTTATATGTATCCTAGATCCACCTACCATTACAATCAGTGGTGAAACCAGAAATTTCACTAAGAATGTTCAAGAAATAATTTGTGACGTATATACTTTGTATAATTTTCAATATATACCCTATAATTTTTTGACGAAAGATTACTAGTTCAGAGCTTAGAGCAGTAGATTCAGAGTAAGTATTGCTTATTCAATAAGTAATTAATAATACTATAATGACATCAATATTTGTATTTTAAGGAAAACAAAGAAGAAGCAGAGCGTCTAACCAAGAACCCGAAAGAGAAGGTTCCAATGACTGATTGAGCAATAGAAATAGCAGAGAGCTCAATATCTCCGAGATGCCCAACAAATATATTAGTAAGTGAATTCACACCATATTGACAGATAATATTAAACGCTATCGGACCTCCAATCCTCCATAGCTTCACACTTTCTATACAGAAAATAGCCCACCATTCTCTTAAACTTGTTATAGGGCGGTAATCCCCGTCGGCACCGATGATCTGGTGGTGGTGGTGTTCGTCGTCGGAGAAACCGTTAATCAACGGCGTCTCCTCCATGACTCTACCCTGCCGGAAATTAGTTACGTTTTCCGGTTTAAACTCTGTTTGTTTGTTTCAGTCAGTGGCCGTAACCGAAAATGTGGTGTCATTAATAAGAGTAGTACTCATTAACAACGTGAGCTATATATATATAGAAAAAAAAATTGGGATTATATTATTGGAGTTAAATCATTGGACCCATCTTTTCTTTTTTGTTTTAAATCTATTTTGAAACCAATTTAAAAAGTTAGATTAGGCACTTGCCAAAAATAACACCGGATAAATTATTATGTGGTTTTATCTCAATCAAACATGAAATAAACTAATTCTGAATTAATTATCTCTTATCTTCATATCAAACGAGCCCTTGTTTGGATGGTTGTCGCCAGTTGTATTGTTAGTTTAAATACAATGTTTGTTTTGATTATTACATAAATTTTATTGTATCGTATCATTTAAATTCATTGTCGGGTAACGACGAAAAGTCCCATTTTGTGTGACAACTGATTTGGTGTGATCGCGTCATTACCTTAATATTTTCTTATCATTTTGTCTTTACTTATTATTTAATAATCCAAATTAATCCTTATCTTTTTATAGTAGCTCTATGTCGTATCCTTTTTTTTAATGAGTTTATCATTCAAATTGTCAATGTGTGATATTATGTAACGACGAAGAACGATATAATCATTCGAAATGGTGTATTCAATAAAACAATACAATATGATATAATACGACACAACATAATACAATATTATAACATCATAAAACAATACATAACAACCATCCAAACATAGCGAGTAGTATGAGAAAAACAATAAATTATTCTTAATTGCTAAAGTGAACAAATAAAATTTTAAAAAAAAATCTATTTTTAGTATAAAAAACGAAACGCATGGAGAGTAACTTAAATTCGAAGTTGCTAAAATTCTTCATGAATTACGTGAACGGTTGGATCAGGTAATATTGGTTGGTATATTCAGTTTGGTAGGTTATATCCTTGAAACTCACTTTTATGGAGTTGTATTTTTTTTAATTAAGAAAAAAAAAAAGAACAACATTTTGGTGGTATTCAAACTAATTTCTATCATTTCTTAAAAGCATTTCATTAATCCTTTATCCTCAATTTTGTTTCAAAATACTTTGTATTATTATTTTACATGAAATGAAATATATACAATATTGAATCTGAATTACGATTCAAATCAAGTCTCATCTAAATAGAATTTTCTTTTCGTGTCGTATGCACTTAAACTTTACTTTTTTTCCTGACTTAAAAGTTGAATTTGTATATGATAAGCATAGCGTACTGGAGAATAAATGCTTAGAATTATGTAACGTCTATTAAAGCAAAAAAAAATAAAAAATTCCAGGAGGAAAAATGGTAGGTAGAAGCAAAGGACTTAAAACAACCACGTTATAACTTTGCTTATTGAAATTCTTTACCACATGACAAAGCAGTGGTTTCAAACTCACGTAGGAACATGAGGCTCTTAATAAAAAGTAAAGAGAAGTGTTGAAAACACCCCTAAATTTAGCGAGAATTTATGGGTGTATTTCACTCATGTTGTAAGATTGGTTGTGTATTTAAATTCAGTTAGTTAAGTAAAAGGGTGTTTTTAAGGTTGTAAATAGTTCAAGAATGAAACTAATAAACTGCACCGAGTTTAAGGGCATTTTCAATATTTCTCTCTTGAAAAAAAAATTATTGACTTAACTATTTTATCACATCACTTCGATTAACTGATGTTTAAACTTTAATACTAAATCTTGAAAAATTATTTAAGACGATAAGTAATTAATGTTAAGAATAAAATATAGACAAGTAAAAGTAACCGGGGAGTATATGCTTAAGGCCAAGTAGATCATTATATTGTTGGTACATCATTTTCCTGTTGCTTCTCACACAACTTTAACACTACTTTGAACCAACAAGGATTGTGGTGGAATGATAAGTACTCCTTTATTCTTAACCAAGAGGTTTTGGGTTCGAGTCCCTTGAATATCAAGCCACCTTTGTTAGAGAGCGTTTTACCCCCTAATGTGGGACTTCCCGATGCGAATCCAAATTTAGTCAAGCTTCAATATGAATACCGAACAACGGATGAAAAAAAATGCTTTGAAAATAAAAATAAATAAGTTCAATTGAAATGATAAGAAAAAATAAAATATGTATTTCAAATTAGTTGTACTTATTTCGAACTAGTTAGGATGCTTATTTATTTTTCCCTCCAGTTTTGGTTTTCTTTTCTGTATTTAAATTTATGTAGCTGTTGGGAAAAAAATACTCTCTTCGTTCACATTTATATGTCATCATTTTAGATTTCAGGTTTCTTAAAAAATTATACTCCCTCCGTTCATTTTTACTTGTCACTTATTACTAAAATAAATTTTTATTTTTACTTGTCATTTTTGACATATAAAAAAAAGACAATAATATGTTTCCATATTTTACCCTCAACATTAAATACTTATTTTCCAAATCATTTTTCAAGACATCATTTATTAGGGGATAGTATGATAAAATACTTATATCATTAATTATTTTCTTAATGGGTGTGCCAAGTCAAACTATGACAAGTAAAAGTGAATGGAGGGAGTATAAGTTTAGCATTGTACCATTATTTAGTATTCTCTTGAAGTGAAGTTTTCAATAAATGAACATAAATTAATTTATTTTGATTAATTAAATTGACCCGTAAATATGAATTAATCATTTAATTTTTCCATATTGGTCAAATTTATATTTTCAAGATTAATAAATAAAATATGAAGAATGTATTAATTTTATGAAATGACAAATATTGACCAGGAACCGAGGAAGTTTACAAGATGTAACTACCATTTATAGTGCATTTAATTTATCATGTCAACTTTTATTGTTGCCTGCCACTTTTACCATCTACAATGTTACTCTTTCAGTCCTTTGGTGAATTAATTCAATGGGATGTCCTCGAAGCGAATGATTCGGATAAAATGTTAACTACTCCCTGTTGAATATTAATTATTTGGAGGCGGGCATAATCGATTTCTCATAACTTGATTTTATTATATCAAAGTAAGGACCCTTCGATCTTACAATCTTGATCACTCACTTGTCGCTTGCTTCAGCAACACTCTTTACTTGAGCACTCACTCTTGTTTTCTTACTTGGTCTTTTGTACTTAGTTTCTTTCTTAGTTTCTTACTTGGTTACAAATCTAATGGATCACCTCTATTTATAGGAGGTGACGGAAGAATCTAGAGAGAGACACATACTACTCTATTATATTCTAGAATATTCCTAGTTATCTTTCTCTAGAACTACTATTTCTAGAACTATCATTTCTAGAACATTTCTAGAGATCTTCTTTTAATTATCTACAACTCTGAAATATTCTAGATTTTTCTTGACTTATCTTAAATAAACAATTAAGATAAGTCAAGGACAAGGAAGTGAGGCACAACAAAACAAGAGGTATGTGAAAAATATAATTCACATATAGAGAAGATATCTTCAAAAGGAGAAAATCAGAGTCCATGGAAAACTAGAGTACATGAAACTCCAGAACAGTTGCAAGACAGAGTCCAAGAAGCTTTGCAACCTCAACTAAAAAGGATGACAAGATTGAAACGTCCAAACACCAAGTATATAGATGCAACATTAATAGAGGTGGTTAAAATCAAAGAGGCTACTACCTTTGAAGAAGCTTCAAGGACTAGGGATCGGAATAATCTGACAAAGGCGGAGATCCTCAAAGAGCATGGACGTCATGATGCTTGCAGAGTTTCAAGAATCGCTCACAACGGACTCAAAGAAAAAATTAAGTTGGTGTTGAATTCTTAACACTCCCCCTCAACACTGACATAATTTTTTCTTTGTGTCCGTTGTGAGCGATTCTTGACACTCTGCAAGCATCATGACGTCCATGCTCTTTGAGGATCTCCGCCTTTGTTAGATTATTCCGATCCCTACTCCTTGAAGCATCTTCAAAGGTAGTAGCCTATTTGATGTTAACCACCTCTATTAATGTTGCATCTATATACTTGGTGTTTGGACATTTCAATCTTGTCATCCTTTTTAGTTGAGGTTGCAAAGCTTCTTGGACTCTTTCTTGCAACTGTTCTGGAGTTTCATGCACTCTAGTTTTCCATGGACTCTAATTTTCTCCTTTTGAAGATATCTTCTCCATATGTGAATTATATTTTTCACTTGCCTCTTGTTTTGATTGTGCCTCACTTCCTTGTCCTTCTTCTTCAAGTTTATATTGTATCTTTTGCTCCCATTCTCTTGACTCCGGCAGTGTGGCTTCTTCGTACCACCATGTTGGTATTTCTTCAAGTACCACATGAGTTGTCTCGGCTGGCATGACATATTTTGAATCTAATATTCTTCCCTTCATGATTGGCGAGCTTGTAACTTTTAAGCTGTGATATACCTTTACGTCATCCGGCCCGAACACAACATAGTTTCCTAAAGCTATTAGTTGTGACACAGATAATAAGTTTTTCTTCATACCTGAAATGTGGCTGACATTCTGAACTTCCACTTCTCTCGATCTACGATGTGGCATGAACACCGTCTTGTCAATATGAGTTATTGGCATTCTTGAATCATTTGTCGTCACCACTGCTTGATTGCCTTTAAATTCGCTCATGTTGATAATTTTTTTCTCATCACCAATCATGTGATTGGAACATCCCGAATCAACAATCCAATCTTGTTCATAATCGACTAGTTTCTCACTTAGAGTTGTAAGTGCAATCTCTTCTTCTTTGTTAGAGTGATAGGGGACAAGCTCGTCATGTTGATTGCTTTCTTCAACTGTATAAAAGGTCTCAAAGTCCTATTCTTCTTCTTCATCTTGTTGGTTTTGGGAAGAAGTAACTACATTACCTTCATCTTTCTTGTACCAGCAGTCTCTGGCGTAGTATCCTTTCTTTCCACAATTGTAGCACTTCTCCATTTACCGGTTGTTGAAGCCTTTTGTCTGCTTGTTTTGATGTTGACTTCTTTGATGTTGATTCTTTTGGTCTCCCCCTGCCCATGAACTTCTCTCCTCATCTCTTTTTCGATAGTCTTGCCTTTTGCTGAAGAGGGCTTTATCTTCATCTTTAAGAATACTTGATAATGGCTCCTCCAAGTCTTCTTCATTTGTCAATAAATTTTCCAACTCAGATAAAGTTGGTTCTGTGGTCCACCCCCGTGTGGCTGTAATTATGCCTTTATACTCTGGCCTTAGACCATGAACAATGATTCTTCTCATTCTTGTTTCTGTGATAGCATTCTCTGGATCTAATTTTGATATCTCATTAGATAGAGATTTTACCTTTGAGAAGTATTCACTTATTGTCATATTTTGTTGTGAGACTGACAAAAGCTCATTTTCAAGCCTTTGTAATCTTGCATCATTCTTCTTTGTGAAAATCGTAGCCAGTGTGTCCCAAGCTTCTTTGGGTGTCCTGACATTCTTAATTCGTTGCAAGAACTCATTCTCAATTGTTACAGTGAGAACAAACATGGCCTTTCTAGCTTTGACCTTCCACCTTTTTGCTGCTTCAGCATCTGTTGGTGGTGTGGTGTCCGATCCACCGATGATATCCCATAATTCTTGGCCGAGAAAGTAATATTGCATTCTCTTGCTCCATGGTCCGTAGTTGCTTGCGTTGAGCTTCTCAACGCTATTGAGAGTGCTTGAGAAATCCATCATTGATAAGTGCCTCGCGACGTATAGCCTCTGACAATAGCTTGTAGGATCTTCTTTGAGTTCCTGCCTTGCTCTTATCCACCAGGCTCTGATACCACTAGTTGAATATTAATTGTTTGGAGACGGACACAATCGATTTCTCACAACTTGAATTTTATTATATCAAAGTAAGGACCCGCTTCGGTCTTACAATCTTGATCACTCACTTGTCGCTTGCTTCAGCAACACTCTTTACTTGAGCACTCACTTTTGTTTTCTTACTATCTCTTTTGCACTTAGTTTCTTTCTTAGTTTCTTACTTGGTTACAAATCTAATGGATAATCTCTATTTGTAGGAGGTGATGGAAGAATCTAGAGAGAGACACATACTACTCTATTCTAGAATATTTCTAGCTATCTTTCTCTAGAACTACTATTTCTAGAACTATCATTTCTAGAACATTTCTAGACTTTTCTCTCTAGAATACTACTTCTAGAGATCTTCTTTTAATTCTCTATAACTCCGGAATATTTTAGATTTTTCTTGACTTATCTTAAATAAATAATTAAGTTGGTGATGAATTCTTAACACTCTATATGTTTGTGATCATGATATACTAATGGAAGAAATAATATTTGGATTACTAATGTAGGTCAATTCGAATTCATATAAATAATAATTAAATAAATATATTAGTTATTGACACTTATCTCATAAATAAAAGGAAAGTGACATAATTATTCAGATTATTTCTCAAACTAATAAAGGGATAATTTAGGTGTATTTTTGACACTTATCTCATAAATAAAAAAATGAGATAAGTGTCAAAACACACTTAAACTATTCTCTTTTTTTGAGTTTCATATCTAATTATTGGGAGTGTGATATTAATACCTAAACTACGAGTTATTAGTTTGAGAAACACACCTCAGTGGTATGTGTAATACACTCTCTCTTTTAGTTGAAAAAGTCTTGTCACATGACATTCCACATGGATAAAATATTCCACTTTGACAAAAATTAAATAAACTATTAATATTAGTTAAAAGTTAAAGATTAAATTATTACTACCCCCCTCCCCAAATTTTTTTTATTATTTTTCAATAATAAAATTTAAAATATTTTTCTCACCACACTCCACTACCTCCTCCCCCGGGCTGAGATGGACTCCTTGGATAGAAACTTGCTTAGAGATGCTATGTATGCGTACGAAATCATTCAAGCCTTCTTCATGGCTATTGCGACCCGGTGCTCCTACTTCTGAGTCACAAGAAACTATTTTTCGCGTCAAATCAACCTTTGTTTCTGAGTTGTTGGGCGCATTGTGTGGATGGATTACACAATTTTCTTTGGATTCTTTAGATGGCTTTACAGAATTGGAGTCAAGTGTGTCTTCTACTCTTGAGGAGATTAAAAAAGTGGACGTTGTTGATATTTCTGCTTTGGAGGATCTTGTTGAGAATTTCTTCAAGTCGTACACAAAGTATGATGCTTTGAGATTGATCTGAGGCCAAAAATATATTTTCTTATCATTAATTGCCTCATATTTATTATTTATATTTGTCCTTTTTTAGCATGAATTTTATGGATTGTACTAAATAGTATATTTTATTTGTAGGACTGAATTGGTGTGAAGATGAAAAAGTTTGGAGCTAAAACGAATTAAAGATAGAAGATTATAGAAGAAAATCAAGCAGACAGCTTAATGGAATAAATTCAATATAATAATGTATAATATAAAGTGCATAAGATTGCAGATTGCAGATTACAAATTGCAAATTACAAGTGAATTGCGAATTGAAGACTCTTGCCACGTGTCACTCACGGAAGGCACAACAGCAAACACAATTGAAGTCGGTCACTGTTTCAACGTGAGACCCAATTCCTTTTGGTTTTGGGTTTCCTAATTTGTTTTGGACTTAATTATTTTATTTAGGGTTTTCTACATCTATAAATAGTCCATAGAAATAATTATTGGAGAACACTTTTGAAGGAAGACACTTTGTAAGGAAAAATTGTCAATACTTTTTAGGGTTCTTTTCTTCTTCTTTTTCTTAGGTATTAGTAGCTAAAGACCCTTGTTCTGGGGCTGCGGCCATGGGTAATTGTTGAACATCGATTGTTTTGAATTAATGTTGGTTATCGTTTAAATTACTTTTGTATTCTTGTTTTAGTATTTCATGCTTGATCACCATAGAAATAAATCTATTGTCTATTCTTGGACTCGAGAGATAAAGAGGTAGATAGACCAAAGAATGCAAAGAGCTTGTTCTAACTTTGTTTAGATTCGTGTTCAGGAGTGACGCCCGGACGAACACCTCGCTTCGTTACGAAACAGGATGAAATATAAATGCTCGCCAATTAGGACTGCCTATCCCCGCTCAACGATGTAGTTAGACAGCTAGTTGGAGTAGGCGATTAGAGGTCGAGAGATCATGATCATAAAATCAACCCTGTAAATCAGTAATTTGATAACCTTAGTTAATTCATTACATGAGATGCGATACATGAAACCTTATGCATGTTGCAGCCCTGGAATTGTCCCAATCACTGTAAGTTAATCTTAGTATTTAATTCTTGCATTTTTTTTTTTGACACTCTTAAATAAATAATTTGACAAGTATAATTTAGTAAATAGTTAATTGACAAGTCTCTGTGGGTTCGATATTCCGGTTCTTAAAGAGCCACTTATTACTTCTGCGACCACGTACACTTGCGTGTGCAATTGGAAGCAACAGAGATCATCAAAGGTGACTAAAGAATCACATGAAAAGGTCCTCTCTGATGCACAACGACGTCTTGATGGTGTGAATTTGGCACATGAAAAGTTGGATGGATCCATGGGAAAGCTTCAAGCAACTCTAGCTAATGTGGAGAAAGACTTAAAAGCTTTGACCTCCAAGAAAAAGAAGATCATCACGCTTCTTAATAAATATCAAGAGAAGTTGTCCAAAAATCAAGAGAATGTCACCATTTTAGAAGGTGAGATTTATACCATTGAGGCGAATCATATGCTTTCTAATAATGAAGTGGAGAGACTAGCCAAACTAGAAGGGGCGGTTGAGATAAGTCGCCAAGAAATCATAAGCTTCAAACTCTTCCTATAGTTAGATTTTCTTGTTATTGCTTAGGATTTGTTAATTCGCTTATTATAGTGTAAGGATTTTTTTTTCGAAGCAATAAAATGGTGACTTATATTTCAATAAGAATCTTCTTCTCTTGAATTTTGAATTTTGATTATTTCTTTCATCCCATTTTTTTTATTGGAAAGAGGATTCCAAAAGCTAAAATTTACGAAAATCGCAGCCAAAGGTTAACTTTTCAGCTTTGCGTGTCCATAGAAGAAAATTCGTAACTTGGTGTAGGAGCGCTGAAATAATGAGCTTCTTTTTTTGTTGTAAAGATGACTTCTAGATCTTCAGCCTGTATAAAAATCACGTCCATCGGCTTTACGAATTAATACACATTTATCTTCGAAGTCAGCTCAAAATCTGGCGTGCTTGACTCTTCAGCTTTCTTCAGCTTTGCGCATATGTGGAAGAAAATTCATAACTTGGCATAGGAGCGCTGAAATAATGAGCTTCTTTTTTTGTTGGAAAGATGACTTCTAGATCTTTAGCCTGTATAAAAATCACTTCCATCGGCTTTACGGATTAGTACAGATTTATCTTTGAAGTCATCTCAAAATCTGGCGTGTTTGACTCTTCAGCTTTGCGCATATGTGGAAGAAAATTCATAACTTAGAGTAGGAGCGCCGAAATAATGAGCTTCCTTTTTTGTTGGAAAGATGACTTCTAGATCTTCAGGCTGTATAAAAATTACGCCCATCGGCTTTACGGATTAGTACAGATTTATCTTTGAAGTCAGCTCAAAATCTGGCGTGTTTGACTCTTCAGCTTTCTTCAGCTTTGCGCGCATATGGAAGAAAATTCATATCTTGGAGTAGGAGCTCCGAAATCACAAGCTTCTTTTTTTGTTGGAAAGATAACTTCGAGATATTTAATCCATATAAATATCACAGCCATAGGTTTTATGGATTTATACAGATTTGCCTTCGAAGTCAGCTCAAAATCCTTCCCACTCAATTTTTCAGCTTTGCGCATCTATGAGAGAAAATTCATAACCTGGAGTGGGAGCGCCGAAATAATGAGTTTCTTTTTCCATTGGAAAGAGTACTCAAAGAACTACTATATATGTAAAAATCATGATCAAATCCTTTACGGATTGGTACAGATATTGCTTCGAAGTCGGACCATAATTCTGTCTTGATCAACTTTTCAGCCTTGAGCGTGTGCGGTAGAAAATCAATAACTCGATGTAGGATCCTCGAAATGATGCGATTCTTGTTCCATTGGAAGCATAACTCACAGACATACAATATATGTAGAAATCATGGACAAAAGATCTCCAGATTAGTACAGATATATTTTTTAAAGTTAACTCAAATTCTGTCTCGCTCAACTCTTCAGCTCTGAGCAACTTTGGGAGAAAATCTATAACTCAATGTAGGAGTGATGAAACTATGAGATTCTTGTTTCATTGTGAAGAGCCCATCAGGAACAACCCTACGTATAAAAATTACAACAAAATTCACTCCAGTTTGACTGGAATAAAAAAAAAATTCAAGTTGATTATATACCTAGAATGTCAATTCCACAATTTTGTGCATCCTTGCCAAATTAAACAAATTTATCTCTTGAACTTGGAGTGTTCACATCATGACCTTTGCGAGTACACCATTTCAACATAAACAAGTAGAGTTTTGATCCGAAGGGTATACCAATTTGATGTTGTGGATAACGATGCCCCTAATTTTGAGTAACTCATTGAAGCAACAATGAATTACGTAAAATTATCTCTACCGCGAGCAAAAAAAACTCAAGTTGAATTGCAAGTCGCTTGATCCAATAACAATGGAATTCAACAACATGTCACATATCAAAATTTCAAATCAAAATTTCTTTTGAATTGATCAGATTAATACCCGAAGTTGATTTCCAAATATAGCATGTTTGATACGCAACTTTGAACGATCATAGTAGAAGATCCATAACTTGATGTAGGAGTTCCTGAATCGCGAGCTGCTTCTTTTGTTGCGGAGAGGGCTTCAAGGACTGAAATATGTGTAAAAAAATCTTGATCATATATACATATATTTTTTTTTTTAAAAAGAGTATATTTTTATATTATTTTTTAAAAAAAGAAAAAGAATAAAAGAAGAAGAGAACATAAAGTATATATTTATATTAATTTTTTAGAAAGAAAGAGAATTAAAGAAGAAGAGAAAGAAAAAAAATAACTAAATGAAACTACACACTTCCCTTGCCTAGCTCACAAAAACGCAACAAAATATTTTTAAAAAAATTTGAAACAATGTTTAAAAAAAAAAAGATCTGTCTCTGAATTTCTTTTTAAAATAATCTGAAACAAAAAATACCATTAAAAACTAATCTAAATAAATAGACATTTCTCCATCATTAAAGAAATTGTTTTTAATAATTTAAAATATTAACAAACTGCAATTATTGTAAAAATAATTTACAGAAAACTAAAGTTAATTTATTTGATACCAAAAAAATTCCACAACCTTACTTAAAGAGGTTTTTAGGGACAAGGGATGTCTACTGTTTACCTACTTTTAAGCACATGAGGAAACATTATTGCTGTTTCTGTTGATCATAGTTTGATAAAATTATTATTTGCAAAATAAATTTTATAAAATATCATATAATTATGTAATTATCATTAAATATCATATAATTGATATATGATATTTAGAAAAATTAAAAGATAAAATTAAAAAGTTTGAATAGCATGTCTAAAAGATTAAACTTCTTAGTTTTATACTTGGCATTATCATAATTATAGGACTTTTTTTTAATTACACTTATTTTAATCTAGCAATTATATTTTCTTATATCTTTATTGTTCTAACAAGCAGATAGTATGGATTATGTGAGAGTATTATTGATTTTGAATAATTTTAAAAAACAAATTAATCAAATAACGCTAAAAAGTATTATTATCAAATTTAGACAACGAACTAAGCTTATATATTGGTTTATTTTCATAAGTAGTGTATTATAACATGCTAAGATGCTAAATGCTAACATTCTCTAACTAGTAGACTTGTTCACGCGATGATAAAACATCTTTATTAAATCTATGAAATATATTTATCTAATATTTGAATATTAAGAATAAGCTTAAAAATCAGCAATATACACATACTTCTTATCTTTATATTCATAATTACATAGTTTGATATTTTCAAATATTCTTTAACAAAAACCAAGTAGAGATCTATAGTTATATGTTTATCATAGATTTTTTTTCATTTTTCTGAAAAAAATTACAATGATAAAAATTTCTATCTAATATTTGAATATTATGAATAACGATTAAAAAAATAAACGGTCTACACACATTTGTTATCTTTCCGTTCTTTTCATAGTTACACAGTTTGATGTTTTCAAATATTCTTTAATAAAAATCAATTTGAAATCTATAGTATATGTTTACCATAGACTTTTTTTTCTTGTTTTAAAAAAAATTACAATGATAAAATTTCCTATACTATTTGTCAGTTTTTATATAATTTTACTTAAGAAATTGAATTACCATATTTTATTTCTCATACATTTAACTGTTTGATTCTTTATTGTATAAAAATTGATAAATATTGATATTTTTCATTAGAAGATGTATAAGAACTTGTACTTTTATAGATTTTCTCCTACTTTAATGTGTTATAAAAAGGAAATAAATAAGAAAACAGAAAACTCAAATAAGTAGAAGGTCAAATATCGAAGAAACATCACATATTTTATTTCTCACACATTTAACTGTTTGATTCTTTATTGTATAAAAATTGATAAATATTGATATTTTTCATTACAAGATGTATTAGAACTTGTACTTTTATAGATTTTCTCCTATTTTAATGTGTTACAAAAAGGAAATAAATAAGAAAACAGAAAAATCAAATAAGTAGAAGCTTAAATATCGAAGAAACACCACCATTTTCTCTCTCCATTTTATATTACACATATCTTCATGCCGATTAAATATCCATTCTTCCTCCTTTAAATCTTCTACAACACACTCATTCTTCTAAGCATAGCTTCTCCCGCCCTCCCACCATCTTCTACAAAAGAATTCTCCTTGGATAGCTTCTCTCGCAATATGAATTCATCTATTACTTTTCCTACAAAAATAAAAAAAATATGTGAAGTAAGATTAAAAGTTGAAAGTAATTAGAGCATATTGTCAATTCTATCAAAATCGAAATATAATCAAATATAATTCAAATTCATTCTACATCTAATATCAATAAAGTATCTAAAGAGCCAATATAAAAAGAATAATAATGATTTGTTGAGATCATAAGTAATTTGTCAGCAACAATCTCCACGAAAATGGGTATAATACTTGCGAATTATTTTGAGCGTGTGCCTTCTTCAGTCGCTAGAGTCTGAGATTAGAGTGTTAAATTCATATACAAGAAAAAAAAACTTACCCACAATGAATATATGATTTTGCATTCAATTGTATTTATGGTACCATCAATTAAATTTACTTAATTAGTAACTGATTGATTTTGAAAGAAAGGAACGTGTGGAGTAAAATTAGGATAATGGGAAAGGAATGTATATAAAAAAGATTCATGCATTAATGCTCATAAATATTATATTTAGTTCAGTTTAGGTAGAAGATAAATATTATATTTACTTCATTTTTCTTCTACTTAAATTAATTAAATAGAAAGATTTCAAGATAATAATTATAATTATATAAATATATAACGAAAGAGAAAAACGTGGTAATTTTAATTTATGCAACTTTTTAGATAGGAAAATAAGGAAAAAGGACTTAAAATATGAGACAAAAAGATATATTTTATTTCCTTGCATTTAAAATTTTTTTTTCTTTATTAACCCATGTGAATAGCCATATAAACGGTAAGAAGTTGTATCAAATAATATCAAAAAAAAAATTTACAGATGAATATTGAACATTTAATTGCAATGTATTTTTTATGTTTGCCTTAAATTCATATTGTAGCATTTATTTATAATAAATCATACCTTTTAAATACCAATATTTAGTACATTGATTAATACACATTTTTAATTTTAATATAGGGAAAAAAATTCAAAAAATTGACAAAAAAGATAAATCTGAATCTTGGCCAAAGAAGCATGCCACATCATCTCCCTCATATTCAACTTTATATATATATATATATATATATATATATATATATATATATATATTGATGTAGACTTTACAATATTATTTTATAGTAGGTTGAATTTTGTAATTGTCAATAAATCATTATTTACAATACATTATCAATTGATCGCGCAACGCACGAATACGTATACCTATTGTCTTAACAGAAAACGTCATTTTTCTTTTTGAATTTTTTTTTTTACAGACAGCCTTCACTCTCAAATTCTTATAAAATGATTTCATTGGAGATTCTTCCTCGAAATACTCCATCTCTCCAATAGTAGTTGTCCACTATTGTAACGACCCGTTAGGTCGCTTTGAGCACTAAGACTATTTTGACTCTTTCCGTAAAATTCTAAATGAAAATTTTGAACTATTCGATAATTACGAGTAATTAGTTGACGAAATATTTATTAAATAATTAATATAGCTGAATAGTTAATGGGCCAAGTCCATAAATTATTTATACCCTTTACCACTTTGGCTCATATAATTAAATTAAGTTAATAGAAGAAAAAAAAGGGAAGAAAGAAAACACCATACCAGGTTTCGTTTGCGGCGTCACAACGAAAGTCGACCACTCTGA
This sequence comes from Solanum appendiculatum, assembly GCA_018342035.1. NCBI lineage: Eukaryota > Viridiplantae > Streptophyta > Magnoliopsida > Solanales > Solanaceae > Solanum > Solanum appendiculatum. The sequence continues at coordinate 1,485,007 of JAGDQO010000378.1, read as the reverse complement.
AGGTAAGGAATTTTAAAGAACTTTCAATTATGTGGATGCACATGTGATTGCAACATATATAAGTATTATTATTATATTGTTGAATGGAGAAAAGGAATTAATATTAGAATGTCAATATTTTGAGTTGAATAAACTTTACTGGTCGCTTTTCTTTAAAATTTTGGGGACAAGATTAAGACCACCATTGGGCAATCATGCCAATGGTTGGCAGTTGATAGGTCATTATAGAATTTATACCTTACACTTAATAGATTAGGCTTAGCAAACCATTTATAGTTGCAGTGCATTCATTGGTTCCGTTAATTGGTGGAATTGGTTCTTAATTTATTGATTTATCAAATTAAGATCATAACTTTGATATATTGGTGTATGTAATTAAACACTAGGTGTATTGTATTATATGAATACCATTAGAATTATATTGTTTGGAGGAATTAAGACTTAACTAGGCTTGAATTTTAGGAATATGATACTTGACATATTAAAGGTTATAAAGATTTCGGAACCAAACTATAGATTTGGGTGAGTTTTTATGGTCTAGGTTAGACGTCTAGTAATATGAGTGTCTATAGACTCGCTTACTTATGAATATTACTTATGAATATTACATATTTGATAGATTGAGAACATTCTGAAGCCTTACGAAAGGGAAAGGCAAAATCTTGAGGATTCGTGACACGCGTTCGGCATTCAAGGTATGTTAAGACTTTCAGACATCGTTGAAGAACATTTTCCTAATTAAAGATTAAAAATGGAATAGACAATGGGTAAGGGCGAAAGATGGGGGTCTCGTACCAATGGTGTGATGGACATTGGTACGAGTACCGGGGTTATAAAGGAAAAGTTTATTACTATAGAATGCGAATTGTAATTTGAGAATGCCAAAGCATGTGGGCATTAGCTGACGTATTGTTGACTTGACTTCTTTGGTGTGATTGTGTTTCTTGAAGAAAATATCGAAAAAATTATGTAGATCAAATCCGAAGAAAAAGAAATAACTAGATTAGACAAGACAACCAAAAACCATTGAAAGAAGAAATCTAACAAAATACATTCACACTTTCTAATTCATTGAGATTCATTAAAACATAAAATAAAACTAAATAGATCCACTTCATTTATCACAATGAATTATATTTGTTCGATACACTGTTGTCAATATAAATATTGAATATTGAAAAAAAAACAAAAGAAATTTCAATTGAAAACAATCAAAAATAGTAAAAAAAGGGCTTGTGTTGGATTGGAACTACAAATCTAATCCAAATAAAATAGATACAAAAAAGTATAGATGGGAGAATAAATAAAGAATAAGTGGAAAACAAAACTACAATTTACTTTAATTTACTTAGATTTATTGAATCAATAATGGATTCAATCAAGTTAAGTGAGATAAGCAAACTTGATTTCGTTCCGAAATGCCCAAATTTTCTATTTCGAAGATCAATAAAATAAGAGGTTTTGTCGTTATAGGACACGGAATTCACCAATAAAATAAGAGGTTTTGTCGTTATAGGACACAGAATTCACTGGAAGGAATGATAAATAAATACAAATAAAAAAGGAAAGGGAGGAAATACAAAAAAATAGAAGAGAAAAGTCATACAAAGTTATATACAAATCACTACCCCCTTTTTTGTATTTCTTTAATTTATTTCCTTAATTGAATTTCGGTTATATATGATACCGATATTTGATTGATTGAAATGCATCATCATCCCCTTTTGTTGAAATCATATTGTACACATGCATTGACATGAGATTGAGAATAAGTTGGGTACGTGGAGATCGTCCGTGCTAGGGATTGTGAGATGTTATGATTATAAGTTGGGCACGTGGAGATCGTCCGTGATGGGGATTGTTTGATTCTATGATAGTGCGTTGAGATCCTCTGCACAGACACGTGGAGATCGTCCGTGTCGGTATATGGACCTCGCGAGTCCCCCATAGTCATGAACTCTCGATGTATTTTCGAGGAGTATCATGTATATACGGTTGAGAGAGCACTTGGCATCTGAGGCATATCATTCATGGTGTCGCATTGCATAGCATCTCATTGCATCCTCATTCTTGCTGATTATGTGTTTTATTGGTGATTGGACATTACGTGATATTTAACTATCCCTATTTGATGAAACTTGACTGATGTGTATAGTGTAGACTTGTAAAATAAAAAGATGATTTTCTTATATGAACTCCCGTCACTACTTCTTCGTTGTCGGTCTATGAGATATGCTGGGTACACGTGGTTTCATACTCATACTACACTTGTTGTACCTTTTTGTGGTGCAGATCCAATTCCGGATACGAGGGCACCTCGTGGAGATTTTTGAGTCCAAGCTCGGAGTATGTTGGAGTTGTGGTGAGCTGCTTGGCTGTTCAGTGGCCCACACCTCCCTCTATCTTACTATTTATTCTGTTATTTTAGTATTTAGACAGGATGTTCCTTACGTTTAGACTTGACATTTTGGTTTCAGACTTGCACCGTATTTTAGAAGCTCTTGTACTTATGTCACCAATTCTTGGGTGGTATTTTAGCTTTTCACTATTTCATACTTAAGAAAGACTTCGTATTTGAGATATTCTATTTGTTTATCTTTTCACCTTATTTATTCAATTAAATTGGTAAAACTAGTGAGTTGGCTTACCTATCAGTTGGGAACATAGGTGCCATCACGACATGTGAATTTGGGTCGTGACAATTTGGTATCAGAGCCCTAGGTTCATCAGTCTCACGAGTACAAGATCTATGTCTAGTAGAGTCTTGCGGATCGGTATGATGACGTCCATACTTATCTTCGAGAGGCTATAGGACATTTAGGAAACTTTTATCCTTTCATTCTTTATCGTGCATACTTGACTTTGTTGAAGCTTTATTCTTGTTGTCTCATTCTCTCACAAATGATGAGGACTCGTGCATTCATGATCAAAGATCTAGAGCTTGTACCCGCACCCACTGCTAGGTTTATTGATTGAGGTAGATGCTGGGGTGAGGTCAAGTTAGGGGTTGTGTTGCACTACATTTGGCTAATAGATCAGACTAATAGGAAATATTCAAAAGGGTTAGGTTGATATATTCTCCAACTTATACTAGTAACTTTAGCGAGAATACGTATGAATTTTTAGATCGTTGTCATGAGAGGTTGCATAATCTTGAATTTGTGGAGTCCTATGGAGTTTACTACACCGTGTTTCAGATGATTGGCAATGCCAAGCAGTGATGGAGATATTACATAGATAGTAGACCAATTGGATCACCTCCACTATTATGGACTCAATTTACTCAGGTGTTTCTAGATAAGTTTGTTCCACGCAGTGAGAGAGAGTGTAAGAGGGCTGAACTTGAGGGTTTGCAACAAGAGGATATGTCAGTCACTAAGTATGAGGTTAAATTCTATGTCTTGGTTAGACACGCTTCAATGTAACTTCCTACCGAGGCTGATAGAGTGAGAATGTTTCTCAAAGGGTTGATTATTATTATTATTTTTTGGCATGAGAGATTCTCAAGTTGTTGCTTCTGGTGTTCAATTTCAAAAAGTGATAGATGTTTCCAAAGGATATAGAGATGATTCAATGTGAGGGATGTGAGCAGTGTGAGGGCAAAAGGGTCCGTCATTCGAGTTGGATATGGTATGTGAGTCACTTTATTTGCCTGTATATTTTTCTGCTTCTATTGGATATTTCATAGTGGTAGATCGAGTATATCGATCATATGTATTTATTTTGAAGGGATATGATACTCAAGTGGGTTTGAAGGCCTTATATAGGATAGATTTTGATGTTATTCTTGGGATGGATTAGTTATCTCCTTATCACACGATTTTGAATTTTCATACTAGGACAAATGCATTAGCTATGTCGGGTATTCCTAAAGTAACGTGGAGAGATTTTCTAAGTCATAGTTCAAAAAGGGTATATCATTTATTACGGTTCATCACTTAATGGAGAAAGGATATTTGACTTACTTGGCGCGTATTCGCGACACTAGTGTGAAGACTTTTGCTTGGGTCTATTCCGATTGTGAATGAGTTTTCTGAGGTTTTTCCAACGAACCTACTAGATCTTCCACCTGATCGTGATATTGATTTTTGTATTGACTTAGAGCCAGGCACTCAGCCTATTTCCATTCCTCATTAGCATATGGCACCAACCGAGTTGAAGGAGTTGAATGAGTAGTTACATGATTTGTTGAGCAAGGGTTTAATTAGACTGAGTGTATATCCTTGGGGTGCTCCACTATTATTTGTGAAGAAGAAAGATGGATCTATGCGTATGTGTATTGACTATCGGCAGTTGAACAAGGTTACCATCAGAAACAAGTACCCGATACCTCGTATTGATGATTTATTTGATCAGATTCAGGGTGCTTCAGTTTTATCCAAGATTGACTTGAGATCCAGTTATCATCAGTTGAAGGTTAGGGCAGAGAATATCCCTAAGACGGTTTTTCAGACACGTTATGGCCACTATGAGTTTCTGGTGATGTCTTTTGGATTGACTAATGCCCCAGCAGCTTTTATGGACTTGATGAACGGAGTGTTCAGACCATACTTGGATTCTTTGTTATTTATTTTCATAGATGATATATTGATATACTACCATAGTAGGGCAGAGCACGTGCATCATTTGTGGATTTTTGTTGAAAATTTGGAGGAAAGGAAGCTTTATGCAAAGTTTTTAAGGTGTGAGTTTTGACTTAGTTCGGTAGTATTCTTGGGACATATAGTGTCCAAAGAAGGTATTATCGTAGATCCTATGAAGATTGAGGCAGTTCGAGATTGGATCAAACCTTCTTTTGTTACTGAGAATTTCTTAGGCCCTGCAGGTTATTGTCGATGATTTGTGGAGGGTTTCTCACCCATTGCATCCCCACTAATTAGATTGAACCATAAGGAAGTGAATTTCTAGTGTTTTGATGAGTGAGAGGTGAGTTTTCAAAAGCTTAAAACTTTTTTGATTACTGCTCTAATTTTAACTCTACTCGTGGAGGAAGTGGATTTTATCATATATTGTGATGCTTCTTGGATTGATCTTGATGGTTTGCTGATGTAGAAGGGGAAGGTAATAGCTAATGCTTCAAAGCAGCTGACACTGGTTCACGATAAGAACTATCATATCAATGACTTGTAGTTGACAGTTGTAGTAATCACATTGAACATTTAAGGGTATTACTTTTATGGTGTGTATTGTGAGGTGTTCAACGATCATCGCAGTCTCTAATATATATTCAATCATAGAAATATCAGTTTGGGACAGCGAAGATGATTTTGAGTTGCTCAAGGACTATGTCATCAATATCTTTTACGATCTTAATAAGGCGAATGTGGTAGTAGATTCATTAAGGAGAAAGACGGTGGTATAGGGAATTTAGCTTTGTTACAAGTAAGTGAGCTTCCTTGGGTTATGGATATCCAGTCCTTAGCCAATAGCTTTGCGAAACTTGATATTTTGAAATGGGGTAGAGTTTTATCTTACATGGAGGTGGGATCGTCCTTATTGTATCATATTCGGGCTTAACAATTTGATGTTGGAGATTTGTGTAATATTCGAGACAAGGTGTTACAAGGAGAAACAAGGAGGAAATTCGTGATGGTTAGGGAGCTTTGAGGATAAAATATCTATTTATGTTCTTGGGGTAGGTGAGTTGACTAGAATGGTCATGAAGGATGCCCAAAGTTTAAGGTATGCAATTCATCCGAGGTCTACTAAGATGTATCGTTTATCAGCAAGTGATGTATGAACACCAAAAAACCTTGAGATGTTACTTAAAGGATGCCCATACTAGAGTGGAAGTGGGAAATGATTTCTATGGACTTTGTAGTGGGGTTGCCACGGACCTTGGGTAAGGGTTGATGTTATTTGGCTCACTACGAATCGATTGAGAAAGTCTCAATATCTCGTGCCTATTCAGACTATCTATAATTTAGTGAAGTTAGTCCAACTCTACGTTGGGGAGATAGTTTGATTACATGGGGGGCCTATATCTATTATTTCATGTCGAGACACATAATTTATATCTCATTTTTGGCGATCTATGCAAAAGGAGTTGGGACTCGGGTGGATCTTAGTACATCCTTGCATACACAGGTTGATAGTCAGTTTGAGCAGACTATTGAGGTCCTTGAGAACATGTTGTGGGTGCGTGTGATCACTTTGGTGGTTATTGGGGATAAATTTATTTTTTTTAAGTGGAGTTGTATACAAAAAAAAATTATCATTCGACTATTGAGTTGTCACCACTCGAGGCATTGTATGGTAGGAGATGTGGATCTCTAGTTGGTTGGTTTGATGCATTTGAGGTTAGACCATGGGGCACATATCTGGTTAAGGAGTGCTTGGATAAGGTTAAGTTGATTGAAGATAGGCTTCTCATGGTTTAGAGTAGATAAGAGAGTTATACAGATCGGAAGATTCATGGTTTAGAGTTAATGATTGGAGAGAGGGTTTTATTGAAGGTTTCGCCCAAGAAGGGTGTGATGAGATTTGGAAAGAAGGGCAAGTTGAGCCCAAGGTATACTGGTCCTTTCGAGACTGTTGAACGTATTAGTGAGGTGGCATATGAGCTGGCTTTGCCCCTTGGTTTGTCGGGTGTTAACCCTGTATTTGATATTTTGATGCTGAAGAAGTATCATCAGGGTGGTGCTCATGTGATTCAATGGGATTCGGTGTTACTTGGTCAGAATTTGACTTTTGAGGAGGAGCCGATAACCATTTTGGATAGGCAAACTCGGAAGTTGAGGTCGAAAAAGATTGCTTCAGTAAAGGTTCAATGGAAGCATCATCCGGTGGAGGAGGCTACATGGGAGACCGACTCAGACATGAGGATTAGGTATCCTCAACTTTTTTAGCGTTCAGGTACTTTATATTCTTTTACCGTTCGAGGACGAACGTTTGTTTAAGTGGTAGATGTTGTAACGACCCGTTAGGTCGCTTTGAGCACTAGGACTATTTTGACTCTTTCCGTAAAATTTTAAATGAAAATTTTGAACTATTCGATAATTACGAGTAATTAGTTAACGAATATTTATTAAATAATTAATATAGCTGAATAACTAATGGGCCAAGTCTATAAATTATTTATACCCTTTACCACTTTGGCTCATATAATTAAATAAAGTTAATAAAAGAAAAAAAAAGGAAGAAAGAAAACACCATACCAGGTTTCGTTTGCGGCGTCACAACGAAAGTCGACCACTCTGAAGGTAAGGAATTTTAAAGAACTTTCAATTATGTGGATGCACATGTGATTGCTACATATATAAGTATTATTATTATATTGTTGAATGGAGAAAAGGAATTAATATTAGAATGTCAATATTTTGAGTTGAATAACCTTTACTGGTCGCTTTTCTTTAAAATTTTGGGGGCAAGATTAAGACCACCATTGGGCAATCATGCCAATGGTTGGCAGTTGATATGTCATTATAGAATTTATACCTTACACTTAATAGATTAGGCTTAGCAAACCATTTATAGTTGTAGTGCATTCATTGGTTCCGTTAATTGGTGGAATTGGTTCTTAATTTATTGATTTATCAATTTAAGATCATAATTTTGATATATTGGTATATGTAATTAAACATTAGGTGTATTGTATTATATGAATACCATTAGAATTACATTGTTTGGAGGAATTAAGACTTAACTAGGCTTGAATTTTAGGAATATGATACTTGACATATTAGAGGGTATGAAGATTTCGGAACCAAATTATAGATTTGGGTGAGTTTTTATGCTCTAGGTTAGACGTCTAGTAATATGAGTGTCTATGGATTCGCTTACTTACGAATATTACATATTTGATAGATTGAGAACATTCTGAAGCCTTACGAAAGGGAAAGGCAAAATCTTGAGGATTCGTGACACGTGTTCGGCATTCAAGGTATGTTAAGACTTTCAGACTTCGTTGAAGAACATTTTCCTAATTAAAGATTAAAAACGGAATAGACAATGGGTAAGGGCGAAAGATGGGGGTCTCATACCAATGGTGTGACGGGCATTGGTACGAGTACCGAGGTTATAAAGGAAAAGTTTATTACTATAGAATGTGAATTGTAATTTGAGAATGCCAAAGCATGTGGGCATTAGTTGATGTATTGTTGACTTGACTTCTTTGGTGTGATTGTGTTTCTTTATTGAACCCGTATATTTGTGATAGTTGAGGTGGTTATATATGATACCGATATTTGATTGATTGAGATGCATCATCATCCCTTTTGTTGAAATCATATTGTACACATACATTGACATGAGATTGAGTATAAGTTGGGCACGTGGAGATCGTCCGTGCTGGGGATTGTGAGATGTTATGATTATAAGTTGGGCACGTGGAGATCGTCTGTGCTGGGGATTGATTGATTTTATGATAGTGCATTGAGATTGTCCGCACAGACACGTGGAGATCGTCCATGTCGGTATATGGACCTCGCGAGTCCCCCATGGGGCATGAACTCTCGATGTATTTCTGAGGAGTATCATGTATATACGGTTGAGAGAGCACTTGGCATCTGAGGCATATCATTCATGGTGTCGCATTGCATTGCATCTCATTACATCCTCATTCTTGCTGATTATGTGTTTTATTGGTGATTGGACATTACGTGATATTTAATTATCCCTATTTGATGAAACTTGAATGATGTGTATAGTGTAGACTTGTAAAATAAAAAGATGATTTTCTTATATGAACTCCCGTCACTACTTCTTCGTTGTCGGTCTATGAGATATGCTGGGTACACGTGGTTTCATACTCATACTACACTTGTTGTACCTTTTTGTGGTGCAGATCCAATTCCGGATACGAGGGCACCTCGTGGAGATTTTTGAGTCCGAGCTTGGAGTATCTTGGAGTTGTGGTGAGCTGCTTGGCTGTTTTGTGGCCCACACCTCCCTCTATCTTACTATTTATTCTGTTATTTTAGTATTTAGACAGGATGTTCCTTTCGTTTAGACTTGTCATTTTGGTTTCAGACTTGCACCGTATTTTAGAAGCTCTTGTACTTATGACACCAATTCTTGGGTGGTATTTTAGCTTTTCACTATTTCATACTTAAGAAAGACTTAGTATTTGAGATATTCTATTTGTTTATCTTTTCACCTTATTCATTCAATTAAATTGGTAAAACTAGTGAGTTGGCTTACCTATCGGTTGGGAACATAGGTGTTATCACGACATGTAAATTTGGGTTGTGACAACTATACTATTTTATGATGTCCAACAATACTTATCCATTTTATGAAATCAATGGATAATTTTACACTTAGTTCCTAATTTACCCTTATCATTAACTATAGTTATTTCCCTATTACATTTTTCAATACATTAATACCTTCAAAATACTTTATGAAATCAAATTCTTATAAAATGATATAGTAAAATTACCCTTTTATTTATAGTTTCTTATGAAGTGTGCAAAGACAATAGTGGACGAGTATTGTTGGATAGAGGGAGTAACAAACTTTGTTCCTATTTTGTTGTCACATTTTTAAGTTTTACGCCTCTTAAGAAACTATGTAAGTTTAATATTATACCCTCATTTAGTGTACTCTTGAAGTCAAGTTTTTAATAAATGAATATAAATTATTTTATTTTGATGAATTAATTTGATCAATGAACATGAATTAATTATTTTATTTTTCTATACTGATCAAATAAATACTTTTAAGGATAATAACTCTTAAGGGTAAAATTGGAAGAAAAGGGTCATTTATGTATTATTTTTGTAAAATAACAAGTATTTTTTTAAAAAAATATTTTTAATAAGAACCATATATAAATAAGAACAAAGAGAGTATCTCAAAAGAAAAAATGGGAGGCTTGGAAAAGTAACGTGCGGCACAATTTTTTTCTTAAAATATTTTTTGAAGCCATCGAAAAAAAGCGAAGAAAAAACAACGACAACCCTTAACAGTTCCTTTTAGTATCACTTTTTTAAAAAAAAATTGTGTTGTTTAAAAAACATTAAAGGATTTTTTTTTTGGGTTTTCCGCTTAATATTTGATACTTCTTCTATCTAATAATAGTTGTTCACTATACTAAAAATAGTTGTTTAACAATACTTATTCAATTTTAAAAATTAAGAGATTATTTACCCTTTGTGTCTATTTTACCCTTGCTATTAAATATTATTTACCATGTAATACATTTCTCAAAGTAATAAATTTAATAAAGTCAAAAGATAATATAGTAATATTACCCCTATTATTTATTGTTTCTTAAGGGGTGTGCCAAGTCAATAGTAGTGGACAACAATTGTTAGACAGGGGGACTGAGGGAGTATTTGCATTGAAGTTTGATTAAATTCAAATTTTCATCCGAAAAAAAATTACACATTGGGGAGTAAAACATTTCCTAATAAAGCGACTTCATACTTAAAGAGGCTCAAATTCAAGACTTTTAATTAAAAATGAGAATTTTTTTTTTGATTTTCCCACTTAATATTTGATATTTGCATTGAAGTTCGATTAAATTCAATTTTTCATCGAAAAATTCTATATTGGAGAGTAAAATACTCCCTAATAAAAGTAACTTTCTTTGATTAAAAATAAAAAAATACTTACTACTTCAGTTCAATTCTGAAACTTTTTGTGATTCGTGAGCCAATTTATTTTTTGAAAGTTGCCTTATAATTTATAAAGCTTTAATTTGTGAATTTGAATTCAAGTTTCGAGGAAATCTTTTTTCCTGCAGAAGACTTTATGTTTTTAATCACTTTCTCCGCTCATTTTTACTTGTCACATCCGTTAAAAAAATAATTAATAATATAGGTATTTTATCAAATTATCCCTTATTAAATGATGTCTTAAAAATTGATTTGGAAAAATAAGTATTTAATGCTAAGGGTAAAACATAAAAAAAAATTATTTGTTTTTTCTTGATTTGTCAAAAATGACAAGTAAGAATGAAAATTTATTTTAAGAATAAGTGACAAGTAAAAGTGAACGAAGAGAGTATTTTTTGGTTGTAAAAAGCTTTAATTTGTCAATTTGAATTCAAGTTTCGAGGAAATCCCTTTTTCTGCAGAAGACTTTATGTCTTAAAGTCTTCTATTTTTTGTTTGGTTATGCTCCTTGTATCCAACAATAGTTGTCCACTATTGACTTGATACACCCCTTAAAAAATAATAAATAATAAGGGTAATATCATTATATTATCCTTTAATTTTATTAAATTTTATGCTTTGAGAAATGTGTTAAATGATAAATTGTATTTAATAGCAATGGTAAAATAGACAGAAAAAATAAATTATCTCTTGATTTTTTAAATTGGACAAATATTGTTGGACATCTATTTTTAGTATAGTGGACATTGGACAATTATTATTGAACGGAGGAAGATTCTTTATATCTAAAGAAGAACTTGTAATTGGGTTAGTTAGCATATTTTTGAATTTTTACAGTGTAGAATAAGATTTGTTTATGAAGTAAAAATTCTTGCTAACTTGTGAAAAAATCTTTGTGGACAAAACGTTTCAAGATTTCGTTGATAGATATTGACTTGAAGGTTTAAAAGATTGTTCTCATGCATTACTTATAAAAAATAATTATAGAATAAATTTAAAAGAGTGTTTGAATTAATTTACTTTAAGTAGATTTTGGTTTTAACGCTCTTTTTTTTTAAAAATTCTTTTAAAAAAATAGAAAATAGTTTAAAAAGACAAATATTAGATATGATGAACTTATAATTCTCTTTGAGAGTATTTTTAATAGATAATTCTCTCTTCTTCTCTCAATTTTTCAAATTCTTATAAAAGAATTTCATTGAAAATTCTTACTCGAAATAACAAACTTCTATAATAGAAAAGAAAATAGGGAGGTGTGGACAAGTAATGTACGCCACAAAAATTTTCTCTAGCGTTTAACCCTAAATCTATATATAATATAAAGGAGAAACATAGACTAGGTGATGTATACCTTTATTTGTATTTATCTTTTTTCTCCTTTTAGCTTTTTTTCTGATTTTATTTAATTATTTTATTGTAAAAGTGAATTACTTAATTTATTACAAATAAATATTTTATTAATTAAGAAACATTTACAAAAAAGACTCCTCACATGCCAAGTAATTATTCATAACTTACACCTCTCAAATTTCTACTCTTAATAAATTTATTTATTTATTCTCTCTTTTTTTAACCTTCTTTTAATTATAAAATAACAACATATTTAAAATATTTTTCTCATTATTATTTAACTTTTTACAATGAATAATTATTCATGAATTACACTTTTTAAATTTTTACTTTTAATCCATATCTATATATAACAATAAACGAATGTAGACTAAGGGTCAAGATCAAAGTGGGTAATTGAAGAGAGTATACAATTTGTATATTATGTGACATATTGTAGTAATAATTAAATGGGGAAGTTAAGAAGAATATGAAGAGGCATAGCAATCAATAATGATAGGTAATTATTGTGTATTTATTTCTCTGCAAATTTAATCCAAAAAATTAATGATAAATAGCTATTTTTTCCCATCACAACCAATGAATATCTTTCAAGCATCCTACTTGCTACTTGCTACTTACTACTTACTACTTACTACTTTTGAGTGCTTGAATATTTAGTCTTACAATTTGATAGTTTGTGGAGTATTATTTATATGATTTTTTAAATTATTTGTTATTTGCGTGATTATGAAATAAAAGTGATTGATTTTCTTGATTGTTCTTTTTTTCTTCTTCTTTTTAACATCAGGTTTGAAATATTTGACAGAATAAGAGATCAACCATCGATATTCGGTAAACTTTTTCCTCATTTTCTTAGTGATTTCTTGATTATATGTTTAGTTGCATAATTTTGAAATAGAGGTGATTGATTTTCTTGATTGTTCTTTTTTTTCTCTTTATTAACATCAAGTTTGACAAAGTAAGATAATCGATATTTCGTGAAAGTTTTCCTCTTTTTTTCATTTGCCTTTCATCCGTTTTGAGAGTGAAAAATTTGTGTTAGAGAAAAAGAACGAAACAAAAATTAAAATAGTCATAAAAGCAAAATCAACAGTAATATTTATGTCAAATTTATGTTGAAACACAATTTTTGATGTTGTCCTTTTGAAAAACAATATTAGTGGCAGTTAGAATTTTGAGTCGTTAATTTTATCGTTTTGAAAATTTGGGAATCTAATGAAGGTTGCAAAGTTATTTGTCAAGCGAAATCAATTGGAAGAAAGTATGTATTGTTTACCTTATTTTCTTTTCTATTAGTATGTCTTTTTTTATTTATACTACTTCACCATTCGTTTCATGTCATTCAATTCTTAATTTATCAATTTCATATATATATTTATGTTTAATTATGAAATATGGTACCAAGATTATTATTGTAATTAATATAGTGATTATTGGTTAATTAGTTGTAAAAATACAAAAATGATATTAACCGTGATTAACTATAACATTTAATTTGACAGGGTTTGCACAAAGATAAAATATTGGATAATTTAGATAAATAAAACTATGTTATTTAGCCTATTATTTATATGAAATTGTTTTAAATATTTTGTAATCAAATTTATACAAGGGTTCATTTTCAATTATATTTTTAATATATGATGATCTTCATTTTTTTCCCCTTTCATTTTAAGAAAAATGTGTAAGATGAGGTGTCTAATAATCTTTTTGTTGATATTGTTTATTCTATTTGTTCCATATTAGTTGTCACATTTCTCTTTTACAAATTCTTTAAGAAATCATAAACAAGAAGAATTTTTTTACTAAATAGCTAATTTTAAGGGTAAAATGAAAAATAAATTAATTTTAATTTGATTTTGTAAAATGACAAATATTTTGGGACAATCATTTTAATAATGTTGATATCTAATAAAAATAGATAAGAGTATTTTTCTTCCTTTAGTTTTGTTCATTCATTATATTTTAAAAACTCAAATAGTACTCTTTAATAAATTTCTTTAAATACAGCTTAATTAGAAACACAAAAATTATTACAAATTAAATTAAGAAAAATAAAGGTGTTACTAATTAGGAGTGCATTAACTATTGCAATCACAAATTTTCTATTTATTTTATTTAAATGTTAGAAGTGTTTAAATTTATATTATTCTCATATTTCTTGTTTTCAGTGTTTTCAATAAGTTAATTTGGGCTTAGATGATGTTTCAAGGAACTCAATTAGACATGACAAAGATAAAATTCTTTATATATTTATAAATGTTTGTCTTTTAGCTTTCTTTTAGTAGACATTCATCTTATTATGACATTTTCCTAAAATTTAATTGTGAAATTAAGTATTTTATATTTTAATTTTTTTGTTCCTCGCATTATCTTGGAAAGATTGTGTTTTTCTTTTTAAAATGATGTATGATAAAAAAAAATACTCATTTTATATTTGACGTCTTTATATTCATATAACTAAAATGGTTAAACAAAAACTAAACAATAAAAACATCAAAGTGTAAAGGCGAAGATTATTATTAAAACAATTGATGCTTAAATTATTTATCGTTTGATATATGTATGAGTTATTAGTAACTAACAGCAAGGTCTTGATCTCAAATCGGTCGTAATTTATATAAATACAAAATAATATTTTGAATTTTTTCTTTAAAGAAGAATTTTGAAGTCAAAAATAAAAAATTGTTCATCATTTTTTTAAAAGGGTTAATGAAGATCGCGCGAAGCGCGGCCAGGTTTACTAGTTTTCAAATATTCTTGGCAAAAAATTTATGTGTGAAGTTTTATCATGTATTTGGTCATAAATTTTGGGAGAAATATTTGATTATTTTAAAAATATATGATTTATACCCATAAGTTCTAAAAATTATTTAAAATATCTTTAAGTAAAAAGAGAAATCACATTAGAAAATATTTGTCAATTAAATAGAAACGGAGGAAGTAATAATTTATAAAATTACTAAATTAAAGATTACATTCCCTCCGTCCAACAATAGTGGTCTACTATAATATTTTGGAAAGTCCAACAATACTTGTCCACTTTAAGAAATCAATGGATAATTTTACAGTTAGTTCATAATTTACCCTTATCATTAATTATAAGTCATTTTCCTATTACATTTTTAAAGATATTGTATTTATTATATTCAAAGGGTGATACAGTAAAATTACTATTTTATTTATAGTTTCTTATGAAGTGTGCAAAGTCAATAGTGGACAAGTATTATTGGACAGAAGGAGTATTAATAACCAGTACATTTGTCCCAAACTATTACTACATTGCAACTTGCAACAGAATACGCTGTTTGGTACTACTACTTCGACATCCCTTTATTTAATGAAGGGAAAAGGGTCAAAAATGTCCTTGGTGTCAATACTTTGGTTCAAAAATGCCCTTGTAGTCAATATTTTGGTCCAGAAATGCCCCTATAGTTACTAAATGGGTCAAAAATGTCCTTTTCCAAAAAAATATATTATTTATTTTCTTTTTGAACACATCTTCTTCCTAATTAAAATATTATTTAAACATCCTATACTTGTTTTTCTTCTTTTAAAATCACTTTAACAAATAAAAATGTACGAAATAATTTTTTTCTTCTTAATCTCACTTTATCAAATAAAACAAAATAACTTCATGTATCCTTTCGACTGATAATATATGTCATATATATAAGATCATACTATATCCACCATTAATTTTATTTATATAACGATAAAAAGTAATTATAATAAAATAAGAAATTTTTATTTTTTATTTTTTTTAATTGAAGTAGGATAAACATTTGCTAATTTAAAAAAAATATATTATTAGAAAAAGAATGTGTTAAAAAGAAAATAAATAATATATTTATTTGGAAAATGGGGATTTTTGACCCATTAAAAAAACAATAAGGGCATTTTTGGACCAAAGTATTGACACCAAGGGCATTTTTGGACTAAACTACAAACTGAGGGCATTTTTGTTCCTTTCGCATAGTTTAAGGGAATTTTTTACCCTTTTCCCTTTAATGAAAATGTCTAAATATGGAAAAACAATTACTCCCTCCGTCTAACAATGGTTCTCCACTATACTAAAAGTAGTTGTCTAATAATACTTGTTTAATTTAAAAAATCAAGAGATAATTAACCTTTGTGTCTATTTTACCCTTGCTATTAAATACTATTTATCATCTAACACATTTCTCAAAGCATTAAATTTAATAAAGTAAAAGGATAATATAGTAATATTATCCCTATTATTTATTTTTTCTTAAGTAGTGTGTCAAGTCAATAGTGGACAACTATTATTGGATAGAGGG
Organism: Solanum appendiculatum; assembly: GCA_018342035.1. Classification (NCBI taxonomy): domain Eukaryota; kingdom Viridiplantae; phylum Streptophyta; class Magnoliopsida; order Solanales; family Solanaceae; genus Solanum; species Solanum appendiculatum. Next base: position 1,468,791 of record JAGDQO010000378.1, on the reverse strand, counting down.
ATTAATAAATTTTCCATACATCGAAAATGTTTTCTACACATTGAAAATGTTTTCCATGTATGGAAAAATAATTAATAAATTATTACTATTTATATAGAAGGCACTGAGGATAGTAGCTTCCGGTTGTCTAGGGATATATTGATAAATTTAGATTAATTTTTAATTACATTAACTTTTTGTGCTTTGATGCATTGGTGTAATACTTCTTTGAATATGTGGACCCTTTTGTGAATTCTTTTCGTATTTTTACCATTTTAAAATGCCATTAATTTCAATTATCCATTATTTGAAGAAGGTTGAGCAAATGAAAATTTATTCTTTGAAAAAAATATTAAGCGACATTTTTGGTTCAAGTTGATTTATCAAATAAATTAGAGAATTTTTGGTTCAAGTTTATGAGAAGTTAATTTATCAAATAAATTACTATTTTTTTGTCTATTGCCTAAACTCATTGAGAAAGTAAAATTGATCCATACGAGATTGCTATGGAAGATGAAAAGATTCTACATATTTTGTGTATTTTATGTGTTAGCAAATTATATGGTTGATTTAATTCAAAAGAATAATTGTTTGCTTTATTTTTAAAATTTCATTTTTAGTGCATTTAATTTATCATGTCAACTTTCATGGTTACTCTTTACCATCCCTATTTATAGTTTCTTAAGAAATGTACAAAATCAATAGTGAACAAGTATTGTTGGACATATGAAGCATAAGACTCTTTGAATTTCATGCGTGAGCAGCTTCTAAATCTTCAAGTCAACTAACTCTTCCGTATGAAAATATTAGTTCAAAATCTCGTGAATAGATATATTGGCTTAAAAATTTGGGTATTATTGAACAAGTATATCATTATATCATGAACTTTCAAGAAGCAATTCCTCCACCGTTATCTATTTTCTATTTTCGTAGATGAAAGATTCAGTGAATCAATTTAATTAGATGTCCTTGAAGTGAATAATTTGGGTGAAATGTGAGTATATGTTTGTTATTACATATGATATAATTCAAAAATGGCAACGGAAATTCTTTAAATGACAATGGAAAAAGAATCTTGAAAAAGCACGAGAAGGCAAGGCGATTTTTTCAAATAATTTTTTTTCCCTGAAAACTACAAAAATCTAAATATCACTCAAAAAAGAGAATGAAAGTTCTAGCACCATCGTTGTAGAGGTTACAACATTGACAATATTTATCCAAGTAATTGAAAAGTAACTAAGAAGACATCAATTGTGTATCCTAGAAAATACAAAATAGATAATTTACACAAATATACGTACATATATATAGGATATTCATAAATATACACACATTACATTCTAGATATACAACATTTGACTTACAAGATATACAAGTTACGACTTACCAGATATAGAAATAAATTTATTTTGAATTTTTATATGTCAATACTTGTTTAAGTAATATTTGCTAACAGTTTTTCAAGTATTGAGTTGTTGTATTATTTTTAAATTTAATTTTCAATTTATGTTTATGAAATATTTGCTAAAAATATGTTTAAATTATTTAATTCAAGCCAGATACAAAAATTTTGAAGTTTAAAATTCAAAGCTTATTACAGGGTTATAATTACTTTTATCTAATTTCATTAACTTAAATCAGAAAATAAAAATTCACTAAATAAATTACAAAATCTACATATTTTATATCATTTATGTATGACACTTGTCTCATTATCAATGATCCTGATTTAGTTCCACTAAACATGTATCCAACCACGATTAAAGAGGATAACTATGGTCATTTATGTTTATCCCAATTTGTATGAAAATATTTATATCATTAATTCATGTATCTAAAACTTGTTTTTACCTAAGTCCTAACATCTGCCATAGTTATAAATTAACAAAACATATTGTTATCAGAATAACCAGTATATTAAAAAAATTGGGAGAAACTTTATAAAAAAAAATTAAGTTTGAAAAATATTTTAACAATAATCAGCAGAGTTTAATTTATTTTTATTTTTTTGTCAAATTAATTCTAATCATTTACATTTTCGTTAAGTTATGTTGTGAGTTGTGACTCTAGATAGGAAGATATGGAGGTCACGAATTACAATACAAGATTAATAGGTAGTCGAACGACGTCTAGTCCACTTTATAAGGATTGTTATTATTACTCACATACGATATATAAGTTCAGACATCCTTCGATCTAAACAAAAACTAGAGAGCATATAAGTTAGGGTTTGGGCCATAACATCAATTTGGGCCAGCAGCCCTGAATCATTCAGCATTGGGCCAATAGCTTCAAATAAAGGGATGGTTTCAAATATATACAATAACGTAATTAATTCACAATAAATATAGTCATATGTTTATTTACATAAAAAAAATAGTCAAAATTCAAAAAAATTATACACTAACTATACATTATGTTACAATAAAAAAGTTGAATATAGTTTACTATACATGAGTTATACACTGGCTATACATTATGATACACTTAAAAAGCTGAATATAGCTTAATTATACATGAAGTATACACTGACTATTCAATTTCGATCAACTCAAAATCACCTCTAAACAGTCTCAAATTTTAGATATGAAATTCTCTTGATGTTTCGAGTCTTTTGATAAATAATTTACTAGAAATGATTCATGTTTGCGATACGTCGAATTTTAAGGAAAAAAGAAAAGTAGAAGAAAGAAGAAGAACAAGGAGGAGGAGGAGGAGGAGGAGGGATATATATAGAAGAAGGAGAAGGGGGAAAATGGCTGCGTTGGCTATTTTTTGATAAATAAATGGCTGCGTTGGCTATTTTTTGATAAATAAATGGCCGAACAGTTTTTTTTACCTAATATATGTAAGTTGGGCTAAATAAATACTTCCTCTATTTCAAATTAATTGAATTGTTGGGGTGTTTCATATCCTTTAAGAAAAGAAGATTAAGATATAAATTAGACATAACTTTCCATTTTTACCCTTCTTAATTATTGTCAAATTTATGATTAAAATAACTAAACATTAATTATATAACTAATTCCAATACTAATTAATGAAGGGTAAAATTGGAAGAATATTCTAAAAGTAGTCTTGAAGATTGAACAATTAAGTTAATTTCAAAAATGAAAAATATCTCAATAATTCAATACATTTGAAATGGAGGGAGTAGTAAGTAAAGTTATGACTAACATTCTTTTGTAATTATTCCTCAAATAACTTTGCCCTCTACTTCAGCCCAACATTCTCATCTTGAGCATAAGTATCATGATCACAACCACAAAGAATAAATGACCCCTATATAGATTCCTTTTTAGAAAAACTATGTAATTAGATATATTTCACTATTATATATACTATTATTATTTATATATTTAAAATATTATGTATTTTACCATTAATTAAGAGTTTCCTACGTATCTTATACTTAGATACATGTATTTTTGCTACCAGATACACAAAAATAGAAGAGAGGCGAGCGAGATTCGTATGTATTCCAGATACATGTGAATCACACTAGATAATGTATCTGGAGTGATTCGCATGTATCTGAGATACCAGATACATGAGAGAGTGGCGAGCGAGATAGAGTGGCAAGGGAGGCGAGCGAGATTTGTTATGTATCCCAGATACATGCGAATTCGCTTGAATACAATGTATCTAGCGCAAATTACACCTAATTTGACACCATGTATCCGAGATACATATATGCGGACGTAGCTGGAGGCACCAAAATATGATAAAATACATAATATTGCAAACTAGAGTGTATCTAAATAACTAGCTCCTAAACTAGTGAGATTTATGTAAGTTTTTTTTTATTATGCTTTTTAGAATCACATAACATTACAGAACAAATTACACCTAAATTTGACCTCATGTATCCGAGATACTTGTATCTGGCCGTATTTGGAGGCACCAAAATCTGATAAAATACGTAATATTGCAAACTAAAGTGTATCTAAGTAATCAGCTCCTAAACCAATGGGATTTAGGTAAATTTTCCCTTTTTTATGCTTTTTAGAATCACATAACCGTACAAAATTCAGTTACATAGTTATAGTAGTTTTTAGTCCTTAGGATAATGGTATAAATTAAGATACTCTTTGTACATTCACACAGAAGAAATAAATTACGAAGAAAATTTCCACAATTCTGTTCTTGCTTTATGATTTCTAACATTTTAAAAATATAATCCGTACATTAATTTTATTACCAAACAAAATATTGGTTTAGATAATTGGTTCAATGGTTACATCCATTTCCTTGTAATCCGAAAGCATCTTTGTGCATGAATCTCTAATTCCACTTTGTATTCTATTCATCATAAATATTACTCACTATTTCTCAAAGTTTGCATGCATGCTTCTTTCTAAAATATTTACTACTCCCCCGTTCACTGTTACTTGTCACTTTTTCCTAAAATAGATTTTCATTTTTACTTGTCACTTTTGACATATCAAGAAAAGATAATTATATTTTTCTATGTTTACCCTCAACATTAAATACTCTTTCTTCAGGTCATTTTCCAAGACTTAATAGTAAACATTATTTAATGGGGATAGTTTGGTAAAATACCCATATTAATAATTATTTTCTTAATGGGTGTGCCAAGTCAAAATGTGACAAGTAAAAGTGAACGGAAGGAGTACTTTTTTTAGTCCATATTAAATGAATTATAGGGATTTTTTCCATATTTCGAATTAAGTGAATTATTCAAAAGTATTATTAATTTTTTTTTCATATTTATCCTAATTCATTGATCTAATGAAGCTCTTAACTAATTCTTAAGGTGAATAGTTTGGAAACAATCAAATAGTAATAGTGAAAAGTAGCATTTGATTTATGTCCTTAAATATTTTTCTTGAGATATATGTCATACCCCAACAATTCATTTAGGCCTCAAATATTGTTTGTATTTAATGAAAGGCTTAATCTTAATCATTCTGATCTCAATTATTAAATTTGTTTGTTTTCAAAATCTGAATCTTAATCATTCTGATTTTAATCATTAAGTGCATTTATTTTTCTTATTTTACAACCACTTAATGAGTTTGAATGATTAAGATTTATTTAAAAGTCTGTATAAAGATGACAAATATCTCTACTCCATCTACTTTCACCTACCTCCCACCACTACACCATTAATGCAGCCACAACTCTCACCATGATCACCTACGTACCATTTATAACCACCATCCTCAGCCTAACTATAACTATCGTCAATCACCAAAATCAATCTCCATACCATTAACCATCATTTGAAATCATTACCACCAATCATTATTACATCCACTATTCACTACTCCATCTGTGTAACAATAGTTGTCCACTATTGACTTTGCACATTTTTTAAGAAACTACTCCCTCCGTACCTTTTTATATGTCATCTCTTTCTATAAATAGTTGGTCCATAATACTTGTCATTTTATAAAATCAATGCATAAATTACCATATTCTTTCAATTATACCCTTGATAGAGTAGTTAATTAGTCTTGAAAATATATAATTTGACCAACCTAGGAAAATTAATAAGTAATTAATATTCGTTGGAGTACTTCATACATTGATTAATTACTCTCTCCGTTCACTATTCTATAAAATCTTATTTTGAAAAAGAAATCTCAACAAACAAATTAAAAATAAAAATGGAGAAAAAATCAAAAATAATCTTGAAAGTTGAAGCTTTAACAAATTTTTTAAAATCTTAGATCAATTGGTGAAAAAATTTGGCTCCAAAAATAAACTCAAAAATTTAAATAGTTATCCAAATGCATTTTAATTTTTGAAATCTAGCATATTCATCATTTATTGAAAAGTTGACTTAAGAAAACATTAAATAAATGTAGAAGGGTAAAGTTACTTAATTTCTTAATGCAAGTGCAATCTAAAAAGGTAATATATAAAAAGGAACGGAGGGAGTATAAATAGAAAGGCAATTTTACTATATCACCCTTTGAATATCTTGAAAAATGTAATAAAGAAATGACTATAATTAATTATAAGGGTAAATTAGGAACTAAGTGTAAAATTATCCATTGATTTCATAAAGTAGACAAATATTGTTGGACATCTCAAAATAATATAGTGGACAACTATTATTGGACGGAGGGAGTACTGAATAATTGTCAACATTACATATCGCTAACCGCTATCATTATTCATCACCGTCATTACCTACAATATTATTCCACTACTATATATCATCTGTCATGCCAACAACCACAATTAATCACTATTGTCAATCACTATGCCATAAGATACTATCTACAACCACCATCATCAGTCAACGCTATCCTAAATTGACACACACAATCACTATTACTAATCATCACCAACATCAATTTAGCATTTTATTTGAATTTTATATTTGTTATTTTTTAAACAAAGACAAATTTTATACATTTAGATGTTAAGAAAATAAATAGTCTTAATTATTTAGTATTAAGATCTTAATGAAACATTTTAATTTTTGAGATGTGTATATTCAAATTCAAACCTCTAAATCTTATTAATATATATCTTAACATTCAAATGTCCCTTCAGACGTTGATTCTCAAAATCTTAACCAAAATCCGTAATAATGAAATCAGATGGAGTATCTTTAGGAAGATACGTAGATCCATCATAGTATAGCTGCATGAATTATTATATGTAGATTATTGTTGCATGACAGAAGCATTATTGAACATATGACATATACTAAATCTAGCTTTTCATGGAAGTATATCAATCTAATCATTGAAGGATTGTGGCAATATAGCAAGCTCTTCGATTCGGATGAAGTTAGAAATTTTGCTAAGAATATGTAAACTTTTATTATATATTTCTAAAAAGTTATTTTTGACTTTTATATATTTTATATAAACTTTAATGAAGGGTGTGTGGATGACCAGTTGACCACCCTGTGGTTAATGTGACTATGGCGCCGCTCCTCCCTCCTTAATTAGAATTTTGAATTCGAGATTTGGGTATGAAATCAATTTCGATATTTATACTTCTTGGAAAACCAAAAAACTAATATTTATCTTCAAACTGCGTAGGTCCTCCCTTCCCTATATTTCTAGTTTTCTATTAAAGAGCTTACATGCATTACCATTGATCGGGTTTATGATAGCAATTTACAAGAAGTTCTATATAATTCCATATTATCCATTTCTATTCATTTCAAAGGGCATCATAGAGTTTGTCTTTTCAAGGTACGTCTTCACATGAGACTTGTTAAAGATATAATCAAATAAATTTAAAATATATATTTTAATTATTTAATTTCTTAGATAAGATGATCAGATAATGTAATATGTTACCGGAGTAAATATTAGAGATCTTGAATGTGAATCTTATTAAAATCACTATCAATAAGACTTTTCACATGTTAGATAATCTTATTATTATTGACATTTGTATAAATGTCTATAATTTTTTATTTTTTTATATTTATTTCAAATTTCATCAAATAAATATCGTCATATCTCCATTTTCTTATAATGAATTTGCTCAAGCTCACATGTTGATTCATTGAATATTCAAATCTCACTCCCATTTACTATTAAGAAGAATTTTCTCATTTTTAGTTTGTATACAAACAAATTTATATCCGCACATGAGAAATTAGCATCTTGAAAATATAATTAAAAAATAAAAATAATTTTGCTAACCGCTTAAATTTTTAGATTTGAAAAATTATCCACCACATAACAAGGCTAACCCACTTGAAGCTACCAAACATGATTTTATGTAGGTAGGACGTATCCACGAATTTCCTTAGATTTTCAAGTCATTTATTATTCTGGTCCGACACTTCTAGTATACTCCTAATCAGGGTCGGAGTCAGCTTGGAGTTAGGATTTATCTGAATGGTTGAACCCTCTTTGATAAAATATCATATTCTTTATAGGGAAAACTATGTAGCTAAGCAAACTTATACTACTTAATTATCTACCATAGCTATAGTTTGCATTAATTACAATTTGAAACTAACTTTAAGGTATAATTTCATTCTCTCTCTCGCCTCTCTCCTCTCTTCCTCTCTTCCTCTCTCTCTCTGGCGCCTCTCCCCCATCTCTCTGGAATTCTCGCTCGCCACTCTCCTCTCCCAGCCCAGTCTCTCTCTCTCTCTTCTCTTCTGCCAATCTCTCTCTCACTTTATACAAACACAAATGTATAATTTGTGTTTGTATAAAGCGAGAGAGACGTGATATATAAATACATATACATATCTCTCCGCCCTATACACTTATAATTATACATATACAAATCTTCCCCCGCCCATTTCTCTTTTGTCTTTCTCTCTCTCTCGTTTTATACGACACAAATTTATAATTTGTGTTGGTATAAAGCGAGAGAGATTGGATCTTGCCCTGCCCAGTTCTCTCTCTCACTTTATACAAACACAAATGTATAATTTGTGTTTGTATAATGCGAGAGAGATTGGATTTATCCCTGCCCAGTTCTCTTTTGTCTATCTCTCGCTTTATACAAACACAAATGTATAATTTGTGTTTGTATAAAGCGAGAGAGATTGGATATACAATACAAATGTTTTAACTCGATTCAATTGTATACGAATTCAAATTATATGTAGATATACAAATACAATACTTGATACATATACATATATACAATTATTTTGACATATATACATATGTATAATTCGACATATATACATATACAATTCGCCTCTCTCCTCTCTCTGCCCTCTCTCACTCGCCTCTCTCCCCTCTCTCCTAGTCTCGCTCGCCTCTCTCCTCCCTCTCACAGTCTCGCTCGCCTCTCCCCTTCCTCTCCCAGTCTCGCTCACCAGATATACAAATACATATGTATATCAGTTACATTTATACATTATTTTGACTGTTATACATATACAATTCGCCTCTCTCCACTCTCTGCCCTCTCTCGCTCGCCTCTCTCCTCTCTCTCCCAGTCTCTCTCGCCACCCTCCTCCTTATAACATGTAGCTATGAATTGTAATTATCAAACTATAGCTATGGAGCATAATTAAAATATTTTGAGTGGTTATATGTGAAAGTTCCTCTTATTTATATATGGTTTTTTTTTTTTATGTATATATATTAGATGTTGAACTCACTTCGTTGAGTTCGTACGTTTATTTTTTTATTGAATTTGAATCACTTAGTGAAAACTCTCACACCGCCACTTCTCGTGACACATCCTTATTTTATTATCTGCTTCTTAATTTGTTCAACATGCAATATTTTTTCTTCTTTAAACATAAACATTAAAATAATTATATGAAATCCACTGAATAGCAATGTTCAATGAACACAAACCAAGCAAAGCGTGTGAAACAATTACTACTCACCTATCTTGTACGACGAACATATTAATTGTATAAACTGATTAATGAGTGATTACGCCTAATCAGACTTTCCTTCGGCCTTCGGACATTAGAACAGACCACACGTCGTTTCTAAAAACAAATTTCTGTAGAAAGTAATAATCAAGTTTAATTTGGAGGATGGTCATCCATGACTTGGGATCGATCCTCCTTAATATCTTTTGAGTCAAGCATGTTATATAAGGCTTGCCTAGTTCAATTTACGTTTTTCTGTGTGAATTCTAGACCATTACATAGTGAGGGGTTTATTCAGTGCACACAAAGTTCTCACCACATAATGCTCACCCCGAAGGACAGAGGGTGTGGCTGTGATTATAGTAGATGTGGATTATCTTAAATTTCCAAAAGAAAAGGTTTAATTTAAGGAAACAAGGCCTGATATATCTCTCAATTTTGCTATTTAGAGTTGATATACTCATCGTTATGAAAGTGATTCATATATACCCCTACTATTATACAAATGACTCACATATACCCTTTTCTTCTAATGGAAGTGAAAAAAATAATAATTTTAAGAAAATTAATTTTTTCACTTTGGTAACGGTAAGGGTGTATGTGAATTACTTTTGTAGTGGTACTCATATATGAGCCACTTTTATGACGGTAAAAATATATGTGAGCAATTTTTATAACAAAGATATATCAACTCTAAATGACAGAGCGAGATACATCAGACCCTTTTACCTTAGTTTAATTACAATAATCTCCGGCGGTGTAATTAGATTTAGAATGGACAAGGACTCAGCCCACACGGAATGAACGACCACTTTGTCATTTTGCTGCTTCTTTTAATATTTTTCATTTATAAATTTTGTCCATCCCTAATTTTAATTAATTGATTCCTAAGATATGATCACAAATAAAATCAAGTACATCATTAAATGTTTTCTGCAAAGATTTTTGGTCCACCAATTGTCTTTTTCAACATTATTCAAATCACCGGTACCCTATGAATAATGGATGCCAACCAATCCTATGACTATAATAGAGATAAAAATATACTTCTCTTCTATTTGTTCAGTTTGTAATTTAATAAATTTTTAATTTAGAGTACATTCTATCAAATTATGCTAACTATAGCATTTTTATAAGGGTAAATTTTATATATGAAAAACAAATTTAAGCAAATAATGTTTCATAACTATAGTTTATCTAATCACGTTCAATGGGTATAATTTAGTTTGCTATGGAGCCTTAGATTTGTATATCTCATTTTTTTTGTTTTAAATTTATACAAAATTATTATTTTTTAATAGACGAAATGGTTTGATGGACCATTGTACTTGTATGAATTTGTATTATAGACCCTTCTACTCTATACTTTGTCAACTGAAACCTTAAACTTATTAAAGCACAATATTTGAAACCTTTCTGTCCGTTGATCAATCTATGTGGCATAAATATTGCTGAGTTAGAAAAATGTGTGAATGCACTCGCTTCAAAGCGCGTAAATACACTATTTTATATTAAAAATATTATTTTTTAATAAAAAAAGACTTATTTCTTTTCAATCATCTCCCACCCCACTCCACCCCCACGCTGCCCCAATTTCTCTTCTTCCCCCGCTCTCTCCCAATCCATAACCCTCGATTTTCTTCTCTTCTTCTTCAACAAAATCACCCACCACACCCATTCTCTTCTTTTTCTTCGAAATCGCCTACCATAAACTCTTTTTTTCTTCTTTTTCTTTAGGTCACTCTCCTCTTTGCAACAAATCAAAATTCTATCCCTAATTTCTTTTTTCTGCCCCGATTTTTTTCTAAATTTTTAGTGTTTTTTATTCTAAAAAAATTGAGACCATTATTGGTGTTAGTTGGATTCAAAGAGGAGGTATGTATATGGATTAAGGTAAAGGGTAATGTTGGGTATTGAAAAATTTGAAAACTCCATTGATAAGCTTAAGAAAGCTTGAAGAAAAACAAATGGATCTTATAAATTTGTGAAATTAATTCAAATTTGTGATTGGGGCCTTTGGATTTGTGTTGGTGCAATTGTAGTTTAAATTTCAAGTCAAATAGAGAAGAATTTCATCTATTTGACATGAATTTGATGCTCAAGTTGTGAGCAAATATGAGGATTGAAGAACATGACTATTTAGAAATTTACAAAATTTACAAAAATTTACAAAAGTGACATATTTAATTTTTTATATTTTTTAATATTTAATTTCTTACGTGACATTGAAAAATGACATGAAATTACACGTGTAATCCATTGGATTACACACACAGTGATCTAATGAGAAATCACGAACTCTAAAATATACAAATCAAATATATATAATTATCATGAACATATACAATTATATAAGATATACAAATGATAAATGCTAAAGAACTATGGTGTATATACAGCTGATGCATATATACAATTAAGCAATTATATATTATTTCTAAAAACGACAAATACATATATCATTTGATATATAAATTAAAATGTATATAAATATCATTAACAGATTCAATCGTATAAGATATACAAATAATAAATGCTAGACAATTATTAACAGATTCAATCGTATAAGATATACAAATGATAAATTCTAGGCAACTATTTGTGTGTGTGTATATATATAATTGACAACTTTTTGTATATATGCAATTGATACTTATATACAAATAAGCAATTGTATATTATATCTGAAAATATATAATAAAAACGACAAATACATAAATCATTGATATAAATACAAAATCTATAATAACATTGATATAAATACAAATCTAAAAAAATAGTATATAATACTATGTAAAAATTATTGATACAAATACAACTCACGAAACAATACATAAAACACTTATTAACAACAAAAAATTGAACTCCTCATCCCTGTTGAACCATCAAACTTTTGTTCCTCAACTTTTCTGCTTCTATGTTTTACTTGAAAATTTTTCAAAATTTATTGCATCTTAATTGAGTCATTTCGGTGCTTGGATTCAAACTCTTCAATGGATCTAATTTCTTCATTCAGTCTAGATTTAGCAACAGATCTTGCAATGTCTTAGAATGCTTGAGTTAGACCCAACGAAAATGATGGTGGATCATCAATAAATTTGACACTTAATGATATACCTCTAATAATCCTCTTGGATGGAGTTCCTTCATCCATTTTTTTTTTTTGAAAAATTTGAAAATTTGAAGATTGAAGAAAGTTTTTTGAGAAAAAAAAACAAGCATAAATCATAAACAAACGAAAAAACAAAAAAAAAGAGGTAAACCACGTTTTGGGTGATTACCTTGAATTGTGATGCCATGATTAGGAGGGGGAAAGTAGATTTCGAAATTCAAAATCAATGTGTATGAATGATTTTAGGAGATAATTAGAGAATGGAGAGAGGAGAGATAAAATTAAATTTGTATAAATGAGTATAAAATAAGGGAAATGTTCTTTTTCTTTCAGTAGGCAATTCGTTCGTGGGTCCCACAATTAATAGCAAATTATATTAAACTCTAACCACACACAGTAATTAATTGAAATTATATCCATATTAAATAATAAACTAATAAAGGTTTGTCAACTCACGCAATTTTTTCTTTTTATAATCTAAATTTTACTACTTTTAAACTATTTAAAATTTAATAACTAGTTGGAAAATAATTATTTAATAATAAAATAAAATTAAAAATAATATAGCTATTTTTTAAATTTGCTAAAGTGGACAACAGAAAAAGTAAAATCGATTTTTAATATACATATTGGACAAGTAAAAAGATACGGAGACAGTATTTAGAAAGCTAACAATAGTCTTCCATTCTAAATCTTTGAACATATACTTTGGGATTTTTATACTACCTGATAGCTCAAAAGGTCCAATATAAGAAATAACTCTAATTTTTATTCTATATAAATCTTAATATTTAAACAATGACAATTATTATATAATTAATATGTGTTGTAAAATATAAGTAATATATTACAAAAAATATAGACAAAAGATATGGGGAGTAGAATGTAGAGATCATCTTTTTGAAATGTCTTCAAGTCTCTCTTTTGTATCTTACAATGGTGAATGAACAGTCATATTTATAAGTTGAGAAATCACTCCAAAAGTCACCATATTAAGTGTCATAATAAATAGATACATTCTTATCCAAAAATGGTTCATAGAACCTAGGAAATACACATACATGAATGTAAGTAATTCATGTATTGAGAATATGGACAATCCATTAATTCAATGAATTTATAGCACTCCCTTTTGGATGTACGTAGATAATGTGTCTCGTTAAAACCTTACTAAGAAAAATCCAATGGGAAAGAGCCTAGTGAAGGAAAAAGAGTATACACATCTCATAATACGCCTTGAGTGCTGCCTCATTAAAAACCTTACAAGAAAAATCTAATTGGAACAAAACCATGGTTAAGGAAAAGAGTAAAACGCATATTTCACTCCCCTTGACGAAAGCTTTACTTGATATCTCGGAGACGATGCATTTCAATCTCATATCTCAACTTCTCAAATGTTGCTATTGGCAACGACTTAATAAATAAGTCTGCAAGATCATCACTTGAACAGATTTATTGAACTTCTATCTCACCATTTTATTGAAGATCATGTGTGAAGAAGAACTTTGGTGAAATGTACTTTGTCCAGTCTCCTTTGATGTATCCTCCATTCAATCGAGCTATACATGCAACATTATCTTCATACATGGTGGTTGGAATATCATTTTTCAAAGAAAAATTACACAGTTCCCGGCATCTGCATAATCAATAATTTATATGTGTACCAATTGCACTAATACATGATATTTTTCAATCATTTTTCATGAGATCAGAATTGAGCAATCTCACAACCATTGGGGTACTTAATGGAATTGCTTTAAGAACTTTTAAATCCTTCAAGGATTTTCATATAACCTTCATCGTCTAGCTAGACATGACAATCATTCATTGCACATATTCAAGTATTTCATCTATTGCCAGGCTGAAACAAGCTTCATTGCATCCACCACAAGAGAATAAATCTTCATTTAATAATATTGTCAGGACTTTTGCGAAAATCCTTTATGCCCCAAGGCACAAACCGTACTTTATATCTTACCGTTATACTTTCGCACAATAATTTATTTGTACCCCACTGACATTATATCTTGATCTATGGACTATAAGTCCAAAAACATCACTTTTCTAAGTGAACCATGATATACTTGAATTGTGCCTTTCGTTTGGCCAATCATTTATCTGTCCACACTATATGACAGATTTGAATTCAAGATCCTCGTCATCATTTGTAGCATTGAGCGCTACTTCATATCAAAGATACTGTCGACGGTCATTTGACTCCATTCCAATACAACATAATCCATCATTAATTTCAGGTACCTAAACCTTTGCCAAGGTTTTATGAAGTATTATGTTATCGTGCTTCATTAAAGCACTTGCCTCATTATCATGACCATCTTGATCATTTGATCCTCTCCTTCTTTAAGAAGCTTTTCATTTAGAATCGATTGGTCTATCATGCTTCAGGCGTACCATAGACTCTGTCCTTTCAAGGACTTCTCATTAGAGAATTTGCAGCTGAATTATAAAATAGAATTAACAAATTCATCTGCAATTAATTTGCAACATTATGCAAGTGAATTATCTCTTGAACTTCAAGTTCACTTTTTTTAACGAGGATCTAGATAATTCATCTCATAATTTTCAGCTGTCAATCATCTCTCCCCCTAATAGTAGAAAATCTAAAATTCACCCCAATCTCATTTGGGAATCCATCTTTGTGCGTGGTGGAGCAATTAAATCAGATATGACACATTCAAACTTTAGATGGAAATTACTTGGTTCCTGACTTTGAACATTATGATGGGAAAATCGTGTTGGCTTGATGCATACATGTGTTACTACATGTTAAATAAACTCATCTCATACCAAATCTTATTTGGGAGTTTTGTTCTCATACCCATGGTTTAGTTATTATTGGAGGCATAAAATTTCTACTAAACCAACCAGCATTATCAATATAATTTCATAATTTAGAACTGTGCTCTTAGTTTAACAATTCAAGCAAACAATCTTAGAAAAATCAATTTGTAAGTTGACAACAAAGCACATATGACGATCCCATAGATGCATCTATTAAATCATAATAGTAAACGGTCCACATGACAGGTGAACGGACACATATTCACCTTTTTATATGTTCCAAAAAATTTCAAGGAATACAATCTCAATCTTAACTAGTACAATGATAATTTTATCATGTGAACAAACAACACTAGAGAATTCTTAAAGAACATTTTATTTCTTCAATATATAACCATGCGAATTCTCAATTATTTTTGCATCATATTTTAATCAAAATGGTCAACCGGTTATGCCAACTAATCTTTATTTCAGTACACTTATAATTTACTTTTGCCTGTGATTCCATCAGCATGCCCATGTTTGTGTGCAACAAACAAGAGCAAAAAAATGGGTAACATTTTTACATAAATATTTATAACCCGCTTCGGTTGTTGTAATCTGAAGATATTAAATCTTTTCGTAATTTATAGTCTCAATATTTCTTTTCAATTTATCCGAAACTTAAAAAGTTGCTTTTGAGACTTACTACAACCCCAATATTATTCCTCCGATAATAACATAATACCTCTTTAGAGCTTACAATTAATTTTGTGTACTATCACATATTCCATGACACCATCCATATGGTGAACATCTCCTTCAAGGAGAAAATTATATTATTATTGTCATGGTCAAAATTATTACAAGCAAGGCATGTTTCTTGCTTTACTTTTATCGTACCATAGGTACACAATCAATGACAAATTTGTATTGTCACACAATAAAGGAAAAACTACATAATATGACAGACATCAATATATATTTAAGACAAATGGCTACATTTTTTTTTTTTATGTTTTATGGATATAAATGCACAATTAATAGCAAAGCTAATGATATACAAATAATTTATTTTTTATATATATATTAATATAAATAAATATTAAATAGGATGCTTACTATTATGAGATTATACATCAATTATTTAGTCAGCATTGTTTTCACCTTTCTTTACAAGGCTGTAATCAATGTTTTCCTGTTTCAATGTTTTCTCTTTCATCAAAGTTTACCATTATCAACATTTTCTCTTTCTTCAAATTTCCTACATCAACATTTTTTGATTCATTCCTCAAATTCCTTCCGATTCATTATCATTTTGCACGATTCTAGGAGAAAATGTGGTGGGGTGTATCAATCAAGTATCACATAATTGTAGTTTTTTTCTTGATTCTATGAAGATTATATGTGTATACATATATATTTTCATTTATTTTTTATAGGATTTTGATTGAAGATTTTGTTTCTCCATAACAATGGCTGAAAGTGGTACTCCGAGGAGGGTTACAAAAGGTATACATTTTTTTGACAAATTGGTGAAAGAAATACCTTCTTTTGATTTGTGTATTACTCAATAGCAAATCAAAATTTCAGGATCTATTGTTGCGATGGGGATAGAAAGAACAACAAAGAAGGTTAATGACCTTATTACCTTTGAAGTTGTGTGAAGAAACCGAACATGTAAAATCAGTAAAGAGGAAAGAAGGTTCAAAACCTTTAAAAGTGAACCCATAATGTTCTTCATTTGACCACAATGATGACTATTATTATTTCGTCCTTCCATTCCCTTATTCATACATTCAATCATTTGTTGTCTTTTAGACTTATTATTCACTACTACAACATCAATACGATAGAATGGAGCAAGTCAATTGGGCAGATTTCAAAGTTATCATATACTGCTACCACATTCGCTTCAGGGAATGGAGCAAATTCAATAGGACGAATTTCATGACTTTTCATCAAAGCCTTAGTCATCATTATATCATCACTATGGTGCATTGAGACTCAAACTCAATGTGTTACCCATATAACGCACGTTAGGCCATAATTCCATGGGACTCGAACCCAATATCTTATCATCATGGTGCATCAAAACTGAATTTGATATCTTACCCTCTTGGTGCGATAGAATTTGAATCTACCGTTTTACCCTCAAACATTTTTCATTTTGGTGCATCCGGACTTTAACCTGATGTTTTACCCTTTTGGTGCGATGGGACTTGAATCCACCGTCTTACCCTCAACCAATGATATAATAGATCAAAGTAAATACAAATCACCATTTGAGTCTTTCAAAATATTTAAATAAATTTCATAAAATATAATCACTTCTGTCAACTAATGCCTTTGACAATATAAGTACTTGTAATAAGGAAAAATATAAACTTTACCCTGAAGATTAGCGTAATCAAAACAATACTCAAATTCATGCAACCAAAACTTAATACCTTCTTCCATTTAAAGAATTTTGTGGAGCAGATAATATTCAACCAGTAGTAGTACATGTCTTTGGTTCCTGGTCAATGTTAGTGAAAAAACACTATTGTATTCTAAATCATAAAAAGATTCTAGAAAATGCATACCTAATTTTATGCATATAATACCTTGACTGTAGTAGTTATCGTTTTTCCTTTCTTGATTCTCATAACGAGATCAACCAGAACATGAGCTAAAGAAAAACTAAAACTCAATCTCAATTGGCTAGAGTCTCGTGTTGATAATGTGTTGTAAAATATAAGCAATATACTACAAGAAATATAGACAAAAGATATGGAGAGTAGAATGTAGAGATCATCTTATATTGAAATGTCTTCAAGTCTCTCTTTGTATCTTACAATGGTGAATGAACAACCCTATTTGTAGATTGAGAAATCACTCCAAAAGTCACCATGTTAAGTGTCATAATAAATAGATACATTCTTATCCAAAAATGGTTCTTAGAACCTAGGGAATAGTCAAATTTTAATCATAAATTTCCCCATAAATAATCCTTTCTAAAAGAAACAAAAAAAAACACAAAGGATAGGGTTGTAGTCACTTTATTATGTTTTTTTTTGGTTCTCTCTTTCGATAGCTAAAGCCTACATTAGAGCACATTATAGGGTCCATTCGGGAGTAGTGCTCCTAACAAATTTTATTCTATATTCAAGGTTCAAATTCGAGACTTTTGATGACGGTGAAGCAATCTCATCGCTGCACCACAATCCATGTTGATGTGATAGTCACATTATGAAGCTAAATTCAGTAGATTAGGAGGAATTACAAACCGACAAAATAAAATAAAATAATTGTCCCCATATAGGCAACTTTACTTGGGACCAAAAGTGATGTAAAGTTATTTTTTAAAGAGAAACTTTCAAAATCAAATATTAGGCCTTAAATACGACACTTTAGCTACATTTTTAATAATTATAATTTGCAGTTATATTTTGATTTTTTACGGATTTGTATTCGCAGTATTTTTTTGTTGATTTTAGAGAAAACATATAAATATAAACTGATTTGTATCAAAATGAATAAATATTACGAGGAGAGAGGTAAGAGGGATCGAGAGAGAAGAGAGTGGCGAGAGAGGGTGGAGAGAGGATTGTATTTATTTTGTATTGTATTATGTACTTATTTAATACATAACTGCTTTGTATTATGTATCAATTGTATTTGAAATACAAGAAATACAACTGTATTCATTCTCTCTTTTCCCTCTCTGGATCTTGCTTGTCTTTCTCCTCCCTCTCTCGATCTTGAATACAATTAATACAATTTATAATTTCATTGTATCAAGAACTATAAAATAACTTTTTTCATGAAACCTTTTTGATAGTTAATTTTTATTATGTCAAACAGGCTTTTGTGTTTACAATAAAAATAATCGAAAAGAAAAAGAGAGGAAAAGATATATGAGTATGTTGGAAGGTAACTACATACTAAATTTTTTGTCAATAGACACCAAATTAAACAGGTAGTTAGTTGACCTTAAACCGAATTAACACAGATACAAACACAATTGAAACACGGAAGAGAAGTCGCAATTTGCTCCTCTTTCTTTTTACATGCATGAAACTAATAAAATATTACTCTCTCTTATTGTGTTTGGCACGAAAGAGAATATTTTTTGTGAAAATATATTTTTAAAATAAATTGTGATAATTTATGAAAAACAGTTGTAGATAGTCTAACAAAATACTATAAGGATGGGAGGGGTAGGATGTGGGGCCTCAAAATGGGATGATCAAGAGGTAGGAGCTGAGGCGTTGAGTGAGTAGGGAGGATATAATAAATATAATGTTATTTATATAATTTATTTCTCTACTTTTATTAAGGAAGTTAGTTTTCTTATTTTTATAAATTGTTTTTCTAGGGAAAATGTTTTTCAAATTTTTTGTCCAATCAAACACGAGAAAATAGGAAAAAAATTTCAAAAAATGTTTTCCTCCATGCCAAACACACCCCTACTATTTCATTTTTTGTTTTTTTTTAGTTCATTTAAAAAAATACTTATCTCTTATTTTGATAATTTTTTAATTTTATTTTTTCATAAAATATATTTAAAATTATAAAATTAAATAATATTTTATTATTTGTTATATTTTAAATTTAAAATTAAATCAAAACCAAAATAACAAATTGAAACGGAAGGAGTAATATATTCCAAATGGTTGGAGGAAACGCCACGCTAGCAGCCTTCCCCGGGTTTTCGGACACGCAGAAAAGCTCTATAGACACGTGTCGGCATATTTTTCCTTTTTTATGAACTTAAATTTTTAATCCTTTCTTTATTAAAAAAAAGATAAAAAGAATATGTTTGTGTAATTGTTTAAATAACGTTGAAAAAGTTGGTGTTAGATTCTCAAAGGTTTCTACTTTGTTTAGATGAGAATTGTAGAGAGTCATCCATGTGTACATACATAAATTTAAATGAATGAGCTTTAAGAATCTTTTGAAAAATGGAAAATCCATTACTTTCTCGGTGCAACAATAGTTGTCTACAGGGACAGATCCAGCGTATATCCAGGGGTTCATTCAAATCCATTTCGATAAAAAATATTTCTATTTATATATGGTTAATTATTTTTTTTATGTATATATAGTAGATGTCGAACTCCCTTCGATTAGTTCATGTGGTTACTTCTTCATATTTTGAACCCCCTTGTTAAAAATCCTAGCCCCGCAACTGCATTTGTCCACTAATTATTTTGGGATGTACAACAATATTTGTTCACTTTATGAAATCAATGAATAATTTTATACTTAGTTTCTAATTTACCCTTATCATTAATTATAGTCATTTTCTTATTACATTTTTCAAGACATTGTATTTATTATATTTAAAGGGTGATATAGTAAAATTATCCTTTTATTTATAGTTTCTTTAAAATGTGTAAAACCAATAGTGATAAGTATTATCGGAGAGAAGGAATATATTTTAAGCCATGTGTGAACAATAAAAGGCAATCTCAATCATAATAATACCAATTTGAATGTCATTAATATTGTTAGACTTGGTTTACTCTTCTTTTAATGTATGTATGCTGAATAATTTTTATGTTTCATCTTATAATTTGGAAATCAAAACAGTATTACTTTCGTCATAATTTTTCAAATAGTTGTAAAGAATTTAATTAGTAATAGTTACAGTACATTAGTTCATTCAAATATGCAGATTTTAATTATTATTTTTAAAAAAAATAATGACTGAATTCACACAAAATTATAGAATCTGATTTTCATACTCTTAACCGATCACATTAAGGACCCTTTGGACAAGATTTTAAATTGTGATTTGAAATTTAATTTGAACATATAATTTTAATTTATTAAGTTATATATATATTTTTTTATAATATATGAAAATTCAAACTTTATGAGAACTAACAAAAATTTTCTAGCTCTTATATAATTTTATCAAATGAGTAAATCATAGTATTTAAACAAGATTCCTAAATTAACAAATTACATATCTACATTTTTCTTTGTAGCTAATTTTTTCGATTACAACATTTTAAACCCGCATAATTTTACAAAAGATTTACTTGTCCAAAAGATCAACAATAACAAAACTAGTTACTTCAAATACTCTCTCGGTTCAACAATAGTTGTCTACTATTGACTTTACACATTTCTTAAGAAACTATAAATAGAAGGATAATTTTACTATATCACCCTTTAAATATAATAAATACAATGTCTTGAAAAATGTAATATGAAAATGACTAATAAGTAATAATAAGGGTAAATTAGGAACTAAGTACCATGCAATACCACATCACAATATGGAATTGTGAGATGGAATCAGCGTTTGGACATGTGATTTCATGCTGATTTCATATCATGAGATGGAATTTCATATTCTCCAAAAATCATGATCTGGGAATTCCATATCATGATTTGAGATTTTTTCAATAAAAAAATTGACCCATAAGTTTACATTTTGTTAAAACAACTTCACATTTATATCTACTAATCATTTATTTCATATTTAAATAAAATTTATAATCACATCATTACTTTTTAAAATTTATTATTCTCACCAACATAAAATTTATTATTACTTTAAATTTGGTGAATATAAATGATAAAGTAGGAATTGATTTGGTGAATATAAATAAGAACGGAGGGAGTAATACTTTTTTGGTTTTCATAATAAAAAAAACTTCTCTTTCGGCTATATATGAAAATGTTTAAAGCAATTTAATATAAAAAAGGACAAAATTGGTGAAGTGTGTTTGATAATCACTACTTCCAATATGTTTGATTTTAGCACGAAATTAATACACTGAAAATGTATTATTGCACACAAGTGAAACAAGACATGAACCATTATGATATTGACACACAAGTGAAAATTGTCATAGCTTGTGCAGTGTTAGATAGTTATTTGCGATAATACCAAAGGAGCGATAAAATATTTATGGTCTATGAGCATGAAAATATAGTTGCGGATGATATTGACCAACAAATGGCTCAAAGTAACAATGTTGGTTCGTCTTCTCGGTCATATGATCGAGAAATGCAAGTTCAACGTTAGGAGATTATCCGTACTATGTGGGAGGATTATATTAAAGACTAGTACACTACAATTTATGTTCAATTTTTTTTATTGAATTAAAGTTTGATCAATTAAAGTTAGATGAAACAATTACAAGTGGAGAACAAATAACTTTGTAATAATTTATTATGCGATTTTATAAATTTTTGTTTATTTGGTATGATTGAATAAACAATTGGAGCTATTTTAATAGTTTTACAACTTATGTGATTCTTATGTTTATGAGAAAACATACAACACAAAGATTTCATATCGCATGTCCAAACAAAACTTCAACTTCATCTCATGATTTCATATCATGATTCCATATCGCATGGCTAAACGAGCAATAAGTGTAAAGTTATCCATTGATTTCATGAAGTGGACTAGTATTGTTCAACATTCCAAAATAGTATAATGGACAACTCTTATTGGACGGAGGGAGTATAATTACTTTTTCATATGATACGAATAATTTATTCACATCAAACATTAATCTTTTTTAAAAAAATAAAGTTTATAATGATAGGTCTTTCTTAAAATATAAAATTATATGTCAAACTTTTTATTTTTTAAAAAAATTAAATTTTACTTTTAAAATTAAAATTTATGCTAATTTCAAAATCAAATCTTAAATTTCTATCACCTAACGCGTACTAAATATAGCAGAAAGTACAAAAAATATATAAATTAAAATTTAAAATAAGTATATTTGTTTTAGTGATTTAATGGAAGATTGCTAAATTTTATTGGAACCTTAGACATGACGAATTAACAACTTTGTCTGTTATACTGACTGACACCTTTCCATCATTCCCCTTTCTTTTAAGTGAAAAATGAAAATACGCGTGTTTGTGTTTCTGTTTCGTGTGTCTGCCAACTTTTAACTGTGTAACAATCCAACTTGGTCCTCACCCTCAATATCCAACCCTTCATTCCCCTTAAATATTATTAAATATCAAAATCTAACGGCTGCAAATCAAATCTGTTTAGATTAAATACCCCACCTCTAAACTAGCGAATCAAAACCCACTTTTTGTTAATGCATAATTTCTTTTTTTTTTTTTATAAAAATCCAAAATTTTTGCAGTAGTTGAGGTATCAGTTGCAAATTGAAAGGTTTATTTTCCTCAAAAAGCAAAAAAATGTCCTCGGATTTCTCCGGCGGAGTTCCAGACTTTTACGGCGGCGCCGGAAGATCCAACTTGATTCCGATGAACAACGCTCAGTCACAAATTCAATTCCCCCACCACCGTTCGCAGATTCTCCCTGACGGAGCTTCTCAGAATCTCCACCGGAGACCCACTTTCATCGGCAAACGATCACTCGCCGCCTTTCAACAGCAGCAGCAGTTTCAGTTTCTACAGCAACAACAACAGCAGCAGCAGCAAGGTTTGGGTTTTTATCTTCGTAACGTTAAGCCGAGAAGTTACCAGCAGGCATCTCCAATTTCTCCTTTAGATTATTCTGTTTCTTCTTCGTCGATTTCATCTGAGTTTTCTCCGATGACTGCACGCCATCCCCTCCCAATTTCCACGGCCAACACCAGTGAGGTTTTATCTTCTGGTAACCCGAATTGTTCTGCAGTTGCTTCTTATCTAAATCAGGTACAGAACAGTTTATACCAGGAATCAGAGGAAAAAATGATGAATCGACTGCATGAATTGGAGAAACAGCTCCTAGAAGATAACAATGAAGACGAAGAAGATAACATCTCTGTTGTGACCAACAACGACGAGTGGTCGGAAACAATAAAGAATCTGATCACTCCGAGTAGTAACCACCTATCTCCGGCATCATCTACTTCTTCATGTTCTTCTTCTATGGAATCTCCGCCAGTATCTTCTCCGAAGCAGTCTATTGTGGAAGCTGCTACCGCAATAACCGACGGGAAAACCAATGTTGCTGTACAGATCCTCACGCGCCTCGCACAGGTCGCTGATGTTAGGGGCTCTTCCGAACAGCGGTTGACGGCGTACATGGTTTCAGCACTCCGATCGCGCGTGAACCCCACGGAGTACCCACCGCCGGTGATGGAGCTGCATAGCAAAGAACACGCAATTTCAGCCCAAAATCTCTATGAAATATCCCCATGTTTCAAGCTAGGATTCATGGCAGCTAATTTAGCCATTGTTGAAGCTGTAGCTGATCATCCATCAAACAAAATTCACGTCATTGATTTCGACATAGGACAAGGTGGACAATACTTGCATTTACTACACGCGCTAGCTAATCAGAAAACAAATAACCCCGCCAGCTTAAAAATCACGGCGATCACAACAGATTTCACAAGCAGAGCTGATAACAGAGTAAATTCCATTGAAGATGATCTGAAAACTCTAGGCAACAAAATCGGGATTTCATTGATTTTCAAAGTAATTTCATGTACAATCACTGATTTGAGTAGGGAAAAATTAGGGATTGAACACGACGAAGCTTTAGCAGTGAATTTCGCATACAGATTATACAGATTACCCGACGAAAGCGTAACAACAGAGAATCTAAGAGACGAGCTTCTCCGGCGAGTGAAAGGGTTATCACCAAAGGTGGTTACATTAGTAGAGCAAGAATTGAACGGGAACACGGCGGCGTTTGTGGCGCGTGTAAACGAGGCGTGTGGGTATTACGGAGCATTGTTGGATTCACTGGACGCAACTGTATCAAGAGAAATGGGTCGGGTCAAGATCGAAGAAGGGCTGAGTCGTAAATTAGCGAATTCGGTTGCGTGTGAAGGGAGGGATCGTGTAGACAGATGCGAAGTGTTTGGTAAATGGCGGGCCCGAATGAGTATGGCTGGGTTCGGGCCGAGGCCCATGAGTCAACAAATAGTTTATTCACTGCTTAAGAGGCTTAATTCGGGCCCACGTGGCAACCCGGGATTTAATGTAAATGAACAAAGTGGGGGTATTAGCTTTGGATGGATGGGAAAAACCCTCACCGTTGCTTCTGCTTGGTGTTAACTTATTATCCTACGAATAAAAGTATTTTTTTTTCTTTTTAAAAAAAATTAGTAGTTAGTATAAAGATATTGTGATTAGTATAAAAATTTTCATTGTAATATGCTGTACTAGAGGTTTGGTTAATAGTAAAGTACTACTATTAGTTATCTGTCAATTCTTAAAAAGGAAGAGGAGAGACGAATGCTGACAGGCTGACACCAACCCAAAAAAGAAAAAAGAGAATGAATGTAATAATAATTTATTAATTGGCTCTTTAATTGGAAAATGGTTTTTGGGTATGGAGGAATAAAATTTCGGTTTGTTTGGCGAAATGGTGACATGGAATGTGTTTGCGTCGGCGGATTACGAACGGATTAGACCACAAGACTCCAACCCACTTCTATTTTACTCTTCATTCTTTATATTTGCAGAGTAAAATAGAGAATGGACACTTCAACCCTTCTTTATTTTACTCTATATTCTTCATTTTTAGAGATTTGGAGAATTACTATTTACACTCTCTATTTCACTTTTTCAATATTTTATTATTATTTCTATTATTTTCTAATTAACATATTATTTTACATATAATGTCATTAAATATCTAATATTCATAATTCTTTTTAAATGTAATATAATATTTAAAAATATATATTATTTAAGATATACTACTTTCATCCCGAATTAATAATATTTCAATTTTTTTCTAATTTTTGTGTAATATAATTTGATTTTATTATTAATTTTCACTACAAAGAATACACAAAATCAAAATGATAAGATAAAAATTTTAATTTTAAAATACAATACATAACATGATAATTTAAATACAAGATGTTGAACGTGCATTCGGAGTTTTGCAATCCCGTTTTGCAATTATTGCAGGACTCTCACGTTTTCGGAGAAAGAAAGTGCTACATGATATAATGATTACATGTATTATACTGTACAACATGATAATCGAGGATGAACGTGATCTTAATGCACCAATTCAAGATGACGTAAAGGCTCCAACTCCAACGACTGAATTGTTAGTAGATGAAAATCTCCGGTTTGAAATTTTTTTTAGCTAGACATAATAAAATTAAGGACAAAAATGCTCATTTTAAACTCCATAATGCATTAATAGACCATTTATGGGAGCAACGTAATAATTCTGAAAGTTGAGTGTTTATGTAATTGTATTTCACTTTTGTTTGAATTTATTCATTAATTTGTATATTATATAATATTTTTTTGCAATTTAAGTTATTTAGAAATTTGAAAAAATTAAATTTTATATCACATGAAAATTATATAAAGTGATTATTTGGGTAAAAGAAAGAAATATTTATATTATGAAATAAGAAAATAAGAATGAAATAGAAATAATAGTATAATATTGAGGAGAGAGAAAAAGATTCTTTTTTAGAGGGTAAAATAGAGAATTGGGTGGAATTCATTGTCTAAAAAAAATAGAGAACTCTATATTTGGAGAGTAAAATAGAGTATAAGATTGGAGAGGTTAGGAGGGGTGTGCGTCGGTCGGTTCGGTTCGATTTTACGTATTATCGGTTTGGTTTATCGGTTTTTGGTTTTTAAATACGCTAAACCAATAACCAAAACAATGAGATATTTTTTATCGATTTACGGTTTATCGGTTTTGGTCCTTAACGGTTCGGTTTTCGGTTTAACCAATAAGAAAATGCTTATAAAACAAATATATAACTTCTTTAATAAATTTGACGCGACAAGATAATAATATAACTTTATAAATGCTAATAAAATAGAATTAATAATAACAAATATGAAAAGAGTTATACAAGTATAACACAAAGAGAAATTGAGAGGAATAATGTTCTTACTTTAGGTTTTGACATTTTGTATAATCTAAAGTTATGAACTCAAAGTCACAATAAAGTGTGAATTGAAGGCTAAGGACAAAGACATTAACTACTAAGATATTGAGATTAAATAAATTAATATTTAATATTTATGTATAGGTAAAAAGAGTAAATTTCTAGTCTTAATGGGTTAACGGTTTATCCAATAACCCAATATAAAAAATCAATAACGAACCGATAACTCGATAATTATTTTTTATAAAATCATTAAAAAACCATTAACCCAATAACCCTATAGCAATAAATCAATAACACTTTTTTCGATTCGATTTATCGATCGGTTCGGTTTTTCACACCTGTAGACTAGGGGTTAGGATCTCGCTACTTTTGGGGCCTATGGGCTCCACCCTTTGGCTATGGACGAATAAGAAAGAGTGATTATTATTTCTTAAAATTAAGGCAGGAGTTTGATTTTTAAAATAAATTGAAGTGCGTAAATAATTTTCATCCAATAAGATTTATACTTTTGCTTATTATGCTGGTTTTTTTTTCATAATCTTTTTTTCGGTTCAATTATTCAATCTATTTTGACTTATCACAAAATTTAAGAATATAAAATATTTTTAATTTTATAATTTTAAATTAAAAATATCTTAAATATCAGAATATCTTTTAATTTTGTAATCTTAAACATATCATGTAAAATATTAGAATTAAAGAATTACTAAAAAATAATTATTCTTTTTTTTTACAGATTAACAAAAAAAAGTAGGCCAAATAAAAAATAACTTTTTTTAAAACATAGGTTGGGGATCATTTTCACAAGGGAATCTTCCCTTTTTTCTATTCATTCTGTAAAAAGGTAAAAAATCTCTTCATAATCTCTCATAAGTTTTTATCACATGACCTTTTGTCATTAAAGAATTTATCTCCATTTAAAGAGAGCAATTCATGCAATTTCGTCTTTGGATATTGGTTCTAGCCTCTAGGCTTAGGTAGCTGTTTTTTTCTCTGTTCAATATGTTTAAAGTCAACATTTCATTTGTATTTATCTACTTTAACATACCAAGAAAAAGATATTTTTCCCCCTATTTTATCATTAACATTAATTGCTCTTACAAAATTATTTCTAAATTTATTAAAACTATACATCAATTAATATAGAATTATAGATATTATGATAAATCATACAACAACAATAACAATAAATTCAGTATAATTCCATAAAGTAGGGCCTGGAAAGGGTAGAATGTACTAGATCTTACCACTATCTTAGAGGTAGAGAGGTTCCTTCTGATAGATCTTTGGCTCAAGAAAAAAAAAGAAGAAGAAGATAAAACAATCCAAAGTAGGATATGGAGAAATAACGTAAACGAAGACAGTCATATCAAAATACTACGGACAACATGATAAATCATTCTCAACAATAGTTATAACAAGCTACAATGATAACCAAAGTGTGAAAAAATTACAAATAGTGACCACACCCAAAGAATTACAAAGGCACTACCAAAGAGGAAATAGCGGAATAATGCTCAACCTACCTCTTATCCTAATATGTGTCCATAGCGTTTTATCTAAGATCATGTCCTCAGTAAGTTGAAGCTGATTCATGTCATGTCTAATCACCTCTCTCCAATACTTCTTCGATCTACCTCTACCTTTCTTGATAAAATATTACATTTTATTTATTATTTTTAAGAAACATGCACAATTTATTGTAGACTAATAAAAGTGAATTGATAGAATACTTCACTCGTTTTAATTAATATGTGTATTTAACGAATACAGAGTTTAATTATACATAAAAAAAAGGTTAAAATTTATAATTTAACTTATCACAATGTTTGTGTAACTACAAAAACTTGTCACAGAAAATAAGATGAGAACTTTAAATTGTATCATTTTAAATTTAAAAAAATATATATTTTGAAACAAATAAAAAATTAGATAGATATACATAAATTAAACTAAAGATTTACATAGAATAAATAAATCCACATGATTTGAAAGATAGGTTATTTTGGTTTATTATTTGTGGTGGTTCGCAGAATCATGGTTGGGTGGAATACATGTGTTGTCGAAGATTATTCTATGGCCCATGTTTTCTTTCTTTTCTTTCATTTTTTTCCCCTCATAAAGTCCTTTTGTTTTGGTTATATTAATATATATTGAGGACTAGGGTGTTCATTGTTCGTTTGGATCGATTATTGATTAAAATTAAAATCAAATCAATTTAGTCAGTTTTTAAATTTCTAAAATTAAATCAAATCAAATGAAAAAGTAATCGTCGGTTTGATTATTGTTGATTTGTTTTTTATTTTTTATTTTTTCGATTTGAAAGTAATAATTTTTTTGAGAACATACGTATTTCAATAGACGCAGACACCTAGTACATGAGCAATCCATAGGAAATCTATTATGGATTCAATTAAGCAATTAAGTAATACTAGAGTTATTATTACATGAACAAACTGATTCAATTAAGAGAAAATGTGACTATCTTACGTAAGGTAGGGTAGGTACAGACTAAAGTAATTAATTTTGATGGACTTGGAGTTAGAATTGTAATAGTTAGGCTAAAATTTAAGTGTTAGGTTTGATAAAATGGTAAAGTTAACGACTTAAATTAATTAAAATTTTAACAAAATATTTATTTTATTTATGAATAATATATAAATAATTATAAAATTTATATATATAATTTCTTGGTTCGATTTGGTTATTTTTACGGTCTTTTTTAGTAAAATCAAAACCAAACCAAATAATATCGATTTTCAAAATTTAAAACCAAATCAAAATAAATATCGATCTTTTTTTTAATCGGTTTAATTCGAATTGTGGTTCGATCTAATTTTTTAACCATAGACATGAACGACTCTATTGAGGACGATGAAATGGGGAGGTGATTACTAGGTGAGAGATGAAATCCTAATCAAAAATATAAAAATTCAGACAGTTAAACAATAAAATTATTAGACTTTTGGTCTTATTTTTGAAAATTATGATTTCAAAGTGTTTTTCAAGTATTTTTTAAAAGTTCTTTTAAACACTTACCAAATTCTTTAAAAAATCACGATCTTGATCTTAATGCATGTACGTATTTCCTAATCTTATTATTTGTTTATGCTCGTCTTTAGCTATCCACGTATGTTGAATGACACAATTATTTAAAACGTAATTATGCGACAAAAAAAACTTGTAACTTGAATTTTTAATGCATAATATTTCACAAAAATAAATAAATTATGTGGCAATGTTAATTGAGCATGAATTTTAAGAAAGAATGGTAGAAATTTAAAAATTTTAATCTAAAATATGTCATAAAAAATTAAGAAAATTTCTATATATACAAAATAGAACTCAATATTACAAAATATTGTGATATTTTTCATGTTTAACATGTATATCGATATAGGGCAAATATGGACAAAACACGTGGTCATGTTAGCTAAAGACACGTGAAGGGACGAATATAAGTTGTAGTTCATTAGAAGTTAATAACACTTACTAAATTAAGAAAAGTGAATAAACTAATAACAATAACTAAACTAATAGCAATTAATAAAACAGATTAAACAAAAATTATTAATAACAATTTTTAAAAAATCCCACTTTGGCAGTGGTGATTTATAATTTTTAAAAATATTGAAAAGATTAGTTACACAATATTTCGAAAAACAAGATACATGCTTTGAATATAAATATACGAGACATCAAATAAGAAACTTTTTTAGAAATAAAGACCTCGATCAAGCGAGAACTTATAAGGAAGGCCTTCATTGTCCTTTGAAAAAAGTAAAAAAAATAGAACGCTAGGGAAGAGAGAAAGTTGCAGAAGTGCTTCTAGATCTCATGGAATAAGGAAGATTTTCTAACAAAACTTTCCACCTTTTGCTTTCATAGAAAAAAGAATTTAGGAGATGAAATCCCGATTACATTACTGCAGGCTAAAATTGGATTTGAAAGAGCAAGCCAGAGAAAAGAGGCTTTGAGATAATACCTCTCATCCTAATCTCATCTACTGAAAAAGGGAGCCCCCACTCTCCTCCTTTAGTACGTACGTACTAATATACGGTTGTTAAAGTGTACACCTGTACACCTTCGTTACATTTTTACTATTTTATCGTCATTTCATTTCCAGTATCCTTGCATTGCATGCATACTCAATTACCCATCCTATACACTCTTAAGTAAGTACACATGCTGCATGTTATCACTAATTAATGATAACTCATTTTGGAGTGAAACCTGATCTTAAGATTACTTTACTATACACTTAAACCCTAAAGAATTTTATGTTTATCAGTGTAGTTAATAATGTTGTTCTGTACTAGTACTAGATATATTTATCACCTTTTCGGGTTCCCCATCCACGTTAATTAGAAAACAAAAAAAAATATTATTTAATACCATATTCTATTAAATGAAAAAAAAGAAGAAAAAGAGATTGCGCTTTTGACTCGGGATGAACCTTTATCGGTGGAGGAAAGGAATAGTGGTGGATTCCTATAGAGCATCCAGGAAAAAGCAGATTCAATCGGATGACGAATTCTTGCGTGGTCCAAGGAAATCAAAGGTTCGCTTCCACGAATTTCATCTATATTAAATCTCTTAATATCAGAATAGCTTATATAATCATGATTCAATTCAGGTCCATCTTGATTGATTTCTCATTTTTCGGATCTGATTGTAACAATGGAGAAGTAGGAAGACTTTGGCGATTCATAATAGAAGGGGGTATCATAGAAGGGTTATGAATTCAATTGAGTTAGCCCTACTTGATCGAATCAGCCAGCCTCTTCCATTCCGCTTGCGACCCATTTAGAATTCAAATTCCGCTGGAATTGGTGTGCTTGAACGTAGATTGGGAAGTGCGAGAGAACAGCCCACGTCTAACCAAATTTCCTTCTTTCGCTATTAAGCAAGTTCCCATTCTATTTGGCTGGCTTTCTTAGAAGATTATGTAAATTTTTTGATTTTGAATCGAAGCGAATGTTGATTTCCCCACAATTTAAGTCTAAACTCTTATTATTTGCGTTGAATATACCTAAAATCTTGAATTTGGGGGAAATTTAGATTTTAGATTTTTTTGGTAGTATTATTAGCAATGAATTAAAGTTGTTTTACTATCCATATTGAAGATAGGTTCTTTTACTTGAATTAAAAATTAGAAATCCATATTTGAATTAAATTAAAAAAACATGTAATAAATACACGACGTTATTAAATTAAATATTTCATATTTTTTTTATTTTTATCAACACACATTGAATAATTTATACCAAATTATATATTTTTTATATTTAAATAATAGATAAAAAGTAAAATTGAAGAACTAAAGAATAAAAGACTGAAATAGAGTGCAAAAATAAAAATTGAGAACAAATTGAAAAAAATCTCAATTTATTTGGCCAAAACAGAACTAATGATTCTTATCCATGATAGATCCAACAAAAGTACTAGTTGAAAAAGCGACAAAAATAATTCCATACTCCATTCAACAATTTAAAATATGTATAATTAATTTCCATATATATGGAGTGTATATTTCCACCGCTTTAATATAATTGTCCTATTTTAATTTAGTTTGATATTTTAAAATGTAAAGAAAATTTTTGTTTGTAATCTTAAATTAAATTAAAAATATGTGTAATAGATCAAAATACCCTTTAATTTTTTGATTTTAAACTTGTTACAAGATTTAATAGATACAGGGCCGTCTCAACAAGTTTGGCGTCTAAAGTCAAACTTCATAGAGATGCCTTATTTTTTTTAGTTGTCATATATAAATTGAATAACTATAACATACTCAATGTACACTACACCAAAAATGATCTTTAGTGACAATTAATTAACGACAATAGTTTAATTGCCTCTAAATAAGTCTTTTAAGATGCAAATAGCTTAGCGACATTGGATCCAATGACAATTAACTAATGTTGATGGAGGGGTTTAACACTCTTTGTTAATGTGCATATTTATTGCCACTAAAAGTTGTCTTTGTTGTAGTGGTAATCTTACGAGTAGAGTCTTGAGAAGGTTGGTTGTACGCAGACCTTATGAATTAAGAATGTAAACAATGAAAATTTTTAATGAAAAAATATAATATAAAGTTAGAATAACAAAATCTGGCTCAAAAATTTAAAAAGCTTATATATATTGAAATAGTTGCATTGAATTTGATAAGTTGATATAATGATAATAAATAATATTGTTTTGCTGCAATGCTTGAAATTTAAAGAATACACCAAAAAATAAATTTGGTCTTTTCATAAACACACAACAATAGATTTTGCATAATACAGAAGGTTTGACCGTTTGGTAGACTTTAGAATATTCAATAATGAGAGAATAAAAATAGAAAGGGGATTAAAAGAGGTAAATGTAAGACTAGTAATGTGTGTTCATCATAATTACCAAGATATAAATAAGTCAACATAATAGGTAGCTACGTAAAAAAAAAGATATATTATAATTAACAAAGTGAAAATTTTATAAATGACATCTATAGACTAATAATTATAAGTTATGACAGTATTCTTTATCTTTCAAGTTGTAACAATAAACAATTACAGGTTATAACATTTTAATAAATTAAAAAAGGATTTTAAAAAATAGTAAAAATCAATTAGTTTAAAGAGAGAATAAATAAAAAATGGAATATTAAGTAACTAATAAATTGAAAATATTAATGATAATTAAGATGAGGCATAAAATTAGGAGAGTCATAACAGAAAAAATATTTGTTTTCCTTATTTCGCTCAAACGGTTATTTATATTTTCTCTCTCTTATTATTTTTCTATCAAGCAGAGTGCATTTTAATTTTTTATCGTCGGTTTCTCTCTCTCCTCCATATTCTCTGTTGGTAGTCGTCAATCTGTTGGTAGTCGTCACTCTTGCAATGGACAGTTTTGTATCAATCTTAATAAAGCATGGTGGGATCCTCTAGGTTGGTGGTTTTTTCGACATTTTGTTTTGTATTCGCTATATAAATGCTATTGTGAAAATTTTTTCTATTCAGTAAAAATGCAATGAATTTGTGAATGAATATTTTTTAATTGTATACCAACAAAACGTAAAAAACAAGTGATATGAAACAGTGATACTGAAAAAAAATATATAATCTTTGATTTTTTCTATTATAATAATTTTAATAATAGCGTGTTATGTGTACTGTTAGATTTTGGTATGAACATTAAATTTGTTCATTCTTCGTATGAACCTTTTTTATTTTTTTGGTATGTATCTGGTTTAAAAAATGCGTATAATTTGTTGTAAAGTGGTACAATAGTTATATTAGAAATGTATGGAAATTAATAAATTTTTTGGTACTATTCTGTTTTGATTAAATTTGTTTTCTTGGGCTTTATATTGGTATGAATTTGGGCATAATAATTGATTGAATGTGGTATACTGGTTATTTAATAAATGACAATACTAGTTAGAAATGGTATAATTTTGATATTCTTTTAGCATGAATCTGGTATGAAACAGTGATGAGTTTTGGTATGAAAAGTGTGCATAAAATGGAATGAAATTTGTATACTTGTATAACATATTTATTTGTGCTTTTATACTAAATTGACAATTACTAGTTCGAAAATGATATATTTTTTATATTCTTTTGGCATGAATCTGATATGATTCAGTGATGACTTCTGGCATGAAATATGTATGAAAAGTGTGCATAAAATGGTATGAAATTTGTATACTTGTATTAACATATGCATTTGTGCTGTTATACAAAATTGACAATTACGAGTTAGAAAATGGTATATTTTTTATATTCTTTTGGCATGAATCTGGTATGATTCAGTGATGACTTTTGGCATGAAATAGGTATGAAAAATGTGCATAAAATGGTATGAAATTTGTATACTTGTATAACATATGCATTTGTGCTGTTATACTAAATTGACAATTACTAGTTAGAAAATGGTATATTTTTTATATTCTTTTGGCATGAATCTGATATGATTCAGTGATGACTTTTGGCATGAAATATGTATGAAAAGTGTGCATAAAATGGTATGAAATTTGTATACTTGTATAACATATGCATTTCTGCTGTTATACTAAATTGACAATTACTAGTTAGAAAATGGTATAATTTTTATATTCTTGTGGTATGAATCTGGTATGATTCAGTGATGACTTTTGGCATGAAATAGGTATATAAAGTGTGCATAAAAATGGTATTAAATTTATATACTGATATAACATATATATTTGTACTTTTGTATCATGTAATACCGACACAATGATTTATGATGGAACATGCAAATATGTTGATTTTCATATGGAAGGAATTATATATGATTCTTTCAGCCTATATAGTGGTCTAGTTAATGCGATGGCTTTGCAACTCAGAATAGAGGCTAAAGTTACGTGCAGTACATGTCGTCGGGAGAGACACAACATGAAGACGTGTTCAAATTACCCTGCACCAAAAAAGTCATAAGTTATTTTTATTTTGATTTGGTTGTTTAATTGTGACAAACTCGTATTTTGATTTATTTTGCCTTTTAAGCTAATGAATTATAATTTTAGAACATTTACTATGTGTACTACTTAATCCTTTATGTATTCATTGTTTTTCAAATATATAATGAAAAACTGATTAAGTAATGTTGGTATGCAATTGATATCGACTGTAAAAATCAAGTCAAATTTAAATATGAAAATGATATTCATTTGGTATGCAACTGAAGTCCCACTGATTTAAAAAATATGTAATTGATATTTGAATTGGTCAACCTAAAACTAGTTAATGTTGTATCCATTTGGTATATACTTGGAATCGAACAGATATCCTAGTGGAAAAATTAAAAAAACATGTAATTGAGATTTCAACCGAATTAGCCAACTTAAAACTGGTTAATGTAATTTCCAATTGGTATTCAATTGGTATTCAATTGGTATCCAAGTGGTGTCCCACTGGAAAAATAGAAAAAACAAGATGTAATTGAGATTTCAACAAAATTAGTCAACCTAAAACTAGTTAATGTTGTATCCAATTGATATCCATTTGGAAAACTTAAGTGTAACAATGTGAACAATATGAACGTTGGAAATGATTTGCTGATGTGAAATTCAAGAGGTGTAAAGCTACATGCAGATGGCGCCGGGAGGGACACAACAAAAAGACATGTTCAAATAACCCTGCTGAAAAAAGTCATAATTTATTTTTATTTTGATTTAGTTGTTTAATTGTGACAAACTCATGTTTTGATTTATTTTGTGTCTTAAGTTAATGAATTATAATTTCAGAACTTTTATTATGTGTACTAGTTAATCATTTGTGTATTCATTATTTTTCAAATGTATAGTCAAAAACAATGGAAATGCTGGTATGCAATTGATATCGATTGAAAAAATTAAGTCAAATCTAAGTATGAAATTGGTATCTATTTGGTGTCCAACTGATGTCCCAGTGGAAAAATTGAAAAAACAACGTGTAATTGAGATTTCAACAGAATTTAGCTAACCTAAAACTAGTTAATGTTGTACCCAATTGATATACATTTGGTATTGAACTGATATCCCATTGAAAATTTTGAAAAAAACATGTAATTGAGATTTCAACTGGATTACCCAATACAAAACAAGTTAATGTTGTATCTAATTATGGGTCATAACAGATTTGAATTGAATTAAATTATATTTAATTTAATTTATTTATTATGATAATTATCATATTTATGAGTAAAAAGAGGGACTCCATTTTTCTTTTCCTTTTAAGATAATTAATAATTAATACAAGTACTATATTTCTCTCTCTCTTCAATTTATATTCCCTATTTAAGTGTGATTTTTAAACCATATTTAGGCTAAAATTTAGAAACTCATTATTAAAGATTTTATGATCTCATATTAATTAAATCAAGTTATTTTTTAATTCATCGATATATATATATATATATATATATATATATATATAAGAAGAAATCAAAAGCCTTTAGCAAAGAAAATAAAATTAAAACGCTTATTTCTCATATAATAAAAAAAATCAAAATCAAAACAGATTCCAAATAAAATGCGTAGTTATAGACAACAAAATTCAGAATTAAATATACTTATTTCACCCACAAAAAAGTATTTTAGATATAAAAAACAAATCAAAAACGAGTTCAAAATTTCAGTAACACATTTTTTTCTCAAAAAATCAAGTTCCTGATTAAAAATAAAATAAAAAACGAAATCAAATTTTCAAATTATAGAATTCTTATTTCTAAAAATAAAATCAGATTAAAAAAATAAAACAACATCAAAATTTAAAATAGAAAAAATCAAGAAAAGCAAAAAAGAAAGATTAAAGAGAGAGAAAATTGCTTGTTGAAACCTACGGTGATAAATTTAAAATATTTGAATAGTAATTAATATTTATCTTAGGAATAATAAAATAATCAAAATAAGAATCAACTAATTGGGAGAAAATCAAGGGAAATATTTATCTTGTCAATTATAAATTACTATATTTATGGAAAAGATATTTTGTTAATTAGAATGGGGAAAAAGAACAAAGAAAAAGGTGAAAGAGAAACAGAAGGTGAAAAGAGGAACCTGAGGGTGGGGGTTGTGGGTTGGCATGTGATAAGTTAAAAAATTCCTTACAAGGTGTAATAGATAATTACAAATTAATTCTTTCTCATTAATATTATTTCTCTCACCTATTAATTATATAACATTATATAATATATAATTAGTTAATAATATTTAATTAATTAATTAATTAATTTATAAATTGATAAGTTGATATAATGATAATAAATAATATTGTTTTGCTGCAATGCTTGAAATTTAAGGAATACACCAAAAAAAACAAATTTGGTCTTTTTATAAACAGACAACAATTGATTTTGCATAATACAGAAGGTTTGACCATTTGGTAGACTTTAGAATATTTAATAATGAGAGAATAAAAATAGAAAGGGGATTAAAAGAGGTAAATGTAAGACTAGTAATGTGTGTTCATGATAATTACCAAGATATTTAAGTCAACATAATAGGTAGCTACGTGAAAAAAAAAGATATGTTATAATTAACTAAACACTATTCCATTTTTCAATTATTATAATGACCTCCACACTAAATAAGTAAATAGTTACTATTTAATGGCCTTATGGTCGAGACAACCCTGAATAGGTATGACATGTTATAGTATCATAGTATGAAGCGAACTTTGTGACACGATGATTTAATTATTTAAAAGATATTATCAAAATATATTTTATACTTATTATACTCTAACATATTATTAGCATAGATATCTCCGTCTCTCAATTACTCTTTCTCGTTTTCTTTTTATATAATAATCCATCTCTTTTGCTATATATAATTATATCTTTTTTATAATTAAAAATTGAGAGTCCCTTTGGGAATATCAATATCCAATAAACATAAAGGAGCATGTTAAAAGGATATTAATGAAAAATTATAAATAATTTTTTATTTGGAATAAAGAACATTAGAGAGTTGTCTCATCTTGCTTTAATTAAAAAAAGTTTGAGATTTGTCACATTCCGTCTCCACTCGTTGCCAACTTGCCATCATTATCATTTAGGCACTTAATTGGTGGTATATATGCATGGAATATGAGGCAACTTTCATCATGAATTTATTAAGAGACAATTATCACTCGAATACAAAATGTTGTTGTACACACAAAAAATATATATATTAAACCATCTTTGAGTCGTTAACGTGGTGGTTAATCTTGATTCCTATCATGTCAATTCCTGTTCATAAGGTTACATAATTAGATGGGACATGGATCAAGACCTCAAATACAAAAGTTACCATATCTAGGATCTAAAAATTGATACAGATTGAATGCCCTAAAGATGAAAAATCTTAACTAACGAAAAAATTGCATTTTTCATATTTCCTCCTCCTAGCGGAAAATTGTCATTTGTCTAGTTGAATTAAACCTTTAACCTCTCTAGGAAGTAGGAAGGTGTTGTGAGGAGATATAAAAGGTTACAATTAGTCCACTAGTTGAAGCCATTTTAGCAAAAAAGTTTGTGAGTTGGGCTTGCTTCTCTGAGGCAATGAGAAATAGTTTTGGTACGGTGTTCATATTCCATCAATTACTATTAGTTCTTCTAACAGTGCCAAGTTGGCAGGGGCGGAGCCACCTTAGGCGAATGCTAGTTATTATGAGTGTATATTTGATTTTGCATATCCTTAATATAGGTGAGAAGAAAATTTACACACCCATCTCGACATTCCTAGCTCCGCCACTGCAAGTTGGTGAGTGATTCCAAGAGGGTCGTCATCAGATGTATGGCATGTTGCAAAAAGTGACAGAACTGAAACATCATCTATACGATCTCAAATTCTGAAATTCGGTTCTACTCAAAGGAATTTTTCAAATCATTCGGTCAAGAATGAGCTACTCAAATGAATTCTTCTGTGATTTGATAAACCTAAAATGCAGACCCCGGCCATATCCGTTTTACAGTCGCATAAGGGTGACGCGATGACATTCTTGAAATATTTTACTTCTTAATTTTGAGTCACCTTTTCTAGGGTTCTAAATCACTATCTTTCATTATTTTCTAGAATTTTGATTTGGCATATTGTATACTTTAGCATTGCAAGTATTCAATTTTTATTCCAACATTCAAATTGTCTCTCTTGATCATTCTCTTTGTATGCTTAATCTTCTTTAATTATTACAATCATTCTCTTTGTATGCTTAATCTTCTTTAATTATTACAACTCCAGTTATGAATATCTAAATTTTATAATCAAAATTGTCGGACCTAAAATGGGCGTAATGATATGAGTTTTTCATACTAAATCTTCTCACAATGTGCATTAATGGTTCTTTCTTAAAATTAGGAAAAATAAACAATTTAAGTCTAATTGTCTATATGTAATGTCGTGTATTGCAGATTTTTATTTTTTACTTTTGCTAACACATCCATCTACTCTTCAATGACTTGCCCCTTTGATTTTTGAACGATTGACCATTCTATTTAAAATTGTATATAGCTTATGTGGATGGTAGACATGTGAAATGGAGTAAACTCTACAATTATGTAACTTAAATATGCTAAAACTTCTTTGAAGTGTTGAAAAATAATAGAAGATTCAGATACAATATCTAATGATAGTAGAGAGAAATCGTTGATTCCTAATGTTCATTTGAAATACTTGTCTCATATTTACTTCATTATTATCAATTTATTATTAACTAGTTA
Organism: Solanum appendiculatum; assembly: GCA_018342035.1. Lineage (NCBI taxonomy): Eukaryota > Viridiplantae > Streptophyta > Magnoliopsida > Solanales > Solanaceae > Solanum > Solanum appendiculatum. The sequence continues at coordinate 1,428,620 of JAGDQO010000378.1, read as the reverse complement.
TAAACAAAAAAATCGAACCAAACCGATGATTTTATTTTATTGATTTTAAAAACCAACTAAATTGATTTCGTTTTAATTTTAATCAAAAAACGATCCAAACCAAACCATAAACACCCGTAATTAGTAGTACATGTATTAGAATGCTACATGACAAAACTAGCCCTATTATAATTAAAAATTGAAAGTAAAAAGTAAATATTTTAAATCATACTTTATATGCTAAAATTTAATATATACTTAATCCCTATATAATTTTGTCCCTAAACCTCATTAGTGAAAAGTTTAAAACAGTAGATAGAGGGGGAAATATGACTGTTGCACAACGTCTCCCGTTTTGCAGCTTCAAAATTATTGATATCTTTTTGGAATCAACTTGTGATTCAGACTGAAAATTGTAGTTGGTCGAATCAATTCTGTGAGTTTTCTGTCTTTGTTCTACTATAGAAAGATTTCTATCTCTGTTTCATGAAAACAAAAATTCGTATTTCTTGCCGTTGTTTGTTGAAATCTCGATTGATGTTTCTTTTCTTGCTTCATTTCTGTTTTCTGTAGTTTCCCCAATTTTCTGCATCCCTGACATTTCTGGTTCAGTTATAGTAAGCCCACCCTTTGGTTTTGATTTTGTTCAATGGAAGTAAAATTTCTTGATGGTTGAAAATGGGAGGGGTGGGGGTTTCTGATGTCAAGAATTTAGGGAGGAATTACCCGAGAAGCTCAATTTTCTAGAAGACGGAATTTAGGATTGGAGGTGGATGGTGTTTACCATCCGAGCAACCCCTCTTGTCTTCCCATGTGCACCTGATGGGGTAATCGGGTGTTTCATCTTCCTATTTTGAAATGCAACTATCAAATTGATTGAACGTTGATAATGCATCAGAAGTTTCTGCTTAGCATAGACAGGTGTTTTTCAATTTTCTATCATCAGAATTGCATCAAAGCACAGAGAAAGGCCATGGACATGAGTTGTTTTCTGAAGGAAGTTGGATTAGATCAGTGCTGATACTTGAACCGTGGTTATATCTCTATTTAAAAACATTTTGCTTTGGCAGATGATGTAGGAGCATCTCCACATGCACTTAAACTATCAATGAAGTCGAAGGTATTTGCATTCCTAACACCCTTTCCTCATGTACACATTCAATATTTTTGTATTGAATTTCTGATTTTGTTAAATTAAATGTAGTCATCGACATATCAGCCAGAAAGCCCAGCGAAGCATTATGTCCAAGTGGAAGAGATGCCAGAACTGATCTTTTATGATCAGGTCCGTTGTGTATCTTTTTCCCCTTGTGCTGCGTCTCCTAAATCAGCAAAGCCACGATATATCAGCTGGACAGATGACAGTGTTCTAGATTTTGCATTGATTGGAACACCTATACATTAGAAGCATTGATGGACACCACTTTGAACTAAAGGATCACTCGCAGCCCTTTGAAAGTTGTTAAATATATCCACTGTAGTCATCGGTCAGTCACCTATCCTAAATCAGCTAATGCTTTTCTATTCATTACTTTTATCTTCTTTTTCTAAATTTTTTGTTTCAGATTAGATTGGATGAATTGTTGTTGATAGTGGTTTTCTAGACCTCTCAAGTTGGGATTACTGCATCTTTTGTCTGTCTTTTATTTAAAAATAGTAACATGCCAAGCCACATTCCTATAGGCTAGTTAGAGAGAGGCTGTTTCCTATAGGCCTCAAAAATAAGTTTGAAAAAATACAAGAATGAAAAAGCAATGATAATAAGGAAAGTATCTAAACCAAAAATAGCATGATAAGCAAATATAATACTAGAAAATATTTGTAGTACTGATAAGGAGAAGAGGGAGTAGAAAAAGTGCTTCAACTAGAACCATGCTCTGCCACAAAAAAGAGAGAAATGGATTGATAAAAAGTTTCATGTCCTCTATCAATAGGATCATGAATCCAAGTCGAATATGTATTATTCCATCAAGCAACTGCTGAGAGAGACAACTCGAATATGTATTACTCTTTATCACCCCAGTTCACTTCCAACTTCGAGGAATATCCATGAACATTCAAGTGTCCCAAAACATCATCATGATTCAAGTTTCACCAAAAAAACAATAGGAGCTAGGTCAGCCATCGTGGTGGAATTCACCATCCGACGAGCACAGTTGATTATAGCAAAAAATAACAGAGAAATAATGACACAGGTGCAATTTCATCATATTTTTAACAGTTCAAGCAGCTGACAATATGCAATCTTCCAAAAGTTCATGTTAGCATGTTATACTCTTCAAATCACAAGTGGAACTCAAACCAAATAGTATATCTTATCAAATAACTACAGTCGGCTTCCATCAGGCTTTGATATAAACAAATATATTGAGAAAACTAAAGTAATGTGATGAAAGATATCTAAGGCATATAATCAAGATGCTCGGAAAAGAAGAATAGAACATGAATGAATGCATTCTTACACTCCATAAAGCTTCTTTGTACAGATTGTTCAATAATAATTGTTTTGTTTTAATACAAGGGGCAGGATCAGAAGGCTGCCAATGTGGTTCTTTACATTAGTATACTTGTAATCAAAGATGAATAATAATCTAACATCCTTCCACTAGCTTTCTTCTCCTTTTGTTGGTTCTGCTGTTCAACAGCTTCATTGGTTTCAGCTCTGTACTATTGCATAGATCAACAAGCATAAACGGGTTGAGTTCCTTCCTCTCCTGATCATCACATGAAAGGAAAGGATGATTCAACAACAGATCAGCTGTCCATCGAGAATGCGGATTCCTATCAAGGCACTTGTCCAAAAAATCTTCTGCCTGTTTGGACAACTTGTCGTCCTGCAAGTCCGGTGATTGCATTCCAATTTTGCACAACAGATGAAGAGGATCCTTAATTCCAGTGCAATCCCACACTTTCTTCCCAGTAATCATCTCAAACACAGTGCATCCAAAAGCCCAAATATCAGCCGCAGTTCCATATTCCTCGTCAAGCACAGATTCTGGTGCCATATACATTGGCGTTCCCCTAAGCTTTCTTTTCTTACTCTCAATTCCAATCTTGTTTGCAAATCCAAAATCCGCAATTTTGGCGGTTTTTTCAGTACCCACGAGTAGAATATTGTGCGGTTTGATATCACCATGAACAAAACCCCTTCCATGAACAACACTAAGCCCCAATAGAATTGATTTCGAGTACTTTTTTACCTCAAAATCCGGCAACCCTTTTTTACCAATTCGATGGGCTAAACTTCCACCAATTGCATATTCAAGCAAGATATTATAGAGAATATCACCATCTTCCTCAGTCACATCCGCTCCAAAACATCGAATAATTTGGGAACAATCTTGAAATTCGTTAAGGAATTCTCTCTCTTTCTGTAACGATTTGGAACAGGAAAACAGAGAAGATTTCACGGCGATGAAAAAATTGTTGTGTGTAGTAGCTAAAGTGACAATACCTTCGGCACCTTTTCCAATAGTTCTTCCTCTACTCCATGTAATGGAAGCCATTGAATCTATTTTTGTTGATTGAAAGTTGGTAATTGGGATTTCTACATTGCTTTATAATAGGGACTGCGTGTTTTCTAGTCCTACCATTATAAGGTTTATGGCGCCGACCTTGTAACTTCTAAATTTCCCCTTTTCTCCTAATTTACTAAAATGTTCCTATCTTTTTTTTTCCAAAATTGGTGTATTGTATAGTTGTAAAACTGAAAATTATATAAATATACAATATAAGACTTTTATTAACAATATATGTATGCACTTTTATATAATTACAAACATAGTTTTTAATTTACCAACATAGCATATTAATATAATTTTTTATTTTTATTTAATTTTAATTTTCGTTTTTTCTTCCCCCAATTAATGGGATTATCTGCCTTTTTTATCTCCATTTAAAAAATTTATAACTAATCATTTATACATGTATTCTAATTTTATTTTATTTTCTGTATTTTATTCATTCAATGTATGAAGAGATTTACTTTTTCAAGAAGTCTTTTAATTAAAGTAGACTCGGATAGGGCTGTTCATGGTTATGGTTAAAAAATCAAACCGAACCGCAATCCGAACCAAACCGATTAAAAAAACCGATATTTGGTTTGGTTTGGTTTAAAATTTTGAAAACCGATACTATTTGGTTTGGATTTGGTTTTACTAAAAAACAACCGCAAAAATAACCAAACCGAACCGATAAATTATATATATAAATTTTATAATTATTTATATATTATTCATAAATAAAATAATATTTTGTTTACTTTTAATTAACTTAAGTCTTTAACTTTACCATTTTTTCAAGCCCAACACATAAATTTTAGCCCAACAATTACAACCCTAAGTCCAAGTCCATCAAAATTAATTACTTTGGTAGTTATCTACTCTACCTCACATAAGATAGTCACACTTTCTCTTAATTGAATCACTTTGTTCGTGTAATAATAACTCTAGTATTGCCTAATTGAACCGACAATATCTTTAATGTGGATTGTTCATGTCCTAGGTGTCTGTGTGGCTGTGCCTATCGAGATACATATGTCCTAAAAAAATATTACTTTCAAACCGAAAAAATCAGAAAAATCGAATCAAACCGAACCAATCCGACAATAACCAAACCGACGGTTATTTTTTTCGTTTGGTTTGGTTTGGTTTTAGAAATTTAAAAACCGACTAGATTGATTTGGTTTTGATGTTAATCAATAACCGATCCAAACCGAACCACGAACAGCCCTAGACACGGAGTCCTAGGAGTTACACCTTTTATTCTTCCTTTTTCCGTTCAATTAACCTCTTTCAACCATTGGTCTTCTTTCTTCTGTTCCCATTTTGCACTTGTTGTTCACAATAATCCGGTGCTGTATTTTTTTTTCTAAGTTCATCCCTATTTCTTCGTTACATTCCGGGGGTTAGGGTGTGTAGGGCGGTATATTTCCATAGATCGGACTCCCCGTAAAAGCCCAAAGCTTAACAACCCAATTGTAGTATCGTTTAGGTTGAATGCATTCACTCAAACTCCTGTTAAGGACGGCGCTGGTGATCTTAATAAAACGGTAAAAGGAAAAAATGAGTTGATTGTAATCGGTTCTTCATCTGGCAAGCCAGATCTTAATTCAAGAAACAAGGGTAAAGAGAAGTGGGTTATTAATTGTTTGTGTATATTTTCTACTTTAATAAGTCTTTCTGCATTGTTGGTATGTTACACCAACAAATCTGCTATTACAATGACAGGCTCAGCAGTAATACATTTTTTTTTATCCTTTTGGTGTCTAATTTGTGTTCATTGAATTATATTTTATTTGTATAGTTAAATATTTTGTACGAAGGTGTGTTATTTTCAATTCATTTTACCAAAGATGAAATACCAAGTTTAATATCAGTTACACATTGAAGTATACATAATAGTATATATACCAAACTTATGAGTAATTACAATGATATTGTACTACAAACATTCATACCACTTTGTTCATTTACACGCAACTCAAAATTACAGAATTTCACACAATATTTCACCAAATATATATTAGCTAATATTTGTGTATATAGATAATTTAATCTTATTTGTGCGGCAGAACAAACATTCATACCACTTTGTTCATCTGGTTTTTTTCCTCACCAAGAGTTATTTAACTACTAAACTAACTTACATAAACAAACACTCACTAACACCAACAAGTTGTATTCATATAATTATAAAAGACTCCCATTTTTGAAACAGATTAATAACCAATGTAAATTTTGTATTCGTAAAATATATCTGCATTTGTCCAAAAATCAATAAAAATCCAATTGCATATGCTTAATGTCAAAAAAAAAAAAAACAAGGAACATTAAAACGCACTGGTGTTAGTTCTGTTGATCTTTTTTTGGGCACGTTTTCTTGTTATGCCCGGGTGCACCACATATACTACAAGTCACTTTACTTCTTTTGTATTTGCCTTCATTGAATCCCTTTTTACGGTCATTGTTGGGTGGTCGGCCTAGTTATTTTCTTGTTATTGGTGGTAACACTATTTCGTCCAAAATGTGCGATGGAATATCCCAAGTGCTTTCACAAGGCAATGGTTCAATTGGGATGTCATAGGTATCTTGGTAATTCCTATTATTGTAATAGGATGAACAGAAATCTTCGTGATGCTTCTGCCTGTATCTGATTGCTGCAACTGCATGACTACATGGTATCTCATCATTTTGGAATCTTCCACAGGTGCATATCCGAGCATTCAAACAAAATATATATAAAGTGGAAGGAAGGTAAACGTTTTGGAGAAAATTAAGGTAATGGAGAAATCGTGGGATCTGGTGTGAGAGCAAAATATAACCAATAAAATTAAACAATTAATATTAACGTGAAAGGAAAATAATTGGAGTAAAATTAGGGATCGGAGATAATCGTGCAACTTTTATTATTCTTTTTTTCTTTAAAAAAAAAACATATATTTGAAAAAAAACTATTGCTATATTGGTGTAAAAACAAACTATTGCTATATTGGTGTAATTAATATACTTAAGTTGTATACTTAAGTTTTTTCCCCTTGTAAAATTCTTATAACCTTATTGATACAATTTTAATAGGGATAAGGCATAAGTATCCCTAGATTATGATTGAAATTTCAGCGACACATTTTAACTTAACTACGGTCCTATTATCCCTAAACTAATTTAAAATGGAATAAATACACCATAAATGTTAACGTGGCATAGAGAGTGTACACATTCTCTTGAAGGCAAGTGATGAGTGAACAAATTGGACACGTGTCTTTTCAAAGGATAACTTTATAATTAGTTAGTACACATAATTATTGATGTTAAAACTTATATATATTTAATTATTTTCATTTCTTTCTTTGTGAAATATATATTATTTTAATTTCTTACTTACTTTAAACTTTTTTTTTTCTTTCATTAATTTCTTATCTTTTCACTTTTAACTATTTTTACAAAATTAAGTGTATTTTTTTAAAAAATAATTAAAAGTATCCTTTAATTTAGCGTATTAATTTTTTTATGCTTTATTTGATTTTCTTCACTTATTTTGATATTCATTCGAAATTAAATTATTTTAGATACAAGACATTTGGATTAAATTTGTAATCAAATCAAAAGAAAAGACAAAGAAAATAAAAATAGTAAATAAAATTAATAGAAAAATAAAAGAGATAAAATAATGAAGGTAAAAAAAAAAGTTTAGATACAAGACAAAAAGAATATGTGTAGTAACTTAATTTAAATACACGGTAAAGAAAATACGAAGATTTTTATAAAAAAAATTAATTTTTTTTAAAAAAGAGTTAAAAAAAATATAAAAAATATTTACACACGTGGCAGGCGCGTGTATACAAACACAGTAAGCTTGGGTGGTTGAAGGTGCCACATCAGCACAAAAGGTGCACAAAAATACGAAAAAAATGAATTCAGGGGTAATACAACTTCAGTTAAATTTAGGTGTGTCGCTGAAATTTCGGTCATAGTCTAGGAGTACTTGTGCCTTATCCCATTTTAATACTATATTATCTTTGTTTAGCGAAACACTCAGGGACCGTTTGGTTATTGGTTAGAGTTATGCAGGTATTAGTTATGCAGGGTTTAGTTATTCATGTATTAGTTATGCAGGGTTTAGTTATGCAGATATTAGTTAGGAAGGATTCAGTTATGTAAGTATTAGTTATGCAGGGTTTAATTATATAGAGTTTTAAAAAAAAATTAGTGAGCTAATTCTTATTTCTTTATTTGAAAATGTTTAGTGAGCTAATATTTATTGTACTCATTAAAATAAATAAGTATCTAAATAACACATTAAAATTAAATAAATACGAATAGCTAATTAAAAACAATAAAGTAAAGTAATTTGTATTGAATAGGATTAAGCAATTAACAAGACAAAAAATCTAAAGAAAAAATTAATAATACCTTTTTACGCGTATTAATTATTTTATTTATTGTAAATTAATATATTATTTAATTTTTCAAATAATTATAGCACCATTACAGCGGCAATTTTCAAATAATTCCAGCACCATTACAGCAGCACTTTTTAAGTACTAAAAAGTAAAACATCAGGAAACTAATTTCACATTTTTTGTCTTGATTCATTTTTATTACTTTTAAAAAGGTAGGAAGTAAAATAAAACAAGAAACGGTAAAAGTTCAGTTTTTCTTAAACGGAAAAGGGTCATATTTACCCTTATACTCTTAGAAAAGGGTTATATTTACCCCTCGTCATACTTTTTTGTTATATTTGCCCTTAACATCCAACTTTGGGTACATATTTACCCTTGGACAGTTAACTCTCATGTCTCCACACTTATTATCTTGCGTGGCGCCTACGTGGATATATTTTTATTTCAATTAGACCATTGTAAAAGGGGTAAATATATAATTAATACCCATATAACTTATTTCACCTTCTATCCCGTATAACTTATACATAGATTTCCTCATAAGTTATGTAAGTATTAATTATGTAGGATTACAAAAAACGCAACCAAGCACCGTATATAGTAATACATGAATAACTTTTATACAACATTTGAAAACTTACCAACTAAACATTATATAAAAGTAATACGTGAATAATTTTTATCCTATTTGCAAACCAAACATGGTATAAAATCAATACATTGATTATTCATATATTAGCTTTGTATTTATCCCATAACCAAACGGCCCCTCAATTTATACCGTGTTTAACACTCGTCAAAGCTACTTCCCGGCCATTCTAAATTAGGCTATATGAATCTGAGGCAAGTGCACATATAACAGCTTAGAGGAACATTATTTTACACAGTGGCAAATTACAAGATAGTTAATGCTTAGCGCTTCAACATCAACTTCATTCCTACTGGACCGAAGTTGAAACTATGGGTTTGAAATTGCAAATTTCAGGCATACGAGTCTCAAATTAGTCTTCCTAAACAAATAGCCAGCATTCTTTTTTGTTTTTTTGCAAACTCAAACGCAAAGTTCCTCTCAAACATGAACATTATATCTTCAAGTGATAATGTTGTATTTTGGGTTTTGATGAATTAACAAACTATGGTGGCAAAGGAACCTGGTCCTCAAAACTCTCATGTTAAAGGTCAGGTCAATTGTGTATAGCTGTAAAGCTACAGAAACTGTAGTGGTCGGTGGGCAGTGGCGGAGCCACCTTGTGTTCAGGGGGTTCATCCGAACCCCCTTCGACAGAAAATTATACTATTTATACATGGTTAAAATAATTTTTTATGTATATATAGTAGATGTTGAACCTCTTTCGGCTAGTTTATGTGTCTACTCTTCAGATTTTGAACCCCCTTAATGAAAATTCTTGCTCCGCCACTGTCGATGGGCACGGCAGCAGAGGCACTGAAAGGACATCAGTCCTCTCGACCAATGACTTGTTAACTAGGTTTTTGTCTCTCTTATAAAATGAACATGTTGACAAGATTAAACTTATTTTTTGCAATTAAGAAAATACAAAAAGCAAAAGTCATTCTTTTGTGATTGTGAGTTGAGTTTGTGGCTAGAGTTAGCCAAGTGGTGTTTAGTGAAGTCTATATCAACTAAAGGTAGTTGATATTGTGGGTAATAGAGTTATTGCTTAGCTTTGTGTCTTGTAATAGAAGAGTTACAATGTATATAGTGATTAAGAGTTTAATCTGTATTAGGTACTTGAGTCTGTATTTACATTTTGCTTGAAGTTAATGGAATTCAGAGAAATCTTGTGTGGCAGGTTGTGGTTTTTTCCCCTTTAGCAAGAAAGTTTCCACGTAAACATTTGTGTTCTTTACTTTAAGCATTTACTTAAATACTTCTGGTACTAGTTTTGTCAAGAGACCTGGTCTCTTAACTCGTGATGGACTCATACAAGCCAACAATGTTACTATTTGAGGTTTTCACTAACCATGTTCCAGCCAAAGGCCCATGGCCTAATCCTATTTGGAAAATGATTGGAATTATTCTCCTTATTTGGTTTCCAATTCGACTAGGAAAATGATTGGAATTGAAATTCTATTTGGAGTTGGTTTTGGCTTTATAAGGAAAAGCACAACTCTATAAATAGAGGATGGTTTTGAGAGAATTATAAAGTTGCTCATTAGTATTGTCTTTGAGAGACACTAGGACATAGAGAGGTTTTTGAGAGAGCTTTCGACAAAAGAGAAAAGAGAAGAAAATGGTTCTTTTTGCTGCAGTCTTTTTCTCCGACCAACAACGTTCAAATTGTGTTTTCGATTAACTAACCGTTGGATCGGGCAGAAATTTTGACTGAGTGTTCCTAACATCTTGGTGGTTGATTTGAACGGTGGAGATCAAATTTGATGATCAATAGGATCCTGATTTAGGTCCCGAACATCAGCTCTGTTTGGGTGGTTTTTCTTTCTATTTATCTTTTATTGGTGTAGCTATTGTTTGTTCTCTTTTAGCAATTGTTGTGTAGCCATTAGAAGAATATTTATAACCTTATTATTATTATAGTGAAGCAATTCGGATCTTGTTGATTCCGTGGTGGTTACCTTCGGTTTGAAGGGTTTTTCCACGTTTAAACTTGGTGTTCTTTATTGTTGAGTTTTCGTTTTCATCTTCTCGTCACAATAAGTGGTATCAGAGCCAGGTTCACTATCAAGGACTTTTGATGGAGGGGAATATGAGAAAAATGGTATGTCTAAACGGGAGCAACTATAACATATAGAAAAACAAGATGAAAGATCTATTGTTCGTGAAGAAGATGCATCTTCACGTTTTTGCTGCTTATAAACCTGAGACTGTGACTGATGAAAATTGGGATTTCGAGCACCAACAAGTATGTGGATATATAAGGCAATGGGTTGAAGATAATGTTCGCAACCATATTGTGAATGAGACACATGCTAGAACATTGTGAGAAAAGTTGGGAGACGTTTTACGCTTTAAAAACTGACAATAACAAATTGTTCTTGCTAAAGCAATTGATGATCTTTAAATACAAGGAGGGCAGTCCTATTCTTGATCACATAAATGATTTTCAAGGTGTTTTTGATCAGCTATCAGGGATGGGTGTTAATTTTGATAATGAAATACAAGGACTTTGACTTCTTAATATTCTTCCGGATTCTTAGGAAACTCTTCGTGTTTCTTTAAAAAATTCTGCTTCTGGTGGTAACGTGACTATGGAATATGCAAAAAGTGGTGTATTGAATGAAAAAGTCAGAAGAAAATCTCAAGGCACATCCTCATATTCAGATATTCTATATACAGAAGATCGGGGGAGAGATAAAACAAGAGATCCGAGGAGTAGAGGTAAAAGTAGAAGCAAGTCAAGATTCAGGAATCTAAATATTATATGTCATCATTGTGGAAAGAAAGGACGTATTAAAAGATTTTGCAAACAGTTGAAGCAAGATCTTAAAGAAGGGAAGAAAGAAGAAAATAACGGAAACAATGTTGTTGCTGTTGTCCGAGATGACCTTCTCTTCGCTTGTGATAAAGACGTCATCAATTTTGTATCTCAAAATACAAGTTGGATAGTAGATTCTGGAGCTACATCATATGTTACACCGAGAAAAGACTTCTTTTCATCTTATACTTCTGTTAACTCTGAGGTGTTAAAGATGGATAATGCTGGTGATGTTAGGGTGTTTGGTGTTGGCACTGTTTGTTTGAAAACCAATACTGGTACAACGTTAGTCCTTCAGAATGTTAAGCATGCTCCAGACATTCCCTTGAATTTGATCTCTGTAGGACAACTAGATGATGATGGCTATCATAATGATTTGTTCAATGGCTAATGGAAGCTCACCAAAGGCTCATTGATTGTAGCTAGAGGAAGAAAGCATTCAAATTTATACGTGACACAAGGATCGATTCTTAGTGACTCTATAAATTTGGTAGAAAGTGAGACTTTATCAGAATTGTGGCACAAGAGGCTTAGTCATATGAGCGAGAGAGGGATCACCTGTTTGGCTAAGAAGAATTTGCTTGCTGGTGTGAAACAAGCAAAAGTGAAAAGATATGTTCATTGCTGAGCTGGGAAGCAGAAAAGAGTTTCTTTTCACAGTCATCCTCCCTCAAGAAAGTCTGAACTACTGGAGCTAGTACACTTTGATTTGTGTGGTCCTTTTAAAGTGAAGTCAAAAGGTGGTGCACTTTACTTTGCAACTTTCATTGATGATCATTCTCGTAAGCTTTGGGTATATCCTTTAAAATCCAAAGATCAAGTACTTGATGTGTTTAAGGAGTTTCAAGCCTTATCTGAGAGACAAACGGGAAAGAAATTAAAATGTATTCGCACTGATAATGGTGGTGAGTATATTGGTCCATTTGATAACTACTGTAAATCGCAAGGAATTCGTCATCAGAAGACTCCTCAATTGAATGATTTGGCAGAAAGGATGAACAAAACTTTAGTTGAGAGAGTTAGATCCGTGCGTTCAGAGGCTAAACTTCCAAATTCTTTTTGGGCTGAAGCACTAAATACTGTTGCTTATGTTATCAATTTGTCTCCTGCTGTTGCTTTGGATGGTGATGTTCCAGACAGAGTTTGGTTCGCTAAGGATGTTTCATATGATCACTTGAAAGTCTTTGGGTGTAAAGCTTGTGTGCATGTTCTAAAAGATGAAAGGTTGAAATTAGATGTAAAAACTAAGCAGTGCATCTTCATTGGTTATGGTCAAGATGAGTTTGGATATCGCTTTTATGATCCAATTGATAAGAAACTTCTTAGAAGTCGTGATGTTGTGTTCTTTGAAGATCAAACTATTGAAGATATTAACAAGGTGGAGAAACCAGATTCTCAAATTGATGAGAGCTTAGTTAATGTTGATCCAATACCTATTATTGATACATCTTTTGCACATGAAGGAATCCAGGATAATGATGCGGATAATGATCAGAGTGTAGAACCTATAGATACTCATATTGATGATGTTGCGGTTGATCATCAACCAACTCAGGTTGAGATGACTACTTCGGATGCTCCAGAAACCTCTTATAGAAGATCCACTAGGGAGAAGAAAAGTTCAACACGTTATTCTCCTAATGAGTATATCCTCTTGACTGACATCGGAGAACCTGAAGGTTATGATGAAGTCATGTTAGATACTCATAGAGATAAGCGGAAAGAAGCCATCATAGACAAACATGAGTTTTGTAGAAGTGTGGCGGCATGAAGCCTGTCAAGAGTTCATCCACTTGAAGTCCATTTGGCCCCTTGGCTGGAGGGGGAGTTTGTTGGGCTATGGCCCATGTTCTAGCCAAAGGCCCATGGCCTAATCCTATTTGGAAAAGGATTGGAATTATTCTCCTTATTTGGTTTCCAATCCTGTTGAGTTTTCGTTTTCATCTTCTCGTCACAACAGTTTTTTCCCCTTTAGCAAGGAAGTTTTCACGTAAACATTTGTGTTCTTTACTTTAAGCATTTACTTAAATACTTCTGGTACTAGTTTTGTCAAGAGACCTGGTCTCTTAACTCGTGATGGACTCATACAAGCCAACAATGTTACTGCCTGAGGTTTTCACTAACCTTGGCCTCCTTAACCAAAATGGTACGATGCTGGAAAAGCCGACTAATTTGCATCTTCATCAACATTGTTCGTTATCGAGTTCATCTTGTTCCACTACATCGAAATTCGACCGTTGGCAAGACATTAAGAACCCTGGAAGTGCGAACCAAGATCCTGTTTTCAAGAGCCACAATTTGCCTCCTAATGAAATTGGTTACCCAGGTGGTATTTTCAACCCGCTCAACTTTGCACCCATATTGGAGGCCAAGGAGAAGGAAATTGCTAATGGTAAGTCCCTAATTAACACAAACTAGTGCTCATCTTTATCGAGTTTATGACAATTTAAAAGAATTTTTGCACTATCAGGTTAGATAAGCGTTTATAATAAGTGGGGTATCATTAACTTGGTAGTTTTTTTTATTTCTATTATTATCCATGTATATAAGTTAAATTCTTTCCTATGATGTTGCGGAATTGCAGGGATATTGGCAATGTTAGCATTTATGGGATTCATAGTGCAGCACAATGTGACAGGAACTCTACTGTACATAGCAATTAGAATTGTATTTTTCATTCATTTATATAGTACTACTATCATCATATTTCTTGAAATTTGGCTAGTGGTTTTATTAATTAATATTGAAAAGAAGTAATACAGAATTAAACATGAAAATGGATAATGCAGAGTTATTGAAAGATATGCTCCATGAGCTTCACAAATTCACCAAATTCAATTCTTCCATCTCTGTTTTCATCAAATGGCGCAATCATCCTCTGGCAATCTAACACCGATAATTCCAAGAACCCCATCTTCGAAATGACTTTCTCTAATTCATTTGCATCAATGCATCCATCTCCATTTTCATCAAACACATCAAATGCTTCTTTAACTTCCTCCAAACTAGGTTCTGTTTCATCAAACAAATCGAAAACCTCAACCAATTCTACCTCGTCAATATTCTTATCCCCATTTTGGTTGCAAAAATTCATTAGTGTGTCCAATACTAACTCAACATCCTCCTCTAATAGCCCCTCAGTATTGACATTCGCCTTTGATGAAGTTTCAACATTATCAGGCTTCTTAAATGGAGTACTAAAAATTAAAAGAATGGCTCGAAATAACGAAGAAAAACAAGAACAAAATTCTTGAAATGTGATTACTAGGCAAAAAATCACATAACTTAATATGGTTGAATTAAAATGATTGAGTGCATCACCTATCTTGTTGGCCTGAGCTGAAAATGAAAAAATCTTCTCCATGGACTTGTATTCCTTCAATTTTCCTTGGGATTTTTTTTACCTTAAGAGTTAGTAGATTAACAAGTCTTCGAGTAATATCAAGTCATGAGATGAATGTAGAAATTTAAGTTCTATATAAAGAGACATTTCAAATGAGTCCAATCTTGGTGGAAACTATGGGGAAAAGAATGTTGAAATGTTAATAAGTTTCCCACGAAGAAAACAAATGGCATAATACATCAATATACTCTTTAACTTGGTTTCAGCTGTCATTTATGTTCTTCAGTTTTGGATGTGCATAAGTAAACACTTAAATTTGTATAAAATTGAACAAGTAGACTAACCCATCCTACATAGCGTTCTATGTGGCAATTTACATCTTACATGGCGTCTTACATGTAATATGTCATATAGGACGCGTGTATCTACTTGTGCACAACCAAAATTGGAAAGTATAGATACCGATCAGAACCAAGTTAAATGACACATTTATATATCATACCAAAACAAATTAAAAAGTTTTCTTGTTTACATTATTGTTGTTTGTGGGAGATGCATCATCAGTCGGTATAATATTTCCTCATAATTTACATCACTAGTACTACGCCTAAATAGGGCAAAGACTAAACGTACAAGGAAAAAAGAGCAAAATGTGTTTACACACCAATAATAGAATGTATTTAAGTTATACATATTATCAATATCGATGCGAATCTGCGATAAAAAAAATGTTTTCATGGTCACTATAAGATAAAACCTAACCTACCTTGCCTTTACTTATTCATTTTGAGGTTTTAAATTTATTATTAATATTAATAAAAATCGTCAAACATTTTGTTGAGTAGTATAAATTCGAGAAAAAGATTTTGGTATTACATGGAGAAAATTAACTAATTTAAGTGGAAAAAGGAAG
The DNA here is from genome assembly GCA_018342035.1 of Solanum appendiculatum. Lineage (NCBI taxonomy): Eukaryota > Viridiplantae > Streptophyta > Magnoliopsida > Solanales > Solanaceae > Solanum > Solanum appendiculatum. Next base: position 1,413,033 of record JAGDQO010000378.1, on the reverse strand, counting down.
AGGCTTCGTTCGTACTTTAAGGGAAGGAAGCTTCACAGAAAATATTGGAGTTGCTTCCAAGTAAATGCTTAACCGTCCTGTGAACATTTGTATCAAATATACTATATTCGATATTCTTATAAAAATATTCAGGATAAATTTTAAAAAGATATATACAACTATCAAATAATTTAATCTTAATAATAATAATAATAATAAATTAAAGTGAGGATATATATTGCTTAAATATGGTGAAGTAACAAAAAAGCCATGCATGTATATATTAGTAATGCAGATACAGTCATTTGGTATGCGATTTTTTTAATAGTCATTTGGTATGCGATTACTTAAATATGGTGAAGTAACAAAAAATATTAGTAATAACTTAAATATGTACAAGTTATATGGGTTTCTAAATTGTAAATTATACGTGGTATTAATTTTATATATGAATAATTTATTTACTAACTAGCTATCAAGCGTACGTAGTAAAACTTATACAGAAGTTAATACATGTACAAGTTTCTTTTTTACTAGCTACGAAATTCTCTCATAAATTATACATGTATTAGTTATACAAATTTTTAAAATTACAAACTTAACACGATATAAATTGTATACATATATGAATAATTTACCAAATTTAATAATTGAATAACTTATCTCCAAACCAGCTACAAACCACCTAGAAAGCAATAATTAGGGGTCAACACTTCAACTTCCTGGAAATATTTTGTCGTATACCTCTGAATTGTAGTAATTGAATAATTACCGTTGTGATATATGTACTTTCGGCGTTGACAGTCAAGCCCTTCACTTTGACTTACTCATGCACATTTAATTTTAGAGTAAACTACACTAAATACTTTTGTAGCTACGGAATTCGTCAGTAATCCGTAGTTAAATAATTTCTAGCTAAATGTATTTTTTTATTTTCCATCGCTAAAAGGTATTAGCATGAAATTTTTATTGTTTAGCTACAAAATTTTATCCGTTGCTAATTCCTTACTTTCTAGTAATGATCTCTCTGGTTTGGTTTGGTTTGGTTTGACAATATCTTTGTTTTTGATCTTGTAAAGGTCTAGTCTTCTTCTTCTATCCTCAGAATATAATGAATTTTGTGTTACAATCTTCATCCTTACACCACTTTCTTTGAATTTTTTTGTTGGAGATTGAGTCTTGTTAGTTTAATCATTTAATATAGACGGATAATCTGGGAGACCTTTGTATTTGAACAGACCTGAGACTGCGACTTATTGCGGATGATGTCTAAATGTAATATACTAACAAGTTGAAGAAGTTATCGATATGTTTCGTCTAACAACATGATTCTGCAAAGATTACTAACCAGGAGCAGAGCAAAAGCCTTCTCTTTATCAACTCTATTGATGTGAGAGGAATATACTAAAAAATCATGGCTAGAAAAGTGTGTTCATTAACCAATTAATTTTTCTTGATTTATCATAGAAGAATAATACAAAAAATCACAATTTTCAAGAAAAATAATTATTTTCTTAGAAATAATTTGTCGAACAACTCTTATATACATATTATAATCAATAAAATTCTGATTAATATCGAATGAATTTTGATTAGATAAAACTGGAGAAACAAGGAAAGATAGATATTCATTTTAATGTACAACAAACAACTCTTCAGCAGTTTGATACTATTTTCTCAAATTCAAAACTCATCGCCTTATATCCCATTGCGAGCACTTCTTTAAAATTGACTAATTAAGATCTTCTTACCGACAACAAGATATTTCTTTTATTTGATATTTTTATTTTTGTCTGCATAATAGAGCCAACAACAAAACATGGCAGTACATGTCTAGCAAAATCCAACACAAATATTTGTATAATCACAATTACATCAATATTCTTGAAATATTATCCCATGTGAGTTGGTTCGGTAAGAAATAGATGAAAAATTCATGTTTTATAATATAAATTTCTCATTGATTCGTGATGAGAGAAGTATCTATTTCTAGTAGTGACACTATCAGTACGTATGAATATAATGGACATAGCAAGTTGCTTGTCATATTTTCAGATTACTAAACGTAATACATAAACATGACCCTTAACTTGGCCTCAGATGGCAACTATGACCTTTAACTTTGGGTGTGCACAAGTATGCATTTAAACTTGTATAGAATTGAACAAATAGACACATTCATTCTACATGACGTTCTACATGACAATTTTGCATCCTACGTGGCGTTCTACGTGTATTATGCCACGTAGGACACGTGTGTTTACTTGTTTAATTTTATACAAGTTTAAGTGTCTACTTGTGCACAACCAAAGTTGGAGTGCATAGATGACAGTTGAAGCAAAGTTAAAGGGCATATTTATGTATTATGCCTTTCACTTATTATGGGCAGTTGTCTACGGCTTTACATTGCCCGTCTATAAAATTTAAAAAACATACTTAAACTATCATTTTTCTTGCAAGTCTCATATCCCAACTATTAGTTGTTTCCTTTTTCTACATGAAATATCATCATTTATGTATTAAAACACACCTCCAAGCTGATTAGGCCAACTATAAGTTAATTGTTCCCTTTTCCCATTGAGGTATGTTTCAATACATAGATGGTGTTAGTTCAAGTAGAAAAAAGGAATACCTAATAGTTGGAGTGTGAAACTTACATAAAAATGATAATTCTGATGTGTTTTTGATTATTATCTCCGATCAAACTAGCAACATTAAGGAACTATATGGAAATTAGAGATACCTTCAACTTGTCAAGGTGAAAAACAGGATTGATAATTCTTCTATGTTTAGCCCATTTATCTGCTTCATAGTTCAAGATTCCTTCGTCTAGCAGCTTCGTGTGTACAGGGAAAGGCTTCTGGAAAATATTACTCATTAGTGGAAATTAAAAACATGGTATAATACATAAATGTGGCATGTAACTTGGTCTCATTTCACATTTATGCCCTCTAATTTTGGGTGCGTACAAGTAGGCACTTGAACTTGTATAAAGTTGAAGTAGACACAGACACAAATTGCCATATAGAATGCCACGTAAGACGGTGGGTTTATTTGTTCAACTTTATGCAAGTTTAAGTGTGTACTTAATCATACTCAAAAATGAAGCGCATAAATGTGAGCAGAGGACAAGTTAAAGGGCGTATTTACATATTATGCCTAAAAACATTGAAAGCTTGACCTGTAAATATCTCACACAAGCAAAGTCGCGCAAAAATGTTTGTGATGTGTACATAATACATCTAACAACAAAGAAATTAGGAATCTTAGTGACTCAGTTGTTGGCAAGCTGAACTTTCGCCTTGTTGGTTAAGATTTGATTCCCCGCCTTGTAATTCTGTCCTCATTTCTGTTGGGTTCGAAAGTGATTATAGCGTCATGCGGAAGCTTACAATTGCAAATTATATGATTGATAAATTAGATGACAAAGAAAATCATACTAAAAACATATTGTTATTGTGATTTGGTCAAATGGCCTACAAATTAAAAACTAATATTGAAAAACATAAATATATTGGGAGAAAATCTCCCCATAAACAAAAGTCTCTAAACGACTACATTGTGGATGCTATTGTGTTCTTGATATGAGAAGAGGAGTATTCAATTTATAGAGTTCCAAGTTTCTCCTCTAAGGAAGGAATAAGCCAAATATGGAAAAAAATATTTTTTCCTTTTAGAAAAATAAAAGCAATTATGGTAATGCTTTAACTTTTCTTCAAGGAAAAAATAAAACTTAAAATATGGTAAGAAAATCAGGGCAAAACCCTAACAAATCTCCCCTTTTGGCTTGAATTTTCTGGCAAAATAATCTTGATCCTCTTTCTTCACACAATCTTCATGTATCACTGTTGTGTACCATGATTTAAAAATTGATATGGGTTAAAAATTGGAGCCCTGTGTTAAAAGTTATGAACAGGGTTGAAAGTGGAGCTCATGCATTAAAAGTAATATGCATGAGTTGAAAGTGGAGCTCATGCGTTAAAAGTAAAATGCATGAGTTGAAAGTGGAGCTCATGCGTTAAAAGTAAGATGCATGAGTTAAAAGTGGAGCCCGAGCATAAAAAAGTCTGCAGGGGTTGAAAGTTGGAGCCCATGCGTTAAAGTAAGCATGAGTTGAAAATTAATTTTTGTGTTTAAAGATGGAGCAGCAAGATTGTTGGGAATATGATTGAAATTTTTCCACATGTAGTATTTCAAACTCTTTTTTTTGACAAAAACTCTTCATTATCATTAAATTGCTTGCATATTGATCTTCTACCTCATTGAACCATAGGACCATCTGACCATGGGATCGTTGGACCATGTGCTCTGATACCACTTGTTGGGTTCGAAAGTGATTATAGCGTCATGCGGAAGCTTACAAATGCAAATTATATGATTGATAAATTAGATGACAAAGAAAAACATACTAAAAACATATTGTTATTGTGATTTGGTCAAATGACCTACATATTAAAAACTAATATTGAAAAACATAAATATAGCCAATAATGCATGGCAATCAATCACCTAAGATGATTTGTCTGGCACTTAAGTAAACATGTTTCATATACAACTAATTAATCTGAATGCTTGAATTGTTAGAGATCGACGACACTTTTTTTCTTTTCTTTTCTTCCGTCTAGGGGAAGGGGAAATTGTTGGGGTTTTGCCCTGATTTTCTTACCATATTTTAAGTTTTATTTTTTCCTTAAAGAAAAGTTAAAGCATTATCATAATTGCTTTTATTTTTCTAAAAGGAAAATATTTTTTTTCCATATTTGGCTTATTCCTTCCTTAGAGGAGAAACTTGGAACTCTATAAATTGAATACCCCTCTTCTCATATCAAGAACACAATTGGAACAATGGACAAGAGAACATCCAATCTTACAAACATGGTTTCCAGTTTCAACCTTATCATGAGTACTCTCATTTGATTCACTTAAAGTGCACAGTGAGATAAATACTATGATCTAATTATTATTTGGTTGATGTATAAATGAGGTCCTCAGAATGAACTATTTATAGAGGAAACATATAACATAAAATAAATAGTGTAGGATGGAGATTAATCTCTATTCGACCCGTGACATCAAGGGGTGTCATTTGAGATTTTTTTTGGTTAGAAAATTATACTATCATAACGTTTTAGTCATGCATAATTATTGAATTTTCCAAGTACGTTGATTCACGAGAGATATATAGGAAAAGTTCTAAGGAGACAATACAAAAGGATGAAAACAAAATTGGTATGCATCAATATTGGTCCACTACTCTCATCAAGTAAGAAAACAAATCAATTATACAGAACAATACACTATTCAACAATAATTACAAAAAAAATTTTGTTTGTTTCTTTTTTAGTGGTCCCAATCAACAATAATTTCAAATTTCTTTTAGTTTGTTTCATGTTTAGTGGTCCTATTTTGTGAAATATGTGCTAAACATGTTTGTATCTAACAGAAATTTAAGAAGGATCTAACGTAACAAAAACACTTGGCGAGGATATATGACATATTTAGAATTTAAAATTTATGGATTCTGAACTAACAACAAACTCATTACTCTATCTTAGTTGTTATGTTTGCAATAAAAAATCTATATATTCATTGAATAAAAATTTTAATTATACAATTATAAGATCTAAGCAAAAGTTATTAAATTCATTTGAATCCGTATATATCCCTATATATATCACAACCAATTAAATGTGTTAGATGCTAGCTCCACCAAGAATTATCGTGAGAGGAATCAACACTCTCGAATTTAAGACCCGAGAATACAAAAAATGAGTAGGAACAATTCCTCTTTTAATGTGTGTTATGCATTGCAGAATAAATTAATTGAGTCAGTGGGTTCAAACACTTCCTCAATGGAATGTGTACCCTTTTTTTTTATTGGTGTGAGCTAGGGATTTCAAATGGATTAGCCTCCAAATACTCTAATGAACTTAAGAGTTAAAGATGGGATGCACTTATTTCATAGACTTCCAATAAAATTTCAGTGTCTATAAATATCTTATACTTCAAGAATTGTTGGAGACTTGGAGCTTAAACTTACCAAAATTTAAAGACGCAATTTGAAATATCCATAAAAATGAAACTTTCATTTTTACAGTTTTGTGGCTCCAAGTTAATTTAGCATTTTTTCCCCTAAAATACGGGTCAAAAAAAAAAAACCTAGTTGTAACCTTGGGAAGTAAAGGAGGCCTAATTATTATAATAGGTATCCTAAACAATAGACATGATCTATAAAAGCCGTCAGACTCTAATGTAGGTTAAACGGAAACATATTTGTCCTTTGTATTAGCAAATCTAGACAAAGTTGCATTTCCGGTAGTCCTACCATACGACGGACTCGACTATAAGATAACTAAAGTAATGACTTGTAACTTCAATTTTATTTAAAGATGTATTTTATAATTTATATATATATATATAGTTTTAAAAAAAACTTCATGTACTGTTAAGTTTAAATGCAACTTTTTTGCTTTGTAATTTATTTATTTTAGATGAGCAAGTTTTTTTATTTTAAAACTAAAAACGTAATTATTTGGATCCAAGAGGTATGGTTTATTTTATAAAAAATATTGATTTTTCCCGTGTATCTTTTGAGTATAATTTTGTTGTATAAGCAGGTCATATACTGTCACTTGCATACCCTTTGGATGATTGGGAATGCATTAAGTGAACAAGAGAATATGTTGATATGATAATTGTTTAATTAATTTTATTATTTACGTATTATAATTGTGTATTAGATGTACCTGAATGTATAAGTTACATACTTTTAACGGTGTTGATTCGTATCAATTGTTGTTATGTAGTTGAAAAATACAAATTGTACACCTAAATTAAACAATTTATATACCTTTTCAGTCTAGTTTAAAATTAGATATTAATTTGAATACATATTTGAATATTATTTTTGCTAAACAAAAGGTAAATTATTTAATGTATGAATCCATTAACTGGTTGAAAGGGAATGGGGGTTGGGGTGGGGTGTTTCGAAGAAGGAAAAAGAAGAGAGGGGGGGGTGGGAGGGGGTCGATGAATAGAAAGGGGTGAAAGGAGAAGAAGGGTGGGGTTTCGGTCCCTAGATGCATGTATCTGACGTGTCCAGATACATGAGGTCAATTAGGTGTAATTTGTTTTAGATACATTGTATCCAAACGGATTTGCATGTATTTGAGACTAACTCTGTCGCTCACCTCTCTCCTATCTCACTCGCCTCTCTCCTTATGTATCCGTATTTGTATTTGATATTCCAGATACATGTATGTAGTGTGTGATTTGCACGTATCTAGGATATACCGCCTCTCTTACCTCTTTCCCTATGTATTTGTATTTCAGAGTGTATTTAGATGTATCTGATTTGAAATTTGGTATGAAATTGTTAATTAGTGAGACAATATGTAACTATACAAAGAATTAATAAATATGATTGGAAAGTTTGTGTAATTAGGTTGTTCCAAAGAAGTATATGTTTGATGACTAAAGTCAACAACCCAATCTGCTGGTTTTTGCAGCCCATTTTAGAGTCCACAATTAGCTCGGTTCTATCATTCTAATATCACTCTTCCTCGGCGACTGTCATCATCCGCTCCTTCGATTTTCTCTCTCTCCCCAAGGGGCTCGGTAAGTAGCTGCACATTTGTCTTTTTTTCTTCTTAAATTGACAAGTTTACTAGATTAATTATCTTGGCTAACACTAATTTCATGCTTAGATACTACATGATCCTTTTTGTTTGATCCAAATTACATTGCGGATATTACATTTCTGTTGTTGCACTTATTTTAATGGCATAATATATAAACATGACTCTTAACTTGACTTCAATAAACAACTATGACCTTTAACTTTGGATTTGCACAAATAGGCACTTAAATTTGTATAAAATTGAACAAATAGACACGTACATCCTACATGACAATCTTGTGTCCTGTGTGGCATCCTATATGTATTATGCCACATAGGACACGTGTCTCTACTTGTTCAATTTTATACAAGTTTAAGCGCCTACTTGTACATACCCAAAGTTGGAGGACATAGATGTCAGCTGAAGCCAATTATGTATTTTATGCCTATTTTAAATAAATACTTCTTTGACAAGGTGAGGTGAGATGAAATGGGCCTAAACACAGGATTCATATAGTCAATCTCAACTAATTCGGGATCTAGTTTTACTTTGGAAAGACATTATTTGTTGATTTTTTTTTTAACTTTCTTCTTGGGTTTTTGAACAGTGTCTATAGGTGATTCAGGTGACACAAATATGGGAACTGTGAACTTCGTCTGGAATTTAACTAAGAGTTATTTCACCTTTGGGCTCATAGGCCTTACTGTCTCTGATCGTTATGCTAGTATTGTACCTGTGGGTGGCATTTCAATGTCTCCCACATTTAATCCATATGATGACAGTTCCGTGAGATACTTGACTCGTAACTACTTATTTTAATTTCCTCTCTTTTACGTTCATAATATTTCCTGCTGCGAACAAAGATCTAAACTATGAATTAGTTGTTGTAATGCAGGTGACTTTGTTATAGTAGAGAAGCTTTGCCTACAAAAATAAAAGTTCTCCCTCGGCGATGTGGTTGTCTTCAGGTAACTCTTATTTTTGAGTATCTGATATAGCTCCCGCGACTTACATAGATTTCCAATAACTTCACCTGCTACTAATTAAAAAGCTCCTAGGATTGAGTTTATGCTCTTGCATCCATAGCAAGTGTAATTAAAGCAAGTCCATGGTTCGAAAAAGTTATTCATGGAAAGATGTACATATATATTGAGTTTACGTACAACTTCTTGCAAAGAGAAAAATCCAAAGTAAGATCAAAATCTCTGTTATTTTCATTGCGCTTTATGGTGAAATACTCATTCATCATTCTTGAACGAGTGAAGTGCATTTGAAACTCTACTTTGTGATACTTTTAAGGGTTTTTCGCTCATTACTTTTCTTTGAATGTTATGTTCTTGGTGGCCTTTCAACAGTTAATTTAGTATATCAATCCAGATGTCCTTCTTCCACTTCAAGTTGATGAGCACTATTAACTTGTGCTGGATGCAAGATCTTGTTTGACCTGAAAAACAATCTATTTGTCAGTGATCAGTATGGACCTTCCCTTGTTTGACATTTTTGTTGGGGAACAAGTTATCCCGACGATAAATCCCAACCAAACATGGGATAAACCCTTCCTTAAACTAATCCCGAATTAGTTATTCCTTATCCTTCATACCAAATGAGCCCTTAAGAATGTTGTCTTGTATAATTCAACTGGTCTTTGATAAATTGTGCCAGCCAAATTCAATAATATGGTTCATGTGGACACCCTCCTTGTCTTTTTTTTTTTTTTTGATGACAAGGAAATCCTCAGCCGCTATCCTTTGGGTGCGCACAGGGTATGGACACCCTCCTTATCTTGTTTTTGTGTTAGAGCAGATGACAGTCTATAATAAGTTAATGTTCTTTTTTGTTGTTGGAATTTAAATATGTTCTACTTTTCCTTAACTATCTTTTGCACCCGTTGTCTGATTTCTAGTTGACATTCATTTCAGCTCTCCAACTAATCATAAAGAGAATAACGGCCTTACCTGGTGATTTCGGAAGTACCCCTCATTATGATGCAGTATTGATCCCCAAAGGACATTGTTGGGTTGAAGGCGACAATCAGGCTTGGAGCTTGGACTCGAGATCCTTTGGCCCTGTACGTGATATATTACTCCATATCCCTCTGCTAGAGGAATTTAACATAGAAAGAATCCCATACACTTTGTAAAGTTAATACAAGGTTACATTAGAACAACTTCAGGTAATGTAGCTAGATCTTATGGTTCAAATATTCAAATAAAAGTGAAGACCCTTTAGTGTAGAGTGACATTTTGATGTTGCTGTCCTAAATGGAATTCATTAGAAAAGATTTAATGTTAGTGTGTTTGCAATCAGCTCATTTGATCGACTTGAAAAAGCTTTCTTTTTTCAGATCCCTCTGGGTTTGGTTTGTGGAAGGGTTACTCATGTTGTGTGGCCTCCTCACCAGGTTGCTAAAGTTGAAAGAATCACACCAAAGAGCCTAACACCTTTCTAATTCTATTTTAAATATATCATAGTGTGTGTGTGTGAGAGAGAGAGAGAGCACTTTTGAGAATTCACAATGGGTTCTTCTAGATAACGAGTATTTATATTCCCGTTTGTACGAAACTGAGTGGATCGTTGATGAACATTTCACTCGGAACCAAGAGGATAATATGTTAGAAAAAGATAGGTAAACTGAACAAAGGGTAGAGAAGCAGTTTACTCCTGTGTTGTTAAATTCTATACCGGTCCTATGGTGCCACTCAATTAAGCATTCTCAAGTAACATCATAACTTCACACTTCCCCGTCACTCATGTGTGCCAATTTCTCTTGATCGAACTCGAAAGCCTTTCGAGCTTTTTTCAGATCCTCATACATGGACAACAGTTCTCTACATCGGTTAAGTTTCGCCGAGTCCTGCACAGTACAACAATAGGAAATAAGGCCAAGGCAACACCACAATCTCCCAGCCTAATTCTCCCCAACCAAAAGTTGGGAGTAATTTGTTGTTTTAGTGATCGACATCTAAGTTGCTTGGACTCGGTGGGGGGTTTCGAGTGATTCAATCTTTCATTCTCCAAGGTGGGCATTAAAAAACATAAATTAATTGTCAAAAAATCAACATGCTAATAATTAATCTAGAAATTATCCCTCTTTTTCTATGAGAAAGAAAACATTTATAAATCGAAAATATTGACAAAATCAAATCTCAATCGGCCCCTAAACTTGTCCATGGACTCTAGTCAAAGTATCCAGGGTGGGGTGACCAAATCCGGCAGCAAAAATGAAGAGTCCGTGCAGCTTAGATCAACATGGTAAGATGCTGACTATTCTCAGCATTTCTAGTTGGCATGGAAGCATTGAACTAGTCCAAAAGAGTTTCAGATTTATCAGGCACAAACATACAAGAAATTACTTCAGATACAATTCTATGATTCTATCATGGTGATACATGCTACACTATGATCTATGTCTCATAATAAAACCAATTATTCAGTGTGAGAAAAGTACCAACACACATGAGGTAAGCCAAAATAATTGCAACAAATAAAACCTTGAACTAGTAATTAGGCTTGAGATGAGCAAACTAGAAATCTCAGCTTCTGTCCAATTACACTTGGCTATCCGGACACTTGTATGTGGATTTGTTCCACTAATCGGCAGGTCCTAATACTTTCCTTGATGTTCTTAATTGAAAATAATATAGAAAACTCACAGGAACTCTCATTGGGCAAAATTGGGAAGGACATTTTTCAACGAAATATTCACCATATTGCTACAGACGGTCAGACGCAGATATGAGTACATATATGCATGTTGAATTCATGAAAAGACCTACCTTTCTAATTAAGAACAGAAAGTCCTCTGTCAAAAGCTTCCCCCTTTTGGTTGCAATATCCTGAGCTTTGTGCGCCTACGCAAGTTGAAGAGCTTAAAAGATAGGACCAAACGAATGTTTCTCCTAAAATCAAACAGTAATAGAAACTAAATTGTGTAAAATGCAAAGCTTGATACTAGAAGATGTACTCTCCATAACCTCTTCGAAAGAATAGCACTGGATAGAAGTAAGTTCAACTCACCATATCAGTGACATAATCCACCACGATGTCTTCCACAAGTGCCACAGTTTCTGGAATTGGCTGACAGTGCAGCACTGGAAGTTCAGTAAAGATCAAGGGATAAAATAATACCAGTAACTCACAGTAAAACAGAATCAGTGCAACTTTCAGACATAAAATTTGATATTTATAAGGCAATCACCGTCACCCATCCCCGATTCCTTTTGAAGTCCAGTATCAGTTGACTAAATTAGAAACAATAAACTTAAGCCACAAGAGGAAACATAGCAAGAAGAAATTCTTCCAGCAAAATTATCTCTATTCTATAATGGAGAGCAGGGAAAGCAACATGCAGTAAAACAGTAAGAGGACCATGCTCCAGCAAAGAAGGTTATCCTTTTTAAAAAACAACTAGACAATATCATTACAAAACTCCCCACTCGTGAATTTCTGTTCTTCCCTAAGAATCAGCACAGGTCCTCAGTCCTCCCAAAAGGACCTCCAAACGTTATTGCTAGAACCTAGACACAAGCTTAGTACTGTTATCACAGAAGATTAAAGGGTTTCTCATAGCCAGAGAATGGCGTTATTTGCAGTTCGTTAAACAGAAAGCAATAAGCAAAGGCCATATTCAATCTGGACCGACACAAACTGCAAATTTTCCCACTATCACTGCGTGTACAGACAAAAAACTAGGCAATAGCAGCATGCTATAAGCATAACAATTTACGAGTATAAACACCATGGACATACACAGATGAAAAACAACTAAAAGATAAATAGTGAAACAGAGAAGCATCTTACATTGATATCATCTCCAAAACCATACATCATGCGTTGCATTGTGTAATAAATAAAAGAAATGTTAATAAATTAAACAAGGTGAAGTGATTTAATATTATTATCACATGTATGTAAAAGTCACTGACAGTCTTTCTGAAACATGCCGCGTTTCCTTTTAAGTGAACTTTCTGAAGGTTGTGATGCTCCTACTCTAACTGCTTTTGAGGGTGGCCCTGCAGACGAGCTGTTCATTTTCTATTTATTATATCGTCCACTTCTCAACCTGCCAAAGTGTCATTACCGTCCTTAGCAAACACCATCAATCAAACAGATCGTATTATCAGTTAGATACATCATGCAAGCTAAGAACCATTGAAAATAAACTATAAACTGAATGCATAAAGAATGTCCTTCCATAGTTCTTGTAATGGTTAATTATCACCAACTTAACTGGTCTACAAAGTAACTCAAAATCCAATTCTGTAGAAAAGGGAGCTCATCAATCATCATATAACTAGAACATACAGTCCTCTATGCAGCACCCAAAATAAGCAGGCAATATAAACACAATCCAAATGATCCACTAAACAAAAAACATTATTTTACTGTATATGATCATCAAATACAAAATTTTGATAAAGATGAAAATTATATCTTATTTTGGTTATTTTTGGATTTACTTATTTTAAGTCAAAATAATTTTTAATCACTTTTATAGAGTTCCATTAAATAGAGAAGTGTTTTTATCTAACCCAGGCAAGAGTGCTTAAAAGTTAGGGTTTTCGCTTAAAATCACGTAAAATAAGTCGATCTTGCATCGAAGCCATTACTGAATCTTTGTTATCTTTTTTCCAATAGTACATTAGAATTACACATTTCAAAATGGGGCGGTTTGCAAATTTGGCTCATTGAATCGGACGAAAAAACAAGACCAACTAACCCAAAATCATCGAATCAAAACAGAATTTCTGAGCAGTAGCAGGCCAATGTTAAAGACGATGCACCAGTTATCTTAATATATTGGATTTACAATAAACAAGTGGCCAAAAACATTCAACTCCAGGCCATTAAATTTGAAAAAGAAAAAAAAAAAAGTTTATCAAATGATCAGCTACCCGGAAGATGAAGGTGTTGATGAAAAAGTAGCAGAAACCACAACATAGAAATACATTTTACAGTAATTTCGACAGTAGCAATTACATTTTCGTTAGGAAATCGCAGGAATAAGGAGCGGAAAAGAGATTGAGAAATCTGAAGAGAAACCTGCAGTGGTGTGGACGAGCATAATAGAAGACAAAATCCCTGAAAATAAGGGTATTCGCCGGGATTTACATGAAAATTTTCTTTTATTCGGTACTCCTCTGTTCAACGATATTTGTTCACTATACTATTTTGGGATGTTCAACAATACTTGTCCATTTTATGAAATCAATGGATAATTTTACATTTAGTTCCTAATTTACCCTTATTATTAATTATAGTCATCTCCCTATTACATTTTTCAATACATTATATTTATTATATTCAAAGGGTAATATAGTAAAATCACCCTTTTATTTATTGTTTCTTATGGGGTTTGCCAAGTCAATAGTGGACAAGTACGGTTGGACAGAGGGAGTAACAAAGGGATATACGTGAGTTACTTTTGTAACGAGGTATATTAGTTCTGAATGACAAAATTAAGGGTAGATCGGTCCCTTTTCTCTTAATTATATATTTTCTTAATTATGAATCATAGTACTATTTTTTATTTTTATCGAAACATTTTTAATACAAATGTATTATAAGTATTATATGTGAATTTCAAACATTTCAATGCTATTTAAATTAATTTACGTTATTAGAAATGTATAATATTTGTTCTAAAATAACAACTATCGAATTCATAATATTGAATCTGAATTGTATTACAACTCTTATTTATATATTTAATAAAGTTTTAATACAATTTTTCATAGTTTCACCCCGTACTCAGCCACAAACTCTACATGCCCACAAACTCTACATGTATTACCAGCTAAAGCTGATGGATTCAAAATGAAGGTTGGTGGCCACACAGGATGAACAAATTGTTGCTATTTCTTGCTTCATTCTTCTTGGACCACTAACAAAAACTCCAACATTTGATTCTTCACACTCTGTAACTATCTCTGCAAAACAAATATCCCTCTGTTTTAGAAATGAAAATATCAGATAATTCATCGGAATAATGTTCTTGTGCTTCATAGATATCAGATAATTCATCGGAATAATGTTCTTGTACTTCTTAGATATCAGATAATTCATCGGAATAATGTTCGTGTGCTTCTTAGCTAGTAGTAAAAAGAGCAAAGAGTTCAAGCTTAACATACTTTTTAGATTAGGCCTTACACCATAGTGTATTTTTGTTGCTCGAGTAAACGTTTGAAAGGGTAGGCTTTCCAGCTCTATATCCGCGTTGTTAGACCATGAGCCCGGACCTGGAGAAGTCATCGGTGTTGGCATGTCATTGTTCTGAATCTGCACCATTTCCTTAGCCTTCTGTTTCTTATTCCAAACAAAGGCAGCTGATGCTGTTACAGCTATAGACACACATAAAAGCAACATACTGAAGGCTTCTCTTTCTGAATACGAATATATCATCCCCGTGTTATGGTCAACAGGGTATATGTAATATCGGTTTAGAATGCCAATGAGCAGAAGAAACACGATGAAAGATGATGTGATTATAGCCCCAAGCCAAAGCCAATTGTTCTGGCCTAAAACTGCCGAAACTGGTTTTTCTGATGCATTGGGCTTAAGCCATAGTGTTTTGAGGAACTTCTGGTCGTCTTTTAGAGGTTCTGTCTCTCTTGTTACATATGCTTCAATCTGTATCTGCAGTCGCGAAATATTGTAGTTGGTCCCTGAAAGGGGAAGGAGAAGTTCCAGCATGGCGAGATCCGTTGATTTCTTGAAAGCAGTAACAAGGAGAACTTTTGGGATCTGGTAGCTTGTTGAGCCAGCAATATAAATCAGCTCTCTGATGATTGATATAAAGGGCGTTATGCCACTGCCTCCACTTACCATAACTAGCATATCATGTCTGCAAGCAATTTTCCACATCAAGTAAGAAATTTTTGAATCCACACTGGAAAAGAGTCCTTAATTTAAGGTTGAAACCATAAGAAATTGTTTCATCTGTAGTTTAATATCGGGTTGATTTCTAAGATGGTCATTCAACTAATAGTCATTATGTCAGGAAGTCATCATTCTTCTTGGTTTCAATTTTCTTCAATAAAGAATGTGGCTTTCTCATATAATAACTATTATTTGTGTGACCATCTGAGAAATGAACTCGTTTGATACCTCAAGAATTGGGTTGAACTCGGTCCATAAGGACCCTCTAGAGAAACTTGAAGGTGGTGTCCTGGTGTGGTTGATGAGAGCTTCTCAAACAGTTTCTGAGACCATTTCCCTTCACTTTTTATGACAACGCTGAGTTTCTCGGGTTCTGTGTTACTGTTGGAAGTCACTGTAAATGGATGCCACTGCAGCTTTGATATACTAGGCACATTTATGAAAACTGAACTCGTTGAATTGTACCTTAGCCCTGAAATCAGAATAGAAAAATACATAATGTAACACCGCGACAACAACATGTATCAGTAGATTGAAATTCCATTGTACCATGGAGCAAGTTAATCACCTGGACTTTTAGAGAAGTTTAGCTCCACTGCTTGGCAAGGTAAAACACGTGCAGAAACCAAGCAAACGCGTTCTTGGGATTGTAAGAATCTCAAATAACGGTCAATCAAGAAGAGGTAAAATCCAGGAAGAGTGATGCAGGAATAGGTAAATCCAACATGGAATACAAAGAACACTATGAAGATAATGTAGAGATGATGAGTATAGAAGAAAAGCTCGAACAACTTTCTCCTGATTCGCGGGAAACTTGTCATCCACATAGCTATTCCTGCAAGCAAGGACACTTCTCCAGCCACAATGGAAATTCCAACTTTATGCCATTCCAACATCTGCATTTTTTGCAAAACAAAAATTGTAAATAGGTCACCAATGTACTGCTCTATTTTCATACTCAAGGGAAACGTTGGCATACGTTTGAAAGATGATGAGTATCAGCCCAGAGGATTATGAAACATAAACCATGAGCAGTGAAGAGGGTCATGACAGCATGCCCAAGCCAAATATGATACTTAACACTGGACTCTGATGTGAGTTCGAAGAGTCGCAAAATGGATGATCCTCTGGTTACTGGAAAGAAGAGGAAAGCTAGACAGATGTTTCCTACAAGGCCTAGCATGAGAGCCACACTTTGTAATTTAGCTTGCCATCTGCCCAATCATCATTTTCATCCATCAATTTCACTTCTTGTGATAAAAACAAGAAACAGAGTTCAAGATTTGAGTAAAATCTTACACTTTTAATCCCATCATTGCTGCAGATTGTCTGGTTATACTCTTAAACATGCTATGTGTGTAAGATGAGATTGACCAAATAAGAAGGGCAGTGAACATGAATAAGAAACACAATTCTGTCCATGAAACAATGCCTAAAGGACCTTTCGTGATTGCTGGTCGATTCCATGAGGTGAAACGAGTACCTTTTGAAGTTCTGTTACCATAAAACAACAAAGAAAATAAAGGAAATGTATCTGTTTGCAACAAATTTTAAGCATATGGAAAATAAATCAATCATAAATAAATAAATCCACTTGTAGAGTCTTACAAAATTTCGATGTTTACAGTATCATATAAGACATAATATAACAACACACTACCTACCTTTCATCATGTGCATTAGCATACTTGACTAAATGAAGGAAAATACATCCCAAAGTAGCAATGAACAGAACTGGAAATGTGTAGATCAGAATGCTTGTACCTGCAAAGCAAAAAACAAGAACACTTAAAAAGTCCAAAACTGATTGACTAATGTATTGAATATTGAATGTTACAAACATAGTTACATAAATAAAATAGTCACACGATTCAACGTGATATGATATGTAACGGTTTCAATACCATCCATCATCAAAAAAGAATCAAGCACGCACGTGAAGGGATGTGACATAATTAAAAAAATAAAAGGGTGGAAGAATTAGGAGAAACGAAACCTTGTTGTCCAAAGTAAGTGGAATTGAGTTTGACATAAAGATGAGGTAACCAATGCAAATAAAATGTGTTTGTGGGCATCATAATCCAAATCATGAAATAGGCCATTAAAATTAACAAAACCAGAAGCTTTATTGCTTGCTGAATATTCCAACTTATTTTTTGAACAAGAGTGAGTTTGGCATCCATTCCCCTTTTTTGTCTTGAGAGAAATATTAGTCTTTTGGCTCTTGTAATACTAGGTTTCTACGAGTGCACTTGACTCTTATTTAAAATGGATGAAATTGAATAAAAGTTAAAATAAAGGAAAAGAAGATGTATATTTGACTGTTTTTTCTTTTAATTAGTTTGATATTTTCAGAGATAAATTGCATTACTTACAAATTTGTATTTATGATTTCACAAAGAACAATAATGGAAAGTATGGTTGAAATTATGTTCTTAAATGTTTTTCTTAATAGGTGTGCATTGTGTCACAAATTCAATTAATATGGAATAGAGGAAGTATAATTCATACCTTGAAATTGAACATTGCGCGGGTTTTTAGTTGTTATCATTCAAATGGACTAATTTTTAATATTTGCATTCTTTGATAATGGAATTTACACCTAGTGAGACATAAGTTTTTTAGAAATTGAGAATATGACCGAACATGTGAAATATTATAATCTGAAAATATTAATTTATTGCCCATAAAAAAATATATATTAAAAAGAATATAAATTAAAAATCAACAATAATAATAGGGACAAAAGTGCAAATATCGTCCCCTATCCCTCTTTTTGGCTTTTTTTTAAGTCTGGCAATGAACTAGCCTCTTTTTTGGTATGTTCTATAACTATAACTGAGCTCATTTAATATTATTATGTCATTTTTGGGTCAAGTTAAGAAATGATAGTAAGAGCATGTTTGGTATTATTGTTCGAAGGTCAAAAGTAATTATTTTGAGAAAAAATATTTTTTTTTAAAAAATGAAGTGTTTGGCAAATTAATTAAATTGCTTTTAAATGGAAGCAGAAGTCGTTTTTCTACTGTTCGGAAGAAGCTAAAAAATTATGTTTCTTAAAAAAAGCAAAAACAGAAGCAAAAAAATAGTTTTTTCAACACAAAAAATTCATTCCATATATACGTATTTACCAATATATCTCTTACATTTTATTTAAGATATCTCATAAAAGTTTGGTTAAGTTTCCTTTAAGAATTTTATTTTTTATTTTTTATTTTTATATAATAAATTTTATATTTTATTTTACGTTTACATATTGTTATTTTATATTTTATATATTATATATTATTTTGTAGAATTGAAAAAAAAGGTAACAACAATTTTTTTGCAAGATTAGAAAAAGAAAAGAAATAACAGTTAAAGATTTCAACCCTCTCAAAAAGGTATAATATTGATTGAAAATTTGAATATGTACAATTAATTTAATAAAAATAAAATAAAATTAGTTTTTAATAATGGATATTTAAAATAGTTTTTCTCTATAAAATAATCTTAATATGAAAGTATATTATACTTGTTTTTTTTCGTAATTTGACTCTCAAAAGCACTTTTTAAAAAAGATTAGTCAAACACAAATTATTTTTTTTTCAAATGCACTTTTTTAAAAAGATATTTTTAAAAAATATTTTTAGAAATAAGCCGTTTTTAACATTAATGTCAAACATGTTCTAAGATGAGTTACTTTTGATATTTTGTTTTGTTCTAAGAAAATGATCTTTATAAGGACTTTTTTTCACTTCGTTTAACAATTTATAAAATAGCCTCCGCTTAAAATTTTTTTTTACTTCGGCCCACCAGACAAACATTCAGGGCAATTAGAACTTAGTATGTTCCATCAGACATAAATATTAACCTTTGCCAGTAAGGTAAATATTTAAGACATTTTAAATTAGTGAATCTATTCAGTTTGACTAGAAATTTTATCTTATAGGTAAAAGTTAAAATTTAGATATGTTGTCTATCATATATAAGTTATAACTTTTGTCCATAAGGTAGACGTTCAAGATATTTCAAGGCAGTGAACTTGTTCAATTGACCATAAGTTACCTTTTATAGTCAAACGTTAAAACTTATGCATGCTAGGCAACATATTCTTTTTGATTTTTTTTTTTAAGTTAAGGTCATTTTTAAAAAATAAGTAGAGTCTAAAGCTCAAGACCAGACATTTTGAGGGACAAAAATTCAAGACCAACCACTTTAAGTAGGGTTGTACATAGGTTGGGATAGTTTGGTTTATCATTAAAAAATAACTAAATCAATTATATTTGGTTTATTAAATCTATCAATCAAATCAAATCAACATAAAGTTGATTTATTTTTTTTGGTTATAGATTATAGTCGTCTTTTTGGTTTTCTTACACTTACACAGTGATTGAAAAATAGATTAAATATATTTTCACTTATATGTGTGACAAACTCTACTTAAAAATGTTAATTGGATAAGAATCTTTAAAAAGACTATATAACTCACATGTGTACAAAATACTTTCTTGAAATATCAACATTTAAGATGCTAAATTTATAAGATTAAAGGCTATAGTTAGACTGAATATAAAACAAAACATTTACAAAGTAAACTGTTAACTTCCGATCTGAAATCTATAAGTCTATAACAATGTAATTGTAATTTCCTATCGGAATACAAAACAAAATATTTATGAGTCCCAATTTGAAATAATATATTAAAACATTAAAAATTATAAAATAATTTAAAATATATTAACAAAGTAGATTATAATTTAAAAAAATTATGTATTGAAAAATTGAAATTATATATATATACCAAATCAAATTAATAGTGATCGATTTTTTTCAATATCAAACCAATCGAATCAAACCATATATCATTTTTTTAAAATTTATTTTTCGATTTGACCTATACACCCCTAATTTTAAGGAATACTAAGCCTAATTTCCTCGTCACATCTAATTTGTACATTTGTATTTATTATGACTCAGGGTAGGGCCTGTTTGGCAACAAATATATTTGAAAAAAAATTGGGCATTAGTGTTGGTTATATAATTTGTTATTACTTAGCCAATATATTTGACAAACATCTCATGTTTTCAAGTTCTAGAAAAAATTGAAATTTGGGACAAATTCTAGTATTTGGGAATTTTAAAAAATTTAAAAATCATCCCATACTTTTAGATTTTATAAAAACGCTTATTATTTATAATTTTGGACTAAATTTCATTCCTATTTTATTATGTTATAAAAAATTTATATTGTTATATACATATTTTATACAATTTTTATCCGAGTTTGCTCTACGAAATCACTTCAAATTACAAGTAGTAATAGTAGTTTTTCGTATACAAATCAATGATATTTTCCTTTTATTTTCTTCCTCTTTTTTCAAATTCATATTAATTATGTTCGTTGTCATGGCTTTTCATGGAACATTTTCATTATAAAATGATAATACAAGCTTATAGAAATTTTAAATAATTTTTAGAACTTATGGGTATAAATCCTATTTTTTAAAAAGTCAAATATTTCTTTCAAAATTTATGATCAAACTCATAATGAAACTTTACCCAAAAATAACTTGCCAAAAATATTTTAAAATTTATGGTCAAACACTAGCTCAATTAAATGGGAAAATAGAAGAGTCTGCTTACAATTTTAAGATATTAAGTAGTATCAAAACTCAAGTCACATATTTCGTTCTCAGCGAATTCGATTGATTTAGTATACAATACTATTACTTTTTTGGTTTATCTTCCTTTTAGTGTAGGAATATTTTATAGAAAATTTACTTTCCTTCTAACCTAGGATCTATGTTAGTTGTAGAATATCTATTCTTTTTTATTTAGATTAAGAAAAAAAACATATTTCTTCCATTTTATTTCCTTTTAGTTTCATCCAAATGTTTCTCTATTTTTTCATAATAGAGGGATCTTATCTATCACAGGACAATTATGGTTATGGTCATTGACATATCACCAATAATTACTGTTACTGATTTACATTAAAGCATTGCACCACATTAAAGTTTATTAGTAAATATACTCCACCATGATATCCGTATGACCGTATTTATCAAGAACTACAAACTTTATGATCAAATTTTCAATGTCCTAGACAAATCAACACCTAACTTCTCATTTTTAAAACGTGAGATTTCATTTATTTATTTATTTTGATTATAGTATTATTTGTTGTCGATACTATTCACTTCTCCATAAGATTGCATACACATCATCTTCTTCAGACTCCACTAAATATTTTTTTATTTTTTATTTCTCATTACAAACTTTCTTTTTATAGTGGTGAGTATTTAATTTCCTTGTAAATGATGAACCCTCTATTGTTTACTGTATTTTATATGTTAATGGAATCTGCATTTGAGCCACTATTGTTCTATCATATCTAATTGAAATTGTTTTGGAGTGTTATGTTTTTCTAAAGTAAGCACCTCTTAATGCATCTCAAATGATAACAATGTTGATAATAATGAACATGCTTTT
Organism: Solanum appendiculatum; assembly: GCA_018342035.1. NCBI lineage: Eukaryota > Viridiplantae > Streptophyta > Magnoliopsida > Solanales > Solanaceae > Solanum > Solanum appendiculatum. Next base: position 1,391,083 of record JAGDQO010000378.1, on the reverse strand, counting down.
GACAAAGCACCAACAATATTAACAATAGAGTATGTTTTAGTGGCTCTCCCACTATGACATTTTGTTATATAAATTAACATCATGGAAGGGCAACAACTAGTAAAAACAATGAACAAGTACTTATTGTGTGTTATCGGATTTGTTGTGCTATTAAGCATTGCTGGAGCTAATGGAGCGGGTGAATGTGGGAGAAATTCTCCGGATATGGAAGCTATGAAGTTGATTCCTTGTGCAGAAGCAGCATCGGATGAAAATGCATCTGTTTCCAGGAGCTGTTGTTTACAGATACAAAAATTGGGAAAGAATCCCAAGTGTCTTTGTGCTGTTATGCTTTCAAATACTGCTAAGAGCTCTGGAGCCAATCCTGAAGTTTCGATAACCATCCCTAAGCGTTGTAACCTTGCTAATCGTCCTGTTGGCTATAAATGTGGACGTATGTTGTTAATTTTCATTAAATTGTTTTATATTTATCATATATATATATATACTGATTGAACGTTATCTTGTCCTGTTTTGCAGCTTATACACTACCTTGAAGAATGAAGAATGAAGAATGAAGACTAGTTGATGTGCTATTATGTTGTGTACTTATGTTTGGTGGCGCTATGTACTGTGTGGTTCAGTTATTGTGGCTTTAACTTATAATCAGAGATCATGTTATGTATGATTTTCTGATTAGTGTAATAATATTTGGTGTTTTCTCGTTTTCAGTGAAGACGATTCTCCTATCCTTTTTCATTAGTAATTTGCAACTTAATTCTCGTATTTTAATTATATATATCATATATACCAGAGGGTTCGTGCCCGTGCATAGCATGGGCATATGCCTAAAAAATTATAGCACTAATATGAAGCTGTGTATAACAAAAATCAATCTACTATTCATTTTTTAAAGAATGACTTATTTTGACTTAGCACGAAATTTAAGAAAAAATAAAGAAAACTTTTCAATCTTATGATCCTAAATTAAAGTTATGTCAAATGTACAAAAGTGTTCTTTAATCTCATGCCTTCAAATATGTCACCTGAAAAAATAAGGAAAGGGGGGTCATTTTTTTTTAAATAGACTAAAACTGAGAGTAGATCATTCTTTTTTAAATGGGGGATTAGCTTGGAATAGTGAAAAAAAATAATCCTTATTCCTCATTTGATAAACAAAATAGGCAGAAAAATACAAAATAAACAAAATAGGCAGAAAAATACAAAATAAACAAAATAGGCAGAAAAATACAAAATAAACAAAATAGGCAGAAAAATACAAAATGTGAAAAATAAAAAAGACTGCGTCTGCCGGGAGTCGAACCCGGGTCTATTGCTTGGAAGGCAATTATCCTAACCGTTGGACTACAGACGCTTCGATGCGTATATTGTAATTATTATATATTTATAGTACTTAGTAAAGTTCAAGTCTTTCTTAATAGAAAAATTAGTAAGATTAATCTTTATATTTTTTTTACTGATTTGATTTCGTTCGTTCCATAAATTTCTTCCTTCATATAACCGTTTGTTTATTTTTACTGGATTTCTCTTCATTTCGTGATTAAATTCTATAAATCATCCTCGTGTTTTTATAATATAGGAATAAATACTCCCTCTATCCAACAATAGTTGTCCATTATTGATTTGACACACATATTGAAAAACAATAAATAATAGGGATAATATTACTAAATTATCCTTTGAATATATTAAATTTAATTCTTTGAGAAATGTATTAGGTATTGAATAGTACTACCTCCGTCCACTTTTATTTGTCATGTTGCGCTTTTCGAAAGTCAATTTGACTAATTTTCAAAATTAAATTAGATTACATTAATTCGATATTTTAAACAAAAAAATTTAGATATTCAAAAACTATAAGAAAAGTACTATAAATTGCAATTGTTTGCATATCAATATGATGAAAAAATACATCGTAAAATGTTAGTCAAATTCTTATAGTTTGACTCTAAAAAAGGTAACCATGACAAATAAAAGTGGACGCAGAGAATATTTAATAGCAAGGGTAAAACAAAATGGTAAATTATCTCTTGATTTTTCAAACTAGATAAATATTGTTGGACAACTATTTTTAATATAGTGGACAAGTAAAGATAGACGGAGGGAGTAATATATATTTTTTAACATCTTCACATGATTAATTTAGCTTGTAATGATGCAGATGAGATTATAATTTAGGGCATAATCGCAGATAAATTAGTTTGTTCATGACATGAACAATAACAACATTATTTTAATTAAGCATTAAATAGTAAAAGGGTTAACTACTATATGGAGTAGGTGATCTTGTGCCGTATAATTAACTTCTTCCGTATATATATATATATATAGACAATTGGCTAGAATACATAAGCAAAAGCATAAGAAATGTAGAATACATGAGCAAAAGCATAAGAAATGTAAAATGTACGAATCTTTCCTTTTGGATACTAAACGTTACGGTCAGCCTCCATTTTGCTTATATATTTTTAACCATATAGTTGTTATTGATAACGTAATTAAAGTTCACAATATCATGCGATTAGCTACGATTTAGGTAATATCCTAATTAATTATGCTTCGTATGAGATTTGTTAAGTAGGCATTCGGACATGATTTGGTTGGAGTTCGAAAAAAAAAAGTGTTAGTTAAAAACAAGTATTTTGAAATGAATTTCACTTGAAAAACAATTTAGAAGTTTTATGATTAGGGAACACTTAGATACTCCCCAATTGTTTGGTGCTAATATACTCTTATATGTAAATCTTCTTTATCGAATTTCACACATAGGAAGTTAGTTCATGTAGCTGAAACAAATGAACGCATAAAAGATAAAACTTAATGAACAAGTACTTCAGCGGCGTACGCAGGATATTTTGTAAGGGTTGTCACCTTTTAAAATGAAAAATAACAAATAAAATAATGTGACGATATATTTTTTTTTTTTGAAAAAAAAGAACAAAATATGAATAAAATACAACTTGCGCTCACTACTATACCTTTTTAAAAAAGAAATACTTTTAAAAAATTATTTAAAAAATTCATGAGTTTTTTAAAATTTGAAATGTATTCAAAATAACTTTTTAAATTTAATAATATTAAATATTTCATAAATTGTTCTTAATTAGTTTTATTGGTGAGAAAGATAAGAAGGGTATGAAGAACTTCAAATAAAAAAGACCGCTAAGGTCTAGACTCGAACACACGACCTATGCTTTAGTAATAAAAGCACCTAGCCAGCTAAGGGTATGTTTGTGTCAAGGAGTGTCACTGCATCTTATATACTCTCGTTTTCTTTTTTTGCCTTTAATTATATATGTATATTTAGTAAATTTTTCCAACGAAGCAGTGTCACGTGACACCCCTTGGACCTACGTAGATCCGCCCCTGGAGTAATTTTGTCGAGTATACATTTAAGTAATCTGTAACAACTTAGACTTTTATACGAGATTGTCACACTCTTCAATATGGTATTAGAGCATATAGAGTTTCTATGTTCGAGCCTCACCGCCTTCTATTTATGTATGCCTCTATATAAATACACACTTGAATCAAAAATTTCAAGACCCAAAAACCCTCCTAGAGCAGGACTTAAATTTTTGCACCTATAGTGAACAAGTTGTAGCTACACTTGACTTGCCTCATTAAGTAAGAACAGTTCGAAGCATTCTACTAGACTTATATTTGGTTTCAATACTCACTTGTTCTGCAGCTTTCAAGTGAATAAAAATGGAGGGTACTGCAAGAGACATTTTGAAGGTGAGCAATGCCCGATTGAGTAGTACAGTATGATAGTGTTGTAACTTGTAACAGACTATATTCTCAAGGTAAGATGTCATTTCCAGAATTACAAGTTCAATGAAGAAACTGTTTCATTCTACAAATTTTGCAGATATTGGGACTTGACATCTGTGCTGATACCCTCGTTGGAGATGAAATGTTTCGAGGCATTTCAGGCGGACAGAAAACGCGAGTTACTGCAGGTTAGAGCAAAACAAGATAATCCAGAACCTAGCTATAGTAATTAATGGTTGAGGGAATAAATTATTGTACTTGAGGTTCTAAAAAATTGATGATAACATATCGTACAGGGGAGATGACGGTTGGACCAGCTGTAGCACTATTCATGGATGAGATTTCAATTGGTGAATTCAATCAGGCAATTGATAACATTCTTCAAGGAACTACTATGATCTCACTCCTGCAGCCTGCACCAGAAACTTATAACTTATTCGCTGATATAGTTCTTCTATCAGATGGACAAATTGTTTACCAAGGTCTTCGTGAAAACGTGTTAGAGTTCTTTGAGTACATGAGATTCAAATGCCCTGAAAGGAAAGGAGTAGCTGATTTCTTACAAGAAGTAAGCCTCATTCACTGCTGAGTTTGTTTAGTATTTCCAATCGCGGAACATTTCAGGTTTCTGATTGAGTCTTTTTGTGTTAATAACAGGTGACATCACGGAAGGATCAAGAGCAATACTGGGCTAATCGAGATGAACCTTATATGTTTGTTACAGTGAGGGGATTTTCTGAAAAGATCCAGTCTTTTCACATTGGACTGAAGCTAGGGGATGAGCTGGGTGTTCCTTTTGACAAATCCAAGAGCCATCCTGCTGCTTTAACCACAAAGAGTTATGGTGTTGGCAAGACGGAACTACTGAAAGGTTGTTCAGCTAGAGAATTCCTTCTTATGAAGAGGAATTCATTCATCTATATATTCAAGATAGTACAAGTGAGTTACATTTCAAAGAATCGATTAGTATTTTTTTACCCCTTTAAGCTACTGAATGCTAACCTTGAGGTAAACAAAGTGTTATGTTCTAGTTTCCAGATTATCATAATGTCTTTCATAACAATGATACTATTCCTACGAACGGAGCTGCTCAAGAATACAGCAACGGATGGGGGTGTTTACTTGGGTGCACTGTGTTTTGCTGTAATGATGATTATGTTCAATGGATACTCAGAACTTGCCCTCAGTATTGTGAAGCTTCCTGTCTACTACAAACAGCGCGATTTTCTCTTCTTTCCTGCTTGGGCATATGCTCTACCTACATGGATTCTTAAGATACCAATCACACTTGTAGAAGTTTGCATTTGGGTGTGTGTGACTTATTATGTCGTAGGATTTGGTGCAGATAGTGGGAGGTAAAAAATCAGTCTTTTTAATTAATACGCGACAATGTTTCAGTTCCCAATCTGATGGAGATTGATTCACAATTTGCAAGTTTTTCAAACAGATATTTCATCTTATATATGTTAACTAGATGGCCTCGGCACTATTTCGCTTATTGGCAGCTCTTGGAAGAAATGTAATAGTTGCAAACACATTCGGATCATTTGCTCTAATGTTTGGAACAATATTCTGGGATCTTGACTCCAAGAGGTAAAGAGGGAAAAACTAAAAAGATATTTGTTTTTATAAGTTTTAGGTCTAATGTTTTTCTTGCACCAAATTTCAGGTGAAGGCGACAAGATTTTTTCAATGCCATAGGCTCTATGTATGCTGCTGTTATGTTTCTTGGTGTGCAAAATTCTTCAGCAGTTCAGCCAATCATCTCCATCGAGAGGACAGTTTTCTATAGGGAGAGAGCAGCTGGGATGTATTCAGCTCTACCTTATGCTTTTGGACAGGCACAGATTCATATTCCTCGATGGATTAACACTGATTCCTTCAAAATCTTGGAAACCTTTTGATGCCTAAAGGACAAACTGTCATGCCCTGCAGTAGTGGAAGTACCTTATATTAAGGGGTGTCATTTAGCCAGATTCCAGACACCACTTGAAAATAATACGAAGTACATATCAATTTGTGACAGAAAGTAAACATTTAAAACCATCGAAGACCCTGACATACACACATTTGCAAGATGAACCTTGACATATATATGGGCACTTCTTGTTGAAAATTCTGCGTACTCCACTGATATCCTAGTACTATCACCTCTATTAACCATCCTCATGGAACATTTTTTGGTTATGCAGGTTATGATTGAACTCCCTTACCTATTCATCCTGACAATGATATATGGAGTCATAGTATAAGCCATGATACGATTTGAGTGGACAGTTACCAAGTTCTTTTGGTATCTATTCTTCATGTACTTCACCTTGCTATATTTTACTTTATTTGGAATGATGACAGTAGCTGCCACTCCTAATCGTGGCCTTGAAACCATCATTTCCTCTGCATTTTATTGACACTGGAATCTTTTCTCTGGATTCATCATTCCAAAAACTGTAAGTTACCTTGTACTAGTAGTAATTTGAATTTATTAACGTTTGTTCTAAAACTTTGACGTTGAGTGATCTGATTCCCACGTGTTACACCAGAAAAGAGAAAAAAAAGAAACTAACGACTATACTCTCTTCTTTGTTTCTGGATTATTATAAAGTATTCCAGTTTGGTGGAGATGGTACTATTACATTTGTCCTACAGCTTGGACATTATATGGACTAATAGCCTCACAGTTTGGAGACCTAAAGGACAAGCTTGACACCAATGACACAGTGGAACAATTTATAGAGAGTTACTTTGACTTTAAATATGATTTTGTGGGATATGTTGCCCTCATTCATGTTGGATTTCTGTTGTTTTTGATTTCTTATTTGCATACTCAATCAAGGCATTTAACTTCCAGAAAAGATAGATAGGTCCATATATTGATAGGGAAGGGACTTTCCTGTACAAAGAATGCATATATTAGAGTAATCATATAGTAGAAGTTTTCCTTTTTTCTTTTCACCATTTTTTCCTAGCTCAATTTGAGAATGGAAAACTTCATTTCATATGCATGTACTCTGTATAAAAACAAAAATATACACAAGAAAATGATATAATAAACCACTTAAAAGATGAACAGTTAACTTTTTTGCTCAATAGGACCAAAAAGGAAGTCCAAACTACTACATGGTCATTCTCAGTATTATCTGTAGTCTAATGAAACTCAGAGTAGATTCCCATACACAAGAAGATATAATCACTCAAAGTGGGACAATCATTCAGAATCCATATAGTGAATTTAAAAAACTCGAGCATGAACATAGCACAAGCATACAAACTCGCACACAATGCGGATTCAGTTCTCAATTGAAATATATACATGGGATTATTCAAAAAACACAAAAAAGAAACATCTCATAAGGTACTGCCAATTGGATGATAGACTTAAGTTCTTCAATTCAATACCGCAGCATCCGATCGAAGACAGATGAGTCCACAGGAGCATCTCCTGCAATCTGAAGTGATGAGACAGCCTGTGCTGCAAGAAGATCAGCAGAAATTCTTTGAACCTCCCAATTCCCTTCATCAAACCATTGATGGTGAACATTCCCTACCCAAGGTACAGAAGACACCATCCACGCGGTATTTTCCTGCTCATTCCACATGCATCCATCCCCGTTGGGACCAGACACCCATCGTGTTCCTTCAACTGAATATATTGAGAGGTCTTGATGAGGAAGCATTGCTCTTTCTCCACCCATAAAAAAGTCAAAATTTCTAGCAAGATCCCATTGGTTTACATCGTTTTCCTTCTTAAGCAACAGCTCACATGAATCATCTGATTCTTCACCTACTAGGACATGCAGAGCAACTGCCTCGGCAATTGCGGCACCCTCTTCATCAAGCTTTTGCTGTTCTTCTTTCTTTTTCTGTTTCTTCTTTTCCAATTCAGAGCGAATGGCAGCTGAAGTAGCCAAGGCTTTCTCTAAGCGCCTCTTTTTTTTCTCAGCCTGTTTAATTCGGTCCATCTCATCCTTTACTTGCTTCTTCTTCCCTTTTCTAACAGCAGGCGAAGCTTTAGCACATTCCATCTTATTGACGAATTTTGAGATCTATTGCCCCTAGACCTTCTCGAATTTCCTTTTGTTACAAGTTTCTTTCTTTAAGAGGTATACATTATCTCTGCAACTATTTATTTCTCTTACCTTTTATATCCTGTTATTAATACTATAGCAAAACTAATGATTCGAAATATGAAAAACTATTATGAAACCAGTATACTAAAATTATACCTACACCCACTCAGGTATGTAGGAATACCTCATTTTGCGCACAATACAATCCCAAACAGAAACAACAGGAGATTGAAGAAGAGAAGACTGGTAAGCATTCACAAGCCTGTCTCTCACCATTCTTCCCAGTTTATCACAACCCTTGCATTTATCCATCTCCCGGCAAATACCAAACAACTATCGTGACTGAAATTTAATAAGTATCTGTTCCACTCTTCTTCAAACGACTCCCATGGCCTTCCCTCCTACAAGCAGACAAAAGAAACTTAGTGTGTACATAAAGGCATAATCTGTATTAGCATGACAATATTGTCAAAACACAATTAAGAAAGTTTATACCACATCATATGTGTCTCACAAAAAGAACCACACAAGTGAAATATCATCACGACTCGTGAACCTCCATAAGAAAGATGCCTTACAACAGTTATCTTGCTTATCAGGAAAACTCTTTAACTAGATATCACTATAACACCTCCACCACCACCACAACAATAGAGAGAAAGATAGGACATGAACAGTTTAATAGCGACATTAACAAATGACTGTTTCTTGGGTGGAACAAATGCAGGTGGTCAACCAAAGCCATCCATTGAGTATATTTCAAAATTGTAACTTAACAAAGCATTATAGTCCTCACACATGCATAGGAATTCGGGTAAAGTGAGTAAACAGCACACCATCTATCCTTAATTCTCCAACTAATTCACTTTATCAATTGCAGGGACTAAATCCTCCATAATTCTGCAATTTGATGTTATGAACACCAGAAAATTTTAAGAGCAACGTTATCAGCTAACTATCTTGAAATCTCCTCATGCATTATAATTTAACCCTTTTGATGAAAAAGAAAGGAAAACTCACTCCTACTTTTAACCTAGTTGTTTCATAAAACAACAATTTATTCACTCGTTGTGGAGTAAGGGTAAGAGTTCAAATGAAAAGAGAATAGAAACACTGAAGCGCGGTTTGGAAAAAATCCAAACTTTCCTGTTTCCTTGATAAGAGAAAAAGCCCAATTTTTTCTCATACAACAATAAGTTAGCAATCTGTAGCTTAATTAGTACACTTCTTTCCTAAATAATTCTGGGGCGTGACGAAATTAATCAAAAATCTCTAATTGTTCCACAAATAATTAGATAGCACACATTTTCCTAAAAGAAAAAAAGGACCCTGGGACTCAGTAAGTAACTTGAGAGAAACCTAATTGTTTCATAGAAGCATAAATTAGCATTCGCAGTTGCAACTAGCACACTGTTTCCCCAATCAAGAACACCATGGGGGAGCGGGGCAAGGAAGTAATTGAAGAAACCCCAATTTCACAAAATTTAAATAATCCAAATATGCCTACTGGAAATCCAATTCAACATCAATAATCTGACATAAACAACAACAAGAAGAAAAACCCCAATTCGATTTAGTTCATATCCAAATTGAAAAAGTAATTTTGATAATCCTACTCGATCCACATCCAAAAGCCTCAATTTTTACCAAAATCAACCACTTTTACGCGCTAATATGATCAGATCGAGCATACCCACAAACCACACAGATTTTAATTCAACATAAATCATACTCTATAAAAAAAATTATAAAAAAAAAAAAACAGACCTGTGGGAGATAGCCGCCAACCAAGAACTTTGCCAGCGCAGGTACAACAGAAATAAAGAGGCACTCAAAATTCAACAAAAAAGGGGAAGAAAAAAAATGGCTCTACAAGAAATGGTAGTGAAATTTTTTGGAGAAGTGGTAGCATGAAATTGCTAAGAGAAGAAGAAAGGGTAAAATCGTAAATATAGATAACGAAGGATGGACACGTGGAAGATAGTGTATGGTTAATCTAGAATTGTGACCTTTCTAGTGATGAATGGACACATGGAAGAACAGCTATGATGAACTGTATCATTATGTGGTGTATCGGATTGGTTGTTGTTCTCTTAATAATAAGGGATCGTTTGGTAGCTGGATAGAATTATGCAGGTATTAGTAATGTGGATATTAGAGGTAGGTTAAATCAGCTACCAAACGACCCTTAAGAGTTCTCGGATTCAAGTCATAGTATGAAAAATCTTTGTTAGGAAGCACTTTTTTCAAGTGGGGTCCTATAGAATGTGAATTCGGAATAGTTAGACTCAAATGTGAGTATAGGAGAGAAAACTAAAAAAAACTTTAATGAACTGTGGATATGGGAAGCATATGAAATCTGAGCCGTTGGATTTTGCTGATTTTTCTTAAGTGGGACCTATACAAGAAAATTACTGTGTTTCATCTTATTCTTAGTAGTAAATTTGTGTTTGATTTGGATTTGGAAACATTGTACCTAACACACATTCTGGTAGTGTTTAAAGCAAAATTGACAAGTCAAACAATGCAATGAAAAAAAATAAAATCTTACAAAATAAATGTCACATTCTTATTATGGACATGATGAACAATTCAAATTTTCTTTGCAAGTCTAGAAAAGTTATATTAGAAAAAAAATAACACTTCCTAATTAGTAAAATTAAATTTGCGTCATTTTATCTCCCTAGCATCAAGGTCGAAACATTATTATAGTTATTCTTTTTTTTTTCCTTTATCATAGCTCCGCGTCTACTTTATCCTTTGTCATTTTTCTCAACCCCTTTTCGAAGTAGCTTCACCACCTTGACTCATCATCTCTATTTTTCCTCTTCATTCTCACAAAATTAATAACTTCCTTCATTTTTCATCCACTCACATTCTCATAGCCATGGACGATCCTTAGAACTCATCCTTCATAGAAATTCACTCAATCTTCAATAATTAATTAGTTAAACACTATATTTTACAAACATCTACCAACAAACTTTCATTCAACCACCACTAAAATTAAAAACTTCACAATAACACAAAAAACATATAATTATAAAATATTATATATTAATTAATTATACATTCTATATATACTATATGCACTTAAGATGTCCTTTTTCGCTTCCATTATCATTGTCTATAATGTGCATATTTATTATATATTCAGGGGTCGTTTGGTAGAAAGATTGATAATGCAAGGATTAGTAATGCAGGGATTCGCAATGCAGGGATTATTTTTTATCTAGTGTTTGGTTCATTATTTCCCATCTAATCTTGTGTGTGGTTTAAAACTCTACAAAAAAAAATTTCCAATTATACCCTTGAATTATTATGTGATTTTTTATTTCTATGTATAGCATTATGACATATTTTCATGTTCATTCCATTGTGAGCTTCAGTGCATTCCATTGGCCAATATTACTCATCACATTATCCTCTCAACTATGACTATTTCAAGAAATGAATTGTTATAGTCCCCAATATTTGTATTGGATGGTTTTGACATTACTTAAGTGATTAACCACAGCTACACCTTCAGTAATTAACCCTGCACAACTACACTTTCTCCATCGCCAAAGAAGAGAAAAGCCCGCTAAAGAAAAAGGAAAGGCGCCAAAAGCAGAACGTGTTTTTTTTTATCAATTCTGAAGAATGTATAAAGAAATTGAGGGGCAGTTCAGTCATTTTATTGCCTTATCCAAGTCTTATTAAACATGGTATTAGAAATCCCTATGTATCCTTGGTATTAGATAAAACCACTATGGTGTATTAAGTTATCCATGTATTAGCTAGGTGTGTTTAAATTGAATTATGCAACAAAACATTGTATTAGGTGGAGTAAATTTTAATCCAAGGATTATCTTTATTAACACATCCTACCAAACGACTCCTCAATGTATACTCACTAAGGGGCCGTTTGGTTACTGGTTAGAGTTATGCAGGTATTAGTTATGCAGGGTTTAGTTATGCAGGTATTAGCTATGCAGGATTTAGTTATGCAGGTATTAGTTATGCAGGTTTTAGTTATGTGGGTATTAGTTATGCATGTATTAGTTATGTAGGTATTATTTAGTTATGTAGAGATTTCATTACATGAATTATTAACTATTGAATATTGAATTTAATATAAATTAATATATATTATTTACAAATAAATAAGCAAGCAAATAGTATAAATTCTCTCTAAAAAAAATAAAGAAATAAATTTTCTCTATACTTAAGTAGGAATTCTGTTTGTTTTTTTTTCTCTATTTTTTAATGTTTAAAGCTTATAAAAATAAAATATTATTAATATTAAGTACATTATACTATCCTATTTTATATAATGTAAATTTCTATCAATATGCTGCATGTATTGTTTGTACATTTTTAGTATACCAACTATATGAATTATATATAAATTCACATTCTAAATAAAAAAATAATACATGAAAATTAAATATGTGGAATATATTTAGTAATATATAGTGCTAATATATAATTAGTATATGCGTTGTCAAAATTATACATTCCAGTTCATAATATTAATAAAATATTTATATTTTGATTTCAAAATGAAAACAAATAAAAAGTTGTTCGTGTACAAAAAGAAATAAGAAACAAAAATAGTTCAGAAAATAGAATAGTTATGTAAAATTTTCAATAAAAAAAGATTTAAAAATAAATTAATAGGGATAAATGTGTAATTTAACATTTTAATACATGTATAACTAATACCCACATAACTTATACATAGATTTCCTCATAAGTTATGTAGGTATTAATTATGTAGGATTACAAAAAATGCAACCAAACACCGTATAAAATTAATACATAAATAACTTTTATACAATATTTTAAAACCTATCAACCAAACATGGTACAAGTCATGTTTACTTTTCTACCTAATACAAATCTTTTACCAAACATAGTAAAAACTAATACAAGTTTTTATACATGAATAAGATGCCTCTTATACGGTAACCAAACGGCCCCTAAGTGTTCAATAATTATACACGATAATTAAAGATATAGTCTGAATACAATCACCTCTTCATCCACCGCAAAACACCATTATTCCAAAAAAAAAGAAATTATAAACGTGATGTTTACCTTTTACACCATTATGAAATGCTCAAAGTACGTGTCTATCAAAAAACTATTATTTTTTAGAATTAGTTTGTCATGGATAGTGAATATATGAACACGTAGCTTTAGATGATTGGCATATTATGCTGATGAGTCAACTCCAAAAATAGTTAAATAATCCTTGTGTTTCCCCTTTACCAATCTAAAACAAGTAATGTCATTGGGTGGAATGAGAAGGTTAAATGTGAAAAGGGCCTTTGTTGGTATCAAAAGCTTTTTTATTTTATTCTACATTGGTAACAAGCTAGAGTCATGGAACTAAATAATAAATATTGTAGAGTATGGTGTCATAGATTGTGGTGTATTTGGCACTTGTTGGTTTGGTGGCAATTAGTCAATGAAGATATAAAATAGATAATGGGGAGATGAGGAGGATACCATATCAAACATTATTCTAAGAGATACTTGGTCCATTTATTTTCCAACCTTTTTTTGTAAAGCCAAATTCTTTTCTTCTTTTTTCTTAAAGTTATGCTTAATTGAAGCCTAATTTCTTATTGCTTGCCAAAAGTTTTAGTCAATTGTCAATATTGTCATGCTTTGACATCGTGCGGATTACTGTTCAAGAAAGAGTTAAATAAAATTAATGATAGGGTCATGACATACACATGGTATGATGTTTCTTTAGGACAAAAAGTAGATGCAAAAACATTGTTGACATATGCAGAATCAGGATTTTCATTAAGAGAGTTCGAAAAATAAAAATATAGTGTATGAAGTTTGAATTTGAAATCTCAAGGTGAATTGAACTTCCTAAATCACTAAGTTAATCTATAATCTTATGTTCGGAGAATTCATAATCCATATATATATAGTATACATAAAAAAAATTACATGTATTATGTAATTTTTTATCGAAAAGATTCGAATGAATACCCTAACCACCCCTGATTGACGCATGCAAAAGTTTTCTAAATAGCTTGATTTTAAACGAAATTTGAGTGATATGATTGAGAGAAATCTAGAATATTATTATCTTAAGATTCCCCATTTCAAAATTTTAAGGCAATGGAAAAAAAGGACACATAAGTGATGTTACACTTGAACCAATATCAAACATCAACTTTCACACCGCCTAAACATGATTTTGATGTTGATATTTATTTTTCCAAAGCCTTTTGCACCAAAATAATACCTAAAAAAGACATACCATTGCATGAAGGAATGACAAGTCTAGTGCGTCTTATCAACAAAAATTGCACCTATATACATAATTGAGAAGATACATAGAAATTCGTTGTAGTTAAGGTACGTGTAGTGACCAAACTCCAATAAGGTAATTATCATCAAATTCCACACGCAAAATACCAATTGATTGCAAATGAAGCACACTCAAAAATTGCAACTTCTATCCTAAAATACATTTTTCCTCGATTCAACTCGTAATGAGTCAACAACACACGTCAAATTCAATTAAACAAAATTGAGCTTAATTTGACTCAATTAGTTATATTTTTTCTCCATCTCAATTTTTTATTGGAAAAATTAGTATAAAGTATAGAAATTACATATAGTTGAGGCTAATTACATTCTACTTCAAAAGTTTTCCTAATGGTAAAAATCTCAAATTTTTTCATTGCTCTCGAATACATTCCTTAGATGTTCGATATATTGCAAATGATACATTATTTAATGGAAGGAATGTATCTGAGAGGGTATTTTTGTAATTCTTTTAAATGGTAGAAATTTTAGAAAATATGATATCTTAAGTTGTGTATTTATGTAATTTTTTCGAAAAATTATGCGAAAGGACCAATCGGCTTTTTGCTTTACACTAAAACAGGCACAATTTTCAAAATTGGTCAAATAATGTTCTTCTTCCTTTCAATTTCACCATTGATAGTGCTCTGTTTCTTTTTTTTGCCTTTCAATTTCGTCATTAGTGTTGTTTCTGCTTCTTCTTCTTCGTCGTCATTTTACTTCGTCTTCTTTATTATTATTATTTTTAAATTTGATGTACCAAAAACGTGAATCATTTTGAGTGAATTATATATCAAAAAACTCAAAACATAGAGAGGATTTCATACTATTTAGAGGTGATTTTGAGTTGATCGAGATTGAATTCATCAGTGTATACTTCATGTATAGCAGTGTATATTTCATGTATTGTTAAGTTATATTCAGCTTTTTGAGTGTATCATAATATATACTCAGTGTCTAGCTGATGTATAGGTAAGTTATATTGTATAATGAGTGTATACTTTCTACAACTTTTGACAAATTATATTATATAGTTCATTTATATTTCCTATGAATTTTGGCTATTTTTTATGTAAATAAAAAATGACTATATTTATTGTAAACTAATTATTTTATGGTATATATTAGTAACTAACCCATTGTTATTCTAACAATCGAGTTCAATTAATTTAGATTCTACTTGATCATTCTTTGATTTGACGCTAAAATTTAATAACATAACAAATCTATTTTACGTTTATTGAAATATCAATTCTTTGTTATATCAACCAAAAAAAAAGGCAGAGAACATCAAACATCCCTCTTTTCTTTTTAGCCTTAGGGACTTAGCAACAAAATAGAGGAGTAGAGACAGACAGACGTTGCAGATCTGTAGCTTCTAATCTATAATATAATAAAAATAATACCAATATAATCTCTTTTTTTTCTTACTGAATAAGAGCCTACATAAATACTTCTTCATTTCATCAACAGAGCTACATTTTCTCTACTGTCAAATACATCAAAAATCCCCCTGCCTCATTTATAACAAGTGTAAATGACTTGCTGTGTTTATGAACAATGAGATCAATCATTCATGATCCTTTTGAAAGTCTTGTCCTTCGATTCACTTCCTTTTCCAACTCTTCCGTCCCTCCTACTTCTTCCAGTTCCTGCATCAATCACGGATTAATCCACTGTTAATTTACCTCTTCTGTACTATGTTTGTTTACTTCGAAACAATGTTATGTGTGATTTTAAAATTCGTATCAACACGAAGGATAGTTTAAGGCACCTTAGGTCCTAAGAACAAGCCATATGGGACACCATTGAACTTCTCTGAGTGATGAAGCTGTAAATTCAGATATCAAACGAATGCATTAGAAAACGACCAGTCAATCTAATATTGATAGTACTACTTAATAATCGCGCTAAGTGTGATTAAATTACCGAATGAGCTGCAGCCACCTTCCTAAGATAAGGTACATTAGCTACAGGGCCAACGGGGAATCTCTTGTGAACCAAACCATCATGAACGAACATATATGCCATCCCAAATACTGTGATCCCTAGCCCCTGCATAACCAAAAGACCATTTCATAAATTTAACCGGTTCACTTGAAAAAGTGTTTACACAAAACATAGACACTAATCTTAATCGAGCAAGATTGACATGTTCAACTGAACTAATTGATTGAAATTCGAATCACTTACATTATATGAAAAACAATTCTGAGTTCACTATGAACTAACTAGTGATTTTAAATTCTGAACTCGTCTCAGATACAAATCGTACTTTAACATTACAAAACAAAAGAAGGAAAGTTAAATGAGAACATACAGCGCCGAAGCATAGTCCGGGAATGAGGCCTTTGTGGAAGAAACCATAGTTGAGAAGGGCTATTGCTGGAACAGCGTTTGTTATGGCGAAAACGTCGTTTAGCTCAAAAGGTCCTTCTCTTGGTTTGTGATGTGACTGCAACAATTCAACATAAACAAGAATCTTAATACAAAGTTGTTTACACCAAGAATTGAAATAAGGCAATAAATTTAAGCTCCAGATTGTCCTCTCAAGTAGAATTATACTGTAAATAGCACACAAACCTCGTGCATGTGCCATAGTGAAGCGTGCCACAGCGCTTTGTGTGCCCATCTTGCCCAAAACTCCATTCCTACCTGAAATTCCAATTCAAACACCTTCAAAATCAGTCATCAAAGAATCATTTCTGCTACTTTTAGCACACAATGAAGATAGAAAACAGAACTTACAGCAGCACCAACAGAGAGAGCAAATGTACCAAACATTTCGGTTAAAGGAACTTCTCCACCCTACACCCAAACAAACAAACAAAAAGAGCAAAACTCAGTAAGTTGCGAAACGATGAAGAAGAGTAAAGTGCGAATTATGAAGTGTTCATGTACCTCCATTTGCCACGAAAATCTGTAATAAACCGCCATAACAGCCATAGAAGTAATCCCAAAACTAGACATTACAGCAGCTACAAGATAAGTAAACCTCTCCGATTTCTTCCTAGCCAGTTTCTCCGCCAAGCGGGCAGCTGAGATCTGTTCCTCAATCTTCTTTTCAAAATCCTCAGCCTCATTCTCAAATTGAGATTTCAGCTTCTCATCCTCGAGAACAAAGCGAACAGTGAAACTGGGTTTTCTTCTAGACCTCAGAATTGGGCCTAGATTAGGAGAAAAGTGAGAGATTGGGGAAGCAGGTGGGGTTGTTGAAGTGGGTTTTGGGCCAAGAAACGGAGTATGGCGGAAATAAATTGTTCGTGAGGTAGAAGAGGCCGAAATTCTGGCGGCGGCAGCCATTGATTGTGGGGGGTGACCAATCTAGAGACAGAGGGGGACTACGGGTAATCAAAGAGGGGGAATTTAAGGAAGTGTATGAAGGAGAGTGGAGTTTTGGAAGAAAATGCAGGTAAATTTACTACAGCCACAACTTCAGTTTGTGGAGGGACTCATTTTTGTGTACAAATGCGATTAGTGTTTTTGAAGGTGCTGGAACATGTTAACCATTGGGAGAGAATCGGGTCGTTAAAGCAAACTACCACTTCACTTTTTGGTGCTAACTTTCACAAATATTACAGCATTGCCACTTACTATTTTATTTTATTTTTCCAACAAAATTGTGGGTAGGTAAAAAGAAGAGTCTGAACCTAAAATGATCGGATTCTATTATATCAGTCGACTCAATTCGATTCGTTTTTATTTATAGATAAAGCAAGAGAGAATAGTTCTGCTTTCGTATTTCACTCCTTGCTTTTTAAGATTACAACTTTAGACATGAAGGGCTCTTATAACAAGGCCCAAGAACAAATTCACCGATGTATGATTGATCGGCTATTACTAGTGATTTCGAGTTCTTGAAGGCGAGTTGTAGCTTGCATTCGAACTGAGAATGAGTTTTGGGGTTCGTTCATCCTTGTGGGGTCACGACCATTTGTCCTGACCATTGTAGCACATGTGTTGCCTAGGGTACAAGGGGTGTGATGACTTGACATTATTCTCACGTTGTTTCAGTATATTACTGGCAGTTAGTCAGCTCTACTTAAGTGAACTATTTGTATTGAAGGAAAATCTCACCTATTTACTACTATCATATAACCCTTGACTTGACAGAGAAGATTGTTGAATGTTGAGTATTCTTTAGTCGAAGAAAGAGCATAGCTCAAGGTAGATAATTTTCGTACTACTTGATTAGCCTCTCTAAAGTATTATTGAATATGAATTTGAGATTGATTAAGCATTTCTTTGATCTTGGTAACTTCATTGGTTTGATTAGTCCCTTTGATACAATCAGCTAGCATTCTAGAATCATTTTCAAGCCTCAGCTATCAATCTCGTATGTCCTCTTTCTGTGCATTATGTGAGTCCATAGAGTAGAGCAACAACTTCTGCCCACTTATTAGTGTCTTGACCTTGAACAAGTGAATAAGTCATTATCGGATATCCTTTAAAGTCTTTAATAATACCTTTGCTTTCATATTTGTCAAATTTGCCTACCCTGAGAGTTATAATGTGATCAAATAAAGTTGATAAAATTTATATATAATGCACTTATTTAGTGTGCAATATAATTTTTATTAATGGATAAATTTAACAATCGTTATGATCAATAGACTTATAGACCGTACGTTATATGAGGAAAATAAAACATGCCTTTTAATATTTATATTTTTTTGTAGTTTAAATTTATACCTAGGTTAATGTCTCCACTGTTCTAAACCCTTATTTTCAGCTAATGAATCATTTATGAAAATTTAATTTAAGCCTGTCCTACTTATAAGAATGTTAACTTCAAAGAGAGAGGAGAAAACATTTGAGGTGGGGCATTTTGGTAATTAAATTGGAAAAGGGAGGGGGAAAGAAATAGAAAGTGGAAGATAGAAAGAGGACACGGAAAAAGACAGATGTCAGCAAAGCAGTGGAGAAATATGAGGTCGATGACCTCCTTCAGGATTGCGGACGAGGAGACAGCGAATGAGCATCCAACCCAAAGCAACCCGTACTGATTTTTTCGATTTCCTACTCATTTCAATCTTGATCATCCTCTAATTTTTTTTACTTAATATGAAAATTAATAAAAATATAAAATTATGATCATAAATTTAAAATGCATAAAATATATTAAAATATTTTATAGTTTTAAATATATTTGGTAAAAAGTTGATTTTTTTTTTAAAATAAAATATTTAGAAGCGAATTACTTAGCTACACGATGATCTATAATATTACGAATCTTATCAGATTTTGAAGCGTCCAGATCCATGAGGTCAAAATTAGGCGTAATTTGTTCTAGATACACAGTATTCAAGTGGACAAGCATATATCTGGAATACCTAATAAATCTCGCTCGCCTTCCTTTGTCTCGCTTGCCTTTTTTTTATGTATCTAACATTTCAGATACATACAAATCACACTAGATGCACACCAGATACATACATATACATATATCTAATGTGATTCACATGTATCTGGGATACATAATTATCTTGCTCACCTCCCTCTCCATCTTGTTCGCCTCTCTTCCTATTTTAGCGTATCTAGTAGCAAAAATATGTACCAAGTGTATCTTCCTCAGTATATGGTAGAAAATTCTTAATTAGTGGTAAGATACGTAATTATTTGAAAGTATAGGTAGAATTTGTATATATAGTATGAATGTATATCTAATAAGATAGTTTTCCCTGCTTGGTAAGAACTTGTTTAAATTGATTTATTTTAAGTGTTTTTAAGTCAAAACAACTTTTAAACACCTTAAAATTAAAAAAAAAAATACTTATAAATACTTAATTTTAAGCTAAATGATTAAAATACCAAAATTCATAATTTAAAATCTAACTTATAATTTTTAACTTATAAATCAAAAACTAAAAGTCAATCCAAATCAGCTCTAAATAACATTTTTATATTTCGATGTGGACCTTAGTCATTAATTCCTCCTTAAAAAAATGAAATACACCAGAATTACACATGTTTTTGGAATGAGACACGTCTCCGTATTGTTTAGGGCGGTCAGTTCACTACGCCATCCACCACTTTTTAGTACTATACTTGGCAAATCACTAACCCCGTTTTTTTTTTCATGTGGCTTGTTTCTATTATAGAAAAAAAGTTTTCGTTTTAAATTATTTATCTTATTCACTTAAAAAAAATTAAATTTTTTCCTGAACAACCCTTTAATTCCCTTTTTCCATCAAATCACAAAATTAAATGATTTTATGACATTTTGATATATTCTTATAGTTATATATATTTTTAGTTTATAATCAAATAATTTAAAAATCTTTTCTATTTTTTTTAACTAAAATCAGACAAACAAATTATAGCGTAAGAACGAAAATCTTATCATCTGCTAAAGAACAAAGGTGGAAGCTAGAACCAAGTACGGAGTGATCGATGTTTTACGTTTTCCTTGTTGAGCCAAAAACTAGGTGATCTCTTCTTTTTTGCGCCTTTTCTCTTTTCGTTAGCTTCCAAGCTTCGTTTGTCTCTTTTTTTCCACAAGTTGGAGACATGTTGACGTGCCCATTCGGCCACCATCTCTTTTAATGATTTTTGTATTGAAAAAATAGTTTAAATTTGTTATTTGTATTCAACTAGTGGTTCTATTTTCAAATTCATCTAACATTACAAGATTTTAGTGTCTCTATCAAAGATCCTCCTTCGATTTCTGAGGAATTAATCACACTAGAATGCTCATATTAGGAATGGATTCAACATCTCAAGTAAGACACAAAGAAACAAAGGTAATGAGTAATGACATAATGGAGAGGGCTTAAATATATACTGATTAAAAAAAAAAGTTAACAGTCGAAAACAAATATAAATTATTCAGTTATTTCGAATTTCATATCTGAACTATCAAGTATGAGGGTTTTTTATCTCAACTATCACCGACTATTTGTCAAAACACACCTTAACTATCAATTTTTCTCTTTTTCTACCTGAAATATCACCATCGTTGAGTTAGAAAAAGTGAACAATTGATAGTTGAGGTGTGTTTTATCAAAGAATTGGTGATAGATTGGACGGAAAACTCGCACATGTGATAGTTCATATATGAAACTCGAAAAATCGAGATACTATAAATATGTTTTTGACCCTTCACTCGTTTAAAACCATCCAACCAAGTATACTAATCTAGTCTATGGATATGAGGTTTTCCCAGATTATGATCGAGAGCGACTCAACTTTGGTGGAAGGCACTTGCGCATGTTCATAATGGTGTACACCACTCAGGATCGATCGAGCTAACAATTTTCTTTAGAAAATTATATTTTGTATACAGGTTATATATTACTCCGATTTTTTTAAATTTATATATATATATATTTGAAGAATTCTCGACTTTACTAGTAACTTTGCACTTTTCTTCAGATTCCTGCATACAAATTACATTCATATGAACATGTATATTAAATATAGTATATTCTTGTAATTTTTCCTATATTAAACTTGAACTAATGAGATGCTCTTGATTTCAGGAACTTCTGGATAGCCCATAGGACTTGTGTGTTATGTCTAGCCCATGGGCCTTCTGAAGCTATGGACTGCAAAAGCAGAACGGCCCACGAGACCACTTCAGCTCCAATTCTACAACCCAATGTGTTTGCGCAAATAAGTTATTTAATTTCAAGTCGGTACTTAAGTACTTTCTCCGTCCAACAATAGTTGTCCACTATACTAAAAATAATAGTTGTCGCACAATGCTTGTCTAGTTTAGAAAATCAAGAGATAATTTACCTTTTGTGTCTATTTTACCCTTGCTATTAAATACTATTTATCATCTACTCCCTCCGTCCCATAATAACTGATCACTTTCTATTTTACACGGTAATTAAGAAATCATAAATAAGATGATCAATTTGATAAATTTACCCTTTATTTATATTGATGGATATCAAGATAATTTATGATGACATATGCCATACAAAAGGTTTCATTGGAACTTATGCACATTTATGATATTAATTATAGGGGTAAAATGGAAAAAATTTAATTAATTTTATCTTGATTTAGTAAGTGATCAAGTAATTTGGGACAAGTATTTTTAGTAATGTGATTAGTTAATATGGGACAGAGGGAGTAACACATTTCTCAAATCATTAAATTTAATAAAGTCAAAGGATAAAATAGTAATATTATCTCTATTACTCCCTCCTACCCATTTTATGTGGTACTTTTCGAATTTCGAGATTCAAACAAGTTTATCTTTGACCGTAAATTTTTCGTAGATCTTTTAAACATTTTGAATTATCAATTATTGTGAAATGTAGTACTTATTACGTAGTTTACAAATATATAAATTTTATTTCAAAAAATTTTAAGATTCCATACGCAAATTTTCGGTCAAACTTAAACTGTTTGACTATCGAAAAACAAAAAGTATCACATAAATTAGGACAGAGGGAGTATTTATTATTTCTTAAAAGATATGTCAAGTCAATAGTAAACAACTATTATTAAAGAGATGAGTATTATTCTCTATTTTGATTACGGTTCATAAATGGTCTTTATAAGTTTCTTTTTTAAAATCAAGGTTATAGGTTGAGGGTGAGAAATGGTAAGGCGACAAGATTGCTGTTACATGCCAGGCATAACAAATTAGTAGGATTTCATGCCATATTTATAATTCAACTTGCTTATTAAGTTTGATAACTTGCAAACGGTTGGACCTATTGAAGTTTGATGATAGTCAAAAAAATGTTATTAACCTTTGTATGCTTAATTATTATTTTATTTTTCTATAAAAATAATATTTAATTTATTTTATAAGTAAAGTACATAACATAACAACTTTTTAATATCACGATATATATAAATAAAATAAAAAAAGACAAAAGTTAATAATTTAGAGGGCATAAAAGTTTTATTGCCGATAAATAAATGTTTTCAATAGAAGTGTCAGGAGCAGGCGAAGAACATTCCAGATGTCTTAACTGGACTAAAAAGACCATTTTGCCCATACTATTTTTCACACACGAAAACCCGGTTCAGTCGTTACCATCGTAAAATGCAGAAGACTCCAGAAGCAAGTATCGCCTTCCTACTTCAACGCTCATAGAAGAACCTAGAATTCTCATGCATTCATATATAAACCCACAACTCTCATGGTTTTAGCACATCTAAAATAGCAACTCACAAGTTTTCTTTCTGAAAAAAATTCACTATCAACTTCTTATTCATTCTCACTCGATCGGTTTTTTTGGTTTTGTTGAGTTTTGAGCATAAATGGCGGATGTGCAGATGGCTGAGGCAGAGACATTTGCTTTTCAGGCTGAGATCAACCAGTTGTTGAGTTTGATCATCAATACATTCTACAGCAACAAGGAGATTTTCCTTCGTGAACTCATTAGCAATTCTTCTGATGCATTGGATAAGATCCGGTTCGAGAGTTTGACGGATAAGAGCAAGCTCGATGCTCAGCCTGAACTCTTCATTCGCCTTGTTCCTGACAAGGTGAATAAAACTCTCTCCATTATTGACAGTGGTATCGGCATGACTAAAGCAGGTAATGTCATTTGCTTCTCACAATTTTATACATCGGTTTACTATATTCCATTCCAGAGGTTTACCTGCTTGATTTTCGCTGTTATTGCATTTTTCTATATGGAGCTTTACCTGAAAAATCTGTAATGCATGATACAGGAACGGATATAGCAATTATTAGGTACGGGTTCAATTGAATCCATAAATTTCGACGTTAAGAATAAATTTATGTTTTAATTACAATAAATAGTAATAGATATGGACTCATAACTCTAAGTCGTAGATCCGTCTCTACATGGATAATTATGGAATGTACCTGTGATAGTTTTTCTTTGTTGGCTTCGGAGATGAATGTGTTTTCCTTCATTTGGATTTAATTTATAAATAATGACTGTAAATTTTATACTATCTGTGTTTTTGAGTAGTTAGCTAAATTTTGATTAGGTTCGTCTCTGATAGTTGAAGGATTCTTAGGCCCTTGTAGTACATGTTGTATGAAGTGATTCTATTGTTGAATTTTAGTAGGGTGGTTGTGTTTATATGCTGTAGAGATTCTACAGATTTAGGTGAGAATGGTACTGATACCTCTGTTTTCTCTGTGGTTAAACAGATCTGGTTAACAATCTGGGTACAATTGCGAGGTCCGGCACAAAGGAGTTTATGGAAGCTCTACAGGCTGGAGCTGATGTGAGCATGATTGGCCAATTTGGTGTGGGTTTCTACTCTGCGTATCTCGTATCAGAGAAGGTTATTGTAACCACCAAGCACAACGATGATGAGCAGTATATCTGGGAATCACAAGCTGGTGGTTCATTCACTGTTACAAGGGATGTTGATGGGGAGCAATTGGGGAGAGGAACTAAAATCACTCTCTTCCTCAAGGAAGACCAGGTAATTTCATATTTCTAATATACCTGTTTTGTTTGTACAAAGAATCAATAAATTTATTAACCTACTTTCGGTAGTTGTCTTAAATTGATGAGTAACTTTCATTGGAATTTCAATTAAGACTATTATTTGTTCTTGTTAATGCTCCTTTGTAGTTAAATTATTTTGGTTTGGTGCATACACGTGCAAGTGAGTTTTCTTAGGCGTTAATCAGTTGTATAATTTTTTGTAATTAATTTGCATTGATACTTGCAGTTGGAGTACCTGGAGGAAAGGAGAATCAAAGATCTTGTGAAGAAGCATTCTGAATTCATTAGCTACCCAATTTACCTCTGGACTGAGAAGACAACTGAGAAGGAAATCAGCGACGATGAAGATGATGAACCCAAGAAAGAACAAGAGGGCGATGTTGAGGAAGTGGATGAGGATAAAGAGAAGGAGAAAGGTAAGAAGAAGAAAATCAAAGAGGTTTCTCATGAGTGGCAGCTCATTAACAAGCAGAAACCCATCTGGTTGCGCAAACCAGAAGAAATCACAAAGGAGGAATATGCCGCTTTCTACAAGAGCCTGACTAATGATTGGGAGGAACACCTTGCAGTCAAGCACTTCTCTGTTGAGGGGCAACTTGAATTCAAGGCAATCCTCTTTGTACCTAAGAGGGCTCCATTTGATCTATTTGACAACCGCAAGAAGATGAACAACATCAAACTTTACGTCAGGAGGGTGTTCATCATGGACAACTGTGAGGAACTTATTCCCGAGTACCTTGGATTTGTGAAGGGTGTTGTTGACTCTGATGATTTGCCCCTCAATATCTCCCGTGAGATGCTGCAGCAGAACAAGATTCTCAAGGTCATTAGGAAGAACCTTGTGAAGAAATGCATTGAGATGTTCAATGAGATTGCAGAGAACAAGGACGACTACAACAAATTCTACGAGGCTTTCTCAAAGAACTTGAAGTTGGGCATTCACGAAGATAGCCAGAACAGAGCTAAGCTGGCTGACCTTCTTCGATACCAGTCCACCAAGAGTGGTGATGAGCTGACAAGTTTGAAAGATTATGTAACCAGGATGAAGGAGGATCAGAAAGACATATACTACATCACTGGAGAGAGCAAAAAGGCAGTCGAAAACTCACCATTCTTGGAACGCCTAAAGAAGAAAGGATATGAAGTACTCTTCATGGTTGATGCCATTGATGAATATGCAATTGGGCAACTGAAGGAATATGATGGCAAGAAACTAATTTCTGTTACAAAGGAGGGCCTGAAGCTTGATGATGAGAGTGAAGAAGAAAAGAAGAAAAAGGAAGAGAAAAAACAGTCTTTTGAGAGCCTTTGCAAGGTCATCAAGGACATCCTTGGAGACAGAGTTGAGAAGGTTGTAGTCTCTGATAGGATTGTTGATTCCCCATGTTGCTTAGTGACAGGCGAGTATGGTTGGACAGCTAACATGGAAAGAATCATGAAAGCTCAAGCTTTGAAGGACAATAGTATGAGCTCTTACATGTCTAGCAAGAAGACAATGGAAATCAACCCTGATAACGGCATTATGGAGGAGTTGAGGAAGAGAGCTGAAGTTGACAAGAATGACAAGTCAGTGAAAGATCTTGTGTTGCTGCTGTTTGAGACAGCTCTGCTGACATCTGGTTTTAGTCTTGATGACCCGAATACTTTTGCTGCAAGAATTCATAGAATGCTGAAGTTGGGTTTGAGCATTGACGAAGAAGAGGAAGCTGGTGAGGATGGAGATATGCCTGCTCTAGAGGAAATTGGTGAGGAAAGCAAGATGGAGGAAGTGGACTAAGCACTTTGCGTCATCTGAATGCCATTAATATCGAGATTCTAGATACCCTAAGTAGTTGTTTTTCTTTCTGTTGATTCTGTATTTTGTTCTCCTAGACTTTGTTCTTCCGAGTTAGTAGTGTCATGTTGTGTAAGCAAACCCATATAATATCATTTTAGGATCGTACAAACTAATGGAGAGTCAATCTGTTTTGTGATATGTTAATCCCTTCGTTGGATGATTGTTTAACCCTCCATCTTATCATTCTCTTATTGTATGCTCCTATCGGGTACCTACATAAGTTCATAAATTTATGACAACTGTAAAATGTCTAAATTGGTTAAACAACATTTACCTTATTACAGAAAGCTCCTCGTCTGATCCTAGCTCTTACCTCGTCTAAATTGGTACCTCGTTATATCACATTATCATAAAACTGCAGTGAAAGCAGGCCTATTCACACATGTAATCACTTTTTTATTCTTTGTTACGATCAAGATCTACAATCAAATAGGCGCAGGAATCAGATGAACGATGCTTAAGAGTGCAAATGAGACTGTTTGGTCACTCAATTTTGTTTATTATGATTTTGATCTCTCTTGCTACACTCTGATTCAGAAATAATGTGAAGAGTGCAGATTTTACTTGAAAGAGTGCATCGAGCGTTTTTGCGCTAAAAGATGAACGGGGCTAAGTGATTTGCCGAATCTGTAGGATTTCAAAATACATCGACAGGGATATTTGAATTCTTTGTCCACTCTTTCAGTATTTTCCAAAAAACAGATAGAGAATATATATCAAAAAAAGGTCTAATGGTTAGAATCATTTTTCCCATTGCTATTTGATACATTTCGGTCATTAACAATAGTGAATTAGGTGGAAGTGCAGAAAGAGAGGGATTCAAACCCTCGATAAACAAAAGCCTACCTACGGTAGACTAAATTTATAGTTCACAGACGGCCGGGAAAACTTGCACAGAAACAATGGATGGATAAAAACAGGACTGACATTATTTTACTTCGCTAGTAGTAGTAGATGCATGTTGCTGCTGCTGTGGTAGATACATTATTTGCATACGTGGAAGCGGCAAGGGAAGCAAACACAAGTGAAAATCCACCAGTTTAGCAGTCCAAACATCAGGCAAGGGAAGCAAACACCAGTGAAAAGCAAGGATGTCATTTGTTGAAGCATTTACATTTGCCATGAAGAATTTACCAATACTGCAGAGGCTGGAGTCTGTCAAAACTTGAATTTACATAAACCCAGCTTTATATATTTAAGTTCCTGCATAACAACTATCATCTCTGTTTATATCTTACAGTATGTACACAAATATGAACTCCACAAGCAAAAGAACTCTGAATCTGACATAGAAGCTGCTATCAAACAAACCACAGGCTTCTGGTATTATTACATGTGGGTCCTCCAATCACCGTTTGTTCCCGACCAGTTCTGATATGGTTTCCATCCGGATAATAATACTCTCAAGCAAAGAATAATGGGAATGGTATGCAAAGACCATTGTATTCAGTACCCGAACTGAGCATCACTTCAAAGTTGGCTGTCATTGGATTTTATTTGCACTACTTCTCCATTTCTATATCATACGATGAAAGCAGCTGCCTCTGCATCAAGAATAAACTATCAATTTGAGATGAAGACTAGCAAATAATTATTCCTCTGAAAGATAAGAGAAGAGGGGGGAAATGTGCAAGACAAGTAACAATACACCTGTAGGGGGATGACCTTTATATGCATCACTTTTCCCATATGAAACTAATACATCTAATACAACATCCTAACACTTCCCTGAACCCGAACACAGATTTCTTTTAAATCAAGCAAATTTAAAAAAAGCTTATATAGTGATAGAATATTGATGGAAAAGTCACTGGTGCTACTGGTTAATGACAGCACTCTGGGCTGGAGTGATACCAGAAAAGTTTCTACAGTGGTAATTGGAATATTGACGGTAAAGTCACCAGGAGGTTCATGCTCCTGGAACAAGTCATCAGAAGGAAGTGCAAGTCCCAAGACAAGTGTGAATATGTTGGATAGTAACGAGACATGGTGCTGTAGGAACGAGAAAATGACCAAAATGGTTCTTAATGTATGGGAGTTGAATAGATAGTTGTGTGGCTATAAATTATCTCATTTCGGGTAAAATGGAAAGTTTAAAGTTGAATTATTACTAAATATAACAAAAAAAGTGTCATTCTTTTTTGGACTAGCTAAAAAGGAAGAGTAGTGCATAAATTGGGACAGAGGAAGTGCCACTTAACGTATGCAAAAATTGAAAACCTTTGATTCTAAATTATAGAACTGCAGACTCTTCTCCAAAATTCGGTTGAACTTAACTGTGAAAATCACGCTTCACAATGACCAGAAAAGGCTGAAACAGTTAAATCTAAAGAGGGCGCATTAACATAATAAATTATTGATCAGTCATCAGAGCTGTGGTGCTGTCAAAACAATCACCAGAAAAAAGCTGAAACAGAAAATCAAATCTACTGGAACAGGGAAAGAATGAAACTTTTTGACTGAGTGGTCTACAAATACAGCATACAGCAGCTTGTCAGTAAACGGAAACGACTCAAATCTCCACCGAGATTATAGAGGTCTTCTACCAAGTGAGAAGGAAGAGATTCCGAGAATGTGAGACGAGTGTCTTTATGCCTAGAAATTCTTAAAGATGATTTATGCAATACAAGTATACTTTACTCTGACATGGAACAATATAGCTATCCTAAGATTCTAATATTCCAAAATTCTACCAATTCCCTCTCCCCAATCTCAAAAACCAACCTCCGCTCTCCAGCCTCCCCAACTATCTAACCTCTAAATCCGTGCTCTTTGCCCTCCTGGGTCAGCACCAAGAGGCAAAAGCAGAACTGCAGATTTCACTAATTTCAGACAAACCACGCCAAATGGCAAAAGAACCAGCAGAAGCTATATCCAACCAAAAGCTTGGGTAAACATTTAAAAGCCATCAGAAATCAGAATGCAAAAATCATAATGTACTTACATGATGCTCAAAATCAGGGTTCGTAAGGTTGATAGAGAGGTTTCTCATCAGCAACAACACCTGCACAAGAATCGAGCAGAAAATTTATCTAAATCCCGAATTAAATGCTTGAGGCACCAACTCCAACGAGGAGCATACGACTAATCTCTTTTAGATGGTAAACATGATTTAAGATAACTGAAAACATATACCTACATGTGTATGATGAATTTAAGGGCAAAGACCTGGGTGGGGTATGGGAAGGGATCAGCGTAGTGTGAATTTAGTTATCGGGTGCATTCTATAGTTGAAGACATCCTTTATTGCCATATGCACTGATGCAAATTCGAATTACCAAATTCAAGTGTTGCTAAATTTCTATTCTTCCTTCAAAGAGTAGCATCCAGATTGAATGCCCACAGGCCACATACACGTTAACAACACACTATAGCAAGTATTCACTAAGAAAATGAAAATTGAACATTATATTTTGTGACAATCATAAATTCACCACTCCTACCTTTTGCCGGGAAAGAGCTGGCACTGGCAGGGATATAAAGGAGTAAAGTCAACCCCAATATCCTTCTCTCCGTTATCTATCTAAAGAGAGGAATTACTCATAGGAATTTGAAGAAATTCCCAACCCATCCCTTCCCTTCCTAAGTCAATGCCAGGAAGTAGACATTAAAATTTGATGAGAAAGGCTTTCGTTGACTAGAGGATGAGAACAAATCCTCCGTGTATGCAGTGGCATAGAAATGGGAAGAATTAGTCCTCAAGAAAATACAGTAATTAAAGATCAGAAGGACCCCTCTTTACAGAAGCTTTATCTTTGAAAGTACTCCTGAAGACAAAGTTCAAGTTGTATAGGCAAACAAGACGACAAGAAAGAGGATTAAGCCACAGGATAATGAAACAGCACAGAATAGAGTGTATACCGTCTCGACATCAATGCGGTCCATTTTTTTCAATTTCTGCAAGTGTCCAGTAACAGCAGGGTCAAATACACTGCCGATGAAATTGTATACTTGAGCAAAGTCTGGCAAAACTGCAGATACAAAAAAAATTTACAGCAGCATTAGCGTAGTAAATATCAAACTAAAGCACCATCTCTATTTAAAATAAAATCTAAATCAGAAGAGAATTTTGATTCTATTTACGGAAAAAAAAAACTTTAATTCTGCAGAATGACAGCGATACTATCAGTGAATAGAGCGAAGGATAACATGGCATAGAGTAAACCAGATCTAGATCTAGCTAGCATCAAATCAGGCTATTCCAAGAAGTCATCAAATGCAGAAAGTATCATAGCTGCAGATAAAATGTTTTTTTTTTTAAAAAATGCAAAGAAAAAGAACAACCGGAAGTCATATTTGGCCATCCAAAGATAAATCCCCAACATTGGAGAAATTCTGGACAAAAACTGCAAACTACAGTTCAAGAAAAACTATACGTTTCACCAACAATAATTAATTATCACATGATTTTCTGGATCACAATTGACGAGGCACAGATTCATCGAACATAATCAGAAACACACGTAAGGACGGATAAAAAGCAGCATGTCGTCTTGCTCATTCAGAGGTCAGAATAATAATGAGGACTCAGCAACATTATCAAAAAAATGAGGACTTTGCAACTGCAGATTTTTATCAATCAACAAGAGATTAAGCCCTGTGATTTTCACAAACAAAATGGAGGGAAAGGTTACAGGCTGGAACAAAACGAAGCCAGTCCACTGGATAAAAGAGAAGGCGCTCTTCAATGGGCCAAGGAAAAGAGGATAGGATGGTGATAACTTATGTAAACTAGATACAGAGAATATAGCTTAGTTAATTTGACAGTGCAAGCATAATGACACTGATTGAAGCTGAGAACTTGAAGAAGAGGTTTATAAGAAGGGAGATGAAGATATTCTGTATCTCGACTACAATTGGAATCAGGATTAATTGCAACTCGGCAAGGTGACTAGTTTTAAGATCTACTGTACAGCTTTATCACCCTTCGCAGGAATTAGACTAGTGGCGGTGCCTAACAATAGTGGTTGGTGAACAGAACAAGACTAGTCCAATCGCATACTGATTACTTACCAAGAGTTTCAGCAATTAGATCTTGATTTTTAAGAAAAGTGAACTCTTTTGACTCAACAGGATTGAGATTTCAAAGCTGGAAAAAGATTGCAAATAATTTAACAAGAGAAAAGGAAAAACGCAAGGCAAATCCAACTTCTGGGATGATCTTATCATATGGAAAGATGCTGCTTAACTTCATTTTCTTCCAAGTGTGTCTGTGCTTGTCTTGTCACATATATAAAGGTCAATCTACCTTTAGGACTTTATCCCATCTCTTTTACTTTCCAATTTGCAATATTTTGGCCAAGTTAAGAACTTAGTGCTACAAGTAGGAGTCTTGGGAAACAAGCTTCGATAGAAATTGTTGAGAGAAACATTGTCAAAGTTCTGTGTACAGCTTGTCGTCTAAGCTCCCACTTGGTCACCAAGTAACTCTCCTCTAAAAGCCATATGTATCAAAATGTTTTTTATCAACCTTGACCCTTTTCAGTAAAAAGAAATTGAATGTGTGTTGTGAAGGTCTCAAAGCAAATCCGCCTTTCTTCTTCCTTTATGCATTGGAACAATGGAATTGACCATCATAAACATAGTTCACATGCTTTATTACTTTTAAGTTTGGTGTAAATTAGTACTAGTTCAAATCTGTGATGTGCACCTAATTCACATATCACGCGCCCGCTCTTACCAATTACAACCAGACCAAAGCCTGGGTGCAGAACCATAATGGTACGTTATTGTAGGATAATAGTTTCACAGCCCAAATTGTTGTCTAATTTCAAGTCTAAAAGTCAAAATGATAGGCATCCCCAGAATATCGACTTACCTCTCATTGAGGGTACTTGAGTCCGCTCCATCACCTTAACTGTTGATTTTGATCTTGGAGTGCTTTCATTACTACTGCAGCAACGGTTATTGGTGACTGGCTGACCTGTTTCTCTCACGTTATCTGTCAGAAGAACAGTTAATTACTTCAGTTCAAAGCCCAAGATGCCATAGAAGTGAGATTACAGTATCTAACCAAAAGAGAACCCGTAATAACTAAACCTTTCTTCATTTGCGACAAACTAACTGGTGGCACAGAGTTGTCAGTCCATGAAGGCACAGACACAACAGTAGCTGGATTGCTAGGTAACAAAGAAGAATCAGGCCTTTTTACAATTCCAGGTTCCGGTAATGGAAGGGAAGCTTGAAAAGATGTAGGCACCGGTGAGACAGCTGGAGCTGCTGAGATTTCAGAAAGCAAATATAATTATTTCCATGTATAGCTGATGTTAATAAAATTAAACCACAAAAAATAATTCTTACCACTTTTTGTGGCTTTCTGTGGGTAGGGATGAGCAGCTTTTCTTTTTGGCCGAGGAGGAGGAAGATGTTCATTGGTTCCACTTTTCTGGACTTTCAGAAAATATTTTTGAGCATGGCTACGTATCTGCAAAAGTGATCAAACTTTTTAAGACACCTCTGGGCACATCTCCAAAGATTGATGTATAACCAAATAAAAGTAATCCATTTGGTTCAGTTCTGCTCTATTTGTTTTTGGTTTATGATGTGCATAGCACACGCCACCGGATTCAGTTGTGTGATTTGATTTTTTCAGTTTGGGCCGTGAATCAAGCTTTTGTTAGGGCCTCGTATTTTGGTTATTGAGATTCTAATTAATTAATAAACAAAATGATCAATTTAAGTTTGAATGGCTATTGGGTAACAGTGCAACATATAGTTGGCTTCCTTGACGAAGGTGCAACCTGTGTTTCTGCAAAATATAAACGTTTCATCTGAATACCCTGCTTCTCAAAAAATAACAAATAGAACGAAAGCTATGCCCAACTTCATAGCTTCTCCAATGGATCAAAGTTAAAATATCGATACAGACATGGCAGGAAAACTAATGGAAATAGAAGGGAGGGCAAAAGAAATACGTGACTGAGTGAGAGAGATAAAAATCAATTGGATCTTGTCCCAGCCTAGGGAAGAAAAATAAATAAATAAAACAGAGGAAAAAGACGCAAAAAGAGACATAATAAAACTTCATCTACTGGCCTTTTACTTGTGCCATTTGGACAAGACAGAAAATCGATTTACATAGACGGGTGAACAGTAAATATCGTCAGATATAAAAGCAGATGAATAGCTGGTAGGTTCTGAAATACCAGGCCTTTGTTGGTGGCAGTTTGGAGAGCTAAAGAAATGAGAAATCTGCTCTTCATGATACATCTGATCTGCTCATTCTAACAATAAATCTAGCCTCCTTCGGACGATATGAACAAATTGAAGCCATAGGGAGAAACTGGAAGAAAAAACAAAGGGATGGAAAAGAATGGCTCACCAAGATAGGAGAGTAAGTAGAAGTGGACCCTAACTCTCCCATACACCCATAACTTTTGCTTTTCGGTTTGAAAATTGAATTACAAAACGAACCAAATAATCCAAAAGTTCTGGTGTAGTCAGTTCCCCGACTTAAACCAAATAAAGCACATTTCAGAAGCTTATATTAGCATAAGTTACTTTACTACTTTGCGTTTTTCAAGTAAACACAGTCAAAGGCCATAAAGACTTTAGCAAGTGTTTTTTACTAGACCTAACAATGACTTTTACTTTCTCAAAAGAAAGTCTTCTCTAACAGTGAAATGCCCCAGAAAGGTTGCAATAAGAGAGAGAACGCCTCTAAAGAAAAAATGCGACATAATAGGTCAGAATTTGTTCTCTCGCTCCTTGCTTACTAGACCAGTAGAGGAAGCCGAAAATTTCCGATGTGGATTGAAAAGGAAGCTGGAGATGGACATAGATCCTTCTGCCTATAGGAGTGTTGGAAATATTGCAATGTTTTTATGTACTTCTTATTTCCCGATCATTATATAATCCTGATGATAAGTGACTCCACCCGCAGAATAGAAAATCAAAACCAATTCAAACTTCAAATCAGACAAACGCTCTTGCCACAAGTATAAGGATATGCACGGAGATCCTAATCCTAAGCAGTTACAAGTACTCGAAACAACAAAAATGGCTCTTTAGTCACTTTGCTATCCGTTTTACCCACGAAAACTAGCAATTTCAGGGATGATAGTTGATCATGTGTGCCATCAACTCCCTAGTACTCATACCTATAATGACATTCCCACATGCTTATCTTTGTGACACAAACCCCAATCTCATGGGATTTTTCCACAAGGTTATTCCTCAGTTGTCGACTATATGCCATGTTATATTCGCAAATCTATCAATTAGGCAAGAAATAGTTAACTCGGAGGCAGTTGCTTGTTAGTCAGTTGTCATATAATAGAGAGAGAAACCTGAATTTGCAAAATAAAATGATGGTTCAGAGAAAAGAATAGGTGGTTAATAAGTTGTGCACATTCTAGGCTAAACTTAATATTACCTGAATAACAGTTTTTGATCCGACAAATGCTTCAATCTTTTTCCAGTCACGGTCAAAGCTGTATGTTAACAAAATGAGTAATCAGTAATAAGAAAAATGTTAACTCAAGGAGACGTCTTAATGTTCCTTTATTCTAGAACTGAACACAGTGGCAATAAGCAAAGTGATCACATTCACTAAAATGAAGCTATTTCTTCAGCAGATTGAGACCAACAACTTCCAATACAACTTTGAGATATAACAAACGGTAAGTATAGAACATCCCTTAAACCACTAACTGTTCTTGAAAACATATAATATAGTGGAAAATTGGCCGACCCCACTAAATTTGGGATTTAGGGGTAGTTGATATATACACTAATGAATTAACACAAGATGCGAAAGAAACAACTTGTTAATTTGTATAACAGCAAATCCCAGAACTCCTTAATTTCATTCGCGAGCAATCTAGTTAACCTAGAAGTAGACGAGCAACGACAACGATTCGAAATTCACAAAAACAATCCTCCCATCTTACAACACATATACCAACTCAAATTAAACCTTCAGACCTAAACCGTAGTAAGTAAAATCAATGAATTAGAAGTAGAAACTATTCCAAAATTCTGAACTCACAGCTGAAGAGCTTCGAGGAACTTATCGTGCTCGGGATCGGTCCAGCTTTCTCTAGACTTGGTAATAGTGTAGGGTTTCCGAATTTTCTTTGACGGGTCATCGGAAGGTGACAACGGGTTGGATGTGGACGGCGTTGCGGCGGCAGAAGCGGTGGCGGTTGCATTGGAGAAGGAGCCGAGATTAGGAAGGGCCATGACCATCCGATTCAAGTAGAAAAAAATGTGGGTGGGTTTGGGTTCATGTGATGTATTAGGCGTCTGCCAAACTGCCAAACATAAAATGTTGATTTCTTTCAACTTCCGTTTTTTTTCTTTATCCTCTTTTTTATTTTATATGTATAAATATTTTTCTTTTTATCTTTTGGCAAACAAAACAAATACATGAAACCCAAATTGAATTATTAGCTAATAAAAAAGTAACTAATAGGTGTAGAAAGATATTATCAAATGGTGAAATAGATTTTAAAAGTAAGTGATTATACATATTTGGAGAAATGTTGAAATAGATAATAAATTGTTATATACTTAATAGATAGTGTTAGATAAGCTTTTAGCTTGTGGTGGGTGTCTATTACTCTAGACATAAATCCTCCACAGATTGATATTTAGGTGTAGATATTACTTCTTCTTTTTTTGTTCTTTCAAATAAAGAAAAATGATTGTAGTTTTTCTATTTGGAATCATGTTAGTGTTAAGGTTTTACTCTGATTCTCTTATCTTATTTGAGTTTTATTTTCCTTTTAAAGAAAAGTCAAAGTATTACTATAAATGTTTTAACTTTTCTGTAACACCCTAAAAATTTCTAAGCTAACGTCCGAACCATTCTTCATTTGCATGTAAAATCGTATCGGGTGATTCTTAAATTATTCATAAGTGTAAAGGTCATTTCTTTGGTGTTCGAATAGATTTGGATATGACTTAAAGTCACAAGAACCCCCTAGCACAAAGTTGAGTTGAAAGCTTCATTACCGATTAAGTTTTGACATAAGATTCTATTTAGGTTAACTTCAAACGATCATATCTCCCAGCGCATAATGAATTAGGTGGCCTATGGCCTACCAAATTAAAGGTCTTTGAGTCCTCTTTTCAACGCCACCAAGTTTGCCTCATTTCATGTTCGGAGTAAAAGTTATGATCGTTTTATCAGAGACTGTCATATCAGAGTTTTATGAGTTTGTGAATGACGGCTCCAACTGACGGACCGTAGGTTGAACGACGACCCGCCTTGTCAAATCGTCGGTAGAGTACTGGGAGTCAACTTTTGGGACCCAAATCCTACGGATCCAACCAACAGGCCGTAAGAACTACTACGGGCCGTCGTTTGAACCCATAAATAGACTTTTGAGCCTTAAAAATTCAATATCAATTCCACGAATGGGATCTAAGGTCCGTAGATCAAACCACAAACCGTAGCTAGTCTCGTGGACAGTTTTCGCCAGTTTTTAAAGAGGAGCAGTTCAGTCTTTTTCCACCCCTTCTAAGCCTAAACCACGACCCTTTTCACCTAATTAAGGGTCTAAGCAGTGTTAAAATATTATTTTACGTTCTTTAACAATTCAAAGACTTAGAGCAAGGATTCAAGAGGAGAAAAGCTAGGGTTTTCTAACGTTCTTCGAATTTCATCGATTTCACCAAGAACTTCGTTCTTCCCAGGTATGTAAGGTTATTCATAGTGTTGGACTAGTTCATCCTCAGGTCCTACATCTAAATTCAGTCAGTAAGAGTTAAATTTCGTATTCTACTCAAAGATCCATGAAATTCTAAATTCGAATTGTATTCTTATTTTGAGTTCCGATTTCATAATTATGAGATTATTGGGTTGTTGTTCATGCTTTTATTTCACATGAACCCTAGTAGATGATATTTTGTTGAAAGTCTTTGTGCATTTATGTCCGTGCATTGATTTTGAATTTTTAAAGTTAGTTCAAGAGTATTTTTAAAGTATTTTTTTAGAAGAGTTTAAGGGAACACAAATGGTTCTAAAATTACTATTTTCACATTGAGAAAAGAACTATTATTTTAAGAAGAGCATAAACAGTTTTCAAGAGTATTTCAGCCAGATAAAGAGACGTCCAGTTACCCCTTAAAGAAAGTATTATTTTTCACATAGAAAAGAGAGTACTATTTTCAGAAAAGTATAAAGAGTTTTCAGAGTATTTCAGACAGATTCAATACAACTTCAGTTACTTCTTAAAGAGGCCTTTTGAGAAATTATCTCAACCTAGAGAGTACTTTTACATGAGTATTCAGTTATATTTTGGGAGTAGAATTGAGCACCGATTTGGGATAAGAGTTCAGATAACTCAAACTCCATAACCTACGCCCCCAGTGTAGATAGGATTGTACCGTAAGACGTGCGACTCCTCACCTGCCTCAAGAAGGCTTTTTAGTGGATCCAGCAGTTCAGTTGCATTCTATACTCTGGCAAGGTATAGGGCAGCTCTGGCAACGTGGGTAAGACATTGTATCATCATGAGGCTCATAGTAATGGTTGTCGGTTAGAGAAACTCCCCAATAAAGTAAAGTAAAGTAAATTATATTTTTATTTATATATTTAGTTCAGTATTTACTATTATTGCATTCTTATAGTAAGAGCTTAAATGATTTTCATCATGACTTATACTATACTTCAGTTGAGTACTTTCAGTCCTTCAGTTCGATATTTACTATTATTGCATCCCTACAAAAAGAGTTTAAATGATTTTCATCATGATTTACACTATACTTCAGTTGAGTTACTTTTAGTCTTTCAGTTCAGCTATTTATTTTATTCAGCCCTATTACATACTCGTACATTCAATGTACTGATGTTATTCGACATGTATCATGAAATAATGCAAATTTAGGTACATAGGATCATCAACGGGCGTTTTGTTGAGATCATATCATTCGCTCGTCAGCTTTTGGTGAGGCCTCCTTGCTTTCGGAGGACTCCAATTTTATGATTTGTTAGTAGTAGTGTTTTGAGGTGTCGTGGGTCTTGTTGCGACACCTATCTTTATACAATAGATGCTTCATAGATAGACAGTTTTGGAGAGTCTTTTAGTTTAAGAGGTTTTCTATAAAACTTATGTTTAATACTCAGTATATTCAGAGAGTTTTGAGATTTAATACAATGTTGATTTAGTATTTATTTCAGTTTGATACTTGTGTTTGCTTGAGTTAGTCTTCCGTTTGTAGTCAGTGAGGATGAGGGTTTGCTTGGGGACCAGCAATGGTTCTCGAATGCCGGTCACGTCTAGATAGGCTCGGGTCGTGACATTTTCCCGAAAGGAAAGTATAATTTTCTTCCATATTTTAGGTTATTCCTTCCTTGGAGGAAAAGTTTGGAACTCTATAAATTGAAATCCCCTCTTCTCGTATCATAACACAATAGGATCTACAATGTAGACGTTTAAGAGTTTTGTTTATGGGGAGATTTTCTCTCAATAGTTTCATGTTTCTTTTATATTAGTTTTTAAATATGTAGGTCAATTGGTTAAACCATATAATAATATGATGCTTCTTAGTATAGTTTTATGTGTCATCTAATTTATCACCAACATGGTTTGCAATTGTAATTTTTCGCATGACGTCATGGTTACTTTCGAACCCAACAGTTAGGTCCAATTCTTATTATTTTGACTGGATTATTCCTAACTGCATAATTACAATGCAGTCATGTCGATCATTTGAACCTTTGATTAATTAACATATCTTTTTTTCATTGACCTCCTCTCCTCACGACAGGGACAACTTCCTGGACAGCAAAATAGGGGTGATTTCCCATTATTTTCTGACATGTCTATCATTATTTTAGGGAAATCTTATCCCCTGAACTTCTTACATAACCTGCACGGTTTATGTCATGCTTATGACAACCTTTTGTATGCTTGTATAGCATTATAAATAGAAGCACAAGAGTTCACATTGTACACACTTGAGAATATTTTGAACACTTGAAATAATAAGAAAAACTCTCATCTCTTACCTCTTTATTTTGATGCTTTCATCTGTTGATAATTATATTAACTCTTTTTGGTTGATTTTACTACACTTATCAGTCTGGCCAAATTTTTGTTGATGCTATGCTTTGCTAAATCCTGTCATTTTTGTTGTGATCTCTTTTATCAATTTGTTGAGGGTAAATCTTGATGAATTTTTGTTTATTATACTAATAGTTAAGAGTAGGACAAGGGATTCAAGTTTCATCATATCAAGAGGATAAGATATTGAGTTAATGTTTAAATGCATCATGATGATAAGATATTGAGTTCAAGTCTTATCGATTTATGGCCTAAGACACTTTTATATGGGTAAGACATTGGTGTTAACTCCAAATGCACCATAGTGATGGTATAATGCTGAACAAGGCAAAATAATGTACTTTTGTTGAAAAATCATGAAACTCGTTTTTCTGAATTTGTTTCATTCCATGAAGTAAATGTGGTAACAGTACATGACAAGTGTGAAAGATGACAAAATAATTATTGTGGTTAAGTGTATAAACGTAGGCGTTACAAAGGACAAATAACCCTAATCATCTTTGTGATAATTAAAAGGGAGAACATTATAGGTTCTCAAAATGGTCCTTCAAAAGGTGAAGGTAATTATTGTGATTTGGTATGAAAGGTCATTTGATATACAATTTTCGCGTACTTAATTTGATAAATATTTTTTTAAAATTAAATGTTCACATAACCGTATATATCTTCAATTGAACTCTGAGGAGTTACATGTTATATTTATCATGTAGATACTAAAGAAAATAAATCCATAGTAGGGCTACATGTATACATATCATATATATTGATGTATGCTTAGTAAGATAAAAATAAGTAATTGATAATAACACTAGTTATACGATTCATGAGTTGCAAAAGATTTCTCACTTTGATGTAATAGATTCAAACGATGAGTTGCTTATTACAGACTTCTACATATAAGATGAGAGTATAATCTACTTTATAATATGGGGAGAGTATTTATAGAGTCACTACGTGCAATACTATTATGTATACAGAATTCAGATAGACTCAGCTGAAACTTTCCATCATGAATTTCCTTACTATACAAGCATACAAGTAGACCACAAATTAAAGGAGCCCTGGAGGCATACCTAAAGTCAAACCTCAATATACATACTATGACATTTCCCACATAATTATTATGGTTGATTACAAATGTCATACAAGTGTCGCCAAT
Organism: Solanum appendiculatum; assembly: GCA_018342035.1. Classification (NCBI taxonomy): domain Eukaryota; kingdom Viridiplantae; phylum Streptophyta; class Magnoliopsida; order Solanales; family Solanaceae; genus Solanum; species Solanum appendiculatum. The sequence continues at coordinate 1,350,512 of JAGDQO010000378.1, read as the reverse complement.
CGCCTACAATAGGTCATCATGATTTTTTGACAATTAATATACCAAAAGAAGAAAATAAGTTATATAAAGAAGTAAAGATATCATCGAAGTAAATTTTAAGTACTATATGTATAAATAAATTATGCATATGACGTTATGTGAGGACCGTTGAGGTTGGTCACAGTTTTAGTTTCAGATTATATCTTCAAAATATATATGCTTTAACTAACTCATCTTTGATATATGATTCATTTAAGCATTCTTACATGTCTACTTGTTATTCAGACTACATGTATATATCCTATAATGTGTATGTTGGAGCTCTGTCCTGATGGACCTAATGGAACCTTCAGTATTTATGTTTCAATATATGTATATATACATGTGTTGGTATATATATTCCGTTGCTTATTAGTTACAATTTTAACATGAGTTTAGTATATGTTTAGGAGGTACTCGTATGGATATTAGATGTGTCCGAGTAAGCATGACATTCACGTCTAAACACAATTTTAATATTCAAATACAATTTTTTAATATCAAATACTAATTTTTTTAATAATAGTCAATTCATGTCCGAACGCATACTTCGCTTGAGAGTACGATACTTACGAGAAGGTGATTATAATAACATGTAATGTTGGTGAATTTTCTGTCGGGAGGGAATTGTTAGTTATGTGAGAGAGATGGTTTTTTTTTTTTTTTTTGAATTTGTAATGAAAATAGGTCTCTCTTAGTAGCTTTATTGTATTTTGTATTTTTGCAATTTAAATTGTGCACTTATGTAAATGATATCTCGAATTACGAAAATGATGGTAGCATGGGCGAGGTTACCCTTTGTCCAGTAGAATTAATTAGTACCATTCGTCAAAAAATTACAATATATTAACAAGTTAAATTATTTTTTATATATATTATATATTTAATCTCCTTTGTTTTTTTTATGTGTTTCATTGTTTATATTTTAATTAGGGCATCTAACATAAATCCCACTACTTTAGATCCTAATTACTAGAATTTCCGATAGTTTGTAATATTACTTTTTATACCATATTTTGGCCTCGAGATACATGTATCATTAATGGCGAGATACATGTATCCAACAGTTTTAAAAGCCGAAATACACAATTTATTAATTTGAATTAAAGGGGTGTAACTTATTTCCTTAATTAAAGGATTAATTGTTGACTAATTAACAACCCAACAGATTTACAGGATCCTTGAATATCAACTCTAATAAGTTTTCCTAAAATAACGAAATCATAAACTCAAGTAATTCTGTTATTGTACTCTTCATCTTCTTCATCGGTTCCTTCCTTTGTATGTGAAAGTTTCGAGTTTTTTTTTCCAAATGGTCAATCATAGTATTGTTGAGGCATTTCTTTACAATTGTCCGCCTGAATCCTACGCCAACTTCTAAAAGGTGGATGATGCATCTCGCCATTAATGATACATGTATCTCGTAGCCTAATTTGTAAAAGTTTATACAATTGAACTTTAGAGAAATATGAACTCTATCTCAGATACGTGTATCAATATGTATCTCAGCTTTAAAAAATGTTGGATACATGTATCTCGCCAGTCGCCAGTAATGATACATGTATCTCGAGCATGTATCTTGCAACCTAATTTGTAAAAGTTTATACAATCGAACTTTAGAGAAATACGAACTTTAAAGAAATATGTATCTAATATTAATTTGATGTATCAAATATCAATTTCATACGTTATATCCAAAAACATGTATCTCGAATGCATCGTAAGCAGATACATATATCCAAAAACATGTATCTCGTCCTTCTTCTTGTTCTAGTCAAATTTCTTACTCATCTTCGCTTGTTGGCAATACAAAACCATCAAGTATCGATTAGCGATATTGAAGCTAAAGAGATCATCGGCGATGATTTTCGCATCATACATATCCTCATAGACGATGAAAGAAGTTCCACGTGTATCCTTAGTTGTGTCAATACAAATCTGTCTTATAGCACCGTACTTGCCAAAGATATTGTACATCTCCTCGCTCATGATGTTCAGCGGAAGGTTTCGGATGTATAGTACCCTGTTAATCTTCGGCAGTAGCCGGGTATTGCCCTTTCGAAGACTTATCGTCGCCATAGTTTCGCCGGAATAAGAGAGAAAAGGTTTAGCCTCTTTTACTTAATAGTTTCACCGGAAGATGAGCAAGAATCACTTTTGATATTAAGAGGATGAAGGAAGGGAGATAAATGGTGGAGGACGTGAGGGATTAGAGATATTATTGGAGTAGAGGATTGGCAGAGGAAAACCATTGATGAGAGAGAAAAATTATTAATTCTAATTGGACCATTAATTTTGATATTTAAATGTAAAGTTAATTAATCAGTCCTAGTTTTAAGGGATTTGTTTATCTAATTGTATCTTTTAAAATATATGGTATAAAATATTTAAAAGTAGTAATATATGTACTTGTTTAAAAGTAGAGGTAAATTTAGTATATATGATAGCAACGTATGTCTAATTAGGTACTTTTCCCTTTATAGTATAAAATTCAAAATTCATCACTACATGCGAGCCATTTCCTTCTTTCAATAACGGGGGTGGAAACAAATTATTTTTGTTTATATAAAATTAATTGAACAAAGAAAATATTAGAAATAGAAGATTAGTCAGAACACAAAATTTTAATTTTAATGATAAATATACTAAAGAAATTGTTAAGGAGGTAAGATAAGATTATAAATTACAAAAAAAAATGTTGAAATTATTCCATTAGAAAATTAGAAAATACAAGCAAAATTGTAAATTTAGAACAAATAAATATAAAATAATGTAGGGCAGAGGAGATTGTTTCTTTTTCATTTCCAAGTGTCTCATAATGTATAAGGTAGAACACTTTATTTGATGAAAAATTATTCACCAATTACAAATGTTACGCTTAATATTATAATTACTCTCTAATAAAGGAGAATAATCACAACTCTCCATCAACATGACTGTTTGCTACCGTATATATATTGACACCTCTATTTTAATACAAGTTGAAGGTTTAGTCTAGTGGTTAAGGAATTGTAAAAATTTGTTGAGATCGCATGTTTTAGCCCTAATAACTTCATATTTATGTTTGTACTACAATCATTGATACCGCTGAATAAAAATCATGGCTCCATCACTAACGATCTGAATCTATCAAGGTATTTTTTATTTATAATGAATTGAAGCAATTCTATTGGCTAAGAAATGAAGTTGTGTGTATAGCTCCTTAAAATTTCTTTTGACTTTATTGACTTATATTTCCTTTGCTTACATCATAATGTGCTTATATGTCAGAGATGCCACTTACGCTCTCTTTGGAAAACCATCTGGTAATTGAAATCGGTGTAATTATTAGGATACTAATTATCAGCCTAATAATTATACAATCTAATACTTACATTGACCTATTTGTTTGTCATACTTAATTACAACTATATTATTTGGTTGCACAATTGCAATCATAAGATTATGTTAAATTTTAAAAATAAATGTTAATCATTTAAAATTTATATTAGACAAATAAGGAACTTTATAAATTATACTAAATTAAATATTTAAGATATATATTCTCTTTTGAAAATATATTAATTAATAAACATATGTTCTTAATTAATATTATAAAAAAATAATTGATTTATATTTTTCAAATTGGTATATTTCAATTGAATTAATCATAAAAACTAAAAGTACAAGATTTCTATGAACATCATGAAATGCATGTTTGACAAAAAGATTAATATAATAAATAAAATGTCATAAGTTATAAAAATATTTGACAAAAAGATAATGTATCAAGTTTAACTAAAAAATAAATGACTTGCAATGTGAAATCTCAAGTCAATAATACTAAAACAAATGAAACTGAAAATATAACATAAGTTTTAAATTCAAAATAAAATATTCAACATAATACTCTTATGTCAAATTTCAACATAACATACATAAATATGCACTTTTTTTAAAAAAAAAAGAAAAGAAAAACGTAAGTCTATAACCTTATTCAACAATGAATTCTACTTTGATTTAAAAATTAGAATACTAACAAAGTTATGCTAATGATAAAAATAAACATGGCATAAAAAAATAGACAATACGAAAAATTACATGAAATCACATGAAGTAAATGTTAAGAATGAGAAGTAAATGAAATATAAATAGTATAACATAAAAAAGAATTTTTAGAAATTTTTAGAATAATAAAAATAAAAAGAATTTAAAATATAGAAATAAAAAATAGATTAAAGCGGAAATGAAAATAGAAATAAAAAGAAAAAATTTAAAAATAATCAACTTGTAATTATACCATGTATTTACTAGCAATTCATAGTCTCTCCCTGAGAATTGAACCAAATTACCTACTAACCAAGTAATTACCTAACAACCAAACACGGCGGATAGATACTTTATTACACCAAATACAATTATCATAGTGGCTTTCCAAATAGGCCTTTATTGTGGACCCCACCTTGCTATTTTCCTTTTTTTGGGGGGACTTAAAAAAAACACGTTTAACATAGACTCTTTCCCTCTACCTGACTCTTTTTTTTTTGGGTAAAAGTATTTTTTTGGTGGGCAAGTTTACATTTTCTAACACTTGAATATTTTTCTTCTCAACAATTTTTTCACACTATTGAATTTGTGAATTTTTTACAATTGATCTTGTAAAAGTTTGTTTTGAATTTTAGCTTCCACGTAACAATTAGGATCAACAAAATTGTAATATCTTTTTTAGGTGATATTTCATCTAACATGAACTAAAGTAAAGAGTGGTCTAAACTCTAAAAGAAAACATAAATGAAAATAATTTTTCTTTTAAGATGAAGAGAAAACTCTAATCCTTGTACTTTCTTCGTCACAAAATAAGTGACATTTTAGCAGAAATCGCTTCCATTAAGAAATTAATAAATATGAAGTGCTATTTATTAAACTACCTTTATTTAATAAATGTCTCTTGAATATTAAACACTATTAAGAAGATGGAGTATACAGACATAGTTGAAAAAACATACTAATTTTTGTCTTGAATTCCTAAGATAACACTCATTTTGGGACAATTTTTTTAAAACTAAGATAACATTTATTTTGAAATAAAGGGAGTAAAATTTACCATATTATTATAAGCACCGACTATTCTTAACTAGTTTTAATTAAATACATGTGCAAGTATACCATTCATTGAATAAATATCCAGAAAATGCGTTGGATCTCTATAACAAACAAGTATTCTTATTACGAATAACTTGGTTGGGCTAAACTAAGCACTAGTCACAAATCAAGTTAGGCTTTCACCAAACTTGTTGTTGGTTGTTGAGATATAAATACACGTTCAAGAAAATTAAATTAGCATGGAAAGGAAATTAAGAACCTTCTCCTCAAATTTCTCAGTCATTATACTTAAATCTTTAGGTTGAAATTAATATGATTTTTAGTGTTTTTGAGATTTTCAAAGGTTACGATGTGTGAATTGAAGAAGATTGTCAGATCTTTATTTATTCATGTAGAGAATGTAACGATCCTCATAGTCATTTTGTGAATTAAGTATTCTTGTTTTTGCATGTTACCTTTATCATGAATTTTATATGTGATTTATGATTTGTGAGGATGGATGAAACGATTTCGAAGATAATCAAATGAGTTCCGGATAAGATAGTCATTTTGAAAGTTGCAACTCTAGAAGCTTCATCAAAGTCAATGTTTTGGATTAAGAAGGTCGAATGGGAGTTGGGACGATTTCATTAGCTTCAGAAGGCGATTTATGACTTTGTTGGACCCTTCACATGAATTTTGAGGCACTTGGGAGTGTTTTGGAATTCTAGAAACTTGAAAAACTTAGAGTTAACCTCAATCAATATTCAGTCAAGACAACCTTAGATCAATGATTTGATAATTCTAACAAATTTGAAACATGCTTCCAAGCTAATTTGCATATTTGATTTGAATTTTTGACCAAACTAAGCCATTGTTTAAATCAATTCACCAAAGTAATACTTTTTTAATTTTTTTTACAAAATTAGTATAAACGTATTTCACAGTAACGTTTTAGGGTATTTTTATTTTAAAAATTCAACGGACAAAAACTGACGGAGCTCGCGACGTTAAATGAATAAACGTTACTCATAGTAACGTTTTACGCCTAATACGTTACTCTGAGTAACGTTTTATAATACGTTAATATTAGTAACGTTTTACACCTAAAACGTTACTCACAATAACGTTTTTTAAGAATCTAATCACGGGCCACCGAATCCAATCCTGCAGATTCAGAATGGAATCCTGCAAATTTAAAACGTTACTCGTAGTAACGTTTTCACCTAAAATGTTATTTACATATACGTTTCTTAAGAATCCAATCACGGGCCTTCGAATCCTGCAAATTTAGAATCTAATCCTGCAAATTTGCTATAAAATGTTACTCACAATAACGTTTTACCTTAAAAACGTGACTGTCAGTTACGACACTCTGTTAAAGTCATATTCCTCCATTTTTCAAACTGACCACATGTGATTATAAAATAAATCTTGTTGTATGGAATGTTCTGCATATTCCAACAATATTCAACAAAATTTTTACTTGTGTGGTCCATTGTTAAAATAATATTCACAAAACTTCATCAGGTATGAATTAAATAAGTCAAGTTAATATATCATATTATGTTAAATTCTTACTATAGCTTTAAAATTATTTTTCTAATTTATTAATATTATTTTTTAAAATGTCTTATTTTTATGTGTAGGATAAAGATGACGAACTTTGAACATAATGTGATGGTTGCTTTGTATTGGGGCGGTGAAATAATTACTAATATGAACGGATTCAGGTATACTGAATGTGCTAGAATGATTATTAGCATGTCTACCTCAACTAACTATGTTGAATTGGTTGGATTGTTGCATGAGAAAATGGGAACAAATAGTGAAAATATTCAAATGGATATTTCTGGAAAATCTCCATGTTCAATTCAAGGTAACAATACAAGGTTCATGGAGTTTAAAATTGAGAATGACCAATCTTTGTTACAATTCCTATTCATACCTCAAAAATTTACGGATAAGATTGATATAAATGTTTTGGAGATGTATGTGAAGACCAAATCAATAAATCAAAATGTTGGATTTCAAGTTAGTGGTCATCATGGTTATCACATGAATCTATTGGCTCAAAATTATGAATTTACCATGGTCAATCAACCTCATTTTGTAGAACCGATTGTTCAACCATCATTTCAACAATTGTCGATGCATGACCATCGATCATTTGATGAAGGCTCAAGTAGTCAAATGCATATTGATAATAGCCACAAGGAATATGAGACCAGGTAAAACAACAAATCTATATTTTACTGAATTTTAGTGTAACAATTTAATAAGATAATTTATATTGTTAGTATACAAAAATTATCTCTTATTAATAGAAGAAATAACTTTTTAGAGTATAAATTATCGCTTAGATGAACCTTCAGAAGATGGTGATGAAAGTGAACCTGATGAAGATATCGATGACATTAGAGATTTTTCTCAAAATGAAACTAATATAAATCTTCATAATCATGAACATGGTGTGTCTGAAATGCAAAATCATGACATACCCTATTTCAGGACATTGGAGAATGAGGAAGACATTTTCATGTCTACATGTGAATCTGAGATGGAATATTGTTCAGTTTGGTTTGAGGAAGCCAAAAAAGATTTGAAAAAAGGTATGTTTTTTAGTAGTAAAGAAAAGTTGAAACGGGCTGTAACGATTTGGAGTTTGCACAAAACTAAAGAGTTCAAAGTGGTAACGTCAACCAAGAGTCTATGGGTTGTGAGATGCAAGTTTTATAATTTATTAGGTTGCTTGTGGTTTCTTCGAGGTCGAAAAGTTGGAGATAACCTTTGGAAGATAGGAAAATATATTGAAAATCATAGATGTGAGACTGAAGGGCTTTCTAGAGGCCACGCCAACCTAAATACCAATTTGATTGCATCTCTGTTACTAAACCAAATTAGAAAAAATCCAAAGTACTTGATGGTAGATGTCATTTCAAAGGTTCATGAAAAATTTGGTCATTAAGTGACATACAGAAAAGCATGGCTTGGACGTCAATGCGCATTTGAATTGGTGTATGGTGACTTTGAGAAATCATTTATTGACCTACCTAAATTTTTTACAGCTTTTCAACACTTTAACCATGGAATAGTTGTGGAATGGAAACACGAAGAGTCTATGAGTTCATCAGAGGTAAAAACTTTTAAATTTGTATTTTGGACTTTCAAGCCATGCATTGATGGATTCCAAACATGTTGTCCTGTTATTTCAGTAGATAGAACTCATATATATGGAAAATATGAGATCAAATTATTAATTGCTGTTGGAATTGATGGAAATGATAACATTCTTCCTTTAGCATTTGCTATTGTAGACAAAGAGTCAAAAGAGGCATGGAAGTGGTTTTTTAGAAATTTGAGTGCACATGTGATAAAAGGTAGACAAGGTATATGTGTTATATCTGATAGGTCAAAAGGAATCTTGACTAGTTTACAGGAGTTGCGACGATTTCAAGAGCCTCGAGCCTTCCATCGATTTTGCATAAGGCATCTTAAGAGCAACTTTCAATCTAAATTTCCAAACAGGGACCTCAGTAGATTGATGTGGAGGGCTGCTTCAGCTCATCAAGTTAGGAAGTTTGAATCCTTGATGTGGCAAATTAAATAAGAAATGTAGAAGCATATGAATACCTCATGGAAATTCCCTTGGACAAATGGACTGTTAGCCATGATGTTGGAAAAAGACGGGGAGTGTTGACAACAAATCTTTCAGAGTCGTTCAATGGAGTGCTGAAAAAAGCACGAGGTTTGCCTGTCACTGCTATGGTTATACTTTCATTAGAGCAAACTGTTGAACGGTATACCCGTAGGTCTCAAATGGCGCACCAACTTCTAGAACAAAATGAATTGTGGACCGGAAGGTTCAAAATGAAGTGGGAGAAGAATTATGAAAGTTCAAAAAGACACTTTATTTTTTTATTGGAATATACCCACAGGGGTATATGAGGTTAGATCTATACAAGTTGATGGGACTGGTGGTAATCATCACTGTGTTTCACTGAATGAAAGAAAATGTGATTGTGAAAAATGGGTTAATTTGCACTTCCCATGTTCACATGCCATGAAGGTAACTGATAGAATGGGAGAGCTAGCTAGAAATTTTGTTAGCGAGCATTTCACAATAGAGAATTATGTTGCAACATATTCTGGGTCATTCTCACCAGTTGGTCATGAGGTGTATTGGCCATCTCCGAGTTTTAGAATGAGAAGTAATGAATTCTATCGTCGTCCCAATCGATCAAGGACAACTAGAATACCTAATGAGATGGATCGTGATTCTGCTGTGTATGAGTGAGCTTGTGGATTATGTAGGCAGACTAGACATGATAGGCGTCGATGTCTCGATCGTAATTAAATTTAAGTGAATAGTCTTTTATTAGTGCAATTATGTTTATTTCTAATTATGGGTCGATGTCCAGTTTTTGTCGAGGTCCAATTGTGTTAATTTTCTTTCAGTTATTTAGTGGAATGTAACTCAAATAATTATCAATCTTTTATATCAATCTTTCATGTTATATTTTTAGTTATCAAACTAAAACAATCAAATATTCTAACACTAGCTTGATGCTCAAGGATGTCTAATTATTGGTTCAAATAGTATCGTTTTGTTTAGGAAGTGTTGCTTTCCAGAAGCAATTGTTAACTATTTACAACCAGTCAAAAATAAAATTTACAGTTACCTTATAGGAAGAAGAAAAATTAATTAACTAAACAGAAGTGTCACTGCCCAAAAACGTCTTAACAAACATGGAAGCGTGGTCCACAGCAAAAGGTAGACGTGGTGGTGGAGAACGATGATCAGCATTTGGATGTTGGTTAATTGCTCATATATAAACTTCTTCAACCTCAGTTCGATCTTGAATTACCTAACGTCCTAGACGATGTAAGGTTTCTTCTTTTGATAGGTCCACAGCTCAAAGGTTCATATTAGCATTACTCTCTAGACCATACAGTTGACAAAGAGAAAACATTTGATTTCACCCCTCAAATAACAACAACGAACAACAAATCTAATGTAATCCGACAAGTGGTGTCTCGGGAGGAGGGATGTGTATAAGCAGAACTTACCCTTCCCTTCAAAATAAAAATCTAAGAATACGAAAATACCATACTAATACTAATACTCCGAAAATGGGAAAGCAAATGTAACTATACAATAAAATTTAGTGAAATTGAGGTAAGATTAGCTTAAATGAAAGCTTTAATACTCACATTGCCTGCACTGCCATCTATGTTATACTAATGAACATACCATGTATACATCAGACCAGAATGGGATTAAAAGACTATTGAACACACTTGAATGTTAGATAAAATTAGCAGCTGATACACATCCATATCTTTCAAAAGTTCGGAGTGCCATTTAGTTCTAGTCGCGACCGATTCTTTTAACACACTTGAATCTTAGATAAAATTTACAAACTATATGAATCCTCACTGACCAAATAGGCCATCACATAAAGTAATTTGTATCAGCTATATGAAATAAACAATGTATTCACTGACCATAACCATTGGAAAAACACAAACCAAATACAAAATAACTGGAAACATCCATGTATTCATACTCTTGTGGTTATGCATTGATTAATGTTGGGTGTTTGGTTGGCTATGATAAGACTCTATGTGTGGTTAGTGTATTTAAGGTCGACTTTGAAATCCTTGTGGAGACTTCTAGGTGTTTACTTGTAGCAATGGTTCCGTGGTTGTTAAGGTTTTGGTAGTATGTTTGGATTGAGGGAGATGGATTCGGAAGGATTAGAGAGGTTTTCTCCCAAGGGGGAGATAGGGTGTTTCATGATTGGTGAGTGTAGGGACTAATAAAGTTACCGGAAAGAGTTCCTTGTTATGGGTTGATATGTGAAGGTTTGGAGGCGAAGTGATATCTTAGTATCCCTATCTTTCTTTCCTTCTACCTTCGGGTCTAGCTTGAGGCCTTAGCCCCTCATGGTTCACTATTTAAGATTCTCGTGTCTTGGTCATTCTCATGTTTCCTCATGCATTCATGCTCATGAAAATTTGATTTTTTTTGAAGATATGATTTAGCTTGATTGATTTCTTGATTATGCATGTTCACGAAGAGTTTAAATTTTAAGAAAATGAGCTAGCATAATTGATTCTTTCATAATTATGTGCATTTGGGCAAGCCAAAACCTACTCCTAAGAAGTTGCTGGATCGAAGTAGTACATTATACATCTGCCCGCCAGCAGCAGAGGGGGTTCGATTCCCCTTATACGCGATGTGGCGAAAAAGACTGATTCAACGAGATATGCCTTGCCTGCATTAAGATTTAAAACTTGTCGTCTACTTTTAGGAAATGTTTGGAACAGAGAACTTACAATAATACAACGCCGTATTCTCGGAAGATTGAGGAACAAGAAGAGATCTATTAAGAGAAAGCTTTATTCTAGAGAAAATCTTAACAGTTACATCCAATCACAAACTACACGAAAGCTGTCCCTTTTTTATGGAGATTTACCCATCACAGAGATGCACAGAGAAAGAGAACGAACTTCATATATCCCTTTTCTACTCAATCCAGAAACAAGATCGGACGTTATCCCGAGGTCAAATAAAGACAAAAAAGGATATGTCAGTGACCTAGCACGACAAAGCACTCTCCGAGTGAGTGCTTTAAGTATGAGTTGCATTAAGTCTTCATGAAATGATGTTCTGAACATGCTTTATCTCGGAGCTGATGTTTTCCTCCTCGGATATGTGCATTTATGTGATTGCATTCTAGGTTGGGTTGTTAGCTCTTGTTTCTTACCCTACTTATGATGTCTTGATTCTCATTCGAGGACGAATGTTCCCAAGGGGGAGATAATGTAACACTCTGAATTCGGAAAGAACGAAAATTCCAACTTTTGAAAACTTTGGTGACCTACTACTTTACCTACTAACCGTTGGTTGACCTACCAATCGTAGGTCAAGAGTAGGGGAACCGTAGGTGGGTCTGCCTAGGGGAAAAAGATTTGGAAAAAAATGATTTTTAGGTGACCTACCAACTGTAGGTCAAGTAGTAGGTTAGGGAAGTCAGTTGAAAAGTTGTTAAATTTTGGGGGCTTGGGCAGAATAACCTACGGTTTGTCACCTATGGGCAGTAGGTTGACCTACCAACCGTAGGTCATGAAGTAAGTAGGGTCGTTCGTGGAGTTTTAAAAAGGGATCTTTTGGTCTTTTCACCCAATGACTTATTTATCAACCAAGGTCGGTTCCCTTCAACTCCTAACACTATATAAGCCCTTTTAATCCTAAAATCTACCCTTCCAAATCACTTTACAAATTTCCCAAACCCTCCCCTCTCAAATAATTTTCTTTCTAGTAGTTAGAAGAAGAAGAAGAAGAAGAAGAGGGCAAGCTAGGGTTCAAGAAAATCTAGTTTTCTTCATCAATTGCTTGAGGAATTGGGACTCTAAGGTATGATAGTGTTCATTCATGGAGCCCTTTCCTCCATGAAGTCCTTAAATCTCCAATTTTCATGTTAGAAATTCCCAATTGAATTAAGAGTTTTCTTCCATGTCATGGGTGCATTTAATTGATTGTTTAATGAACTTTGAAATTTAAATTGAGTTGAACTTCATGAATTCTGATGAATCCCCATGAACCCATGCCTTTTTCCCTAATTTCAAAATTATTCATTGTTGGTGGGTTGGATTTGTGAAGAGATGAATTACATGAAGTCTATATGAACCTTTTTATGAATTATGATTCCTAAGCTAAGACTTTTCATGATAAGATTATGAATGACCTAAGGATGGTTTTATGAAAGTAAGCATGTTCAATCAAAAACTATGATCTTCCTCTATCATTTGGATTCCTTCAATTATGATCAAATTGCCTTGCTTATGGTTTTTCTAAGCATGAGTTTGCATTGAATTTCCTGGTTTAAGATGAATAATTATGAACCCATGTGAAATCTATGATTTTTAAGTTATGAGTATGATGAACCATGTAAAGATGAAGTTGATGAAATCATGCATGTCTCTTATGAAGTTAGTGATGATTTGAAGGTGCTTCGAGATTGTAGCATTAAAGTTTATGATATGTTGATTTATGTTGGGTTGTGAAAGGATCTCTCAACTATAAAGAATAGGGAGTTATTCCAATGGAAGGGACAAGAGGAGATCCCTTATGTTTCCCCCTCCCCATGATAGACAAGAGGAGATCCCTCATGTCTATCCATAATAAAACAAGAGGAGATCCCTCATGTCTTCTATGGAGCTATTCTAATGGAAGGGACTAGAGGAGATCCCTCATGTCTACCCATAATAAGGCAGAGGTGATCCCCAATGCCTTCTAATGATATGATAAGATTATGACTATGATTAATCCATGGGAAATATGCTTAGCACCGAGTGGACACGAGGAGATCCCTCATGTCCGATAAACTATGTGCCACCATAGGTTTGTCTAGATAGACATTAGCTAGTGGATCCACGTAAGCTACAAGTTAAGGTCGTACCTTGGCAAGTAAGGCAACCCTTTTTCGGTGTAGGGAGAACACCGGATTCCATGTTATAGCTTGCATGGTCTATGTCGGTTAAGGCTCAATTCCCACAATAATGAACTAAAGCGACTCTCAAGATATCTCACAAGTGTTTTAAATATGTTTAGCTTGCATTGCCTATGATTTTGACTTATGTTTCTAACCTTTTTCATGTTTTAGCTTGGTCATTGCATGTCATGAAAATGTCTCGTTTAAGCTTGTTTTAAATGTTTTTGTGCATTATTATCATACTTGATACTTGATTGTAATAACACATACTCTTGCCTACATTGACTTGTTAATTAGGGCTTGGCGATTCTCCATCTATTCGTGGCTAGAGCTTAGTAGAAGGTTTCGGAAGACTTGGTTAGTCCTCATACGTTCGAGGTCGTAGCCTTGTTGTTCTTTTATTTTGACATTGTATTGGGTTACGTCCCTACGTTATTTTCATCCTTATGCTAGATTGGCTTAGAGACACTACATGTAGACTTCCGCTATTTTCTTAAAAGTTTTGTTATGAGAATGTCTATTGAACTTTTTTAATTCTTTGATCTTGGATTATGTATGCTAAGTGGCTTGTATGAGGCCTTTCGGGGTCTTGTACGCCGTGTAACATCTAGAGGGTACATTGGGTCGTGACTGGTTTAACCCTTAATTAGGTGAGGAAAATGTGCTAAACCTAGTCAGAAAAAGGAAAAGACCAAAATACCTTTTTTTAAAATGAGTGTGATGCCTTAAATAGAGAGGGCTTAACTCAAATGGGCATAACGTTTTACTCCAAGCTCAAAATTTATCAAACTTGGCGGCAATAGAAAGAGGACTCAAAGACCTTCAATTTTATAGTTCATGGATCACCTAACTCGTTATGTGCTGAGAGATATGATCATTTGAAGTTGACCTAAGTAGAATCTTAGGTCAAAACTTACTCGGTAGGGAAGCTTCCAACTCAACTTTATGCTAGGGGATTCTAGTGTCCTTAATTGATTTCCAAAATCGTTCCCACCCTAATGAATTGACCTTAGAATCTAAGAACAATTAATAATGACTTGGTACGACCATATACACAAATTTAAAAATGGTTCGGGTCTTAATTTAGAAATTTCTGAGGTGTTACACCTATCCCAAAAGATGATGATGGTATGAACAATCAATATCGGTAGCTGGTACTAGGGCCTGCATCACGAAACAGATGCAGAGTATAACATGAGTAACAAAGCAAAGGTACTTAATAGGCATCCTAGGCAAACTGAGCAAGAAAGGTAAAGACAATATAAAAAGATAGAATATAGACACACACATAGGTCAAAGCAGAATTTAAAGAAAAGCACATGAGTATACCAAAAGTAAATCTAAGTACAGCTAAACAAAACCTAGCTATACCCCATAAGCCTAGAAGGTACACTCATGCGCAAGTTTAAATAAAAATCGAATGGACCCCATAAGCCCGACAGGTACACAAAATAGCTAAGTCTACAAGAGAGAAGAGTACCACAAATCCAAACCTAAGAAGCAAAAGCTGGCTCCCAGCCCAAGTAACCACAACACCCAATAATGAGTCACTCAGTCAGCCAGTAAACTCCCAGCCCAGTTAGCAAGAGTGAAAAATTGATCTAGGTTGTTCAGCCAGCCAGTCCACTCCTAGCACATCTAGCAAGAGTGACTTGGGGGTGTGTCGACCCCGAAGAGGATCTCAAATATCAAGGCCGCCCAGCCAGCCAGTACACTCCCAAAGGCGTAAGCCACCTAGCTAGTAAGAGTGACCTAGGGGAATGTCAATTTCGAAGTGGATCTCAAATACCAATACCAAGCCTCCATGGAACGATGTCCACTCACAAGAAATCACAAGAAGGCTCCAAGCCTAAAACACTCCAATCCCAATCACCCGCAAAAGCCTGAAACCTCTGGTAATGAATCAGAGCCACAGAAAATAGGGAGAGAGGCCAGAAGATCAGTAAAGCGGCAAAAATGCTTAAATTAAGGCTCATACTATTTGACTCAAGTGTGCTACTCTAGTCTACAGGGATCTAATCCATTCGAAATGGCGTCGGATAAGAAACAAGGCTAGTAGGCCACAAGGATCGCAAGTCTAACGCAAACACTGGTCTAATCCTAGTCTAAGGCCAACCTTTCTGCAATACAACAACTAACAACAATAGATCAATTCACAATAACATGGAATCACACACGGTTCCCGTTTAGCATGGTAATACACCCAAAATAATGTCGATCAACCCTAAAACATGGTATCTAGGAAAAAAATAAGAGTAACTAGGTACCCGGCCCTAATTCATTCTAATCAATATACATTTAAGCATTCAAGCTCAATCTAATAAAAAGGAAGTCGTAGCCTACCTTTAGACCAACCACGCACGCTCCAAATCACAATGCCAGAGTTTTTACCTTCTGAAAAACCTCAGAACACTGCCACGTTATAAAAAATAGGATCACAACATCAATATGGTTGTTTCAACGTCAAAAAAACATAAAATGGAAATAGACCAATTTCAGAGTAAAATGGGAATCATAGGACCTGCACTGAAATTTCTAGAATTGACTCCGTCAAAGGGTCCTAAATAGTTCCTCGAACTTGTATTCCAAAAAGGAACACAATATGGGGCTCGAAACATCCAAGACAAGCAACATGCAATTTAATCATAATTAAGCTCAATTAAAGAATCGACGTAGGCCCAAAAGACTAGAATTTATTGCAAATGAGAGTTCCCCAACAACTTTCGATCACCCACACATGAAGCCTCAATAATTTTAGATGCAGAGGACTTTGAATCACTCAATTCTAAGTCGAAATGAGAGAGAAACAACTTTTTGAAAATTATAATATAAGGTGAATCGCGCCTGGTCTTTAAATAAAAGACCAGGCCGATTTGCTCTTCGCGAACGCAGCCTAGAGTGCCCACAATCGTAGACAAAAAGAAATTTTCCCTTCGTGAACGTGACAAGGAGCCCACGAACGCTAAGACAAGAGAAACCATGGGCTCACAATCGCGGCCAGATCCCTGCGAACGCGAAGGCCAGGTGGCCTAACCTTTCGCGAACGCGGCCAGGACCCTGCGAACACGGTGACCAACTTTCCTGGTCTCTACGAACGTGACGCAAGGTTCAAAAATGTCAAGACCAATTTGGTCTACACCAGCTGATGCATATCAACTAGTTTGGCAAGTTTCAAATCTACGACGGGGTGTGCTGAATTCATTCAAAACCCCGTGCATGCAAATGAAATATGATACACTACCAAATTCAATACTCCAGATTCAACGGAGCAATCAAAATTACCATACAAGGTCATCACGAAAAAAGAGGGTCCCACCCCTAAACTCCATTTTAAGTCAAAATTCACAAGGGGCTCGAAATTAGCCCGGAAGCCTTGGGATCCACACGAAGGGTTGTTCTAGATCAAACTCAGCATTCCAGAGCTAACCACATTGATAGAATTCTCATCTGGACATGTTTACCCAGAATGTTAACTAAAGTCAAACATAAGCCTAAACTTAAAAGTTAAAATGCCTAATCGCACAGACTCATACTGAAATCCTCGAGAGTCATGTCGACCATGCTACTAGCCTAGAATGACCTTTTCAGAGTTGATGGAATCATCAGAATTGGATTTTGAGGTCATCTTCCTAAACTTTTGATCAGAAATGACCGTTCACAGTTCAAAAGTTCCAATACACTTAAATTCGCATAAAAATCAAGCGAACGACCAGGTGAACGAACCTTCAGTCCCAGCAAGTTATAAATGACCTGGAATCACTATATGAACGCTCTAAATGATGAACATAAGGCATAAACATAAAAATGACCAGAAGGGTCATTATAGTCTATCAACTAACACATTGACTCAAAAGGATCTAGGGGTTACATCAGGATATCAATAAACAACTTGTCATACACCATTAAAGACTATCCTAACAATAAAAAATCAACAGTGCCCTCCTAATACCCTCACCACAAAGAAGTCCCTATCACTCAAAACTCAAGATCAATTTATGAAGGACGATATAGAAATGCTCATTTTTCATAATGAAATTCAAACCATGCATACGCAAACCATAAGCTTGTCCTTATTTAGGCTAGGATCACAATAGGAATTTTTTGAATTCCAACATAGGCTCAGGGATGGGTAGGATGTATTTGGGAATAGTGTCTACACCCTCCTTGACACCTTCACCTCGCTTTCATTTTCTTTTCTAGACTCTTACCTTTATTTGAATCCATAGGCATTTTGTTTGAGTTTAGGTACACGATGTCCAAGGAGGGACCTAGGCCAAAGAATAGTTCCAAGTAGGGGTGGCAAAATGGGCAATTTATATGGGTACCTATTCAAATTTACCCATCTTAAATAGGTTGGGTACCCAACTCATTCAAAATGGGTAATAAATGAATAAAACACATACTACCCATTTAAAAGTGGTAGTTAAATGGGTAAAATGGGTAAAAGAAGTCCATTCATAAAAGAAAAAAGAAGTGGTATTAATATTTTATTTGGGGTGTAGGTGGTCAGAGTAAGGATGGGGGTGGGTGAGGTAAGGAAAAAAATCTAAAAATTTTTTGATAACAAATTAACTTTTTTTTGGGAAGGGGATGGAAGGGGGAGGGGGGCGCTGGAAGAGGGTGCTGGTAGGGGTGGGGTGATAAAAGAACTTTAGAAAAAAATTATTACTTTTATTAAAAATAAATACTTTTTTGGGATAGGGGCAGGGCCATGGGGGGGGGGGGGTCATGGTAGGGGTGGTAAGAAATAAATTTAATTTTTTAAAAAAATAATATTTTTTAGGCGTGGGGGATGGGGGTTGTGGTAGACGGGGTAGGGGTGGGCTGGCAAGGGGTTGGGGGACAGGTTCGGGTTGGTTATGATAAATAATAATTATTATTTTTAAAAATCAAATTCAAAAAGTTTTAGTTTTTTATGGGGTGGGGGAGTGGGTGAGGAGTGGGGTAAAAGGTTTTGCTTTTGAAGCTTTTAACAAGATCCTTACTATATTATGGGTACCCATATTATTCATTGTGTAACTCATCTTTACCCATCTAAAATATGAGTCAAGTCAAGTATTTTATCCATTTTTGTTTAACTCGTTTTTGATCAGCTCATATTCGAATCGACCCGCTCATTTTTCACTCCTAGTTCCAAGTTAAACAAGAAAGGTGAACAAAAACTTTTCATTTAGGCTCAAAATTAGGGATCAAAGAAGTATTTAGTCATTTTGGACAATCTTATAAGCCAAGTGGGCTGAATTCAAAAATAGTTTATGATTCTTTTCTAATCCATTGACTTACAACCAACACAAGATAAATCAAGGCAAGTTTTAGATGCATACACAAAGAATGAATGATACAGGAAATGCTCACATCCACATGGCATAAAACTGCATTATCAATTCCTGACTATTAGGTTTTGTGCCTACATTTTAAGCATATTTGTCACATTCATATGCATCCAATGCCATACATATATCCTCAACCGTCATTAGAATCATAGATACATTCCTGCCATACAAAATATAACATATATTGTCAATCTTTACCGCTACAACTATTTTTTATTCTTTTAAGGACATGACTCCATAACACATATAGTACTAGGAGCAGGGTATAACGGCGAATCCCTAGGCTTCAGAGTCTGGAAATGATGCAGAGGCTCCTGTATCTCCTGAAACATCAATAGTTGTGCCGGTGGTGGATGGCAATCTCAATGAGACCTCGAGAGTCCCCTCAGCAGCTAATGGTATAGTAGTAAGAGTTTGAGACTCTATAACAACATGAGCTCCACTAATATGGCCTACCTCTGTTGGCACTGAGCTGGAAGAAGCTCCACCCGCACGAGCTCTCATCTCATCTAGCCTCAGCTCCTCATCAACCTTGGACCTTCTCTGAGCTTCCAATATATTTTCCTGCTCTTGGTCTCTCTTCATGGGATTTCTCTTCTTTGATTTCTTCCTATCCTTATCTTCCTCACGAGGGCGCTTGCCAGAGGCTTTAGGGAGCGAAGTCAATAGACGACTCCTCCCCCTCCAATTTCTCAATAACTGGAATTGGGAACACCTCTGTTGTCCTTTCTCGTAGATGCATGAACTCAAAATCCGGAAGGTAAAAAGAGGATTGTACATGAGTAATTAATGAAGAATCTCCAAAGTTCACATGTTTTGCATCATTTCCCAAGTTCACCTGTTGATGTTCATATAAGTCTTCGTTTTCTCTTTTTTTTTTTTTTTTCTGTCCATAGAATTTTTGCAAAATCATAAGAATCAAATAGAGAAAGGAAAATGAACGTGAAAACAAAAATAATAATACCAATATATATAGACGAACTATATATTTTATTGTAGCTTCCTTAACTTTTCTTACCAATATTAGAAGGGATGTCACGTTCAGTTAAGTAGTTAACTTCTCCTCGATTTTTTATGTAAACCCCCTTGCAAAATTCAATACATGTTCCAACTACATAATGTTTGATCAACTTGTTACCGCGAATATGTGGTTTACGTCTTGGTGTCACCTGTAAATAAAAGCCTTTTAATGACCATGCATACATAGAGTCAATCTCATTACTTATTCTAATACAATTTTCTTGAGCTAACCTGCAACGTTTCTTGATTTTCACTTAATTTCTTCTTTGTTTCACGAACTTCCCCATATGTAACAAAATTGTGAACCTCTACTAAAGATCGAAACTTTTTATTTGTCTCCAAATGATGGTAAACCTGTTTGCCAACAATTATTAAATGTTTATTTTGTCACAATCTCATCAAAGGAAACTTATGTAATTGATTTTGTTGGCAGAAACATGTATATTATTCATAAGGGAACTTACATAATCGATTATTGAACCAGCTGGACGAGAAGTATTCTTGATGATCCAGTTTTGTCTTCTCTGCTCAAATGTATAAGTATGCAGGTAATGCATATTTTTTGGTATCATCTCATTTTGCAACCTAAAGAAGTTGTATTTATGGGATTCAAATTTGTCCAAAATCCATTATCAAAAGGTAATTATCTGGATGGAGTGGGGAACATCAACAACTTGTACATCAAGATATTAGAGCATCGACATTTTATATTCTAACGGATCATGGTCTGGCCAGCACAATACGATGAAGTCTATTGCTTCTAATTATGAGTAGATGTTTTTGTGGTTTATTCTATTTTTGTTTTCCCCATTTCAGTTTCTTTTATTTTATGAAAAAAATTAAAACGACTAACTTCTACTTCTACCTAGATTGCTACGTTAGGCCTATAACTATTCCTGACATATTTGTACGATTAATTTGAATGGTAAGATTTGTTTACTCTCCCTAGACCCCATTTTTTTGAATTACACTATGTGTTCAAAATTGCTCGCTTGCTAGTAATTTAGATATATGTGGCAAGTAACATTTCAGAACTTAATCAAAGTGCTAAAAAAAATTTTAAAAAAAAGATATTTGTCCATCAATCTTATGGATTTTGTAACAAGATCAATGATGGTTATGGTTATGCATCTCTTAAGATTCACTAAATAATTAGATATCAGATGAAAAGCTTCATCCTTAATCAGAATTTCTCTTTCTAAGGAAATTGTTTAAAGCAATCCAACCTCTCAAAATTTATCACAAATTAAATTTATTCCCATCATAGCATTGCTGTCTCTTTTCATTTGGTCAAACCTCAGATGATTGATCTCCTCTATTCTAACCTAGATTTACTTGAACTTGAAATAGAAAAATAAAAACAAATGATTAGATAAAGAGAGAAAAAAATCATGAAAAGCTTAGATCCATCTGACTAGTCAAAATAATTGTATATATTTTTTAGAGGGATGAAATAAGAGAAGCTCATTTGAGATAGCTTATTTTATATATAGATGAATCGGTCCATTTGTGTGAAGCTATGGTAAGTGGAGGTGTTAAGTATCATATGGAAGAATGTTGTCTCAAAAGACTTATCATTTCTTAGCATGAATAAAGTCTAATATCATTAATATGTCTATTCAAACCTTTCTAAAATGATAACATTTCACCAATTTCATCCATTCACCGTTATCACCTTACTCCATCATTATCAATTACCATCATCTTTACCCACCATTATTAAATACCACCATCAACCACTTACAACTACCATCCACAACCACCATTGCTATCAATCACTACAATCAGTCAACAGTAACACGAGCTACTATTTACAATTATAATTGACATCAACCATCAATACCACAAAAATCATCAAGCAGTATCGACAATCACCATCATAAGTCACTATTATGTATTGTCAACCAGCATCATCATTCACCATAACCACTTGCTATCAGTATAATCCAACTGTCAACCACCACCAAACTATTGCCATTAACTTCTACTACAACCATTACAAATATGTCTATTATCTACAACACCATCATTGATCAACATACCATCCTTAATTGATATTCACAACAACCACCACTAGCCATCACAATCACCAATCACCATAGAATTTTTAAAAATATTTTGTTGATGTAGTATTAGATTAATTTATTTTTTATTAAATTTTAGGAAAAATGACATAAATGACACCTATATTATGGTTGGATTTGTTGTAATAGATTCATACTATACAAGGGTCCTATGACTCTCCTGAATATTTTGTTAAAATATTTTTTTGACATTTATCGGGTGAGATGAATAAAAAATCACAGCTTTCTTATTTTGCTTTTACACACACACTGATCAACAAGAAAAAAAGGGAGTTCGTTCGTTATCTCTCATTTACACTCTTTGAACAAAGTAAAAATGAAAAACCTCTCATTCACACTTTATTAAGGGGAACTAGGTCCCCCATAAAGAATGAATTTGTTATAATAAATCTGATCATAGCTAAAGTGTCATTTTAGCCATTTTTCTAAGTTTTATATTTATTAATTTTCAATAGAGATTTTTTTATATATTCTGATGTACAATAATAAACAATCTTATTATTCAGTATTTAGATCTTAATACATCATCTTAGTTTTGAGATGTCTATTAATAGATTCATGCACATTTCATCATTTAGATTTTGACGTCTTTTTTTATAATCATGAAAAAGAAATAAGGGCTTAAACTTATATATTTAAATTATTATTTTACTTTTATTTTTGTTTGTAGTATGACTATAGCATGACCTCATTCGATTTTGTACCTGGGTGATATCATACTAATTTTCTAAGTCGCGTGTGATTTTTTTTTTTACATGAATGTAGGACTTAACTAAAAAAATGGCACAATTGAAGAATTGAATTTAGACTTATTAGATAACTTTTTAAAAGTATTGTTATTAATGTACTATTATTTATATTCTCCTTGTGTTCCAGTTTATATGAAATACTTTTCTTTCTAGTTAGTCCCAAAAAAATAGTTTATTCATGTTGAATTTAACTTTGTGTCAAGTCAAACTATATCACACAAATTCAAACGGAAGGAGTATAGTATTTAACTTATTTTTATCCGTTTGACATATGTTTTGACTCTAAAGAAGAGTATTTCTCTTTATTTCATAACATAGTAAATATTAAAAAGTTGTTCAAGAATCTATCAAAATTTTTTGTACATGACTTAAAAGAAAATATATTAAACAAACAATAATTGGAGAAGCTTATCAAAAATCTTACCTCAGAAATATCAACTTTTGATTCATCATGTACGATGAAAGATATTGGAACTTCCATTAATATTGCATCCTCAAAATCATTAGTTTTGTCTTGCTTCTAGTAGAGAATATGAAAAATTAGTTAGAACTTTTGTAAAACAAAAAGTTGTGTGAAATAATGGAGATAGTTTCAAAAAAAGATGAAAATTGCTCACTTGCTACTTATTTGTATGTATGTATGAAGTAACATTTTAAGAACTTAATCAAAGTGCTAGAAAAAGAAAAAAAAAGATGAGTGTCCATCAATCTTGCATTTCGTAACAATATCAATGATGGTTGTGGTCATGCATCTCTTAAGATTCACTAAATTCACTGTATGTGTGATAAAAGGTTTTATTCTAAATCTAAATTTCTTTCTAAACAAGTAATTTTTTTGGGGAGGATAAATTTTAAAAGCTTCTTTATCTAAAGAAACTATTAAAAGTAGGCACAACCTATAGGTGTACCACAAATTAAATTAATTTCCACCATAGCAACAAATTTATTTTTTTAATTTGACCAAATGTAAGATGATCAATCTCCTCTTTTCTGACCTAAATTTACTAGAACTTGCATTCTTCAAATAGAAAAAAAAAGAAGAAAATAGTTAGATAAAGGAAAGAAAATTCATGAAAAGCTTAGATCCATCTGACTAGTAGTAGTAATAAATTTCCAAACTCCCAAACTAACATGTTTTCATTGCACTGGTATGTGAAATGATGCTATCTGGTTATTATTAATATAACTGATAAGAGAAGATTATTTGATATAGTTTGTTCATGTCATAAGTTGTTTTAATAGATGTATTGGTCTATTCGTGTAAAATTATGGTAAGTGAAGGTGTTAAGTATCATATGGAAGAAAGATGACTCAAAGGACTTACCATTTCTTAGCATAAATGCAAACATAACTAAAGATATCACACAATAGAAATAAAAATACATGTAGGTGATATCTACTAGTAAATATTATAATCTAGGTCTCATTTATTTGCACATAATTAAGATTTAATATTAATCAATCAAATCTCAACCTGTAAGTATTCTATAAAGTACATTTTTAAGGATACAATCATAAATGGGTATGAATAGCTATGAATGATTATGATCTATAACAAAGTCTAATATCATTAACATGTCTATTCAAATATTTCTTAAAAGATAGCAGTTCACCAATTCCATTTCTTCACCAATATCACCATGCACCTTCATTATCAATTACCGTCATCATTATCAACTACCACAATCAACTACCCACAACGACCATTTTTAATGACCACCACTACCAATCATTATAATTAGCCAACACACCACCACCAACCACTATTTATAATTATTATTTACATGCACCAACCATCATTATAACAAAAATCATCTAACAATATCGACAATCACCATCATAAGTCACAACTATATATTATCAACCACCATCATCAATCACTACAACTATTAGTTATCACTATATATTGTCCAACTATCAACCACCACAAAACTACTACTATCAACTTCTACCATCACCACTATCAATAGCTATTATTAATAACACCATCATTAGTAAATACACCTTCCTCAATTGACATCCACCACCACTATAGCTAGCCATCATAACCATTAACCATCATATATTTTTTTAAATTTTTTTTCATTGATGTAATATTAGAATAGTTTTGGTTTTATAGTTTTAGGTAAAATGGCTTAAATTACACATTTGGGTCATCATTTATTGACAACATTTGGGTCATCATTTGTTGATTGAACAAGTCAACACACTTCCTTCCCATTCAATCTTTATTCAGCGTCAAGAGGTTGGCTCGTATCTGTATTCGGGAGTTGGTTCGTCTTTATGGTGCGCCCATATCTATCATTTCAAACTGGGGTCCTTAGTTCATTTCTAGTCTTTGGAGGACCTTTCTGGAAGAGTTGGGTACTCGTGTTGACCTTAGCACAACTTTTCACCCACAGACTGATGGGAATTCGGAGCATACTATTTAGGTTCTTGAGGAAATATTGTGGGCATGTGATTTTTATTTTGGAGGTCAATGGGACCAGTTCTTAGCTTTGGTGGAGTTTACGTAGTACAAGAGATACCACTCTAGTATTCATATGGCCCCATTTGAGGCCTTATATGGTAGACTTTGTCACTCTCCGATTGGTTGGTTTGAGTCTTCATAGCCTAGGCTGGGTGGTAATGACTTGCTTCAGGAGGCCTTAGATCATGTGTGGGTGATCAGAATAGGCTCCGAAAAGCTAAGAGTAGGCCCAAGAGCTATGCTGATCATAGGCATCGATTGTTGAGGTTTAGAGCTTGTGACAGGGAATTCCTTCATGTGTCACCCATGAAGGGCGTGATGAGATTTTGGATATGGGGCAAGCTTAGTATATTTGAACTTTTGAGATTCTTTAGACTATTAGTGATGTTGCTTATGAGTTTGCCCTACCTCCTATATTTTTAGCTATTCACCCAGTTTTCCATGTTTCTATGTTACGCCGGTATGTTCTGATGAGTCTCATGTGCTCCGATATGATTCAGTTGAGTTAGATGATCTTCTAACCTTTGTGGAGGAGCATGTTGCTATTCTAGCCAGAGAAGTGTGGTGATTAAGAGTCATTCTTATGGTTCAGGTTTGTTGGAGGCATCGTCAAGTTGAGAAGGCTACTTGGGAGACCAAGCTCGAGATGCAAGAGTAGCTTCTCGACTTGTTTGAGCCTTTAGGTACTTTTTGACTTTTACTTTTATGGATGAGAGTCATTTTTAGTAGTGGATATTGTAATAACCCTCCAGGTCATTTCTATATGAATGCCTTCTTTTCATCATTTTGAGCATTCCTATAGTGACCCCAAGTCATTTATGACTTAACGGGACTGATAGTTTTGTCATCTGGTTGTTCATTTAGATTCTACATAAGTTTTCATGTTTTGGAGCTTCTGAAACGTGAATGGTTGACTTATGTCAAAATTTTAGGAATATAGCCTTAGAATGTAATTCTGACAGTTTTGTTAGCTCCGAAACATCCAGTTTGGTCTAGAACGACCTTTCATGCAGATCTCGAGGCTTCCGAGCCTCCTTGTGAAATTTGGTTTCAAATGAAGCTTGGGTGTGGGACCCAATTTTTGTTGAGAAAACCTCGGTGGGAAATTTTGACTACTCTATTGAGTCCAGAATGTCAAATTATGTGGGGTAGCATATTTTGTTTACGTGCATGGGGTTCTGAACAAACCTTGAGCACCCCGTCAGGGATTTTGAGACTTGGCCAAATCAGTTGATATTCATCAGCTAGTACAGACCTCAGTTGCCCTTCACATTTGCAGGGCCCTTGGCTGTGATTGCGGGCCTCTAGGCCACATTCACAATGGCCAAGTCTGCGATCTCGAGGCTTGGGTTGCATTTGTGAAGGTCTGGCCCCTTTAGTTTTGCATTCGTGGGCCCCTTATTGCATTCGCAAAGCTCTAGCTAGTTGCCTTCTATGATTATGTGAAGCCTCTCCATGTTCACACAGGCTAGACCAGTGGACCTCTGTGATTGTGGGGCCTCCTAACTGCGTTCGTGATGTGCATTTTCGTATGGTCTTTTGAAATAAGACCAGACGTGATCAACCTCATTTTTTAAACTTCAATTGGCAATAACTTGAGTTTTAAAGCTATGATTCTGGTGATTCAAAGTCCAGCGTATTCAGGAAGATCGTGGCTACATTATAGAGTGTTCAAAGAGTGCTGGGGTTTGTTGTTTGAGGTAAATTCCACCCCGAAGGGGCTGCCCAGCTCTCTTTGCTTACCTTAAATTGGTGTTTTATAGCATGGCTTGTTTGTGGGCTGCTCCGAGCCCCGAATTGTGTCCAATTTTGGGATACAAATTTGGGGAGCTTTTTCATGGACCTTTTAACAGGGTTAATTTTGAAATTTTTGGAGCAGGTCCCACATTTCCCATTTTGACTCAAATTTGGGTCCATGTCTGATTAATGTGGTTTGTGTGTCTAAATAATCGTCATAAAATTGTGATTCTATTTTTGATACTGTGGTAGCGTTCGGAGGCTATACCGAAGGGAAAAGCTCTAGAGTTCTAATTTGGAGCATGCACGCTCTACTTTGAGGTAGATTATGGCTTCCTGACCTTTAGATTGAGCTTATGAATGTAAATATAGGTTGATTTGTGTGAATTTTGGCTGGTTAGTTAGTTGATCATGCCTAGTTAGTTAGAAATAATGTTTTAGGATTATTTCGGGTATTTCAATCTTGTTAGCATGTTATTTTCTTGTGTTTGATCATATGTACCTTGTGGTGTGTTTTGGTATGTGTTTATTTGTTACTTTTAAGCAGGTTTGGCCTAAGTCTAGAGTTAGACTATTGATTTCCATAGACTTGCATATTTTGGAGCCGATGGGCCTTAGAATCTCTCTGATGTTGCTTCGAACAACTTAGCTCCCTATAGACTAATATAGCAGACTTGGGCCTGATAATACTATTCTTAGTTAGGTGACAACTCAGCTCAGTATGCCCTTTCCTTCTATGGTTTTGTTCTAGGGATCGACTCAGCGTGTATACATGTTATTTTGGGTTTATCGGTGATTCGACATTGAGTTGTGGAGTAGAAGCTAGAGTGGGTCCTTAGAGAATTTGGAAGTGGTCCTCTTCTATGGTTTGGATCAGTTTTGAGTTGGCAAAGGAAATTGGGGTCGTTGAGCTCTTTTTCTAAGGCTCGGGCCCATGTACCATATTGTTGCTCTAGATGTGAGGCCCCTGTGTATATCCATCCCAGCTGAGTGTACGTCCCATGGGGTAATATTTCAGTCACGATTCAATTCCTTAGTCCCTGGCTTACCTTTTTCATGGTTTAAGTCCTAGGATCATCTTTAGTCTTGGTTCAAGTCTTGGCACACCCCTTAGGTCAGTTTTTAGTCCTAACCAGGTGATCCTATTGGGTCCTTGAGTTCCTTCACTGCGGTAAAGTCCGTGGAAGGCTGTGGCAGTTCTGGAAGTTTCCTCTGGTTCTCTTATTAGTTCTTAGCTCTCCTGTGTATCTCTCGGGCTTATAGAGTCCATCTGGGTTTTACTTAAACTTGTGCACGAGTGCACCTTATGGTCTTATGGGAGTCCAATGAGGTTTAGATAGTTGTTATTTATTTCATTTTAATTCCTCATTACACTTGTGTGCATTTCTTTTAGAATGTTTCTCTTTGACCTCTGTTATGTTAAATTCTCGTATTTCATACTGTCTTTATTTTTCTTGCTCAGTCAGCCTATGATGCCTACTGAGTACCTGTTATTTAAGTACTCATGCTACAATCTGTATTTGTTTCGTGATGTAGGTCCACCAGTTATCATCAGTGAGATCGAGCCTATTATGGCCCCATTCGGAGGCGACGATGATCACATAGCATTCTGGACTTTACTTGTCCCCATCTGTATTTTGATGACAAGTCTTTTGTATTTTGAGACAAGTCTTTGTATTTTGGATCCACTTTTGGGGCTTGTACTCTTTTATTAGGAGCTTTGTACTTGTGACTTCTTTTTTTGGGAGGGATCTTTATTTATGTATATATTTTTTGGTTTGCTTTTGCTATCTCGCTTGTTATTCTATTAAATTCCTATTTCTACCTTGTTTATACCCTTAAACCCATTACTTGGCGTTCCAAATTACGTGTTGGCTTACCTACTATTGGGTTATAGTAGGTGTCATGATGACTCAAGAAATTGGATCGTCACAGTGATACCTAAAATGAATAACATTAAATGTCATAATTTTTAGTTCTTTATTCAATTGAATCTGTACAATTCTTGAAATTATTAAATTGTTCTAGTAAATCTAGCGTATAATGAAACAACTTTTAAAATTCATCAGTTTTTAAAATTAAATGGTATAATCAAAGTTCATTTGATTCCAATTCAAATATTTAATGAAGATTAAATGTTTTAGATGATTTGGTTGAAATAAATAATAATTACGAGGTAAAAGATAGATTTATAAAAGAGTACTCCTCTTTTTAGAGTTGTTGAAGAAAATACTAACCCTAACTATCTAACTTCATTGATTGGGGTCGATCTCACAGACCACTTGCTTCACCACGCCCAAATCGGAGGCTAAGGAGAGAAGAATAAGGTGAAGGTGTATACTTCTCATCAAGAGGTTGGTTAAGTCTTCAAGACCGTATGAGTTGTTGGTTGGATCTGAATTCTGTAGTTATCTAATCTCTTTCTTTTTACAAGTTTAAATTATATCCCCAATTCTATATGACCTATATAGATTTTTTTTCTTCTATTGCGCTTTTGTTAAGTCTACATTCACTGTTATCGAATTAACGAAATAGAAAGAAAATTTTCAAGTAGTAACACAGAGAAATATTTTGTTCCACATCCAAATCATGCAGGACTGGTAGCATCCACTTTTAACAATTTCATTAGACTAAGAAGTTTTTAAAATTGATTTTTCCCAAAATTTTAATTTGTTTAGAAAGAAATTTAAAATTAAGATGAACTTTTTTATTACTAATCCAATGAATCTTAAGAGATGTATGATCACAACGATCGAATCAAGTCATCTTATTTTTTTGATGGATCTAAGCTTTTTATATTTTTTCCCTCACTTTTTCTAACCATTTATTTTTATTTATTATAATTCAAGGATGCAAGTTCTAATAAAGGATATTGATCATCTTAGGTTTGACCATTAAAGGAGAATCAATTATTGCTATGGGTGGAAATTAATATAATTTGTGACAGATCTAGAGGTCGTGGGTGCATTTAGTGAATGGTTTGATATGCATGACAACAACAATAAATGATCTTGTTACAGAATGCATATGATTGACAAAAATCTGTTACTTTGACTATTTTTTGTATTCTTGTACTTCCATTAAGTTCTTAAGATATTACTTCACACATAAATATAAGTTACTAGTCAGCTAACAATTTTCATCTTTTTTTTTGAAAACCTTCTCTAGCTAACATGCAAGTGTCATTACAAGACTACTCTCAATAACATGCTACATTCAATCATGATCAAGAAGCTTTAAAAGATGAGTAGCCGGTCTCAATACAAGCTCAAGCTCACTATAGCTTCTTTTCTAATGCAAAACCATGTTTCAAGAAATGCATTCAAGTGCCCTCACATCAAGAATGATTCCATGCTCTCACAAAGAAAATCTATAAAGAAATAAGAAATCAATGCAACTCTCACTCTCTCAGAAGAGAAATACATGTAAGCTTCATCCCATAGGTTTGCCCATATTTTCCAATCATCACACAACCTAGTTTATGCAAGATCTCAAGGGTATTTTAGGCTTGTAATGGGACTGAGGGTTAAGGTATGGTTAATTTGGCTTAGTGACTTCACCCTTTCAAAGTATTGTTGCAATTATCTTCACCTCTTCTCAAGTTTTTTTCATTCTTCTTGTTTTGAGAACTCAAACTTTGGCTTGCCAATCATTTTATTAGGAACCTCCTTTTATTCCATCAGCTCTCTTTTTCATTTCAATTTTTCAATATTGTTCATCACAATATTTCTCTCCTTTTTTTCTCATAAGGAGGGGTTCCTTCTTTTTTTTGTAACAAACTTCAAAGTTGAGTTTCATTTCATCTTTCTTTGCCTTTCACTTGGCTTTTCTTCCTCCATCCTTGCCACACATCCAACTTAGGATTTTGGCCTAAGTTGGCAATTCAAATAAACCAATGCTTGAAAAAGGATTTTGGGTGAGAAGGTTGGGATAATTTGGCTCAAGAGGTTCCAATATGGTTATCAACAAATGGTTTAGGCTCAAATGGTGCCAAAATGGATGCACACCTTCACAATGTAGTCACAAAGGATATGGAATTTTGTGTTCCCTCTTAAAACATTTGGCCAAGATCATGTCTTACACTTACCAAGGTTCAGACAATTAAACTAACAAGGCAAATTCTAGGATTCCACACTCATACTTTCAAGTAAAACCTTACCATATATGGCACTTCAAATACACTTATTTAGCATAGCCCAAAAGGATCAAAAGCTTGCGTGTTCATTGCAAGGCTCATATCAAAATGCATCTAGCCAACACAAGATTCAAAAAGATCACTCAAAAGTGCAACCACATCCATTTCTTTCTTGCAACACAAATACTTTACACCATGCTCATCATAAGCACTGTCCAGGACATCGATATTGAACAAAATCAATTCTCAAATCCTTAATCAATGAAAACTCACATATACTCCAGATCAGAGCATAGAGAGACCAAAGTGCACTAGCAAAAAGGGTGGGCACCTAAAGTGCCTCACACCCCACTACAAGAAAAATGCAATGTCCTCAATGTAAAGAAAAGAAATGTGAGATGTTGGGGTTGAAGAAGACCAGTTTCTTGCTAAGATGTTGCTAGGATCAGAAGAAATGTGAGATCTCAAGGCAAGAAGAGTGGCTTCATCAGTGCTAATATTAGGAACAGTAGCAAGTGATGTATGGTCATGGAGTAGAATGAAAACTGCAAGAGCAAAGAGAAGATTGCAACTTCTTCCCATAACTATTATTGATAATGCAAAAGCAATGATCTTAGAAGTAGCATAAGTTGTATTGTGACCAGGTCTCTGTCTATTTTTCTTCTGTGGGGCATGAACTGGAATAGACACTAGTGCAGTTTAGTCAATGTAGGAGGCAACTTCCATGGTGTATCATTTTTCCTTTTTATTGGGGTCAACGAAGATGTTGATGTTTTTACATAGTACAAGTTAGCATTCTTTGTTACACACCAGTCGTCAAATACAAATGCAAGTATAGAATACAGGTCAACCCCTGCCTTTGGCTTGACTTCAATATGTATACACATTAGTTAAATATGCAATTGATGAATCAAGCAGTGAATAATCGTCAAGATGATCGTTGATGAGTCCAAGAAAGTGAAGACACAGGAAAAAATGAAGTCAACTTCGAAGTCCTTTCAAAAGCAAATAATTTCGTAAAATTCTTAAATGAAGAAGATTCCTCTATTTTTCGACATCTAAAGGGATTTTGATGTATTAACTCATGTTATAGATTCTTTTGAGGGATTTAGAGATCCATTTCTCTTTGTTGTTGAGATCTTTTTTGTCTGTTTGTTTCCCTTTGATTTCACAGGCAATTGCTAAGTTTTAATCCAATGTTTGGTAGAACAAAAAGTAATAATATGTATTGAACAAGCTAACCTCCCCTCAGTTAATGTAAAAGCTAAGTAGCAATAAATCAGACATAAGATTTTATGAAAATAAATTAGATCATATAAAATCATTTTAAAATCATTCTACACAGGCTTATAAACTTAACAAATACGTAGCATTATTTTTTTTCTTATTGTAGATTCTCATGAAGGGGGGTTGAAAGATCACTCTCAAGTCTCATCCATCAGAGGATTGGCTTAGATTTGACCAAAGTTTTTTAGTCATATATTTCTTATTTTCGACTTTCATATATCATTAAAACTACATATATATCAAGAAATGAGTTGCTTCCGTCAACCATGATTAAACACACTTAAGTACTTGAGCAAAATTGAAAGTTTAATGTAACTGGCATAGGTAATCAAATAACATACAAGAGAAGCCGGTCCAATTCCACCTAGTGCCAACTACTGACAAGCCGGAGCCTAATCTTCTTCAGTGTTGCAAGAGCACTTTCGATGCTAATTCTTGCATTGGGTGCCACTAAAGTGCAGCTCAAAGCTAATTCTATGATAGACAACAAGCACTGCATCTTAGCGTCAATTTGTTCGTCCCCTGGCTGTACCAGATTAGAATCCACCACTTTATGAATTTCACCCGGAAAGGACTCACTAACCCAACGTTGTATGGTCAAGTCTCCGATAAATATTTCATCACTTGGTCTTGTTCTTGTGAACATCTCCATCATCAGGATGCCAAAACTATAAACATCACAGCTCGTGGATACAATTCCATCTTGTCCATACTCTGAAATCACAGTGAAAAATGAAAAATGGAATATGCAAAAAACATAGAGAATCAATTTATATCTAGGGGAAAGAATGTTTTGAGTATTTAAACGATATGAGAAAACGTTGAAAAGTTCTACTATACCTGGAGCAATATATCCAATGGTTGCAATTGTCCTTGTCTGAACAAAAGCTTCCGCTGCACCTAACAATTTTGCAATGCCAAAATCACTGACATGACCAACCATTTCTTGGTCTAGCAAGACATTGCTTGGCTTCAAGTCACAATGCACCACAGCTGTTGAATGGCCATTGTGGAGATAGTCCACTGCAGATGCAACATCTATCATTATATCTAATCTCTGCAATAAGTTCATGAATAAGTTGTGAGAATATAACCATTTATCAAGTGTCCCATTGGGCATGTACTCCAACACTAGGGCTTTGAAATCAAGGTTGGAGCAGCTGGTGATGACTTTGGTCAAGTTTCTGTGGCGAAGGTTCCGGAGTATCTCACATTCTATGTCAAAACTTTTGAATGCACGCTCCAATTGCACATTGAATACCTTTGCTGCAAAAAGGGTACCATCCTTAAGTATCCCTTTGTAGACCATGCTGAAACTCCCATTACCAAGCAAGTTGCTTTCGTTGAATCCTTCTGTTGCATGTTCAATTTCATAATAGGAAATTCTTTCATGCTCTTTTACCGGAGACACATTTGTTTGAGGTGTATTCTTTGTCTTTCGTAATCTTACAAATACATATGCAAGGGCTAATACAAGAAGTAACAGACCCACTCCCAAACTAATGTACAAAACTAAGTTTGCTTTTTTCCTCTTGGGTGTTTGGATGACACATGTTGTCACATTAAACTTGGCATCACCACAGAGTGCATCATTGGACAAGAAGGATTGACCTGTGGCATTTGAAAAAGGACCACCAGTGGGAATCTCTCCAATTAGTTTATTGAATGAAAAGTTCAGGTATTTGAGAGACACAAGAGCTTCTAATGACTTTGGAATTTCACCACCAAGATTGTTATAGCACAAATCTAAGAATTCCAATGCCAACATTTTGCCAAATGAATCTGGAATAGGCCCATCTAGTCTATTATGTTCCAGAGAAAG
The DNA here is from genome assembly GCA_018342035.1 of Solanum appendiculatum. Classification (NCBI taxonomy): domain Eukaryota; kingdom Viridiplantae; phylum Streptophyta; class Magnoliopsida; order Solanales; family Solanaceae; genus Solanum; species Solanum appendiculatum. Next base: position 1,316,295 of record JAGDQO010000378.1, on the reverse strand, counting down.
ATAAATCAATTTATCTAGACCCCCTAGAGTGCTAGGAATCTTACCAGAAAAATCATTTTTTGACAAATCAATGATTGTTGCCGCCTGTAAATTTCCAATCTCAAATGGAATTTGCCCACTTAATAAATTGGATGAAACATCAAATTCTAAAAGATCTTGAAGTCTCCCGAAGCTTGCTGGTAAACTTGAATCCAGCCTGTTGTAATCAAGATAAAGTGTCCTCAAACTGGTAACTTTTCCTAAGCATGGTGGCACAGAACCAGAAAATTGATTTCCTGACAAGTCCAATGCACCAAGATTCTGTAAACTGCACATATCATCTGGTATGGGTCCTTCTATCTTGTTTGTATCTAGGTAAAGTTCTTGAAGGCTCAACATACCTTGGATGGTATTTGGAATATGTCCAGTAAACTCATTGTTATATAAACTCATCTTTGTCAAACCAGTAAGATTACCGATTTCTTCGGGAATCATGCCCTTAAGTTTACAACCATATGCTTCAAAACCTTGCAAGGAGTCAGAGAAATTACCAACAGATGCCGGAAAAATGGCATCCAACGGATTATTATAGAACCAGAGATTTTTTAGATTCCTACAGTTATTCAATGATGCAAGGAAGCTTAATGTTGAATCACTGAAAAAACTATTGTTGCCCAAGTTTATAGCCTCAAGGTATTCTGAGTTACCTAGTGATTTAGGAATTGGACCTGTGAAACTGTTGAATGAGACATCAATCATTCTGAGTCTCGAAGAATTTGAGATTGAATCAGAGAAGAAACCACTCAATTTATTTCCTCCACAGTAAAATTCTTCTAGGTTCGGCATTCCACGACCTAAATCTGAAGGTAGAGTACCTGAAAGCTTGTTTAGTGAAAGTACTAGGACCTTCAGTGCTGACATTTTGAAAATGCTTGCAGGGACCGAACCAGTAAACTCATTTTCAGCTATTCCCAGGTTCTGTAGTTTCTTAAGATTACCTAGCTCCATGGGAATCTCTCCTGTCGATTGTTTGAAATATATGAGTTACCAGTTTGGCAGAAGAGAGAAAAGGAAGAAAATTTTAGATATCTTATAAGGAAATATCATACTACCTTCCAAATGTTGTTGTCCAAGAAATAATGTTACAAGAGCCGTTAAGTTTGCTAGCTCTCTTGGTACAGTTCCAATAAACTCATTGAGCGACAATGACAAGCTTTGAAGCTTTCTGCATTTCTCAAGGTTTGGTGGAATAACTCCATCTAAGGAGTTGCTTGAGAGGTGAAGCCCTTCCAAGTTTGGAAGATGGTCACATATAGTTGTTGGAAGCTGTCCAGTAAGATTGTTGTTGGTAAGAGCAATCACTCGCATTGTCGTAACGTTAAAGATTGATGGTGGTATAGCGCCAGAAAGCTGATTAAATTGCAGGTCTAGGACAGTCAAGTAACGAAGATCACCAATTTCTCGAGGGATCTCTCCTACGAGAAAATTACTCTGCAAGCTCAACACTTCCAGCTTTGTTAGATTGAAAAGGGAAGATGGAATTTTCCCTGAAAATTGGTTGCTCCAGAGGGACACAATGCGTAGGTTTGGTAACAAACTCAAAAATGATGGAATGGCTCCGGTAAAGTTATTGCTTCTAACATTAATCAATTTCAACCTCTTCAAATGAGCCAACTCTGCTGGTAAATCTCCATGGAAAGCGTTGTTATTGATCCTGAGGGAAACAAGAAATGAGAGGTTTCCAAGGTGTGGAGGAATGGTACCATGAAGTTGCATGCTAGAAATGTTTAAAGCAATGACTCGATGGTGGCGGGAGCTGCAAGTGATTCCAATCCAACTGCAAACCGGGCTGGAAGAAGACCAGTTGCTTTCTAAGATGTTGTTAGGATGAGAAGAAATGTGTGATTTCAATGCAAGAAGAGCAGCTTCGTCAGTGCTAATATTAGGAACACTAGCAAGTGAAGTTTGGTTATGAAGAAGAATGAAAACTGCAAGACCAAAGAGGAGAATGCAACTTCTGCCCATAACTATGTCAAGAAGGTTTCTTTTTATACCTTGTTGAGCTAAAACAAGAATTGATAATGCAAAGCAATGATGTTTAGAAGACCTATTTAATACTATCAAATTCATTGTATACATTACACTAGGAGTGTTGTTTGGTTCAGATCAATTAGTGAAAGTCAGTCAACATCTGGAGGTCTCGTCTTTTAGCTACTAGTGTCAATTCTTACTATGGCACTATTATTAGTCTCTGGAGTGTTTTTTGGTTTAGACTTGAGAGTGTGAACTTTTAGAACAAAAAATTGTATGTGAAAGTTGCTCAATAGTCAAGTATCCTGTACCATGCCTGTAACGTCCCACAACTTCTAAGCAAAGATTCAAACCATTCTCTATATGTGTATAGGCCCAAACCCGATGATTTTTAATTATACATATATGTTAAGGTCCTTTACTAAGTGTAGTAAGTGTATCAGATATGGTTTAGGGTCGTAAGGTACTTCAAACACCAAGCCAAGTTGAAAGCATTTCTATCGGCTATGTTTTCGCATGAGTTCACACAAGGGTCAACTTCAAATGAACATATCTCTCGGAATAGTAAGAGTTAGGTGACCCATCACGTATCAAATTAAAGGTCTACGAGTATTCTTTCCAACGCCACCAACCACTTGTCAATCCGACTCTTGATTAAAAAGTTATCTGCATTTTACCGGAGGGACATCAAGTTGGCAGTGTGCTCCGCGCGCTTGGTAGCGTGGGCGCACTGCGCCTGGCGATTTTTCCAGCAACGTCATTATTTTTTTAGTGGATGTGCGCTCCGCCCAACCCGTAGCGTGGGCGCACCGCACCAAGCCAATTTTCGAGAGTCCAGATTTTAAGATGCTCTATTTATTAAGTTAAGTTGGTGGGTCATTATAAAATTCATCTTGAACGACCTAAGGCTTATTTTCTCTCAAATTCTCTCCTCTCCTTCATCTCAAAACCAAGGTATGTTCCTCTCATGTATCTAAATTATTTCTAAATAATCTCAATCTCTAATCACAAATTCTTAACAAGATTCTAACATCAAATCTTTCTCCCATATCTAGCGGAAAAAAAGAACTCATCCAAGAGTTCAAGAAAAGACTTTTGGGGTTCCTCTTCAAAGTTAGAATTTCAATTAGAATGGTTCAAGGTATGTAAGACTATCATAGTGAGTGAATGAGTTCTTCCTCACGCCATACATCTAAATTTCAGTTAGCAAGGTCAACTAGGGTTTCAAACCCAAGGTTTACTACATTCGAAAGTTCTACTTACTCTCTTATCATGAATTATTGATTTTTACTGTGGGTATTTCAGTATATTATTTATTGGATGATTCTTAATCATTAATCATATTTATTTCATCCCATGAACCATATTTAATTATAAATTTTATGAAAGTCTTGATATATCAGTTCTTATGCATTATCTTCATGAAGAAAACAATGCTAATTTAAAGAAAACAAAATCAGTTTTAGAGAGAATTTTCAGTCAGTCTTTAAAGTAAATTCAGTGCATTGGTAAAAGAATATGCAGTATAGTGAGTCAAAATAAGATTTTCAGAAAAGCATAGTCAAGCTCATTTAAGTTTTAAAGAAGTATTATTGAGCATAGACTTAAAGTATCAGGTTTTCAGTTTTTCCCTAACAATGGGACATCTTTATAGTATGAGCATTATTGCATGTTTTGGGAGTAGTATTGAGCATCGATTTGGGTAGTAGTTGAGACAACTCAAAACCCATAAACTGCACCGCCAACGTAGATAGGATCGCGCCGTTGGTTCGGGCAACTCCTCATAGCCTCGTTGAGGGATTTTTAGATGGATCCATAAGATAAGTTTTGTTGTCCTATACTCCGGCAAGGTATAGGATGGCTCTGGAAACGTGGGCTAGACATTATATCATCACGAGGCTCATAGTGATGATTGTCGGTTAGAGAAACTCTCCAAGAAAAGTAAAGTATATTATTTTAATGCTTTGCTATTATTGCATATCTCATTGTAAAGCTTTAATGATTTCACTTCATGTTCATATTTTACTTTTAGTCAGGTTACTTCGGTTTCTTTTCAGTTTATTTATTCAGTTCAGCTATTTATTTTATTCAGTCTTATTACATACCGTACATTCTATGTACTGACGTCATTTGGCACTGCATCACTTTATGATGCAGATTCAGGTGCTCACGATAGCAGACCTTCAGTAAAATCTCTTTCCACTAGCAGTTGGTGATACCTCCTCGCTTTCGGAGGGCTCCAATTTAGTTAATTCAGTTTATTTGAGTTTTAGTCATTATTAGTGGATTAATCAGGTAGTCGTAGGTCTTGTCTTGGCACCTATCTTCAGTTAGTAGAGGCTTCATAGATAGACAAAGTCAATGAGTCAATTCAGTCTGTTGTATTCAGAACTTTAAACATTATTATCATTATTCATATTTAGATTTATTTCAGACTTTTGCATGAGATATATTTAATTGCTTTTAAATGTTCATTTTATAAGGCTTTTGCATGTATGTTTAGTCTTTCGCTTAGTAGTCAGCCAGACCAAGGGTTCGCTTGGGATCAACAATGGTTTCTGAGTGTCGGACACATCTAGGGTGTAGGCTCGGGGCGTGACAATGCCACTCAAGGCACTCAAAGTCTGTCATATTTTTCTTTTGTGGGACTCGAGGGGTCCATTTTTTTTGGGGGGGCATATATTGGATCACTCAGGTATAAACCCTAGCTGGAACTTTCATTAATAATAAAAGAACCTCAAAAACGAATAAGTACAAGTAAGGGGGGCTAGTAGCTAGACCTTACATTACAAATCTTAATGAGGTCAAGCATTTCTACTACCTATACTATTACCAAGTATGCAAGAAATAAGAACATGAAAGAACCAAATGATCTATGACAATCATAGTGTTTATACCACATCCTATGATGATATTACAAAGAGAAAAAGGTCTCAGATACCTCTCAAATTTGTCATTTAGAGCTGATATACCCGTTATTATAAAAGTGCTCATATATACCCCTAATGTTACACAAATGGCTCACATATACCCTTTTTCTCCAACGGAAGTAAAAAAATCAATTCTAAATTTATTTTTTAAAAATATATTCATGTAGGGGTATATCTGATACTTCTCAAACATATTTTTTTTTTTTATTCAACGGCTAATTTGGATTTATCATTTTGATGGTCAAATTTATTTTTTCACTAACTTTCTTGTGAAATTTATCATATATACCCCCAATTAATTTTTACAAATACAAAAAAAAAATACGATATATCAAAAAAATAATTAATTTTAATTTTTTTTCTTACTTTTTTCTATTTTTTTCATGCACACTTTTTTCCCTCTTATTTCTACACTAAAGAATGAAATAAAATAAGAATAAAAAACTCAAATAATGATAATCAAAGAAGTCAAAAAAATGTGTGGAAAGGATCATATATATCCCTACATGAATTTTTATAAGATTAAAAATAAAAATAAATTAAAATTATGTTTTTTAATTCTATTAGATTAAAGGGTATATACGAGCCACATTTGTAATGGTAGGAGTATATGTGAGTCATTTGTGTAACGGTAGGGGTATATGTAAATCACTTGTGTAACAGTAGGGGTATATATGAGTCACTTTTGTAACGAAGGATATATCTACTCTAAATAACAAAGTCGAGGGGTATATCACGCCCTTTTCCATATTACAAACACAGATACTAATAAAATGATAAAATAAAAGAAGAACCAAAGTTGAGTGGAGCCCCTTCTTCTTTGCACTTGTGACAAATTCCAAAATGTGTTGCCCCGTATAAATTTGAATCTTCTCCTTGTCTCATTCCTCAAACTTGTTCAAAAGTTCTTGAAAATACATTAATTCTTCTTAGATTTGTTGGACCTTGTTGATGATGTAGTTGAACCTTGTCACCTTTTGCTTTGCCACTCTCATTGGTAGTTGCCTCGGGACAAACTCTTCTGATACTCTATCATTCTAACTATGATGTCTACCATGAGTTTTTTTATTTTATTATTTTTGTGTTTTCCACCTCTCCGTTGCCTAGGAAATTATTGTAACGAAGGCGTTGAGATCTTTCGCCAACAACTTTTAGCATGTGGTTATTGTTATTGAGGAGCCCAAGGATTTCTCTAATTATTCATTTGATGAATTAATGAGTTCTTTGTTAACTCATTAAGATAGCTACATGGATCTGATGAGAAAATTGAAGAAAAAATATTCCAGATGAAAGAGGACTCATCTTTCTCCAAAGAAATATTGTCAAATTTTTCTGGCGGAGGTAGAGGAAGAGGCGGATTTCGTGGCTGCAATACATGCAGAAGTCAATTCAATGAAACACATCAGCCCATGTAGAGGCGTATCTAGGATTTCGACAGGATGAGTACACGATTAAGGAAAAATGCATCTTAAATATAAATTTGATCGGTTTGACTTTTAGGTTATGAATATGAACCATTAAATTTTAAAAATTATAGGTCCAAAATATATAATACTACTAGTTTTAAATTTTAGCATACACAATTGATTTAATTATATAAAAATTTTACAATGCTAAAATTTTTAGGAATTTTCAATGTAACACACTTGAAAATTTTAAAAGATTAAAGGAAAAAAACAAAAGAAAAATTAGTTGAAACGCCAAATGGCTCAAACTTGTACGGGAAGCCTCGGGACCCAAACCAACCATGTCACTAGCCCAAAATGAGCCTTTCGGAGCTGATGAAACTGACGGAAACCTCATCCGACATCATATTCTCCGGATGTTGACTAAAGTCAACTCACTCTTCCGACCACCTCGAGAAGCATGTCACCCATCCCAACACCACACAAAAACTACAAGGAAGATATGGGAGGGGTAAAATAGTAAAAGCACACAAAAACACGCAAATGACCATGAGGGTCATTACATTAGTATAGCAACTAAGAATTTAATAAGATTTCATTAAGTCCGATTCACCCTATTAATCTTTTAATTATGTATAATTCATCCTGAAACTTATAAATTTGTAAGGTACTCCCTCTATTCCATATTAAGTGAATTTGTGAGGCAATGTGTACCTATTAAGAAAAATATTCAAGGACATAATTTAAATTATATGTTCCACTATTGACCTTTGTGAAATCATAAATATAACTTTGTAAGTAGTGCAATTTATCTCCTAGAAAATATAAAACTTCATTAAAGGAAAAGGCAAAATATGAAGAAAAAAAAATTAAAACATCTATTTTGAACTTTGAACAATTCAACTATTTTGAATAATGAAAAAAGCCTCAAAAATTTACTTAATATTGATAGAGGGAGCAATATTCACTAATTGTTAATCAGTATTAGTAATTAAGAATTTTACATTATTTCATTAAGTCTCTTTCACCCTATTGAACTTTGTAACGTAGGAGGTGTGTATTCTTTTTATCCTTAAAACCATTAATCCTACACGTTTCTTAAAATTTTAAGGCATGATTAAAATACGTTAATGAATAAGTACACATTCATATATAATCAGATGAATTTGGTCTACATTAGACTCTTTTTTTTCCAACTTTTTAGCTTATCAACGTTTTGGACATAACGATCAATGGATGATTTAAAAAATTGATACTATTTAATATTTAATTAATTATATATTTAACTAGATAACTTATTCGCGCTTCGCGCGGTAATGCATGACCTCATTAAGATTATAAATGATCATTTCTAATATCTGAATATTAGAAATTTTGTATTGTCACATATATTAAGTAATTGGCTTCTCAATATTGAATGATTTTTCATAGATTAGTCAATTATCACTTTCTCTATTGTTTTGTACATGTGCATGCAAAGTATAAGATACTCAATTTGATGGCCTATTATTCATTCTTTAGCCAGAAGCAGCTAGTTTTACTTGCTCTTCCATGTCATTATCTATAAACACCCCTAAATATGCCATAAAATTTATCATGTGTAAGATATTAGCTCCTCGTATTCTCAAATGTATGTTCCATTATTATTCTAGAGCTAGTAAATAATAAAAAGATCTAATTAAGTTCTTAAAAACTTTTTTAATCATATTTAAAATTTTGAAAATATTTTGAAATACATTATTTTTGACAAAAAAGTTGTGATTTCTCTAATGAGTTGTGGTCTTTTCAAAGGGTTGTGACTTTTCAGAAGGGTTGTGACTATTCAGAAGGGTTGTGACTTTTCCAAAGAGTTGTGACTTTTCTGAAAGGTTGTAAATTTTCTGAAGAGTTGTGACTATTCAGAAGGGTTGTGACTTTTTCAAAGAGTTATGACTTTTCTGAAAAGTTGTGACTTTTTGGATGAGTTGTGACTTTTTGGATGAGTTGTAACCTTTCTAAAGGGTTGTAACTTTTCTGAAGGGTTGTGCCTTTTATGATAAGGAACAATAAATACATGTTCATACTACCTTTGTTGGCTATAAATAGAGGGTTCCCTCATATTCTTAAACTTCGAATTTTCTAAGTTTTCTATTCTTCTTCTTCTTCTCCTTAGAACACCAAATTTAGTACATATTCTATATTTATTTATATTATATTATAAAATATACCAAAAGAAGACACCTTTTCACATTGAAGAATTATGACTTTTTCAAAGGGTTGCACAACCAAAGGAGTACAACGGTCTGAATGGACGCAAGAGTTGAAGAAACATGTTTAAAGGTAAAAATAAAATAGGGATAAAAAATCTAAAAGTACCAAGGAAAACATAAAAGTAAATTCCTGAATTCTAAGAGTGCCACGTAGGCGGGCCTAGGATTCTCTAATATATATATATATATATATATATATATATAAAAGATTAAATGTTGATTTAGTGTAGAGGCAAACTAGTAGTTTAACTTTACACTTTAGATCTTTTCACTTTTAATAATATAATAGTTCTCGGACATGTACGTTGCACGTGTGTCCTAGCCAATTTGTATAAGAATATTTATAATGATAAAGATAATATTTAAACATGTATTTAAAGAGTAATAGATGATTTCATGAGAAAAAATAATTACCAGCTCAATTTGAAGAATAATAAAGTTATTTGATGAGCTATCAGACAATAGATAAATTGATGTTAGAACCTAAATTTAGTAATACTTCTTTTACATTTGGTAATGTGGCTTACCTCTCTTCAATATCGAAGTTTTCTCTCACCCATTAGTAATATTTTTGTTGTTAAAGTTGGAAATCTTGGGATTGAATACTGAAGATAAATCAATAATTGCAGCTAGAGCTGTCAATATGGGCTGGCTCACCCCATCCGGGCTAACCCATACAGGTTTTGAAATTTGACGGGCTAGCCCATTTTTTTGCGGGCTAGAAAACCGTCAGCCCAACCCACAAGTACGTGGGCTACGGGCTTTGTTGGGCCAGGCCACTTTTTTTAAAAGTATATTTTTTTATAAATTTTTAAATCAAATTATAATTTAAAAATATCATTATCAATATCGACAAGACAATATTACATGGTGTTAGTGTTACTCCTTGTTAATCAAATCCACAAATAAAATTATCTTTATAATATTTATTAAGTTTGATTTCAAATAAAAGTATAAATAGTTAAATAAAATATTAATCTAATTATTTTCCAATGATCATAATAAAACACAAAAAATATGACAATATTTCATAGGCTATGGCCTACGTAGTGATTCCCTAGAAAATTTAAGGAATTTTTATTTTATGTAGTACATATTTTATAAAAATAATTTGTATTTAAATTTTAATATTTAAAACTTTAAATTGATTTTGAGTTTGGACTCTTGTTATTTTTAATACTCTATTTTATTTTTATTTTTTAATTAATTTTTATTTAGCCCACGGGCCGACCCTACTCATATTTCTCAAGCCCCCCAAATCAACAGGCTTATTCAGGCCGGGCTAAAAAACTTTTTTCTTAAATGGGCTCCAAAAATCTTAGCCCAGCCTTATCAAATTACGGGTTACGCCAGGCTAACCTAAAGGGCCTAGTCCATATTGACGGCTCTAATTGCAGCATACAGTAATTATTAGAATAAATATACCTAAAGTAGATTTTTTTTTGATGATGTGACAGAAAGAAGAGAAATTAGCTAATGAGACGAACCTTATTGTGCACTTTTATATAATGCTTTAAAAAATATGAAAATATTGTCCAAAACAAAGATATTATGGGGAAGATGAAAAATACATTTAATCAGTAATAATTAACTAAGAAAATTTATATGGAAAAATCCTTTTGGCCAGAAAAATTTGGGCATAATAACCCAAATACATATTCACACTATAAACTGGTTTTCTTTTTGACAATTATACCCTTCTTTGTCAAATTTACTTTTTTTATTAAAATATTTATTAATTATGTTTCATAAATGAGAAAGCTTTTCAATACATGGAAAATTGAGTAATTTTCATATTTCTCTAACTTCCATACATATATAGCTTTTAATTTTTGTTTTAGAAATGTTGTAAAATGGCCAAAGGCCAATACGTATGTTTTTTTTCCCTTTTCTAATTAAAAATCTATAAAGAATACAAAATTTTAATTGACAATTAGAAAATAAAATTTAAAATTTAAATTACAAAATAAGCTTACTCATAAAACTAAATTCGAAATAATTTTAACTCACACTCATCTTCTTGTAAAGTCTATCATAAATGCGCCAATTTTTTCGCAACTACAAAAAAAAAATTACAAATATGACCGCAAAAGAAAATAGTTTTTTTTTCTTTTTTCTCTTTTATTCCATTCTCACTCTTTCTTTTTATTTTTCATCTTTTTAAAAATAAAAATAAAATATTCAGATAATGATATGCGAATAAATCCACAAATAAGATATTTAAGACTGAAATTAATCGTTGAAATAAAAAAGTAAAAAAAAAATTACTTGTGAGAAGTGTCAAATATATTACTGAACTTTGTGAGATGGATCATATATCCCTATATCAATTTTGCTTTTGTACAAAATTAAAACAAATAAATTTTATAAAGATCAAACAATATGTTAGAAATCGACATATTATAAAAATTATTTTAAAATTTTTTATGTTTAAATATTATTTAAAATTTTTTCAATAAGGACATTTAAAACTCAAAAACACTTTAGACATGGTGATTATCAATACATTATAAAAATTGTAAAAATCATATAGTTTATATGTATTGACCCTAATTAATAGCAACCCAAGAGAATCATGTACCAATGTTGTAGTTTTGCGTCCATGTGTTCTGTCTATTTGATAATTTGAGAATGATTACTTATATTTATTAAGTATTAACATAACCTCTAATTAAGTAATTTTATTAATTATTATATTTAAATAAATTTTAATCATATATTTAAATAATTTTAATAATGATTGTTTAAGTTATATCAAATCATGAATTATACATTGTATATGAATTTGTAATCATTTTATTGTTTAAGTTATATACTCTTCAATCTTGATAATTAAAGTTAATAGAATTTTTTGATTATATATATATATATATATATATATATATATATATATATATATATATATTTATAAGCATATACAATACATACATATGCATATGATTTTATTTTTATTTTTATTTTGAAACATCTTCTTAATTAATATAGTTGAAGTAACTAATCATATATTTGTGGTTAGAAATGGTTAAATAATTTTAAAAACAATTATAAATTATTATATTTTTATTTAGAGCAATTAGAATATACAAAATGTGATATGTTATTCGACATATAATTATAGATGTCTTATTATATCTTTTTTCATATTTAAAACATCAAATTCTCAAAATTATATTCTTATTTTCTTCTTAAAAGAAAAGCGCAGACATTGTATGAACGGTTTATTAGTCATGGTAGAATTGTATATAATTTTATTCGTTGATTATTTTTAAAGAAAAATCATTTATAAATTTGAAATTCATACTTAATTCAATTTACTAAATTGTGTATTACCAAGTAATTGGTATAATTTTTAATTGGAGAATAATCTACTTATATCTATTATTAACATGAATTTTAATTGTCTCATTTGATAGAAAATTCTATATTAAATGAAAATAATTTTTAAAAAATGTATATCCTAATTATGTTATACTTTATTTACATACATTAAACATATTGTAATTTAATATAGTATCTTACATAAAGTACATATATTTTAAAGTATTATAATTGATAATTAGGTATTGAGTGATTTTTTGTTTATTTATTTTGAAACATCCCCTTAATTAGTATTATTGGAATAACTGAGTTTTTTATTCATGGTTAAAATTAGGGAAATAATTTTACCAATTTCTATATATGTTAATTCTTGTTTGGAATGATTATAATATAAAAAATAATAATGTGTTATTCATGGCATAGTTATAAATGTCTTATCATCAATTATTTATTTTTATAAATATTTAATTTTCAAAATTACATTGTTTTTTTCTCTTGAAAAACATTCATTATATAGATTAATTTATTTAGTTGATTATATTTAAAGAAAAATTCAATTATAATTTTTTGAATCTACGCTTAATTACTTTATTTTATTAAATTTGTATTACAAAATAATTAAGTATAATCTTAAGCAAATAAAATAATCATTTTTAGTTATTATTAATGAGAAATATAATTATCTTCTTCAATAAAGAGATTAATTTTAAGCAAAAAAATAATTTTTCAAAGGTATACATTGATACATTATGAACATAATTGAGTTCAGGGGAGGGGTAGAGGAGGGAGCGTAGGTTATGTATATGTAGAACATAATTTATTAATTTGTATGGTATAGTAATGAAAAAAATATCACAATTTTTTTAAACTAAAGCTTACAATTTTTTTAAATAACTAAACAATATTTATTTTAAAAAATAAATCGAATGAACTATATACACACACAAAAATATACAAAAAAACACTTTTCATTTTCCTTGACAGCCAAAGAGTTTGTATTTTAGTAGTACAAGGGGTTTGGGAAATAGAAAAAAGTTAATTTTGTTTTGGAGAGAAAAGTATTGAGGGAATAAATGCAAAAATTAAAATAAGGATATTATAAACTTTTTACATTTCTGGCCAAATTCTGGCCATTTCTTTTGACCATTTAGCACTTCCCAATTTATATACTGACCCTGTTTGGCATTACTGCTAAAAACTGTTTATTTTCAGAAGTACTTTTTAAAAATAGCTTTTTAGAAAAGTGCTTTTGAAAAAAAGGAATTTGTGTTTGGCTAATTCATTTGATAAGTGCTTTTTATAATCAAATTGTGTTTGACTAATCTTTTTTAAAAAGTGCTTTTGAGAGTCAAATTACGATAAAAGGCAAGTATTAATGTACTTTTAATATTAAGATTATTTTATAGAGAGAAACTAGCTTAAACACCTATTACAAAAAATTAAATTAAAATTTTATTTTTATTAAATTAAAATATTCAAATTCAAATTTTCAATCAATATTATTCGTTTTTTTTGGAGGGTTGAAATCTTTAATTGTTGTTTTTTGTCCTAATCTTGCAAATATATTGTTGTTGCCTTTTTTCTAATTCTGCAAAATTATACATAAAATAATAATAAATAATAATAATGATACATAAACGTAAAATAAAATATAAAATTTATCATATAAAAATAAAATAATTAAATGAAACTTACCTAATTAAATAATAAGAGATATATTGGGGTGTGTGTGTGTATATATATATATATATATATATATATATATGGAAGGGATATTTTAGTCCTGAAAAAAATAATTTTCTGTTTCTGCTTCTGTTTTATTTTAAAAAGCAGAAATTTTTAGCAGTAGAAAAGTGCTTCTGCTTCCATTTAAAAGCAGTTTTACAGGTTCGTCAAACACCTAATTTTTCAATTTTTTTTAAAATAAGTTCTTCTGGGCTGCCAACAGCAATGTCAAACAGGCTCAAAATGCCTTCTTCTATCCTCAACATTTGTGAAGGAGTCATTTAATAAGTGAAATAAATCAATTTATAGTCACAACACGTTTCCAGGAAGCATTAAAGTAGGATGAAAGAATTTGAGTGGTCATAGGTAATTTAGTTTTTTAAAACTCATTGTACCGGCGGTAATTGTAATTGGTTTTAGGCATGATAAAATAGTGTTAAATATTTAATGAACATAAATTTTCTATTTAATAATTAATTAATTAAACATTTTATAACATTTTAATTTAGCTAGGGATAAAATGGTAATTTAATATTATACTTTGGAGCTTCCCACTTTTAATACTCCCTCCATTTCAAATTAATTGAATTGTTGAGACATTTTTCATTTTTCAAATTAACTTAATGGTTCAATCTTCAAGATTACTTTTAGAATATTCTTTCAATTTTACCCTTCATTAGTTAGTATTGGAATTAGTTATTATAATTAATATATAGCTATTTTAGTTATAAATTTGACAATAATTAATAAGGTAAAAGTGGAAAGCTATGTCTAACTTATGTCTTAATCTTCTTTTCTTAAAGGGTGTGAAACACCTCAACAATTCAATTAATTTGAAATGATGTAATATACAAAACTCAATGGATTGTTTGAACACCTGGATTTTGTTATGTAAATCAATTCGCATACCAAACATTCAACTTGATTTTCTTGCTTCTTTCACATTTTAACATTGTCTACATGTGAACATGAGCAGCGTCAGCTCAAAGTGCAAATAATTCATGTGTAGAAGATTTTGCAATGTAATTTGATACCTTCTATAGCCACATACATATCAAGAAGATGTTAAATGAAAGTAATATTTATCAAGTAATATAGATATTTGATCAATATATGTCTTTCTTTGAATGACTCGTATACCATTATCAATTTCATGATGTAAAGCTGCTAATAGTGATAGTTATTTGTGATAGAGATGCTTAAAATATATAGGGACATCAAAAAGATTGTTGCACATACATAGACCTTTGTCTAATTCAAGTTACAACCTCTTTCATTTGTAAATGTGAAAAAAGAATATTAGCATTGTCCAAAATTTAATTGTATATCAACGGAATATAACACAATAATCATATCTCAAATTTAATATTGGCGCTCAAACACTTTATAAATAGAGATGACCTAGAAAGGAAAGTATTAAAACAATTTCTATGGTTATTTCTCAAAAATCAAAAGATAATTTAAGAAAATTGTAGAAGTATTGAACCAAACAAAATATGTATTAAGAGAATGGTTTGTATAATCTAACCACATACAAAATTACACTAATAATTTATCTTTTAACTTTAGCAAAGAAGGAGCGCGCTTACGTAGTTGATCGGATCAGATAGCCCTTCCTTCGGGCAAGCAACCAAACCCGGCACATCCAATTCCATTCCGATCAACAACTTGGAGGTATGGCTGAGTGGCTTAAGGCATTGGTTTGCTAAATCGACATACAAGAAGATTGTATCATGGGTTCGAATCCCATTTCCTCCGGTACGGAAATAAAACGGGTGGGCGAAATTACGTGAGAGAAAGAACCTCTTGGTGGAGTCCAGTCTCCGGCTATGGATACTGCAAACAGGCTTTCTGCAATTGCTGCCGAAATGGGGCAACTGCAAAATGAAATTCAAGAGCACCGTAGAGTGCTAAACTTCCTTTTGAGAAGTGTTAGAACAATGGATCTTGCAAGGAAAGAAGCGCGCATTCGCGCTACCAGAGAACGCATAGAGGTTTTGGAGGAGAGGCAGCAAGCGCTGCGGGCGGAGCAAGAAGCGCTCATTGTTCATGGAGCACTCGGTCGCCTGGAAGACTAGATAAATTCCAAAAAAAGTAGTTAAGTCACCTTCAGGCTTTCCACCAGTGTGATGAAGAATAGATCCGAGAAAGAGACTTTCATTTCCAGTCTCCTATTTATTTATTTTATTTATTGAATTTTAGATTTTCTAAAAGGAAAAATAGTAGATTATCTCTTTTTCTAACAGATAAAGGAATCTAAAAATAAATATTCGATCGAACTGTCCTGAAGTTCTTTGTAACGTTGTAAAGTTTGCTTAACTCTTTGGGCGGTTTCGTAATGTTCCTCACCAACGATCCGAGGTTGAAGCATGGTTGACGTTGAATCTAAAGGATCTACTGCTGGATAAATACCTTTGGCAGCCAATCCTCTTGCTAGTACGGTAGTAGCATCTAAATGTGCAAATGTCGTAGCAGGAGCAGGGTCGGTCAAATCGTCTGCGGGTACATAAACAAGAAAAGTGTATCAAATGAACTATAAGAGTTTTCGAAATGCTCAACTATGTAAATACATTTGGTAAGATATGGCATATAACATGATTAACAATTGTGTGTATCGAACTAAATAGTCTTACAATGTCATTATTCTTTGTACCTACAAATGTATAATATTGCAAAGATAAAACAAAAGACAAGAAGGAATATAAACTTACTCGAGTATCTCCAATAAACAGGTGAAAACCAGCAAGATGGTAGGCTAGAATGATAAACATCTGATAAGGAAAATAGGCACAATATATTAAAGTAAATGAAACTCTTTGTTACCTTCAGTTATAGAGACGATTCTTTACCTTCCTTCATCTGTTGTACCTCTTTATTTCCATCATTTAAATACATATTCATTAGAGTAGGATAGGACTAAATGAAGGTTAAATATTAAATCATTGTACATTATAATTTAAATACTATTAAATACTTCATATAAAGGATATATTATAAATTAAAGGATTTATATATAATATTTTGCGTCCTCAATTTGTATTGAAGGTAAAAAATAATTCCAAGAAATTGAACAGACTACAATAAATCCAATTTTATATTAAAATAATTTACTCACCTATTAGAGCATTAAAATACGAATTAAGTAGACATTAATCAACTCAGGTAAATAAATTACAATTAATTAATTTACAAATAGGGCTAGGAGATAAACTTCAAAATTTCTCAACCAATTAAAAAAAAAAAGGGGAATGTGTCTTAACATAATTAAACTTTATTATTTACTAATATTTTACTAATAACAAATTAGATAATTTTTACAATTTTGGTTTAGGGTAGGAGTAAAAGAATAATCTAACTTTTTCCTTTTAACTTTAGACTATGTTGTTAAATTATTAAATGTAATCAACTTTTTAAGCTTTTAAACTTTTAAATTAAGAGTAATAAAGAATTTACGACTATATAATAATTAGCAATTTATTTACCAATATTTAATTAGATTAGATTATAATTTAGTATAAGGGCAAAATGGTAATCTAACTTTTGCCTAACATTCTTCCCACTTTTTGTATAATATATATATATATATATATATATATATATATAATATGATGATATGATATGATATGATGATGATATATGATGATTAGCTTCCATTTCTTGATCCATTTGCGAGGTCGACTTGAAGAGAAAACAATATAGCAGAATAAAGGTGAACCAGTTTTACTCTTGTGACATAACAGGACAAATATGAATAAGTCAAAGAACGAGGCACAAAAAAAGAAAAATATTAGGTTAGTTTCAAATATATACAAGAGAAAATACATAGAAACCCCCCTAAACTATGACCCGTTTTTGAAAGAGACACTCAAACTTTATTAAAGATGTAAGATTAATGAGAAATATTTTGAAAAAAAAACCCTCGGCGTAGGTTAGTGATTAACGTGCGCCGCATCGGAAAATGCCTCGAGGACGGAAGAAAAAGGAGGTCCTATAGATGACTGGTGATGCTGGAGACAAAATAGAGAATTACAGAATTACAAAAGTCTCCACGAGACAATCATCTGGAGAAAGTCAATAAAACATGCTGCTTTGCAAGAGATAAGAATCAATAATCGCAGTGAATTCCTTTCTTATAACAAAGATATTGACACAAAATGCAAAAGGACTACTGTTTGAAGGAATCACAACGTAATTACAATATACGCCCATCGACCACTTTGTAGCTCTCAAACAAGTATGGCATGTGCTCGTATCCAAACAAAGTCGTATTAGCTTTTTGCGCTGCCTGAAGACATCGTCAACTGGATGGTTACAACACCGCTTCTACCAATCACTAAGAAAATTGAGAAATTCAGAGCAAGAGCACAAGGTGCATTTGAAACATGTGATCATAAGATACCATGGGACAATAGCAGCATATAATAATTATCAGATTCAAGTGACATATAGCAGCAATTGCCTCTCATACTTGCTAATTATCAGATTCAGGTGACATATAGTAGCAATTGCCTCTTTACAGAAAAGGACTAGCAACCAAATAATAATCCTCCTAGCATCATTTCTACCTCTTTTGACTTCATCAGACCAGCCAGGACACAATAATAACTATTAAGTCATGCCAGATGTAAGACACAGCCAAATGCAGACAGCAGCTCCAATCAACAATACCAATTATGCCTTAGTTCCAAACAAAAATTACGTGCGGCTATATGAATCATCACTGACCATGTTTCTCCATTTAAATTTATCTCATGCCATCATATAATGTAAATGAAAAATAAAAGATACTAGTTAAAAGCTAAAAGACTCCTGAAAAACCAAGCTTTAATGCTTAGAACATCTATGGTAACCCAATCCCTATGATTACACTTTATCTTTTTGGTTGCATTGAGGGCAATGCACATTCTGTTGTGGGGGGAGGGGTATATCATTTGCCTAGGGGTTCTTGTTGCCATGATTCTTTTCCCTTTTAGGCACTATCTAGTAGAACCGGCATATTTAGGGTCGAAAAATGTCTATTTTTTGTACAAAAGTGTGATGTGATGTGGTGTATTGAGTCAGTCCTGTATCTACATGTTTGCAGCAAGTATGAGTAGGAGCATTGAAATGCATTGATGTTATTGTTCTGACTCTTTAAAATCTTGGTATAACATCTGTTGAGTATGAATTATCATCTATTTCAACCCAAATTGCCTCATAACTCAATCAGGCAAGTGAACCTCGACGACATCCCAACAAAAATTGGAACAGGTTTTGTCGTTATAGAACACGGAATTCACTGAAAGGAATGATAAATAAATACAAATAGAAAAGGAAAGGGAGGAAATACAAAAAAATAGAAGAGAAAAGTCATACAAAGTTATATACAAATCACTACCCCTTTTTTGTATTTCCTTAATTGAATACTCTAACACGCCATGTATCTCGTCCAATGCGACAATAGTCAGGAAGACTCTCAATCATCACAATATGGTTCCCAAATAAACTACATGAAAAGAAAAAACAAATGAGTTTAAACTACAATATATATGAAAATTAAAACAAAACTGATATCATATCGTACCTGATCCTCCGTCATGGAATCAAGTGAATCCCTAAACACTTTCAACACATGCTTAGTAGTGTCATTCCAACTAAAGTGTACGAACCATCTAGTAACATGTGGACCCTAGGTAAACCAGCTGGCAAAATATTCCTGATGTCTCTTTGTGCTATTACCTGGGGTCTACGGACAGTAACTCTCTCCCATGCCCAAATCTAAACATAATATATATAATTTAGGTAATTAAACTACAGGAAATATTAATAAAGAATTTATATAGTTATTAAGTATACCTGAAGTAGTAGTAGAAATCCAGCTATCTCGTTTTGGTTACTTTGTGAGGACTTACAGAGAAAACGATACAAGCACGCTAATGTCGCACTACCCCAACTATAAAACCCAATTGCATTGACGTCCTCGAGCATGGGAAGATACATAGGCTTTAAAAAAATTGCCAGATGTTTCTGCCATCATCATACCAGCAATCATCCAAAACATGTAACACCTAGCCTTTTGATTAACCATATATTGTGTTGCCATGTCCGGCAACTGTGGTTGCCTTAGCATATGCGCATTAAGTGCAGAGACCTTAAGGCTATTACGGTTGAAGTCTTGAGGACATGGAGTAAAACCTAATAATCTTTGACAAATATTTTGCCAATCTCCTATAGTCCTCATCTGCTCATTACCAAATATAGGATCACCATTCACAGGTAAGCCATACAACACTTCTACTTCTTGCAAGGTGATAGTTGCCTCACCCGTCCTAAAGTGAAATGTATGTGTCTCAGGACTCCATCTCTCGACTAGTGAAGTGATCAAACTACGATCAATCATAGGCCGATGAGACCTATAAACACCGTACAATCCAGATAATTGAATCACTTCTAAGACTCGAGGAGGAATGAGATATTTCTTTACGAGGTCCCAAAATTTACCATCACACCTCCTCGTATTTAGAATCATATTAACATTTCCATCCCATATATCCCGTGATCTATGGTGAGCTGTTCCGTTAATACAAATGAATCAAGTGAACCGGGGTCTAGTTGGTATGAATTATTACCCGCCATAAAACTACCTATAAAATAAGAAACACATGAAATTAAAATTATTAATTAGACAAAATCATATAACTTCCACTAAATCTTTTAAACTAGTACTAGCACGTCACGCCAATTATTCATCAAACACATACATGTTATTTGCTGCCAAAATGAAAAAAAATTAAAAGAGGCAGAAAAGAAGTGTGAAGAAAGGGCAGAGAAATGGCAAAAAGACATACCTCAAGAAAACAAAAAAATACTATGTTCCAAGCTTTTCGTTAGGTTTATGGCAGTAAATTGTTGTGAAACTTCCTTCTCTATAACACCTAGACTGTAGGAGGACTGCAATACGGAGAAATCATAAATTCTGTAATTTAAGAGGGAGAAAAGAGAGAAACAAAATCATCTTGTTATAATGAAACTTCATACTTTGAAATCAAGTTGTTCCAGAGGAAATTCGAGCTTCATAACGAGCTTCCGACAACACTTCATACCGAGCTTCCGACATCATCAAGAGTTGAACCATAAATTTCTCAATTAATCTTGAGGCCTAAGACAATTTTGAATCGCAAGTGAATAAGGGCTGAAGATTTCTTGAATCTCAGGTGAAAGGACTGAAAATTTCTGTAATCGTGGCTACATATGGGTTTTAGGTGAATGGATTTGAAATTGATAAGGGTTTTAGGTGAATTGGTTTGAAAATTGAAACTCCCAATAGGTATGAAAGTGATAAAAAATAACACCATGTATTTCAGTGGGGTGACAAATAATAGATGTGGGCCTAGATTATGTTTTACACCTAAAATGTTACTCAGAGTAACGTATTATAAAACGTTACTCAGAGTAACGTATTAGGCTTAAAACTTTACTGGTAGTAATGTTTATTCATTTAACGTCGCCACTTTTGTCAGTTTTTGTTCGTTGAATTTTTAAAATAAAAATATCCTAAAACGTTACTGAGAAATACGTTTATACTAGTTTTGTAAAAATTTAAAAAACATATTCTATTTGATTTATTTTCTCAGAGTTTAATTCGAACAATTCAAAGGGTTTCTTTAAAGTTTTGGTGATTTTTAGGTTAATTTGACGGTTGATATATGGTGCAGATTAGTGCTTCTTTGTGTTTGCGAGACCCTAGTTGCGTTCACGGAGGGCATTGAGATTGAGCATCATGATTGCGTAGAAGGGGGTTTAGGGGATCTGGCCTGATTGCTCATCGCGTTTGCGGGTTAGGTCTCCGTGTTTGCGAAGAGTTGGGCCAGTTCGCGAACGGCCCATCGCATTCGTACAGGAAGAATGGATTAAATCTATGCAGTGTTAAAATTTAAAAGTCCTTGGCATGAATTCACTTTTCTTTTTATGGCTTTGGAGTTAAGAGACTCAATTTTGGGCGATTTTCGAAGCGTTGGATTCTTTTCTTATGTGGGATAAGTTTCTAACCTTAAACTCGTCATTTCTCCATAATTACTCGAGTATTGCATGCTTTAATACATGAAATTAGATAGAAAATCGGGGTTTTAAACCTGGGGTTCTTATAGTAAGAATCTATTTATGGTTTGAGGGTCAAATAATGACCTATTTATCTTAAATTCAATATGCGAGCTCGTTTCACTATCATTAAATATAATCTAAAAGAAATTTTCATATTCGACTTCGAGGGCTCGGAGGTGATTTTTGACCCAATTTTTAAATCAATATTTATATGAATATATGTGTCATTATGTTCGTATTCTTATGAAGATTCTATGTTTAAACAAATTTTGACTATTTGAAAGCGTTAAGAAAATGAGTTCATGATTTAACAGTGGTGCACACAACTTTTCATAAGTGGTGTCAAAAAGGTAACATTTCATAAGTGGTGTCAAAAAGGTAACATGAACAAAACACAGTTACGACATCATATAACATTAACTTTGTTTTGAAGGCTTGGTGTCATTTGAGAAAAAAATAAATCACTAATGAAAACAATTCATTCTTTTTTCAATTCATTTCTTGCCCCATTTAAGAATTATTTTTATCCAATCCACGAGAATAGGAAGAGTAGTGGTCAATTCAATGTTTTTAAAGAATGAATTCAAACATACATGTGGGCTAAATAAATAAATGGACAAACAAGTCTGTAATATATAGCTAGCGTTTGACCATAAATTTTAAAATATTTTTGGTAAGTCATTTTTGGGTGAAGTTTT
The DNA here is from genome assembly GCA_018342035.1 of Solanum appendiculatum. NCBI lineage: Eukaryota > Viridiplantae > Streptophyta > Magnoliopsida > Solanales > Solanaceae > Solanum > Solanum appendiculatum. The sequence continues at coordinate 1,293,880 of JAGDQO010000378.1, read as the reverse complement.
AGATGAAATTTCACCATGCGTTTTGACCATAGATTTTGGGAGAAATATTTAACTTTTAAGAAAATATGATTTATACCCATAAGTTTTAAAAATTATTAAAAATATCCATAAGTGTATATTATCATTTTATAATGAAAATGTTCCGTAAAAAGCCATGATACTGAACATAATTAATAGGAATTCGAAAATAGAGAAAAAAAAATAAAAGAAAAATACCATTAATTTGTATACGAAAAAACTACTATTACTACTTGTTATTGAAAGTGACTTCGGAGAGCAATCTCGGATAAAAATTCTATAAAATATGTATATATAACGGTATAAATTTTGTACAACGAATTAGGAATGAAATTTTGTCCAAAACTATAAGTGATGAGTGTTTTATAAAATAGGGAAAATGGCCTGATATACCTCTCAACTTTGCCATTTAAAACTGATATACCCCTCGTTATGAAAGTGGCTCATATATATCCCTATTGTTATACAAATGACTCACACATACCATTTTCCTCTAACGGAAATGAAAAAATTAATTTTGATTTAATTTTTTAATTCTTTTTTAAAAAAATTTATATAATCCGTATGGGTATATTTAATCCTCCTCACACATATTTTTTTTATTTGATATTTTTTGTTTAAATTACTAATTTAAATTTATTATTTTGATGGTCAAATTTATATATGTTTCACTAATTTTCTTGTAAAATTTATTATATATTACCCAATTTATTTTCAAACACAAAAACTAAATTACAATATAGCCGAAAAAATAGTTTTAAATTATAATATAGCCACAAAAAAATTAGTTTTAAATTTTTTTCTTTACACTAAAGAATGAAATAAAAAATAAAATAAGAATAAGAAACTCAAATAATGATAATCAAAGAAGTCAAAAAAATAATTTATGTATGAAAAAAGATTAAAATATACCTTGAATTTTCCTAGAAGGATCATATATACCCCTACATGGATTTTTAAAAAATTAAAAGTAAAAAATATAAATTTAAAACTAATTTTTTCACTTCCATTAAATTAAGGGTATATGTAAGCTCATTTTGTAATGTAGGGGTATATGTGAGCCATTTGTATAACGGTAAGGGTATATATAGGGGTGTCAATTGGGCGGGTTGAAATTAGAGATATTAAAATGGATAGAAATAGAAATTGGGTTGGGTCTTGACCCGCCCAAGTTTAGGCTCAAATGGGTTGAGTCTTGACTCGCCCAATTTGACCCGCTTATTCTCAATAATTTTAATATAGTATAACTTACATAAATCTCATAGTGTAAGACCTAAATTACATCCTATCCCTACTCTTTTCTATTTTACAAAAATCCCCTAAAATCAGTGCTATCCGGATACATAGCAAACAAGGTGGATACATTAAATCTGATACATTAAAGCAGATTCAATTGCGATTTAAAAGGAAAGGAATCGTAAAATTGAATGTGAGTTCCCCAAATCACGCTAATCAAGTTGATATCAATCTCTCCCAAATCTTAACAACTTAAATCAATTAAAAATTTAATTTTTCTTCTCTCAATTCTCTCCCAAATTCGCCCAGCTTCAAACAATTCTCTCCCAAATTTTCATCATCTCCATCAAGCCGCCATTGCAGCCCAAAACGTGAAAAATTAAAATTACTCGACAAAATTTGCTGCTGTCTTTCATGCTAATTGTGTATCAGCTTCTATTAATGGGATCTGTTGTTTATCCTATTGCAGGTTCTTTGCAAGTCAAGGTTGCATTAAGTCACTATGTGATCTCCTAATTTGTCCAGACCCCAGAATCGTTACAGTATGCTTGGAGGGGCTTGAGAATATACTGAAGGTGGGCGAGGTGGACAAAGACTCTGGGGCAAATGGTGGAATCAACATGTATGCACAAATGATTGATGAATGTGATGGATTGGACAAGATTGAAAATCTCCAAACTCACGACAACAACGAGATATATGAGAAGGCTGTAAAGATCTTGTCCATAAGGTGTTTGATTTTAGATCGATACATTATTGAGTGGTAGTTATTAGGTATCAAATACATGCTCTGGTATCATGCCCAAAGATTTTTTAGATTTGTGTTTTCGATCTAGATATATGAGACATGATACATTACTATTCCTAACATAAGTCGTAAATTGCTAAGTAGTGTAATTCTACTAGATACATTAGAGAAGTAAAATTTGCCCGTAATGTATTTTTTTAGATCTGTGCATTATCGTGTGGTCATTATTAATTAAGTATCAGATACATGTAATATTGTTTTTGTATGGATGGATCGTTACCAACAAATGGATAAGTAACTATAATTTGTATGAATATATCATGGCTAGTAATGTGTATCAGATACATATAATACATAGTACCTATTAATATGAAACATTGCAATTAATATGTATCAAATACATTGCAGTGACTATGTATCAGACATTGATACATAAATCTCACTACTTTAGATCTTAATTACTAGGAGTATGCAATAATAGGTATGTGGTACTTAAGTTATTTATGGATCGTTAAGATAATTGCTAAAAATGTATACTAAACACTTTTCTTCTTTGGTAGCAACACCTGATACATGATAAATGATACATTTGGTAGAATTTTTGTTTCAAGTATCAATACTAATTAAGGTTATGTATCAAAACTAATATTTGAACATGATACATTGTGCATGATAAAAATGTAATGTATCATAATGTTGAAATGAAGGCATTATACATTTGTTTAAAAAACAAAATCAACTAGATACATTAAAAATCTGAACCCATATGTATAAGAAAGGATGAACAACAAAAATATTTGAACTTTTGTATCAAGTATCAAAACTAATTTAGGTTATGTATCAAAATTAATATTTGAACACGATACATTGTGCATGATAAAAATGTAATGTATCATAATGTTGAAACGAATGCATTATACATTAGTTTAAGAAACAAAATCAACTAGATACATTAAAAATCTGAACCCATATTTTCCCCTTTTTTGAGCGTTTTTCCACAATCGTTTTAGAAGTCGATGATGTACCCTTCTCGAACTAATTAGGTAAGCCCCATACTGAAAGATCAACCTTCATCCATATGTATCAGCAATTTTTTAAGATGAAAAAACTAAAACTAAAAAATAAAAAATCGAAAATTGAAGTGATGGAAAGAGATCTACCTCTTGAATAACTTGAAATCATTAATTGAAAAGAGAAAAGATTTGAAATTCAAAAATAGATCCGTTGAGGTAATTGTGGAGAGATTTGAGGCTTGAAAAAAGGAAGAAAAATCTTGGGTATGAGATTTCAAATTGATGTATCCAGAAAAGGGGATGATGGGAGATGGGATTTTTGATATTTTTTGAAAAGGTAGGGAAAATAAGAAAATATGGTAAAAAAGGGTGTGTAGTTAGGTAATTTTTCCTGTAATAAATTGTTATTTAAGTTTTATAACCACAATTTGATTTTCAACTCAAGAAATTTTTTTTAAAAAAAGTTGCAAATGGATAGATAAATCCTAAAAGATATAAAATAGATAGTAATTCATACCTTCAATATAGGAACATACATTATATCAATACAAATAGAGAGTCTTAAAACGGGTTGAAATTGGAGATTAAATTGGGCTTAATTGAGGATTTTTTTAAAAATGGGTTAAGACTTGAATGAGTTGAGATTGAACCCAATTCAATTTATCTTGAGCCCAACTCTTAAAATTCTGGGCGGGTTACCTATAGTTGGGCTCATTTTTGACACCCCTAGCTATATATAACTCACTTTCATAACTAGGACATATCAGCTCTAAATGATAAAGTTGAGAAATATATCAGACCCTTTTTCCTATAAAATATAAAATTTTGGGGTAATTTTTAAATTTTTAAAAATTTCCAAATACTAGAATTTGACCCAAATTCTAATTTTTTCTAGAATTTAAAAACTTGGATGTTTGCCAAATATATTTGCCAAGTAATATCAAATTATACGGCTAAACACTAATTTCTAAAATTTTCCAATTTTTTTCCAAATATATTTATGACCAAATGGACTAAGTCTCAAAATGAACTTAAGAGAGATGGTAACATGAGCATTTGGGATATAGATAATCACCAATATGCCTACTTCTAAAGTAGTCATTCTTCTTCAACAATTTTACCCTTCTCACAAACATAGATACCATCAAGAAACTTTTGGATATCCTTGTTCTTTACATGACATTTTTGTCTATTTTAACTATTTTATTCTTGTCTAAGTTATTTCAGTATTATTATTCCATCTAAAGATAGAAATAGCTTATTTCAGTACCAATTATAATCTTTAAAATAAGTTATTTCAGACTTTATAATTAAACAAGGATTAAAGAACACTAAAACTTTATCTCATAATGATTTCTCTTATCCATCATAGCAAACGTGTTCCAGAAGAAAATGGAGTCAAGTGAATTGTAGGGCCGAAGCTACGGTGGTGTCAGGGTGTCTAGCTGAACATCTTTTGTTGAAAAATTATATTATATAGATAGGTCAAATCCTACTTTATATTGGTATATATAGTATTTTGAACACTCTCATAACCAATAGAGACCCGTAGCGCAGTGAAAAATTTATGCACAAAACTTTTATTTTGATGTGAAGTGAGCAGTAGCTAAGTGACAGTTTGGTGTAGAAGTAAACACTTTTCTGAATTTACTATTCAAAATTTGGTCACCCTTCAAGAAATTTCTGCTTATGCCATTGGTGAATTAGACTCCGTTGATTGTGCAACATTTGTTTCATTAATAATAGTAATTGAAAAGAGTGATGTTTTAAAAAGGAGAAAATGGCCAAATGACCCCCCAGCCTATTACCGAATTTTCAACTACATACCTATATTTTACGGGAGTCTTATTACCCCCCTAGACTACTTTAAAATGGAATAAATAACCCCTTAAGTATTGAGTTGGCATAGAGAGTCTATTTCACTCTCTTTGAAAGAGTGAGTTGCCTATTTTTTAAAATTTTCGTTTTTTTCTCTTTTTCTTTTTTGTTTCTCTTTCTTTCTTCTTATTTATCTATACAACTATACCTTCTTAACCATTATCATTGTTGAAGCTTCATCGATGAACGTTTGGTATAAAAATTATCAACAATTAACGCATTTTATGAATAAATAATTTTTCAATAGACTCATTTAGAACATATCTAACAAATTAAATTTATTTTAAAAAAAATATTCCCATTAAATTTTTTTTAAAGTCATGGATTCAAGAGTAACAAAGTCAAAGTGAAGTAATTGTATTTTAAAAAAATATTTTCAAACTTATTAGAAGGAATTGAAACAAAACAATGTCTTCTACATATTTTAAAGAAGGATCCTACATGTTCCTAAAACCCATGAAGAATCAAAATCAAAAACTCAAATTATAAATTAATTACGAAAATTTTAGAGGGAGAAAGAATGCGGAAGAGAGAGAGGTTTTCAAACTGATATTACAAATTGGTCTTCTTATCCGCGATGGTTTTGAGACGTCGACGGAATCATCGGAGGTTGAATCTAATCTCGAATGTTAATGACCCATTCAACCTGTATCTGGAAATGTCTAATGAAGAAAATCGAACGAAATGTAAAAAAATATGAAAAAGATTGTTGAATTGGTTGAATGAAAGATTTGATTAGGACCGCTATCTTCTAGGCTCTAGAGATTCCGAGTGGATGAAAAGCTGACCTGAAATTTCGTTCCTATAAATTGTTAGAGATATAGAAATTTATTGAGGTCAAAAATGATGTTTATTATAGTTAGGGTTGAAGAAATGATTGACGAAGAAAGGAGGAGGAAGGAGGAGAAATTTTTTTCTTAAAAAATATTATTAAATGGTGAAATACACGTGTCAAGTGTGTATTACACCACAAGACACATGCTTGGTAATGACGTTTTAGGGGGGGAACTAATTCTACTTTAAAATAGTCCAGGAGGATAATAGGACTCCCGTGAAATATAAGTGTGTAGTTGGAAATTCGGTAATAAGTTGGGGGTCATTGGCCCATTTTCTCTTTTTAAAAGCTTTTCAAAACAAAAACTTTCTTACTTTAGGAACCTTCTCTTGCTATCACTATCATTTCCTTGTCAATTCTGAGTCCTTTCCTATTCTTCTATTTTTGGTTAAAAAAACTGGTTTTAGGAAATAAAATATTGGTTCTTACAATTAAAAAAAAACATAAAAAGAAAATCTATATCTCTAAAGCAAATCAAAGATGAAATTGAATTTGCATCTAAATTCCACACGGCAATCAACCATCAAAAGGTTACGATATGAATCTGTATCTTAACAAATTAGTTCCTCATTCTTAATTTACGTGATACTTTTTATTTTAGTTTCTTTTTAAAAAAAATTGTCATATTTTTATAATTAGAAGTAATTAATTTAAAAAAATTCCTTTACTCAAATTCTGTTTGGATGGCTGTTAAGTATTATTTCATATTGTATCATGTTGTAATATTATATTATATTATATTATATTGTATCATATTAAATTATTTTAAGAGAAAACACATAAAATTTCCCTTGAACTTGATTGGACAACTTACTTTAGCACTTAAACTACACGGGTGTTTAAATACCCCCTTAAACATTTTTCAACTGAATTAAATACCACCTTAACGTCTGACGTGGCAAATAAAAAAGTTATCCGCGCGTAAACAGTCAAAAGTTGAAGAGAAAAAGTAAGTGGGTCCCACTTTGTCTTCCTTTTGCAACCTTAGCTCTTTCTCTATCCCACCGCCGGTCAAACCTGTCAACTACCTAAGACGTTTTTAATGGAGATCACGAACTAGCGAATCCAATGAAGATCAACCACGACGGACCTCACCCTACCGGCCAACCCCCTTTGTTCCTCCTTCATCACTGCTAAAGCATCGCTAGAGATCAGCCATCATGAGACCATTAGATCTCGCTAAAAAAATTTCTCCACGCCGGCACCCATACAAAACGCCGGTCAGATCTTTTTTCCTGACTTTCTTCCATTCTTGTATTCACAAATTTTACAAATTAATTGTAGACACAAAAATCAAACCATTTAATTAAAAAAAAATTATCTGCTTTCAAAAGATAACATGAATCTCCGATGGCCAGAAAATTACTCATTATTTTTGGACCAGATTCTTTTTCCTCATTCAGCTTCTTTCCTTTTATTTTTTGCTTTCTTTTTTCTATATACAGTTGTATTTCCAATTACCCATACATACTGTTGATTAGCCAAAAAAAAAAATGAAAACTAAATTCTTCACTATCTGACGTGTTGTCAACGTGTCAATGAGGTGACGCATATGTGGCGCGCATGCATATCACCTTCCATCCATGAAACTGGTAGTGTATATATAAGGTGGTATTTAATTCAGTTGAAAGATGTTTAAGGGGGTATTTAAACACCCGTGTAGTGTTAAAGTAAGTTGTCCTGCCAAGTTGAGGGTTTTTTTTAATGTGTTTTCTCTTATTTTAATGAATACAATGTTTGGATAAATTGTATCATTCTCCATCATTACATAATATAGCATATCAACAAGAAAAGTAAGGTAACATGATAGAGATTAGAGATACTGTTGAAAGGTAGATCAAAAGATAAAATAAAATTATTAAATAATAAATAAAGACAAAATGAGAAAAAAATATTAAGGTAACAATGTGATCACATCAAATCGGTCGTTACACAAAATGAAATTTTTTATCGTTATCTAATGGTGATTTAAATGATACAATAAAAATTAAGTAACAATTAAAAAAAATATTATAATTAAATTAACCATACAATCAGAATACTATGTGTAACAACCATCCAAACAAAAATAGTGAATGAGTATTAATTTAGCATTTAATGATGGGAATATATATTGACCATAGACTGAAAAAGAGAATTCACACACAAAAAGAAGACTTGGTAGAGTCAACTTGGTTGCTTCTTCGTCCCCTCCCTGCTCTTCACTCTACTCTCAAAATTCAGCTCAAAAATCACTACTATAAATAACTATAAATCTATCAAACACATTCGCAACTCCAATATATTTCTTACTATTATTCCCTTCAATATTTATCTCTTTATTCTCAAGTTTGAAAGAAATTAAGTTTCGATCTTCTACTTTCTTTACTTTGCCTAAGCTTAACCATTTTGATTCTCAAGAAGTATAAAACTTGACATTCCCCTTTAGTGACACTTTTACTCGAGTATATATATACTGTTTTAAAGTACATTTATTAGTACCAGTGATTATTTGTGTCAAGAAATGTCAATATTTGTATATATATATATATATTTATTAAATCAAAATTCGATATTTATATACAATGTAATTTCCGATGAAGGCGTGTCCTTGACTAAGGGTGTTTCCGCCCCAGATGGAGCTATGTTAATGATTTGTAAATCATGGGTTTAATGAATGTTTGATTTTAGACAAGTAAAGTTTGCTCATGTGGTTGAACACGAGTTTTTTTTTTCTTTCCTGATTTGGTTGTTCATTTACAGAAAGTAGTGCTGAAGTTGGAGTATCTGGACGAAAGTGTAACAGTCTGCACTATGGAGTTTGTCACTATGCCCCTGTTATTTCAAGCATTTAACAACTCCTCCACTTCTCACATAACAGTATGCAATACACTTGAATCAAGGCTCTAAAAGAAGACTCGTGCTTTAGCAACACAAAGTAACTTGTTATTACCCGTTGAACTTGTATTGTTAGAGTGTATACTAAATCAAAGTTGGGTTCCCATCACTTGTGTTTAGTTTAAGGATTTTAGCCTTATATTCATTCACACTTTTATTATACTGCATCTTTTGCAACTAAATTTTATAAGATTAATGTAAATCATAAACAAATCTTTGACATAGGCATATCACATATTGATCATTATCTCAATAGCTTAGAATGGTTGCATCGGTTGTGGCCACAACATTTCAAAATCATATTTTCAACCATTCCATTTCTTTTCAAGCATTTATATGCTAAATATATTCTTATTCCACTATGGAATTCTAGCCTAGTTTTGATGCAATATTTGTGCCACCTTCATACATGTTACAAATCCAACTTATATGGATTTTATCATTATCATTAGATGATTCACTATTTATAGACCAACACACCAATTTATCTATATACGAATGGTCATGTCTATACAAAAGTTATCTTACAACAGATACTTTTCTTTTCATGAAAAGTCACAACATTTCATGTGAAACTACTTCACGAAATTACACAATATTTTTTTTTTACAAAGGCTTATAGCCTAATCATCACATTAGCAGTTTAATCAACTAATTATCGCAAAACTGTCGAGTTGTAAATATAATTACCATGTCAAATACATCAAAGATATATCTTGTGGGTATTGAAGAAATAATTTATATCTTAAATTTCTTCAATTATTATTGACTATTAATCATAATTCAATAATCCCCACACTTTAAATGTTTCAAATGTCCTTTCCATAACTTGTGTGGACATCTAATTAACATAAGTAAATCACCTTGTTATCAAATTTATGGCGTTCCAATACTATAACACATTAGCATTCAATAAGAAAATAAATTCTTCAACCTTTAAAGAACGCAAAATGATCTAACAAAAATTAACATTTCTCTTAATTTCAAATTATTCTAATAACTTTCAAGTGTAGATATTATCTATCAAATAAAGAAATTCATACATATCGTCTTATAACTTGAAAATAAAATTCACATGATCTTTATGCAACACAATTATGCCATAATAATTTTCTTTGTCCCAAATACAAATTTATAATAGTCATACCAAATATGTTATTCCTAAACTTCTTTAAAAAACATTTCAAGATCATCACAAGAGAATTAATTTATCCTAACATTTATGAAAAATCATTTCTCAAAAATTTCAAAGGATAAAACTTCATAAATAAATAATAAAATAAGTTAAGAAAGCAGAATCCGATATATGTCATTTCCTTCGTGATCCATTGTTGGCTCACTTTTTCCATATGACTTGCTGCCTTAGAATTATACTTTAAATCAGTCAAATATTTTTTCTTACAATCCCACTTCCCCAAGAATTCAAGGATCTTGTCTCGTTTATCTTCTTCAATCCCAATATCTCTTTAAAATTGTTAGAAAAAATAATAATAATAGGAAATATGACTGAAGAAGATGATGACTTTGAGGCGTGAAAACACTTTCTTTAAAGAGATATTGTCCATATACAGATTGTGGTAAATACAAACAATTCTCTTCAAGGATACAACAAAGCCCTTGGTTTATACATGCAGATTTTTCTTAGGCTACTTCTAGAGAGTCTTTATATTCATAGAACTTAAGAGATGACTCTTCATAAGAGTCATGTCCTTTCATAAACAAACGTGTCCTTTCATAAGAGTCATGTTCTTTCATGAACATATAACTTTTCATAAATGTCATGTTCTTTCATGAACATATGACTTTTCATAACAGTCATGTTCTTTCACGAACAAATGTGTCTGTTCAATTTAAGACCTCTATATATTACAAAATATCCAACATCCCCTTGGTACCAGATGTCGCTAATGGTGTTACTCCAGCCCCTATTGGTTGTATTTGTTGTTTCTGGCCTCGTCCTCGCCCCCTTCCCCTCCCTCTAGCCATGACCAAAACTTAGGAGCTAGCGTAGATTATGCTAACATGTGCCTAGAGATCGAGAAGAAAGTCTAATACACCAATCCTTACTAATTTATTTGACACTTTCTATTTTAATTTATTTTAAAGAGATTGTCACACTTTTATGATTAGAAATAATTTACCCTTTAAATTTTTCTATATGCCCGTTTGGCCATGCGATATGGAATCATGATTCAAAATCATGAGATGAAATTGAAGTAGGCCTTTGGATATACAATTTGGAATTTTTATGTTATATGTTTTTCTTATAAACATAAAAATCTCATAAATTGTAAAACTATTAAAATTGTCCAACACTTTATACAATCTTATTAAATAAGCAAAAGTTTGTAAAATCGCATAATAGACTATCACAAAACTATTCAAAAAAAAATTACAACATTTATTGATCAAACTTTAATTCAATTAAAAAAAATCAAAATTGAACATTGATTGGTAAATAAATTTGATAAAAAAATAATGAATTTGGTGAATATAAATGGTAAAGTAGTAATTGATTTGAAATAAAATCAAATTTTATGTTGGTGAGAATAATTGTTATATGAGATATAAATGGTTGAAGAAGTAATGATATGAATTATAAATTTTATTTACATATGAAATAAAATGTTTGTAGATATAAATGTGAGGTTTTTTTTTTTTTACAAAATATAAACTTGTGGGTCAATTTTCGTATTTGAAAATTTTCAAATCATGATTTGAAATTCCCGTGTGGTCATGCGATATGAAATTATGATTTGAACTCATGATATGAAATTGAAGTAGGCGTTTGGACATGCGAATTGGACTTTTTATGTTGTATCTTTTCTCGTATACATAAGAACTCCATAAGTTGTAAAACTATTAAAATTGTCTCAATTCTTTACAAAATCTTACCAAATAAGCAAAATAAAATCACATAATACACTATCACAAAGTTATTCTAAAAAAATACAACATTTATTCATCAAACTTTAACTCATTAAAAAATAAAATTAAACTTAAGTTGTAGTGTATTAGTCTTTAATATAATCATCCCACATATTATGGACAATCTTCTCATGTTGAACTTGCATTTCCTGATCATATGACCGAGAAGACGAACCAACATTGTTACTTTGAACCATTTGCTGGTCAATTTGGTTCGTAAATAATTTTGATAAAAAATAATGAATTTGGTGAATATAAATGGTAAAGTATAGGAATTGATTTGAAGTAATAATAAATTTTATGCTGGTGAGAATAATTGTTATATGAGATATAAATGGTTAAAAAGTAATAATATGAATTATAAATTTTATTTACATATGAAATAAATAGTTAGTAGATATAAATGTGGAGTTGATTTTACAAAATATAAACTTGTGGTCAATTTTTATATTTGAAAATTCTTAAATCGTGCTTTTTAGAGAATTTGGGATTTCATCTCATGATTAGAAATCATGAGATGAAATCAACTTGAAATCGCATATCCAGACACTGATTTCATCTCATGATTTCATATCACGATATGAAATCGCATGTCTGAGCGCCTACGTAAGGATTTAAAATCATGAGATGAAATCAACTTGAAATCGCATGTCCAAACGCTAATTTCATATCATGATCTCATATCGCGATATAAAATCGCATGTCCAAACACCTACTTAATAAAATGATTCATATTCACAAAAATAATTTAAAAAGTTGAAATCCACACATTTTTTTATATTTTTTATGATTTGAGTGTATTTCAAACCACATATTTTGAAAATCTCTTTTTTTTCCCCTTAAATTTCATGTGAAAAGAAGTTGAAACCAACGTATTTAAAAAAAAAAAAAAAAAAAAACCAGCGTATTTTTTTGATATATTTTTTTCATTGACGATGGGGTGAAAAAGAAATTACAAAAGAAGAAAAAGACTTGGTAGAGTTGACTAGGTTGCTTCTTCGTCCCCTCCCTGCTCTTCACTCTACTCAATTCAGTTCACAAATCACTAGTACTATAAATAAGGCAACCACAAATCCATCTAACTCATTCGCAAATTCAATATTCTTCTCTTTATTCTCAACTTACAGAGAAATTAAGTGTTTATCTGCTACTTACTTCCATACACTAAACCCAGATCTCGAGATGATGGTTAGTTTTTATCTCTACTTTCTACTTTCTTTACCTTACTTAAGCTTAAAAGTTGCTAATCCTTTTTGTCCATTTTGATTCTCAAGAAATATATAAGTGAAAATTCCCCTTTTTGAGACACTTTTACTCGAGTATCTGTATACTGTTTTAAAGTACATTTATTACTATTAATAAAATTAGTTGATTATTGGTGGATGATAATATGATTTATCAAAAAAATATATGAATCTTTGATTTTAAACAAGTGAGGTATATTCAAGTGGTTGAGCACTTCCACCCTAGGTTGAGAGTTGGAGTCAGGTTAAGTGAGAACGCTATTAATACTCCTCCGAAAAAGGAGAAAAGAATTTGTCTGATTTGGTTCTTCATTTACAGAAAGTAGTGCTGAAGTTGGAGTATCTAGATGACAAAGTGAAGAAAAAGGTCATGAAAAAAGTATCTGGCCTGGAAGGTAAGTTGTTATTGTTCAAAAATCAGTAAGGATCTCAGATCTTGCAATATGGATAAAATTCAAGTTTGAGTGATTTTTGATTTGGATGATATTGCAGGGGTAGAATCAGTAGCGATTGACACGAAGGACAAGAAATTGACCGTAACAGGAAACGTAGATCCAGTTGAATTAGTTACAAAATTGAAGAAGTTGTGTCACGCTGATATACTCTCTGTTGGACCAGCAAAAGAGCCAGAGAAGAAGAAAGAAGAGCCAAAGAAAGAGGAAGCAAAGAAGCCGGATGACAAGAAGAAAGAGGCAACAGCAGCAATGAAGGCATATTCAGAGCTAGCTCACTATCACTATCAATATCAGCGACCTTATCCGCAATACCCGACCCCGGTTCCTGCTTGTTATCAGCGCCATTACAGTGTGGAAGAGGATCCAAATTCTTGCGTTATCTGCTAACTTCAGTCTTCACATTGCGTTTACTGGAGTAATTCAATCATCACACCAATTCTTTCGGGAATTTTATCATACAGTTGGTGTGTGTTCAATTATCATATAAAAGTGTGCGTACACTCTATTATTCTACTTGCGAGATTTCACTTAATATGTTTTTCACTGGATATGTTGTATAATATTTTATTGAAGACTTGGAAGTTCAGAGGAAATATATTTGATTCTGAAAAAGAATAGCATCATCTAAGAATACAAATATGTTTGGATAGAATTACATCCGAAAAAAAGCATAATACATAAATGTCTCTTTTAAATTGTTCTTATTTCACATTTACGACTTTCAATATTTTTGAGTGTGCACAAATATGTACTTAAACTTATATAAAGTTGAAGAAGTAGACACATGAGTTTTATGTGACATAATATATGTAGAACACCGTGTAGAACGTTAATTGCCACATAGGATGTTAGGTATGACGCGTGTATCTATTTGTTTGATTTTATACAAATTTAAGTGTTTATTTATATACATTTAAAATTAAAAGACATAAATATAAAATGAGATCAAATTAAATAACATATTTCTGCATTATGCTAAAAAAAAAATCAAAAAAAGGACAGAAAATTGTCTATTTCACTTGAAACTTGAAGGCTGTATATTGAAGTCAAGCCACCAATCTTGACGCATTATAGTTATCAACTGTATGAACTTGCAATTGATATCATAGTCTCATAACGAAAAATTTTAAAATGGCAGAGGCACAATCAACTATAGCGTGAGGCTTCATTGTTTATTTGATACTTGGATAGTGGATCCATTTTGTACTTTTCTTTTATTATATCTCTTCCACTCACTCCTCTTTTATTTCATTTTCTTATTCTTTTTATTCTCAACAAATATCGAACTCTCAAATACATAATTAAACTATTGATATAATTAATAAAAATATTAATAAATATTTTTTTGTTATCTGACAACATTTTTTTGACTAAATAATAAAAATAATCTTATTATTCACCATTTTTAATAATATCAAAATAACTAAAAAAAAATTCATTGTCTTCTCAACTACTACATTTTTAAAAAATCAAATTAATTCAGATTTATTATTCCATAGCTTTTTTTGTTCTGTTTTAGTTCATATATCTGCAGTCATTTTCTTAATAGAGAGTATCAATTTTTCAAAAAAAATTAGTTACAATTTTTTAAAATACTTAATAGAAAAACGCTGATAAAAAATATATTGTGAATGTGAACCAACTTGCGTAAATTTTTAAAATCACTTATGAATCTGTCATATCGACCTTGTTCTGTTCTGTTTTCATTTTTATTTTGACATTTATGTAAATAATTTATATTAATTAAAGCTAATCTTATCTAATCAGTTTATACGCTAAAGTGAATCAGTTTATATTTTGAATTAATTTGATTCTGTTCAAAAATATTGAACAATAAGCTTATTTTTAAAGTTAACAGTTCTAAAAGTGTTTCAGTTATTTTAATAGAAAAAACATCTATATATTTTTTTAATCAAATGTATTAATTATTTAATTGTGTATTTGAGAATTATATATTTTTTAGAAGTAAAAGAAATAAAAAGAAAAGAAAAGAAAGTTAGGTAGAAGAGAAATGGTGAATAACATGTAAAAAGTAAGAAAAATGGCCCACCATCCAAGTGTCAAAAACAGAGTGGAGTCTCACACAACTATTGTTAGTTGTACCTCTATCATGGTTAAACTTTTCGTGTGATCACTTTTTCTTCTTCGTGTGTACACTATGTCTCCGTACATAAATATGCCATTTGATTTTATTTTAGTTGACATTTATGCTTTTCAATTTTGAGCGTGCATAGATAGATATTTAAATTTATATAAAATTGAACAAATAGAAACACTCATCCTACGTTGCTTTTTACATGTTGATTTTGTGTCCTATGTGGTGTCCTACATGTGTTATGCCATGTAGGACATATATGTGTATCTACTTGTTCAATTTTATACAAATTTAAGTACCTACTTATGCACATCCAAAGTTGAAGCACATAAATGACAGTTGAAGCCAAATTAAATTATATATCTATGTATTATGTCAATTATTTATCAACAACAACATACCATACCCAATGAATTGCCATTTAAAAAGTCCTTAACGTTTATTTTTCTATTTTAGATAGTAATTATTCTTACCGACTACAAACACCTCTATACAATATATTTAATGAAGAGAAGGATATAATAGATACAAAATCATTATAATTAATATTTTTTAAAAAGAAACGTGTAAAAGAAGAACACAAAAAATAATTTGAGAGACCAAGGGAGCAGTGAAGTTAGAAGACTTGGCTTGCATTCACAATCGTATTCAATTAAAAGACGATTCTGGATTGAAATACTTACTATTCCTTCCATTTCAATTAATTTGTCATATTTTGTTTTTTAGGTTTTAAATATTGGACGAATGGAGTATAAAGTCTGATCCAGCTTTATTTTATTTTTCTTTATTTTCTCCGAGTTCTTATTTGAATTGGTGACATATGGTATAAACTTAATTTAATAACTAAGATTTAATTAATTAAAATAAAGATCTAACTATGATTAAAATAATTAAAGATAAGTATTGAAAACACCTCTAAACTTGGCATGAATTATTACTTTAGTCCCCCAACTATTGACAGCCTTAAAAACACCCCACTACTTGATTAAGTAAATTTAAAAATACCCCTCTTATGCCACATGTGCATATATGTGGAAGTTTCTGCTGACATGGCGTACACATAGATATATGTTATAGAAAAAATATTTAAATAATTAAATGCTAAGAATTTAGCAATTTAAGAAGATAAAAGAACTTTTTTTTTCTTTTTAAAAATTTACTTTTTTTCTCATCATCTCATCCTCTACCCAGTACCCCAACCTCACACCTCACTACACATCCACTCCCAAAAAAAATTCTTTTAAACTTTTTTTTTGGCGGAGAGTGGAGGAGGTAGGGGGTGGGATAAGAAAAAAAATATTTTATTTTAAAAGCAACTTTCTTTTGGGGGGGTCGGGGTACTCGGTGATGTTGGTTTTTTTAAAAAACTTTTAAAAAATTTTGGGGGGTGAGGGGGTGGGGTGGGTGGTGGAGTTGGGGTACCTGGGTAAGGGGTGGGATGGGGTGTGGTAAGAAAAAAATTATTCTTTTTTAAAAAATTCTTCATCACTAAATTTTAGCATTTAATTATTTGAATGTTTTTTGTTTTTTTACTATATATATCTATGTATACGCCACATCATCAGAAAATTCCACATATACGCATTCTTGGACGTCATGTGGCATAAGATGGGTGTTTTTAAATTCACTTAATCAAGTAGAGGGATGTTTTTAAGGCTGTCAATAGTGAGGGACTAAAGTAATAATTCACATCAAGTTTAGGAGTGTTTTCATTACTTATCTCAAATAATTAATCACTTCCATATATTTTCTTCCACAACATGACATTTGTTTTCTCGAACTTTCATAATTTAATTAGTCCTCGATTTTCTTATTTCACTACCCATAAGTACTAGTGATGTGTAAACTTAAGGCTAGCTTTCCATTATTTACTACTATCTAGATTACTGATTTTATGTTAAAATCTCGTCGCGCCTAACATTTTTTTTTAGGGATAATTTCAGAGACCTCCCTTCACGTTTTGCTTCGTCACACTCACCTCCCTCGTGGTTTACAATATTACGTTTCCCTCCCTTATTTGAATTTTCTTATAACAATTCTTTAAATCTATTTATTACTAATATTAATAAAACACGATGTGACAGAATTGTCCTTGTTTAATGTTAATTTCTTTCAATTAATTAGTTCTATCAAAATATCTTACTTAATAATTTTTCTAAAAATGAAAAATAAAAAAATGCAACTCATACACTGAAGTAATAAGTATTATTGTAGAAAAGAGCAACACAATATGTGAAATTGTGAAGATTATAATTACAGCCCATTCTTCTTCAACCTATGCTCACATAATAGATTTACATAACCTTCTAAAGATGTTAACATGGCTGCAAAACCCTTCCAAAACCTTAATCCAACTTCTCCCATATCCATCAAAATCTTTCTCAAATTCCTTTGATTTAATCAAATCTTTTGAAATTTATCTCTTTTATATGTGAAAAAGTGATGTTCTGCAATTTGTTAAGTATTTGATTTGCATCCCCAATTTTTCACTTTCATCTCTTATACTAATATATAACCCAATTTTTTTATTTCCTCGACATTGGAGAAATTTCAATTTAAGAAATTGTAAATTATTTTTCAACTGAGATCCTTTGACAAAATTAATTAATTGGAAGAAATTAGTATTAGAGAAGGGTAAATTTGTCTATTTTTATTATTAATATTAGGAATAAATAGATTTAAAGAATTATTATAAGAAAATTAAAATAAAGGAGGTAAACGTAATATTGTAAACCACGAGGGAGATAAGTGTGATAGAGCAAAACGTGGAGGGATGTCTCAGAAATTATCCTTTTTTAAAAATAAAAAAAAAACAATAGTCATATTGGTGGTATAAAAGAAAAGGATGAAATAGAAAGTCAAAGGATGAAATATTTTGATATATATTTAGGAAAAATCAACGTAGATTTAAAATTGTGTGATTGTAAAAATCTATTGGTAAGAAATATATAGAAGTAATTAATTATTCTAATTATGATTAAAATTTTAATTAATTAAATCTTAATCATTAAATTAAACTTATGACATGTATCACCATATAAGTAGAAACTTTGAAATAAAATAGAAAAAAAATGAAATGAAGAGAAGCCGAATCTTATAAAGTTGATTAAACAATAATAAAAAGCCAATACCACGTTAAAAAACATGTCTTATTTAAAGAAAAAATCACTTCCAGAAAGTTGGTTCAAACATTGAAAAACACAAATATTTGTAGGGTGAGCATCCGTCTACAATTGAGCATCCGCAGATGAAGAGTAATCCCTAAGGCGTAGCACATTCAACTCATAATGACCACAAACATGTTAGTAATATCAAATTCGATGTCGCTTGAGGTGTCAAATGGGAGGGTCGGATTAAAATTGAAGATAATATAATGGGTTGAAATAGAAATTGGGTTGGGTCTAGACTGGCCTAATTTTACTTTGGGCTCAAATGAACTAAAATTTGGGTTGGATTATAACCCGTTCAATTTGACTCGTTTAATCTCAATAATTTTAACATATTGTTATTTAACTTTTATAACCACAATTTGAATTTCAACTCAAGAATTTTTTTTAAAAAAAGTTACAAATAGATAGATAAATTCTAAAAAATATAAAATAATTAGTAATCCATACCTTCAATATTAGATACCAAATCGAAGTTCTAATTAAGATAGATTAAGAATTTTAATGATAGTGCATCCGATTTAAATAAGATTATTGTGATTGGTATCTTTAGGACTTCTTAACTTTTTTTAATTTAGACTTAGAGATCCTGAATAAGGTAATTAAACCACAGAAGTCTGAAACACTGAACCATGTTGACTGGGATGGCAATTATTAATTTTCTATAGTTTAATTAATGAAGAGATCTAAGTGGATATTAAACTGACCACAATTGCAGGAAGAAACTTGATAAAATAATTAAAAATCCGTTTGGATGGGTTTAACAGCTGTTAATAAGTTCTTTTCTTTTACCAAAAAAAATAAAATAGTTCTTTTCAGTTTTTTTTTTATTGTTTGGTAAATTTAGAGTAACTGTTAAGCCAAAAGCAATAAGTTTGGATACTCATTTTATTTCTTTTGGCTTAACAATTATTTTGCATGGATTATTCTGTTAATTTTTTTTAATCATAAATAATTTTATTATCCAATATAAATTAAACTCCAGCACTTAAAAGTGCTCAATGATCATAAACGTCAAGATCATTTATGTGGCATACGGGGGCGGACCACGTCAAGATCATTTATGTGGCATACGGGGGCGGACCCACCCTTGGTAAGGGGGTGTCAAGTGTAAGTTTATATATGCATTAATACACATTAGGATCTTGAACACGATAATCTTACATAGAGATCGTTAAGGGCACATACATGACACATACCTGATGAGGAAGACATTATCACAGAGAGAAGCGAAAACGTTAGTCGTAAATTGGTTTTTATTAATAATATTAGGAATAAATAGATTTTAAAGAATTATTATAAGAAAATTAAAATAAGGGAGGTAAACGTAATATTATAAACCACGAGAGAGATAAGTGTGATAGAGCAAAACGTGAAGGAATGTCTCTGAAATTATCCTTTTTTTTAAAAAAAAAACAAACAATAGTCATATTGGTGGTATAAAAGAAAAGGACGAAATAGAAAGTCAAAGGATGAAATATTTTGATATATATTTAGGAAAAAATCAATGTAGATTTAAAATTGTGTGATTGTAAAAATCTATTGGGAAGAAATATATAGAAGTAATTAATTATCTAATTATGATTAAAATTTTAATTAATTAAATCTTAATCATTAAATTAAACTTATGACATGTATCACCATATAAGTAGAAACTTTGAAATAAAATAGAAAAAAATGAAATGAAGAGAAGCCGAATCTTATAAAGTTGATTAAACAGTAAATAAAAAGCCAATACCTCGTTAGAAAACATGTCTTATTAAAAGAAAAAATCACTTCCAGAAAGTTGGTTCAAACATTGAAAAACACAAATATTTGTAGGGTTAGCATCCGTCTACAATTGAGCATCCGCAGATGAAGAGTAATCCCGAAGGCGTAGCACATTCAACTTATAATGACCACAAACATGTTAGTAATATCAAATTCGATGTCATACTGGAATAATGTCGCTAGAAGTGTCAAATGGGCGGGTCAGATTAAAATTGAAGATAATATAATGGGTTGAAATAGAAATTGGGTTGGGTCTAGACTGGCCTAATTTTACTTTGGGCTCAAATGAACTAAAATTTGGGTTGGATTATAACCCGTTCAATTTGACTCGTTTAATCTCAATAATTTTAACATATTGTTATTTAACTTTTATAACCACAATTTGAATTTCAAATCAAGAATTTTGTTTTAAAAAAAGTTACAAATAGATAGATAAATTCTAAAAGATATAAAATAAATAGTAATCCATATCTTCAATATTAGATACCAAATCGAAGTTCTAATTAAGATAGATTAAGAATTTTAATGATAGTGCATCCGATTTAAATAAGATTATTGTGATTGGTATCATTAGGACTTCTTAACTTTTTTTAATTTAGACTTAGAGATCCTGAATAAGGTAATTAAACCACAGAAGTCTGAAACACTGAACCATGTTGACTGGGATGGCAATTATTAATTTCCTATAGTTTAATTAAGGAAGAGATCTAAGTGGATATTAAAGCGACCACAATTGCAGGAAGAAACTTGATAAAATAATTAAGAATCCGTTTGGATGGGTTTAACAGCTGTTAATAAGTTCTTTTTGTTGGGTATATAGTAAGAATTAATGGGAAATGGAGAGAAGATGAAAAGAGGAATTTGATAGGTTCTCTTATGCTTTAGTGAGAAAAGAGTATTTCTCCCTCATCGGTGGTAGAAAGAAAAGTTAAAGTGTTTAAATAGAGAAATACTTCTACTAGTTGTTAAAAGGGTTGGAAAGAGGGACCCCCTCGCACTGTCGTCATCGTCACTCGGCTTCGGAAAATGATCGAAAGATTATTTTTTGGACAAAGTTTATTTTAATTAGTTATTTATTTAATTAATTATTAATTAAATAGTAGCCTTAGCGATATTAATTATTTCGAGCGACCCGTGGTTTAAAACATCTTTCCCATTTTATTTGAATTCCCACCGTTTGAAAAGACTGTTCTGAAAGGTTGTAACCTTTCAGGAACAACCATGATTGTTTTGGAAGGTTGCAAACTTTCATGAACGGTCGTGTGGTTTCTGAAAGGTTGCAACCTTTCGGAAACAGTGCTTCTTGGCTATAAATACATGTGAATCCTTAGATTTTTACTAACGAAATTTCTGAATCCTTCTTCTTCTTCTGCACAATTATAAAACTATTCGTGTAATTTGTTGCCGTTGACTGGTTCGCTGACACCAACGTTTTGGGTATCAATACTCTGGTGAATAAGTCGTTCTACCCTGGGAGGATCTATTACAGTTCAAACCTCGGATATTAGAGGGGAATAATTTCCTTAAGGGGACACTGTGCATTCAATGGGCTCTATTTCTTTCTATCGTTTTTCATAAAAACATTACAGATACTGGAATGTTTTTACAGTCTTTAATTTCTGTTGATGTTATTAAATTCTGTTGCTAGCTATATAATTTAAACTTCGAAATTTTACTGTTTCTGCAAAGTTTTGTTGCCATTAGTACTGTAGTTAAATACATATTAGTTAATAATCTTAAGGAAATTATCTGGTTTATTTGTTAATCTGTATTTGTGGATGGAGATTAAAACGTTCGTGGTTTTTACTTCAATAAAGTTTGCAATTCTATTTATTGCTTACTGAATCAGTTGTGTCGATTTTTGTTTAACAGAAATGACAATTGATAGTGCTTCGACTTCAGTGACTGTTGTTGTACCAGCCCGAACTGATGTACCACCAGCAGAGAAATCGAGAAAATTCTCTGGTGTGAATTTCAAAGGATGGCAGCAATGGGTATTTTTCTGGCTTACCACTCTGGGTTTGCAGAAATTTACCAACGAAGTAACTCCAGTGCCTGCTGCTGACATGCCAGACAGAGAGAAATTCATAATTGTTGAAGCATGGAAGCAGACAGACTTCCTGTGTAAGGGCTATATTTTAAGTGCTTTAGAGGATGACTTATATAATGTTTTCAGTGCATTGACAACTTCGAAAAACTTGTGGGATGCACTTGAGAAAAAATATAAGACAGAAGATGCATGCTTGAAAAAGTTTGTGGTCGCAAAGTTTTTAGACTATAAAATGACAGATAGTAAAATTGTTGGATCACCAGTGCAAGAACTTCAACTTATTTTCCATGATCTTATTGCTGAAGACATGGTAGTGAATGAAGCTTTTCAAGTAACTGCGATGAATGAGAAGTTGCCTCCTTCGTGGAACGACTTCAAAAATTATTTAAAGCACAAGCGCAAGGAAATGAGGCTCGAAGATCTTGTGATACGTCTCAAGATTGAGGAAGATATCAAGACCGTTGAAAAGAAGTCTCGTGGGAACTCAACAATCATGGGAGTTAATATTGTTGAAGAAGCTCCTACAAAAGGCAAGAAAAGAAAGAAGTCCAATGGACAGAAAACAGCACAGACCAAGAAGAAATTCAAGGGCAATTGTTACAATTGTGGCAAGACTGGTCACAAGTCTTCTGAATTTCGTGCTCCAAGGAAGGACAAGGACAAGGACAAAGGCAAAAGTCAAGCGAACATCGTGGAAAAGATGGATGGCGCAGATGATCTATGTGCCATAATCTCGGAGTGCAACCTAGTTGGGAATCCAAAGGAGTGGTTTCTCGACTCAGGTGCCCCTCGACATATTTGCAATGTAAGAGAAGCATTTGCAACTTATACTCCTACTGAGTTCGATGAAGATCTATTCATGGGGAACACATCAACAATGAAGATTGCAGGAACAGAGAAAGTAATGTTGAAGATGACATCCGGCAAGGTGTTGACTCTGAACAATGTCCTGCATGTTCCTACCATTAGAAAGAATCTAGTGTCTGCTGGACTACTCATTAAGAATGGGTTTAAGTGTGTCCTAGTTAGTGACAAAGTTGTAATAAGTAAAAATGAGATGTTCTTAGGAAAGTGCTACCTCACTGAGGGCCTTTTTAAACTGAATGTAATGGTTGTTGACAGTATTAATAAGAATTGTGCTTCTGTTTACTTATTGGAGTCAAATGATTTATGGCATGCTCGTTCGGAACATGTCAATTACAAAACCTTGCAAAAATTGATTACTTTAGAAGTATTGCCTGACTTTAAGTGTGAGAAATCAAAATGTGAAATTTGTGTCGAATCTAAGTTTGTTAAACATCCTTATAAGTATATTGATAGGAATTCAAATCCTTTAGATTTAATTCACGCAGATATATGCGATATGAAGTCAATACCATCTCGCGGTGGGAAAAAGTATTTTATAACCTTTATTGACAATTGCACTCGATATTATTATGTATATTTGCTTAATAGTAAGGATGAAACAATTGATGCATTTAAGCAATACAAGAATGAAGTAGAGAATCAATTAAATCGAATGATAAAAATGATTCGGAGTGATAGGGGTGGAGAATACAAATCTCCTTTTGCAGAGATATGTTTGGAATGTGGCATTATTCATCAAACTACTGCACCCTATACATCACAATCAAATGGAATGGTAGAACGGAAGAACAAAACATTAAAGAAAATGATGAATGCCTTGTTAATCAGTTCTGGTTTACCGCAAAGCTTGTGGGGGGAAGCTATCCTTACGGCTAACCAAATACTCAATAGAGTACCCCAAAGCAAAATGAAATCTATTCTATATGAATTATGGAAAGGAAGGAAACCCAACTTGAAATATTTCAAAGTGTGGGGGTGTTTAGCCAAGGTACAAGTCCCTTTACCCAAGAGGATTAAAATTGGACCTAAAACAGTGGATTGTATATTTATTGGATATGCTGTGAATAGTAAAGCCTGTCAGTTTTTGGTTCACAAATTTGATAATCCTGAAATTTATGTTAATATGGTAATTGAGTCAGATAACGCTAAGTTCTTTGAAAACATTTATCTGTAAAAAACTGAATGTGAGTCGACAAGTGAAAGATCTAAACGACCATGGGAAGAGCCAAAGGAAAATACACCACCTAGAGAGGATCCTAGGCGTAGTAAACGTCAACGGAAATCCACTTCTTTCGGACCAGATTTTGTGGCACTCTTGCTTGAAAGTGAGCCTCAAACATTTTAAAGCAGCGATGTCTTCTTCTGAGTCAACATTTTGGAAAGAAGCAGTCAATAGTAAGGTTG
The DNA here is from genome assembly GCA_018342035.1 of Solanum appendiculatum. Classification (NCBI taxonomy): domain Eukaryota; kingdom Viridiplantae; phylum Streptophyta; class Magnoliopsida; order Solanales; family Solanaceae; genus Solanum; species Solanum appendiculatum. Next base: position 1,269,295 of record JAGDQO010000378.1, on the reverse strand, counting down.
AGTCAATTTTGAATAACCATACTTGGGAATTGGTTGATCTTCCTCCAGGAAATAAACCTTTATGATCGAAGTGGATCTTTAAAAGGAAAATGAAAGCTGATGGGACTATTGACAAATATAAGGCTAGACTTGTAGTCAAAGGACACAGACAAAAAGAAGGTCTCGATTACTTTGATACATACTCTCTCGCGAGGATAACATCTATTAGGGTGTTAATAGCACTAGCGGCTGTGCATAATCTTGAAATCCATCAAATGGATGTTAAGACAACCTTCTTAAATGGAGAGTTGGAGGAAGAAATTTACATGGAACAACCTGAGGGGTTTGTAGTTCCTGGTAAAGAAAAGAAAGTGTGCAGACTTGTTAAGTCACTTTATGGGCTCAAACAAGCACCCAAACAATGGCATGCTAAATTTGACCAAACAATGTTGGCAAATGGATTCAAGATCAATGAGTGTGATAAATGTGTCTACATTAAAACCACTTCGAATCATGAAGACATTGTTTGTTTGTATGTTGATGACATGTTAATAATGAGTAAAGATATTGATGATATAAATGCTACTAAGCGCATGCTGTCCAGCAAGTTCGATATGAAGGACTTGGGAGTTGCTAATTTGATCTTAGGGGTCAAAATTCATGAAACTCCTCAAGGACTAGCACTATCTCAATCTCATTATATCGAACGAGTATTAGACAAGTTCAAGTACTTGAAGTTCAACAAAGTCAAAACTCCAATTGATATAAGCGTTACACTTCAAAGGAATGAAGGTGAAAGTGACTCTCAATTGGATTATGTCAGAGAGTTGGGAAGTTTGATGTATATTATGAATTGTACGCGACCAGATATAGCATGTGCTATTAGTAAGCTGAGTCGGTTCACTAGTAATCCTAATCAAACTCACTAGATGGCAATAAAACGCGTGTTGGGGTATATGAAACATACTCAACACTATTCTTTGCATTATAACAAATATCCTGCTGTGATTGAAGGATATAGTGATGCAAATTGGATCACCGGGTCAAGTGAAGTAAAATTCACAAGTGGGTATGTATTTACACTTGGTGGAGGAGCAGTCTCTTGAAAATCATCCAAACAGACATGTATTGCTCGCTCTACAATGGAATCTGAATTTTTTGCCTTAGATAAGGCCGGTGAAGAAGCTGAATGGCTCCGGAATTTCTTAGAGGACATTCCATTCTGGCCCAAACCTGTGGGACCTATATGCATACACTGTGATAGTCAAGCAACAATAGGTAGGGCAGGGAGCATCATGTACTACGGGAAATCTCGTCATATACGACGGAGACATAATACCGTAAGACAACTGCTCTCTAGTGGAGTTATCACAATTGATTATGTAAAGTCAAAAGATAATGTGTCAAATCCGCTAACAAAAAGCCTAGTGAGAGAGGCAGTTGAAAGATCATCTAAGGGAATGGGTGTACGGCTTAGGACAAGTCATCATGGCGGTAACTCTACCTAGCAGACTGGAGATCCCAAGAGCTAGGTTCAAGGAGAAAACAAAGTTGTGACTGACGGTTCGACATTGTCAATCAACTCAATCCATTCTCATGATGAAGATAATGCTCAGGAACAAGGTTAAAACTTTAAGTCTTATTAACGAGTTAATAAAGCTTAAAGTTTTTAATGATTTGCTAAGTTTGGCAGTTTTGACCAAATAGTGCATCTACGCGATGGCACGGTTAGAAATCACCTATGTGAGTGTGAAGTGTAAGCTGCTTCAAAGAGAATCATTGTAAAAAGCCTATTCTCTATACACTCATGAAACCAGGAGGTGTTCATGGCTGAAACGGACACAACCGTAAGAACCATAAACGGTAAAGGTTAATTGTGTGACATATGGTTGTCTAGGTATACACCAAAGCTCGACGGTTTCAAGGATATCACATCTACCGATTGACCGAGTATATCCGACAAATGTTCACTGTGGAAAGTTCAAAGGGAAACCTACTTATCAAGATGCAATTAATCCTTGCTTGTAAAGTACACACTCATCCGTGCATTCTTTAGTGTTAAAGCCATTCCCCATTCATGTGGGGGATTGTTGGGTATATAGTAAGAATTAATGGGAAATGGAGGGAAAATGAAAAGAGGAATTTGAAAGGTTCTCTTATGCTTTAGTGAGAAAAGAGCATTTCTCCCTCATCGGTGGAGGAAAGAAAAGTTAAAATGTTTAAATAGAGAAACACTTCTACTAGTTGTTAAAAGGGTTGGAAAGAGGGACCCCCTCGCGTTGTCGTCGTCGTCGCTTGCTCGGCTTCGGCTTTGAAAAATGATTGATCGAGAGATTATTATTTGGACAAAGTTTATTTTAATTATTTAATTATTTAATTATTAATTAAATATTAGCCTTAGCAATATTAATTATTTAATTAATTAACCGAGTCCCGACCCAACCCGGATCCGCGCGACCCGTGGTTTAAAATATCTTTCCCGTTTTATTTGAATTCCCACCATTAGAAAAGACTGTTATGAAATGTTGTAACCTTTTAGGAACATCCATGACTGTTCTGGAAGGTTGCAAACTTTCATGAACGGTCGTGTGGTTTCTGAGAGGTTGCAACCTTTCGGAAACAGTGCTTCTTGGCTATAAATACCTGTGATTCCTTAGATTTTTACTAACGAAATTTCTGAACTCCTTCTTCTTCTTCTGCACAATTATAAAATTATTCGTGTACTTTGTTGTCGTTGACTTGTTCGCTGACACCAACGTTTTGGGTATCAATACTTTGGTGAATAAGTCGTTCTACCCTGGGAGGATCTATTCCAGTTCAAACCTCAGTGGACTCGATTTCTTTCTGTCGTTTTTCATAAAATATTACAGATACTGATATGTTTTTACAGTTTTTAATTTCTGTTGATGTTATTAAATTCTATTGCTAGCTATATGATTTAAACTTTGGAATTTTATTATTTTTGCAAAGTTTTGTTGTCATTAGTACTGTAGTTAAATACAGATTGGTTAACACTTTTCTTTTACCAAAAAAAAAAAATAGTTCTTTTCAATTTTTTTTTTGATTGTTTAGTACAATTTAGAGTAACTTTTAAGCCAAAAGCAATAAGTTTGGATACTCAATTTATTTCTTTTGGCTTAAGAATTATTTTGCATGGATTATTCTGTTAATTTTTTTTATCATAAATAATTTTATTATCCAATATAAATTAAACTCCAGCACTTAAAAATGCTCAATGATCATAAACGTCAAGATCATTTTCGTACAACCTTATGTGGCATCCAGGGGCAGACCCACCCTTGGTAAGGAGTGTCAAGCGACATCCCTTTCTCGGAAAATTATATTGTATATAGAGATCAAATTTTGGTTTAATGAATATATATATATACAGGTATTGACACCTCTTGATACAAATTAAAAATTTAGTCATTAGGTTAAGGTGTTATAAAAATTCCGTGAAATTGTGTGTTCTAGTCCGCTACTGGTGGCATTAATAAGTCTCAGCCAATTGAAGTGTCCATTTATGATTAATTATCTCAGAGGTAAAGAGATGAACCTTGTAAGACACAAATAACATCATCTAAGATTTGAAGTTTATGAATTTTTAATAATCTCAAATTAAAAGAGAGAAAACTTCTTTATATGTGCCCGAGGGAATCATACCTCCATACATAAGGCTAGCTAGGCTTAAATTGGTTCTTTCACTATTGTTAGATTAAGTGACTGCTTTGATATTGGGTTTCTAATAAATATTTCTTATATATTTAATAGCTTTATCAATATAAATATAGCATTTGTGCAAAAATTACAAAGTTCCCGAAAATCCACATCCGATAGGGCATTCCTAGCTGTTACCTACTCATCTAATTAGGAAAAAAGATGAGATCAATTTTGTTTGTGATCTGCTTGGACATATTATGATCGAATTTTGATATTTTATGATAGATTAGTTGATCAAGTTTTGTTATTACACGAATTACTTATGCATCGTGGATGATTTTCCTTCAAATTCTTGAGCTTCTCATAATTTATGCCAAAAAGATAATCATATTAATATCAATTAACAACTTAAATATGATATGTAGCGTAAACGTACACATAAATCAATATTTGCACTTAGAAAAATTTGTATGCAGTTGCAAGCATAAGTAGTGATTCAACTTTTTTTTTTTTTAGATACATGTATAAGCTATTCTACCATAACTGGAGAAAAATTCCAATGATGAAAAGAAAATCAGATGAGAAATGGAATATAATTAAACATTTCCCGTTTGGTAGGCCATATTTACCATGTAATTTCCCAAGTCAAGTTCCTACTTTTTTTTCTTCGTCTAGATCCTACTTCAAGTAGGCCAATCTTATACGTTCCTTGGGGACATCCGATAAAAAAAGTAGACCATATTTATTCAGTTTCTTTCGGGCCATTCTTTAATAGGCTATTGGCGATACGCTCAAAATATTTTTGATTTTATTTAGAATTTTTTAGAAATCTAAGTTGAAGAAGTCAAGAAGTTATGTTTAGTCATAATTTATTTATTTATTTTAAAAAGACCACTTTATTTGAAATTTACAAAGATGGAATTAAGATCAGAAATTGAATCTCATCTGATCTTTTTCAATAAGATGAGTTGGTGTAGTGAGTGTGATATCCCAAAGGGATGCCAGAGGATCTCCCCCACCTGATCTCTTCTTAATCGAGCTTATCTCATCAGGCTTGCGTAGTGTGATTTACATATCCTCTTGTGTGATCTGCGAGTTATTATGCGAGACCAGATTTACAGCATGCAGAATTTTCCTGGAATTTCCGATGTCTTTTCTTGTAGAATATAAATTGTGGCGTAAAATAAGCCATTTGTGTAGCTGCCCATTCTCTCCAAAGGACGAGTCCATTTTTTCCGGCAAAGAAGAAGAAGAAAATCCCCAATCCACCATGGCAACACCACCAGTCTTCATCTCCACCGCCACTCTCCACACCCTTTTCACCCACAAATCCCTCGTCGACCACCTTCAATTTTCCCTCCCCACCTTCACTTCCACCATTGAATCCCCACTTCGCCATGCCCACCAAACAAGCCCTTCTACTTCTCTCCTCCTCATGCCTTCTTGGTCTCGTTCCCCTTCACTTCCTTATATCGGTGTCAAGCTAGTCACTTACCATCCCAATAACTCCACCCAAAATTTACCTGGGGTTCATGCCAGTTATGTTCTTTTCAATTCCATTACCGGACAAACTTTAGCCACAATGGATGCCACTGAACTCACTGTCTATCGAACTGCTTGCACCTCCGCTTTAGCTTCAAAATTCTTATCACGACAAGATTCCGAGACCCTTTTAATGATTGGTGCAGGTACTTTAGCGCCGCATTTGATCAAGGCACATCTGACAGTGAGGCCAAATTTGAAGAAAGTGATAGTCTGGAACAGAACTGCTGATAAGGCGAAAAGGGTGATCGAGAATTTGCAAAGTGAAGGTGGGTTTGAAGGGGTGAGTTTTGAGAGTAATGGGTCTCTTGAGGAGGTTGTGGGGTTGGGAGATATTGTGAGTTGTGCTACGAATTCGGAGACGCCATTGGTGAAGGGGAAGAAGCTTAAAGAAGGGGCGCATTTGGATTTGGTTGGATCATTTAAGCAATCGATGAGGGAGTGCGATGATGAAGCGTTGAAGAGGGGGAAAGTGTTTGTTGATAATGAAGCTGCTTTGGTAGAGGCAGGGGAGCTGGTGGGTGCATTTGAGAGAGGGGTAATTACAAAGGATGAGATTGTTGGAGACTTGTTGGAACTGATCAAGGGAGAAAAGAATGGGAGAACAAATGCTGAGGACATTACTGTGTTTAAATCAGTTGGTTCTGCTGTTGTTGATCTTCTCACAGCCCAATTGGCATATGAGACTTACATGAAAAGTCATTAACTAGAGTTAATTAGTTCTGTGTGGCTATACAAATAATGATAATAAGAGAAGATAAAGGTTTGTTTTCTCTGTAGTGCTTGTTCTATGTCTCAATAAGATGGATATGCAGTTTAATGTGGTATCAAACAGTCTTGACATCTTTTTAATGTGTTCTTTTATACTTTTATTGAAGTTTGTGATATGAAAATGTTACCTCTACATACAACCCAAAATAGTAACGTGGAGCATGTGTAGCTAAATGCACTAAGACAATCAATATTTAGGCTAACTAACTGCTAAAGGCATACGCTTCGCATGAATCTAGCACAACAAAGAATTTTTAAAAAATGTTATTAACCAAAATTGCATTTGAATTGAACTTGAGCGGAAAAAATTGAGGTTACAAGTTACAACAGTAGTAAAGGGAGAACTGAGTAGTTATGGACTCCACTGAAGAAATAATTCTAATGGTATGAATCAAAGAGTGTATATTCTGTCTATATACAATTTTGAGCCAGAAGTATAACAAAATCTACAGATTTATTTTATTCATGATTCAGCTTGGTGAGTTTCTTTCTTTTGATGTAACTTAGGGTGGACCCTTGGATACAGCAAATCGTTTAATTGTCTTTCGGCACTGTACTCCGAGGTGGCCTGTAAATAGAACATCACACCTTGAGCAACAGCAAATGCACTAAAGAATCAATATGTGCTATGTTTTCATGGTGTGGAACTTTTTACTTGCTCAGATGAAAACAAAGGAGTTACTATCTTGGAACATGGAAGTAGCAGAAAGTGACACTCAAAAACCAGAAAAGCTATAGGGTTTAAAATAGCAAGTATGAGAAATATGTAGAAACTTGTTGCACTTCTATCGATTTGATTCAGATAATAAATATTCCAGATACCCTGTAAGTGGTTTTACATGAACACAAAGCCTGAATGTCAGATCCGTGTCAAAGACATAGTAACCCACATTGACAGCAATTTGTTTGAATGCAGCAAATATGCAGGGACACTGGAAAATGAAGTTTGAATCTCAAAAACAAAACATAAGTACTATAAGTATCATACCCGCTTTTTAAAGGAAAACCGCAGTGTCTGAATTTGTGCTCCAGAGCAAACTCTTACGTCAAAACCAAGGCTGTCGACACCTATCAGAACCACTTCCTGTCATACAAGACAAAAAGAAATAAAACGAATTACTCAGTGGGACATCACACTGAACAGTGATGTGGTTCAAGTCTTACAGTTCCATGTTAATGCATCAAACAGACTGCAAGAAGGGTACGTTCTCGTATTCAAGAAATAACAATAAACAAATAAGCAACAAAACATCAGAAACAAGAAGTTAAATGATGTCAGCACACGTGTAAGAGAGTATTTTATGCACAACAATAGCATCAAGTAGGTGCTGAGAGCATGCAAAAGCAGCAGATTAGTTTCCATTTCATCAATGTAGGGAACTAACAAAATCCATCGGTTGTCTACTATAAAAAAAAAAAGATGGCTCCAATATTTGGGAAGTACCTACTTATGCAAGTTAATTCATCATTAGAAGGAAAGGAGGTTTGCGGAAAGGGGAGAAAGAGTTGCAGCTTTTGCTTTCTACTATTTTATTTGGCTGTTGACTGATGAAAAATGCGAACTATTTGATGGATTGTAAAGCATCAAATCTTCAAAAAGAAAAGAAAACAACACAAGCTAATCATCTAGAACATAATCTAGGGGAATTGAGATTGGTCATACCTCCACTTGAATTCCCTTGCATCTCCAACAGAGAGATCTGAGAGCTTGCGTGGTTTTTTCTCCTACAGCTTTAAGCCGTGATATAATATTGGCAGCCGAATGCGCTATTGCATCAGGCCTAGCTTGACTAAAATCTTCTAACTCAACTAAGATCTGTGCACACCATTAGAAAACGCAAAATTGAATGACATGTATACTAAGGGTAGATTCACAGGAATCTCACAATTGTAAAATTTATCAAGCTTTTCTAAACCATCAAAAACATTCTAGTGTGAAGAATTGAAGATGCAGGCATGACATATAGCACACATATGTGAAATACAAAAATAATGTGGATGATAATGACTAATAAGTCACTGTTCATGTATATTAGCTGATTCGGAACTGACAAAGAAAGCATCCCATGGAACTTGTCCACATGAATCAGCTTGGTAGCCAATCTCCGAGTGTATCACCATGCCTTCAAAAGCCTATCATGACACAGAACACTTCCTGTTCTGCTTCTGGTGTTAGTTTTAAACTAACTTCATCTTTGCATGTAACAACTGCAGACAAGTGAAAAGAATACCCTTTTCTCAACTTGTTCGGAATAATAGTATGCTCTTTTCTCGTGATATTTTTCTTTTTCGACTTAATAAATAAGGTGTCACACACTTATATATGCTTCCCGTGCCACCCACTGTAACCCCTCTCAGATTATCAAGTCCAAAATTCTCTGTACTTAATGAAGATAAGTTTTGGGATGACACAAATGATTCAAATAAATTGCACCCAACAGATGCAGATTCATGCAAGGCAACTATTGTAATGCTGATCAACAAATTCAAGGTTGAACCTCATAAATGATAAACCTACAGAACTTACTTGCTGCCCATGTGAAGAAATTAACTGAATTTTAATCATCTCTAGCTTGTAAAATGAAGTTCCATTTCCAAGGGTTTCATCCTTCTCCAATTCCTCTGGACAACTTGGGTTATCTTGCAAAGATTCACTTTCATGTTTATGGCCATTGACTTGAACACTACCATTTTGCTTATGTTCTGCCACTTGTTCCATTTGTTCTATACCAGCATCGTTTGATTTATGTTCAGATATCTGCTTTGGAATGGTGGTGTGATCTTCAAGGAAAGCTGGCCTTAGAAGGCCATGAATAATAAGACCTGCTGGAGGCTGATCCATAAAATCTATAGGATCATCTGTCACAACCTGAGCAGCAAATATAGACCACAAAAATAAATGTTTGATTACTGTTCTCCATGGCAGATACAAAAAGTTATATGCCACACATCTGGGAAACTAAATATAACATGATCTGCTGATTTTACTGAATAGGAACTCAAATTGATAGTTCTCACTCTTCTAACTACATTGCATAAATCTATCACAAGGACAATTACCTCACTAATTTGTTGGGCAAAGTGTATCGGATGAGAAGATCGCATCGTCTCTAATGTAGCCCAATCCTCCAGGTCAGGATCCCCACTCTGATCTTCTTCATCATCAAGAGCAGAAACCCAATCCTGCGAACAAGTATATTTACCAACAATGACGGACAGAATAGCAGTTATATTTGAGAAGTAAACTATTTAAAACCAGTAATACCCCTTCATCATCATCGTCGTCATCATCATCATCGTCGTCGTCATCATCTATGTCGTCTTCATCATCAATATCAATATCCTCGTCATCAAATTCATCTATATGGTAATCAAGTTCGGATTGACCAGATGACTCCATCTCACTCTGCATTTCGGATGTATCTAGGCCAATAATTACTTCCTGCATTTTATTGGAAATCAAGTAAGCCTTCGGAGAAAAGCAAATACTTTTCTTATAGTATATCTATGGAAGTTGCCATCCGAGAATCCCTTTTATTTAACTTTCATTAGAGTGTCTCCATACAACTATGGAAAGTAGAATTATGTGACTTGATGGTAGGTTTTACTATCTGGGTGTAACATAGCTTCCTCACATTTTCTTAAGCGTTTCTATTATATCTCTCAGAAAGAAAGAGCTTTTAAAAGATAAATTGGATTCACAATAAAGTGAAAAAAACAAAGTTCCACATTAGAGACCAATGCAACGGAAGAATATTTCCATAGGAAGATGATCATAAAATTCATAATCAAGATACAACCATAATAAAAATAATGTTCTTTCTTCTGATGGATAAACTTGTGAAGCATTAGAGTTGGGCTATTAAAGACCATGAGTTGTTATGTCATGGTTCATGTTTCCTGTATTTATCAAAATGGGGAAAACGACCATGACATAATAAGGAAACTCATTAAAAGTTAAATCAGAATCATCAAACAGGAAAATGCCTACGTGATGCGGAAACAGTTATCCACTTATTCCCAAATGAAGCAGAATCATTTGAAAGGACCCAGTAGTGGCAGTATACTATGTCAAAATTAATTGCTAGAAAACAAAGAAAAGAAAAATAATACATCATTTAGAAAAATACAAAAACACCTAATGATGAAAATTAGCTGAATTTCTTAGTATAAATGATCCATACCACAACGTTTTCTTCAGTTGTCGGATTTTTCAGAACATCTTCATCATTCTTTACTTGAAAATAGATATCTGATAGAAAGGGAAAACACAAAAACCCTCAAGGATTGAATATGCCACTAAACCAGTAAAAAGTAAATTATTAGCCTGAGTAAAATATGCTAATAAAAAGGATTGTGCATCTTACTTCCAAGTTCATCAGTTGTGTAAGGCAAATCTGGCCAGAAAATATTTGCACGCATTACGTCACTGATTGCACTTGAAAACATGAGTGTTGCTTTGCTATTTACCTAGAAATCAAGTGATAGCAGCAATATATCAGCTACCATAGACAACCAGCCATAATGATCAGCAACCTAGATATATTTGCTCATGAGCTACAAAGAATATTGATGACTGAGATCCTGTGGACAATGTCCTGTCATTAGAGTTCATAAGATTCCATTTCAGACGATAAATGGATGCCTGAGAGCTTCATTGACTAAAAGCAGAAGACAGGAAAGCATATTGCATAGTCAGCAGTAAATTCTATTCTTAAAGTTTTTAAGGGGAGGAAATTAGGGCTGGGCATAAAATACCGAAAATCGAATTATCGAACCGAACCGAAATTTTTGATAATTTGGTATTCGTAATTCGGTATTCGATATGGTATTCGTGAGTAAAATCTTAGAATTATGGTATTAGAGTTTGGGTTTGGTATGAGACATTAGTACCATTTGGTATTCGGTATTTCCCGAATACCGAATTATTTACATAATGAAGCTCATATATCAACATGTCAATTACTCATTAGTACAAGTTCAAAGAGAAAGTTAAAGAATGAACATAAACAACTCATATACATATGTCTTTTAGTTGTATCAATTTGTTTTTCTTAATGTCTTCTTACTTGTTAATCTTCTATTATATCGTGCCTCCACATAAAAAATAGAAATAATTGGATAAATAGTATTAACTTTATAATATAATTGACTACAACTTCAATACGGTATTACCGAATACCGTACCAAATCAAAGTTTAATTTATCGATTACCGAATTATCGAATCGAAAATTAAAAAATTTGGTATTTAGTATCTACTTTTAACTACTAATTACCGAATTACCAAACTCAAAATTTAAGAATCCCAAAACCGAATGCCCACCCCTAGAGGATATAATGTGTTTGTTGCAAAAATTCGTGGGTTGACTAACAGAAGAAGAATTAACATAAGGACTAAGGAGTTAACAAGGTCCGGCCAAGTCTACATCCTTGGGGCAGAAGCAGATATAGTTTTCTATTATGAATGAGAAAAATAGTACAAATATCTCAAATTACAACCCCTTTTATAAATCCCAAGTGTTCTGCAAACCTACAAGGACATCTAAAAAAATTTGGATTCACAAAATTCAAGGCACAAACAACAATTTCACTATATCATCGAAATTAGCAAGCAACAATTAGAAGCCAAGATAAACCACATCAGCTCAAAGCTACAATGTGTTTCATGAATAAAGTTTCTTTTGCAAAATCATCATTTTAACCTCAATAATAGTCCTTGAACATTCAGCTGGCTTGAGTTGAGCTTCCTCATTCTCCATTAGTTCCGGGTCCCCAATATCCTCAGATGGATGATAGGTCGACTGCTTCGCATTCTGTTTTACTGGCTCAGAACCCGAGCTAAAATGATCCTTAGCAATTGCTTTAATTCCAATTTTTCCCTTGCACGTTTTTCTTCCTGCACAACTATCAGCCAATCTTCCAAATTTATCTCTGCAACACAACTCTCAAATCAATAAAAAAAAATTTAAAAATTGGGGCCAATATATGAAACTGTACAGCAAGCAAGAAGTAAGCAGTACCGATGAGGGATGAAGAAGCTGGGGGAATGAGATAACCGGCGGGAAGTGGTATCGAAGTTGACGGCGGAGAATTGGAGAGCGGCAGCGGTATGTTTTACCGTTAACATTCTCAAAATTTTCTGAATAGAAATGAAATCAAAGGGAGAGAAGTGCTGGAGTTAGAGTCTTAACTCAGCTATCTCTGTGTGATGATTGGGCCGTGTGGTTCTCTTTTATCTATATGCCTTTTTCTTCCTCTTCTTTTATGACGATGCGTTGTGCGATAAAGATTCCCTGCTTGCTTCTGTACGTTCCTACAAGTCGTTAGCCTCTAGATATTTTACATAAACCATTACTTGTCATGCTTTACTCGTATTATTACTTTTAAGTTTGATAGAGTATCCGATTGGACAATATAAGAAGATGTTGATTCTAGAAATATGGATGTTAAAAGATGTGTGTATGGTTATAAATTATAATTATATGATTACTAAATCCATAATCAATATGGGTAATGACTAATTAGACATTTTAGATAGGTCTAGTTCATTTTAAATACATTAAGTAAATGCTCCACAATTTGAGGTGTCTAAGTGAAAGTTAATTGCTGACATGGTCCACATTACTATTTTGTCCTAATTTGTGTGGTACAATTAAATTTTGAGATCTCAAACTTTTGAATTTTGATGGTGAATTCAGATTTGGTAGATTTGTTTTATATGAATTGTTGGGTACACCGAATTTACTACAAGTTATATTGACAACGGCTTACTAGAGGGCTTATCTTTTAATTGAAATACATTTATTTATTTTCTTAATTTTATGATTGGTATTATGCTAGTAGCATAGCTATCTAGCAAGAATCGACTCACGATCAAGTGAAACACCAAATACCAATTGTGTCCCTAAGTTAAGACGTGAGAAGAATATTTTTATTTAATTTAATATAGTTTAAATATATTTTTAACTCTTCTACCTTTTCTTAATTACAACAGGTCACAGGCATAAAATAGAGTCAAAGACCAACGCAAAATAAAGGCAAGCCCATGACCCACAATTCCTATGCCCAATATATTGTGAAAGTCGGGCAAGCCCAATTCTTCTGATCCAATACTACAGGTCCAACATCCTTAATTAATCAAGTCTACTCTTTACACCAGTTAAATCATTTTCCTTCGCCATTCTTGCGAGCTTCGAGCAAACATCTGTGAAAAACGAATCGATTAGGAACTGAGAGAGAGGAAGACAGAGAAGAAAAATGTTCCTACGGAGGATAGCAAGGCCATTGATGATGATGGCGAAAGTGAAGGAAACAACAGGTATAGTAGGTTTGGAGGTAGTGCCAAATGCAAGGGAAGTTCTGATAAATCTGTACAGGAAAACCCTAGAAGAGATCAAGGCGGTACCTGAGGACGAAGGATACCGCAAGGCAGTGGAGAGCTTCACCCGCCACCGTCTCAATGTCTGTGTGGAGGAACATGAATCGGAAATGATCGAGAAACGGCTTGGTTGTGGTCAGGTTGAAGAGCTCATTGAGGAAGCCCAAGATGAACTTAAGCTCATTGGTCACATGAACGGTTCGTATAGTATCATCTTAAATTCTTCCCTTTGACTTCGTTTTTTCCTAGATTGTGTCTGCTTTGTGAATTAGTGATCGGATGCCAGGAAAATTGAAGTTTTAAATTTGTCAGAACTCAGAAGGGGAAAAATTGGTTTTTTAGAATGGTTGTGATACCTGTGATATTAAATGAGAGTGAATACTGCCCTCTAAAACCTAATACGATGAGTGTGATTGAAATGCTGATTATTTTGGACAAAGCTCGGGAAACATTATCTATAGTGCCTTCAACTAGTGGAAGTAGTGAGTAAATCACCGTGCTAAATGGAGCATTGTGCCGCTTGGTTAAAAAATTGCATTCCCCGAAAAGATTGATCCTTTCTTTTTATGCAATGTATGAATGAATTTCATGAAGTTGAATTTCCAAACGGACAATTTTGATTGTATTTCAATCTATTCAAGAATACTTTTTCTTGAAAAGGTTCACTCTACTCAATAAACTACCTTAGATGTTCTAGAACTCATTAAGGCTCAGATAATGGGAGAGAACAAAGAGTCAATCCCTTTTCCGAATAAAATAACTTTCTCCTTGCATTTGTTCTCTCTTCTCTGAGTATTTGGAAGTTCAAGGATTTATCTCATCTTTTATGAGCAATTCCTTGGAATTAGTTTCGTACAAAACGATGGGTGTTAGAATATGTTGTGATCTATTAGGTTGTTATTTAATATGCATTAGGCAAATACAACAAATTAGACAATCACTTTGAATAAGACTGATTCCTTAGGAATCGTGTTCCGACATAAGTATGATTTTGTTATAGTAAGGCAGCCTTACTAAAATATGCTAGTGCTAAGAGATTGTTCTATCATCAAGGCACACTGCCTTATATCCAATATCATCAACCTCTTCCTTCATTTGGGAAATCCCCAGTACATAGACATCTACTTTGCTCACGCTTCCTGGCAGACCTTCATTGGATCAATGTTTTCTCTTTCCCCTCCCTTGTTTGTCATATTTTCCCTTTTTTTATTCCTTGAGAAATTTATTGAAACAAAAACCACTATGCTTACTCTCCGGAAACTGGAAATTAACTTGATTGATTAGCAGCTTCTTCTGGAAAAATATTGTTGAAATTCAAGTGAGTCTCACACTGTAACTGGATCTGTAAGACCAGAAAATCTATCCACTTCGTCTTCTACAGAGTTAAATTTTTTGAAGAAAGAAATCCTTTGTCCTTCCTGCAGAGATAGAGCTACTTATGTTCTAAACAGATTATATGCTCTCTTTCCTTCAACTTCTGTCTAAAATTTGTGTTTATTTCTTTGTGACTTGTTGAAAAGAATATCAGGAATGGAGAGTGAGGATGTGGTGGTCCACTATTGATGGGAGTTTTACTTTTTTTTATATAAATTAAAAAAATTAATAGATACTTTTGTTAATAATAATAGTACCAAGTAGGTGCCCAAAAGCTTTGCCGAATAAGTTGGATACAGTCTTTTGAAATATGCCAAGAGTCAAGCAAATCCAACATAGCATCAAAATCTTATACATTTCTCATGTACCACCAAAATTTCAAAAACTGCAAGCTTCTGTATGTGAAACAGAAAACTGTTGTTGCACTTCCTTCAAGCGTCCTCATTTTTCTCCTGCCACACTGTCCAACAGTTGCACATAGGAACTGCCTTATACAAGGTTTTTATCTGCTACGTGATCCTTTGTCCCTCTCAACTGAGTAGAAACTTCGTCAGGGTGTTTCGCATTCCCCTATTTTATTCCAAAAAGTTTAAGTTACACCATACCCGTCAAATTTGAGTTCAATTCAAAAACAATTGTTTTGGTTCTCTTAGACATTTTCAGACATATAACATCTATTGTCAGTTCGAATATACATCTATTGCATAAGGTGAATCCTCTCTTCTGCAGACTGTCTTGAGTTAAGCAATTTTGTTCATGGTTACCCAACCGAAGCAAGCCTCCTTAGGGGGTGCTTTTGTGTTCCAGATTCTTTATTTATCCATGCATTATTTAGGCCCTTTCAGCAGGAACTCGCTGTGAATCTATCCTCTTGCCTTGCCCCCAAACATATCTAAGTCTGAAGTCAATTATCTTAGCCCACCTGTTTACTCAAATTTTGTATCACCCTTCCCAGTTCCCACCTTTTTGTCTTGAAAGTTACTTCTGAGTTTTATGCTCTATTCATTCCATTTCTCCTTTCTGCAAATGTGGCTCCATTATTTAAAACAAGACTACATATCAGGGAACAACTTCGTCCATGTTGACTGTTCCATCTGTGTCCTGCCATACTCCTGACTCTTTGCTATTTCCTACTTTCAGTTTTACCAAGTTATGGTTCGCCCAGATAATTAAAAGATAATTACTGATTTGTTTTCACGGTGCCACTCCATAGGATGTTGTTAGTGGTGAAGTTTTGGGGGTGGACGTCGGTTGCTTCGGTTCGTTTTGATAACATTTGGTTTGTTTTTTCCATGTTTGATTCGGTTTAATCGGTTTTAGGCCTGTCGAATCAAGCATTTTCTAGAACAAAAATGGGTCTTAGAATTTCAAAAAGGGAAAATGAAGCAGCAACTAGGAGTAGCGGCAACTGGTAAGGTAGTGTCTTTGGTCATTGGTAGCAGAGGGGCAAAGCACTGAGCGTGTTTTTCTTGAATACCCAAATGCCCACTCCATGAATCTTTTTCCACTTTCTTTAAGGACAAATAGAGGCTTTCAAAAGAATTTGAGAAATGCTAAAGAAGAAACTGAATACTTTCTCTAATGGTAAATCATGAAAGAACCTGAAATACTCTCAAAATGGCAGACGGTGAACTCTTGTCCTATGAATCTTTCTTTCATTTCACCTACTTCAATGCCGCATCTCTGATTTTGTTCATGATTTGCACTATGGAATGAACCCTAGGAACATTATGGATTTGGGTTTCGGTGTGGGCATTTGATTTTGGGCTGAAAGTTGGAAGCAACGAAGGAAGGTTTTGAAATATAAAAAAACTGAAAACCGAACGCATGAAAACGAAATTATGAAAAACATATACTGTGAACTGGCCGAATGCACCTAAAACCCAAAATTTTCGGTTTGGTTGGTTTTTCGGTTTTATGCCCGCCTCTATTTAGGAGCACAATTGGCTCTACATGCCTTACTTTGTTCAGATTATAGATTATATTTTCCACTGCTCTTCCTCACTTTGAAAACCTCCGTAGCTATTTGAAAAGTAAGTTTTTCTTTTGCGCCCCCAAAGTCTTCACCCTAGTTTCCTATTCCCCTAGATTTAATTACTGATGACCATTTCACCAGATGCATCTTGTGTCTTTGAAAATGAATTAAACAGTTTCCTTTCATTTTTGTCTAGCTGCTTCTCCATGCTATATATGGCTTGTATAGTAGTGACATTTAAGAATATAAGTAATCCATCCAACACACAATTTATTCTTCCTACGGATAAGTACTCCCTCTGTCCCAATTGATGTGGCACTTTTCGTTTTTCGAGAGTCAAACAATTTAAGTTTGACCAGAAATTTGCGCATGGAATCTTCAAATTTTTTGAAATGAAATTTATATATTTGTAAACTACGTAAAAAGTACTATAAGTCACAATAATTTGCAATTAAAAATAATTAAAAGATATATGAAAAATATACGGTCAAAGATAGACTTGTTTGAATCTCGAAATCCGAAAAGTGCCACATAAATTGGGACGGAGGGAGTAGTATTTTCAGGGTAGATAGTTTTGGTACAAACTTGCAGTAAAACTATGCCATGCTTACACTGTTTTCCAGAAAGGTAATTGTCGTCACCATTCTTTATAGATCTTAAATAGTATTTCTAACCTCATTGGAACTGCTTTTAGCCAAATTAACAAAATGCAGGCTAGAGACTGCTTCAAATATGAACAGCACCACTCTAAGATACTGTCTTTCATATTCATCTGTCCGCTTAGAGTAAGAGCATCACCTGCATATACAGTGTGGGAAATCTCTACTATATTTACATACACTACCAATTTGGTAGCTTTTCCCAATTCCACATACATTTCATTCTGCTTAGAGCTTTCATCACCAATGAAAACCAAAAGTGTGATAGGGGATCACTTCGTCTCAGTCGTCTCTGTAAAGGGAAGAAACATTGTGGGGATCTGTTTATGAGGTTGGAAGACCGATGGTATATATACAAGTTTTTATCCATATCTTCCCATAGCCCATTCGTTGCATCATCTTTATTAGGAAACACCGATTTACATAGTCATAAGCTTTCTACAAGTTCAAATTGCACAGAACTCCCGCTCCTCTTTTCTCATCTTTGAGTTTAGATTCTCATTTGTGACAAGTAAAGCATATAGTATTTGTCTTCCTTGGCTGAGTTCATTTTGAGTACCTGCGACTATTTTCTCTATCACCATTTTCCTTTTATCGAAGATCTTTGCCATGACCCATCATTTTATAAGATCTGCCAAATAGCCTTATTGGTCTGAACTCTGAACTCTCCTAGTTCCGTTGCTCCTTGAAAATCAAGACAATCAAGGAAGCATTTGGGCGTTTAATATAAGATTCTGACAGCGACAGCAAAATTTGACCAACTTTATCAATTCCTTGAGTTGGAGTTCTTTTGTCAATTGGAGCTGCTTAAGATATTTGTTATTATACTTCCCTTTAAAGCTTTGAATCACTAACGTTGTTTGGCAGAGTGGTATTTAAAGTTTAATTTTAAAAAAATATTTTGTTATGCAGAGTGGAAACCTTGGGGTATTCCTGATGATTATGAATGTGAAGTCATTGAAAATGATGCTCCAGTGCCAAAACACATTCCCCTGCACCGTCCTGGTCCTCTCCCTGAGGAATTTTATAACACAATGGAGGCAGTTACTTCTGGCAAATTGGATACTGGTTCAAAGAAGGACGAACCTGCAATTTCATCGGGCGACTCACAGTCAAAGTAGGGTCTGGCTTCCAGAAGCTCATTTTGGTTATTGATCAGTACATGCCAAGTTTTAAAACTGAACATGTGCTACTCTACCATCCTTGTTTTCTTTGTGGATCTTCTATACCTGTTTACTGGATTGACTGGATCTGGTGGACACAAATGCTTGTACCTGTGGTTAATAAAACAGAAGTTTCTTTTTTTCGGGTGGAAGCTAGCTGACAGTTGCTATTTTCTTTTGTTTGTAAAAGCATCAACATGGTGTATTTGGTATGAGGGAAGTCATTTTCCATGAATAATATATCTTCTAAAAAAATGTTTTCTGGTGTAGACCCAGACGTTGATCTCTTCTTTATGGCAGGAGGTTTCTTTCGTATCAAGAGTGTGTTGGGGAGGCCAGGGAAGATGGATTGGATCGAGAGGTGATGCTTATGCCTCTTCTTTCTCAATAGGATTCCCATCATTTTTAGTCTACGACGAAGGAGGCAAGGGCGAGGCACCGAACATGTTCTATCCTCAACCTCCATCCGTCATTAGTAATCTCAATTCACTTTTCCTATTCACTAGTACACTGCGTGCACGCTACAACTAGCAGCCCCTTTACTAGGTTGGGAAAAGGCTAGAGCGCTAGCACGCAACGGCTGATAATTGTCTTTTCAACATAGCTGCATCTCTTTTCAGGAGATCGGTTGAGTCTCCTGGTTTTTGTTCCATTTTCTAGTCCCTGAACTTATGAAGTCTTGTTTCAGTAGTGGACCAATTCGTTAACATACCGCCAAGCCATTTTTTATTAACATAATGACACCGGGCACTTATTGCAGCCCACTCTACTGAGTCAGCTTTGGTGTTTGGTTGATGAGATAAAAATGTATATTATAGATGATAATGATATAAAATTCTAGAACTCCTAGGAGGATGGATGAATGATCAACAAGTCTCTGTCCTCATTTTAGGAAGTTTCTGAAAGCCACTTGCCGTTTTCTTTTTACGAGTTTCCCACTTTCTTTTACACCTCTGTAGCTTCTTTTTTCCACTGCTTTTGGTTGCTTTTAAACAAAATGGTACTCCTTTTCCTGCTGGCTCGAGAACAATTCTCACCTATAATTTGCTCATGATGAAGCTGATATGGGATTATGGGTTGCATTATTCACCTAAACACGATATGTATTACTCTATTTTATATGTATTTCAACTTATTATGATATTACTGTAGTTTAATTAACGTGTTGCTTGCTTTAAATTTTAAGTTTGTAATTGTATTATCACAAACGGATATCTATAAAGCAAAATTTATTTTCATTATCTGTTTATTAAATGGTAAATTCATTACTTAGATTAATGAGGAAGACAAAGTGTTGATAGAAGAGACCAGTGAAGATGACAAGCTTACTTCTACATACTATTAAATGAAGAAGGGGATAGCGATATTGTGCTAGGTGATTTGGAGCACTTTGAAAAATATTGGGATTTTGGGTATTGTAGATGTATTAAAGTAGAAGAGGTTAAGCGCGCTATTAGTAGAATGTGCAGGGGAAGAGCAATCAGACCAAATGAGATTTCAGCAGAGTTTTGAAAGAGCACAAACAGGGTATTAAGTGGTTAACCGGTGTGTTTAATGTTATTTATAAGACGACATAAATGTTCGAAAAATTGAGGTGGAGTACAATGGTTCTATTATACAAGAACACGAGTGATATTGAAAATTAAAACAATTACAAAGGTATCAAGTTGAAAAGATCTACGACAAAGTCCTATTGGAAGTCTGACGGAGATGTGGAGATGCTTGGAGGCTAGAGGTGTATCAGTGACTTGCATTAGGGTGATAAAGGACATGTATCATGGAGCCAAAACTCGGGTTAGAACGGTGGGAGGAGACTCAAAGCACTTTCCGATTGAGATGGGATTGCACCAAAGATTAGTTCTTAGCCCATTCCTATTTGCCTTGGTGATGGATGAATTGATGCGAAATATTCAAGATAAGGTACCTCAGTATATATTATTTACGGATGACATAGTATTGATAATGAGACGCGCAATAGAGTTAATGCTAGGTTGGAGTTGTAGAGATAAGCTTTGGAGTTTAATGGATTTAGGTTGAGTAGGACCAAATACAATATTTGAAGTGTCAATTTAGTGATACAATGCATGAGGCAGACATGTAAGTGAGGCTTTACATACAAGTTATTTGCCACAAAGATAGTTTCAAGTATCTTGTGTCTGTAACTCAAAAAAATAGGGATATCGATGATGATATCAAACATCATATTAGTGCAGTGTGGATGAAGTGGAGGCAAGCCTCTGGAGTCTTGTATGATAAAAAGGTACCACCAAAATTTAATGGTAAGTTTTGTAAAGTGGTGGTTAGACCAACTTTGTTATATGGGATGGAATGCTAGCCAGTCACGAACTCTCATGTTCAGAAAAAGCATGTTGCAAAAGTATGGGTGCTGAGATGGATGTGTGAGCATACTAGAAACAACAAGATTATGAATGAGGATATTCGGGATAAAAGTGGAAGTGACCTCTATAGTGGACAAGATGAGAAAAACGAGATTGAGATGACTTAAACATGTGAAGATCAAATGTGCGGATGTCCTAGTGAAGAGGTGCGAGAGGTTGAATATAATAGGTATAAGGAGAGGTAGATGTAGATCGAAGAAGTATTGAGAAGAGGTTATTAGGTAGGACATGTTGAAACTTTACATTACCGATTACATGACTATATATAGGAGGGTGTATAGTGTAAACTATGTAAAAAAAGGTGTGAGTTGTGATGTCTTAGAGGACTATTTCTCCTCAATCTGTGTTGCCTCACTCTTATAGGTCTCGATGTTTAGTCTAAGTATATATTCATATTTTTGTACATATTTTAAGCATGAATGAATATTTGTTACATGGTATCAGAGCTTCATGTATGTGGAATAAATGTTTAACAGATGTCTTCATTTTTTATGGCTTTACTGGCTCAAAAATCGATTGATCATTATTTCATTTTTCCTCCAACAATGATAAATTATTTTGTTTGGTATATGTCAATGACCTTCTTGTTTTAGGCTTCAGTTCGTCTCCTGCTGACTCTTTAATTACTCGCTTAAAGTCACACTTCGCCGTGAGAGACCTTGATCGTCTCTCTTATTTTTTATGGATTGAAGCATCATGGACCCCTACTGATTTGCATCTATCACAACATCGATATGCTACTGATTTGTTGCGGAAAGCCCAAATGGATGGCTGCAATCATATTTTAACATCGACTGCTTCTTCCTCTAAACTCTCAAGTTTCGAAGGACCTCCTTTCCATGATGAAATCATATATCGCAGTACTATAGGAGCCCTACAATATTTAACATTCACTCATCCTGATATAACATTTGCGGTCAGTAAAATCTCACAATTCATGCATAGTCCAAGAGAATTCCACTGGGTTGCTGTAAAGCGTATTTTGTGATATATATAATTCACTTCCTCCCATGGTTTATTCTTTACTCGCCAAAACAACTGGCTTCTACATGGTTACAATGATGCGGATTGGGGTAGTTCTTTGGATGATCAAAGGTTGTACGTGTAAACCAACCCCTTACAGCGAAAAGGCACAAGGAAAGAGCAATAGACCGGACCAGCCTACAAAAATGAAACAGTCGGGAAGTCAACTACTGATTTTGCTATATTTCTTGGGTCTCATTTAATATGTTGGGCTTCTAGAAAGTCGTGAGTAGTTGCACGTTCTAGTACTGAGGCAGAGTATCGTGCACTGGCCATTGCTGTGTCTGAGCTAACTTGGCTAGAATCTTACTTCGTGAAATTAGGTGCTTTGACAATACAACTTTTATACTTTGATGTGATAACCTAAGTGCAACCTATTTAACAGCTAATTCTATCTTCCATTCCCGCACTAAACATCTTCCATTCCCGCACTAAACATATGGAGATAGACTTTCATTTTGTCTGTGAAAAGGTGAAGGATAAATCTTTGGTTGTTCGTTATCTTAGCACTCAGCTGAGAAGTTCTCATGAAAGCTCTTCCCAAATTAAGATTTCAACATTTTAGAGATAAGTTGACAGTATCTTCTCTCCCGTTCAACTTGTAGGGGAGTGTAATGGATAGGCTTAGATAGATTCCTATAATATCTAAACTATGTAAAAAGGGTGTGTACGTTGTTAGAGTTTTACCTTGATTTTCTTACCTGATTTAAGTTTTATTTTTCTCTTGAAAGAAAGTCAAAATATTATCATAAATGCTAGAACTTTTTCTAAAAGGAAAATATAATTCTCTTCCATATTTGGTTTATTCTTTCATTAGAGGAAAAGTTTGGAACTCTATAAATTGATGACCCCTCTTCTAATATCAATAACACAATAGCATCCACAATGTAGATGTTTAAAAGTTTTGTTTATGGGAAATTTTCTCTCTACAATTTTTATGTTTTTTATTAGTTTTTAATTATGTAGGCCAATTGGCCAAATCATATAATAATATTATGTTTTTAGTATAGTTTTATCTGTCATATGATTTCATCGCATCTATGATTTGCAATTGTGAGTTTCTGCATGACGGCCTGACTACTTTCGAACCCTGTGATGTCTTAGGAGACTTTCTCCTCAATATGTGCTACCTAGTTCTTATAGGTCTCGATGTTTAGTCTAAGTATATATTCCTATTGTTGTACATATTTTAAGCATGAATGAATATCTCTTATATAGAGAACGTGTATTAGGATAGAATATTAGTAGGTATTGGAGTGTTGTGTTGCTTTTCATCATTTGTTATTTATTGTGTTTCACTTATCACAATCCTTTGTTGTTGGTTTATTTTTTTTTTAGGTTTTGCAGTGTTTCTCTTAATAGTTCTTGTATTTTCTTCATTAATGTTATCTTCTTCTTGATCCTTGAATTTGCTGCACTTGAGCCGAAGATCATTCAAAAATAATCTTTCCACATTCACTAGATAGTAATAAGGTGTGCGTATACTTTATCCTTTCAAGACTATACTTACTCCCTCCGTTCTCTTTTACTTGTACAGTTTGACTTGTCACATTCATTAAAAAAATAATTGATGATATAGATATTTCACCAAACTATCCCCTATTTAATGATGTCTTGGAAAATAATTTAAAAAATAAGTATTTAATGTTAAGGGTAAAACATGGAAAAAAAATTATTGTCTTTTCTTGATATATCAAAAGTGACAAGTAAAAATGAAAATCTATTTTAGAAATAAATGACAAGTAAAAGTGAACGAAAGGAGTATGATATTTCACTAGTATGTTATATTCTATCCTTTCCTGACTCCACTTATAAAATTTCACTCATATATCATTGTTGGTATTGTTATAAGATGTGTTTACAGAAGAAACAATAATAGTGATAAAGAGTTTTTTTTAAAGTTAAAAGAAGCAAAACGTAGAATGAACACTGAAGTATCTGAAATTGATTGCTTTTTATCTTTTAAAATCTAAAAAGAGGAAAAAGACACAGTAGGGACCTCTGATAGAAGCTATAAATATGGAAGACAGTAGTACTCGAGGAGGACTTTGAAAAGTAAACAGGAAGGGAAATGCCGACATTCTTTTATTATAAAGGAACCTTCTAACTTACTATATAAAAATATATACTATATTATAAGTCAATCATTTATGTGAACATACACAAGTAGTTATATGAAGCTAAAGTATTCATCACTCATCTGGCAAGTGATCAGAGTAGAAATTTTGTATAATAAAAATAATAGGTTTTTTAACCAATGGTAGTGCATAATTTCATACTGGTAATAATTTATTTATTAGATCTTCAATAAATTCTTGATGTATAATACATAATTGTGTCATTTAATTGGTTTTTTGTTGATATTTATGCTTTCCAATTTTAAGTGTGCACAAGTAGAAGACACATGTGTTTTACATGGCAATTCACGTCCTATGTGGTGTCTTACATATATTATGCCATTTAGGATATATATGTCTATTTATTTAAATTTATATAAATTTAAATATTTACTTATACACTCCAAAAATTAAAAGATATAATAAAATTAAATTAAAAGACACAATTATATATTATGTTATTCTTGATTGTAAAAAAAAGATAATAGAGTACAATTTTATTTTTTAATTAATCCCAATTCTAGCTAGCACGTTGGAATTGGAGAAACAATTGATGGCTTGGTGCATGTTTGTTAGGAGCCTACTTTTATTTTTTTGGTCAAGTGTGAACCATCAGCTTTAGTGTTTGCTGCAATTGGTTGAGATAGGTGCTGGTTGGTCCAAAATTATTACTTAATTTGTTTATCATTCTATTATATCATTTGTCAATTTATTCTTGAATTCATAACATAATTCTAATTGGATCTTCTGTTTCACCCTATTATAGTTTTAATTTTAATTTCAAGTTTTAATTAAATCTATGTCCAACGATCTTTTTTTAAAAAATTACATTGGACAGCAAAAGAAATTACGAATCAAATTCTCACCAACAAGATAAAAATTAAGGTAGCCAACTAATTGAGCTATAAAGATTTCCTGAATGCCTTATTAAGTACTCTCTCTTTCTAATTTGGGTTGATGTATCAAAATAATGCTAAATATGATGTATTATTAATTCTGATTTTAGTTATGCATACATTCATTATGCTGTAATTGATTCTATGTATTATAATATGCATTGCATAATTACTTGTTTATAAAAATATCCTTCACAAATATGATGGAAAGATGTGAAAAAAGTTTTGATGGATAATTGTATTTTTAATCATGTTAACACATGCATTAAAGTTTTTTGCATTACTAATATTACAAATTTCTATGTATTAGTTATACATATCTTAATACGAGTATATAACTAATGTTTACATTGTAAATTAAAAAAAATAACAAATAAAATATTAATAATACATCAAATTAATACATGCATTATCTCTTTCGTTTCATTAATTGTTCACTAGACACGACTCCGTCAAATACTGTGTGAAGTTGTAATTTTTAATTACAAAAAAGTAGACGAAGACTTGAGCTGTATATAACCCGTTTTCAGTCTTTAGATATTCCTATAATCATCTTTTAAAATCCCCTCCAATTCCATTAATCATCCATTCCGTCCATCCCTTTTCCCTCTCTTGTTCTAGAAACTTCTTTTCATCTCATCCATGGCGTCCGATCTCGTAACTAAAGCTAAAGAAGCATTCATCGACGACCACTTTGAGCTCGCCGTTGACCTCTACTCTCAAGCCATTGTTATTACTCCTAATAATGCCGACCTTTTCGCTGACCGTGCTCAGGCCAATATCAAACTCCGCAACTTTACTGGTAACTTATTCACTACTTAATATTGTTAATATGATCCGTTTGCATTCTCTTTCTGTTGTTTACAAGGACAAACATAGGCATACTCTGTTTTTTTTTTTGGTTGCGTAAACAAACGGATCTGTATGGCAAGCATTTGTTCGAAGTATTTTGCTGATTGTGAATTTGTGATTGTGATTAAATTTTGAGCAGAAGCTGTAGCTGGTGCAAACAGGGCGATTGAGTTAGATCCGGCAATGGCAAAAGCATATATGCGCAAGGGGTGAGTATATCAATCGTTTCTATTGGTATGCTTCTCTGTGATAATGAAATAATCTTGTTTAGAGTTCTCCACTGGATTTAGTTTTCTATGGCTTTATTGTTTGGTGCAGGGTAGTGTTATTTTTAAAATAAGTTCGCGTGTTAATAGACTTATATTGTGATTGAGATAGGATTAGAGTGAGATTTTAAAAGCATCTAGTTTTATAGAATCCCTAAATTATTTTACCAGTACCAGAAGGAAATGGGCCTGAGTAGAGTGAATGGGTTTCTATGATTATGGATCCTAGTTAATGTGGTGTTGAGGTACGAGGATGATTGTTATATATTGTTTAATTTCACATGTTAGGTCTTGTTTCCTTGAGCTGATAATGTTCAATTAGTCAACTGCTAACTTCAAGCCCGGCTGACGTCGCATTTCTAGGCCATTGTAATTCCTGGCCATATAATCATATTTGTCATTCCATGATCTGTTAGTTTGCTGCATGTATAATGGTCTTCATTCTTCAAGTTGGGTGCTGTAGCCTCCTTAATTTTTACCCACATCCAACCTTGATGAGTTCTCTTTTTTCCCTTTATTGTCGCAATTGTGATCATTTCTTTGACTGCTCTTATTTTTGGTAATTAAGTAGGAAAAGGCAGATATATCTTGTTGTGACAGCATCTAGATACCGTTGTTGGTGTTTCTTTCATTAGATATCTCTTATGATGTCGTTGAATTGATTTTCCGGTTCACACTTACAGTTTGGCCTGTATGAAGCTTGAAGATTACCAAACTGCGAAGGCAACTCTGGAAATTGGTGCTTCTTTAGCACCAGGAGAATCAAGGTTCACTAGCTTAATCAAAGAATGTGATGATGAACACATTGCAAGTAAGGTTTTGCCTTTTGAGTTGAATTTCCTGACAATTTGCACGAACACTGTCAATTCAAGAATCAAAGCATTCCATCCTTGCTGACTTAATATATTTTAATGCATATCGTATCTTCTTCAAGGACAAGATTTCTGCTTACTGTTTAATATAAACTGAAACTGTTCTTGTCTGTAACTTATCATGGTGAACTATTTTACTGAAAACCTTGTATTATTGCGACGCTCTAAGTCTGGTTGTGATTTTGTTGAATGAAAAGAGAAGAAATATTGGATGGTTTATTTGTTGTCTTATTCATATATAATATGAATGTCAGAACTATCATTTGTTTACTAGCTTAGTGTTGGGAACTGGGATTAGCTTACAACTGTATTTGCTTTAGTTGGAAACTCTGCAGTTTTAGTGGCTGTGGTAATCTTGTAGTGGCTAACTTGTAAGTTTATATATGCTTTAATACACATAAGGATCTTGAACACGATAAACTTACATAGAGATAGTTAAGGGCACATACCTGATGAGGAAGACATCACCACAGAGAAAAGCGGAAGCGTTAGTAGTAAATTGGTTTCTACCTCCTTGTCCTAACCTTACGTTACCACAGCCGTCAGTGATGGAATTAATGTAGAGAATACGTGGTAACCCTAATGGGTGGAGGGAGGACCAATTTATAGAGATTGTGACTTAATCTGGTACGTCCATCAAGTAACCAATGTACGGACGAGATCTATTCTTCATTAAATATTATTTATGGTATTACCTGGGCCACCAGTAAACTTGGGCCATAAGTAAGAATAAGTGGGAATCCTAATTATTCTAGGAATCCTAATTATTCTTACATTCTCCCGCTTGGCCCAATAACCATATAACATTAATATTTCATAAACATTAGTTGTGCATACAATATATCTCTTCTATAGTGTCCATCATACATACCACAATATAACAAACTACTAATGCGAGTTATGACGGTTGTACATAATTCTATGCTGCATATTTCCTTCCATATACTACTACATTAGCAACTTATCATACTAGGTTCATAAGCTATAAAACATATAACATTACGGTCCACAATAATGTCTTATAGAGACTTATCTTGTAATATCTCAAAACAATAGTGTGTACACCATTATGAGAAACAAGAGATTCATTAATGTATATCAGAAACACATAATTGAGCTCAGAGTGTCAAAATATCATAAATATATCAATCATAAGTACAACCAAGACCCATTCTTTGAACATGTTCTTTAAATGTCTTTGGTTGTAAGCCTTTTGTTAACGGATCAGAAATCATAAGATCAGTTCTAATATTTTCAAGTAACACTCTTTGTTTTTGAACTTCTTCTTTGACAGTAAAGTACTTTAATTCCATATGTTTGGCACCTTTAGAGTACTTATCGTTCTCGGAGAAGAATACTACTGAAGTATTATCACAATAAATTTTCAGCGGCTTGGTAATGGTGTCGACAACTCCAAGTCTTAAAATAAAATTCCGCAGCCGTAACGCATGAATTGTGGCTTCATAACATGCCACAAATTCTTCTTCCATTGTGGATGTAGCTATGAAAAATTGTTTAGCACTCTTCCATGATATTTCTCCTTCAGCTAATAGGAACAAGTATCCAAACGTGGACTTTCTAGTATCAATACATCCAGCAAAGTCTGAATCCGAGTATCCAGTAACTTCTAAGTGATTGGATCTCCTATACATGAGCATATAATCCTTCGTTCCTTTCATGTACCTCAAGACTTTCTTTGCAGCTTTCCAGTGATCAATTCCAGGGTTACTTTGATATCTTCCTATCATTCCGACCGCTAAACTAATATCCGGTCTTGTGCAAGTTTGAACATACATCAAACTTCCAACAATAGAAGAGTAAGGAATTGATTCAATTTCCTTTTGTTCTACATCATTCTTTGGGCATTGCATGAGATTAAATTTGTCCCATTTTTGAATAGGAACAATTCCTGCTGAACAATTGTTCATGTTAAATCTCTCTAGAACTCTTTCAATATAGCCTTTTTGAGACAATCCTAATAATCCTTGTAATCTATCACATAGGATGCCTCACCCATATCTTTCATTTCAAAGTTCATAGAGAGAAAGTCTTTCGTCTCACGCAATATGCCTAAATCATTAGCAGCAAGTAAAATATCATCAACATATAGGACTAAAAATATAAACTTACTCCCACTAATCTTTTGGTATATACATCGATCAACGATAATCTCCTTAAATCCAAAAGATGTTGTGGTATCATTAAACTTTATATACCATTGTCGTGAGGCTTGTTTGAGTCCATATATTGACTTTTTTAGCTTACACACCATTTGATCTTTTTCTTTAATTTTGAAACCCTCTGGCTGGTCCATATAAACTTCCTCCTCGAGGTCTCCATTAAGAAAGACGGTTTTCACATCCATTTGGTGTAACTCTAAATCATAATGAGCTACCAAAGCCAAAACAATTCTTAATGAGTCTTTCTTTGAGACCGGTGAAAAGGTCTCTTTATAATCCATGCCTCCTTTTTGAGTATAACCCTTGGCAACAAGTTTGGCTTTATATCGTTCAATATTACCATTTGAATCGCGTTTGGTTTTGAAGACCCATCTTCACCCGATTCTTTTAGAACTTTCTAGCAATTGAACGAGATCCCAGACTTTGTTGTATTCCATGGATTTTAACTCTTCTTTCATGGCATCAATCCATTTATCAGACTCAGTGCTTTCTATGGCCTGTGAAAATGAAACCGGATCTTTATTAAGCCCAATGTCAAAATCTGACTCTCGCAAATAAATCACATAATCATCTGAAATGGCCGATTTTCTTTCTCTTTGAGATTTTCTTAATGACACTATTTGTGGTTCATATGCGTTAGATATTTGTGAGTCAGTTCCTTCTAGAAGTGTTTCACCCAAATGTTGTTCAACATTATTAAAGTGTTCTTCAACAAGAGGAACAATATTTGTTATTTGTGCAGAAGTAGGTACATTCATGGGCAATGGAATATTTACCCTTACCTCATTAATTTCCACACTTTGTTGTTCAACACTCCCACTAACTTCACCATTCTCAATGAATCTTGCATTACCAGTTTCAACAATTCTCGAACTATGATTTGGACAGTAAAACCTATACCCTTTAGATTTCTCCGGATAACCAATAAAGTAACCACTTACTGTTCGAGAATCTAATTTCTTTTCATGTGGATTATAAATTCTAGCTTCCGCTGGACAACCCCAAACATGCAGGTGTCTTAAACTAGGCTTCCTTTCAGTCCACAGGTCAAAAGGGGTCTTTGGAACTGCCTTACTAGGAATCCTGTTTAATAAATATACAACGATTTTAAGAGCATACATCCACAATAATTTTGGTAATGAGGAATTACTCATCATACTTCTAACCATATCCATAAGTGTTCGATTACGCCTTTCTGCAACACCATTTTGTTGAGGTGTTCCTGGCATAGTATGATGTGCACATATGCCATGTTCTTCGAGGAACTTTGCTAATGGACCTGGACATTGTTTTGATTCGTTATACTTTCCATAATATTCACCACCTTTATTTGACCTAATGATTTTCACTTTCCTATCTAATTGCCTTTCAACCTCATTAACGTACACTTTGAGACTGTCCGCAGCTTGAGATTTTTCTTTCAACAAATAGATAAATTCATAACGTGAAAAATCATCAATAAAGGTGATAAAATATTTTTCTCCACCAAAAGATGAAACATCAAAGGGTCCACAAATATCAGTGTGTATAATTTCAAGAAACTGAGTGCTCCTTGGGGCACCTTTCTTTGTATGCTTGATTTGCTTTCCTTTAATGCAATCCAAACATATATCAAGATCAGCAAAATTTAGATTCGGGAGAATCTCATTCTTTATTAATCTTTTTAATCTTTCTTTGGATACATGACCCAAACGTCTGTGCCACAAATAAGCAGAACTTTCATTCAGTGAACTACGTTTAATTCCTACATTTTGATGAATAACATGAAGGGATTCAGAAAAAATATTATTGAGTTTCAATCTATATAAACCATCAATTAGAACATCAGAACCATAAAAAATTAGTATTCTTATATAAATTGAAACATCCATGTCCAAACTTAAAATCAAATCCAGAAACATCAAGTCTTGGAAGAGAAATCAAATTTCTAGAAACTGAAGGAACATAAAGAGTCTGTAATAGATCAATGTGATGTCCAATCTCCAAGATCAACCGATAAGTCCCTATGCCTTCAATTTGAGCCTTCATACGATTTCCCATGAACAAGAAATCCTTACTTGGATTTGTGGTTTGGATCGTAGTGAATCCCTGCAACATAGTGGATACATAAGTAGTTGCACCAGAATCAAGTCACCAAGTATTATTAGGAACTTCTACTAAATTTGATTTGAAACATACAAAAGCACTAAATGTATCTTTCTTTTCAAACCAAGCTTTACGTTTCTGGCAATCTTTCTGATAGTGTCCTTCTTTTCTACCGGAACGACACACATCAGCCTTTAGTTCCTTATGAGCATCCTGTGGAACTGCAGGTGCTTTCTTCTTCTTAAACTTGTTGGCCTTCACTTTAAGTCCTTTACCAGCTCCTTGACCCATGAGGTTAATGGAATGACCTACTTGTTTCTTAAGTCTTGACTCTTCTTGAGTAAGCATATTGGACAATTCACTAACATCTCACTTATCCTTAATAGTGTTATAGTTAATTTGGAATGGTCCATACTCAACAGGCAATGAGTTCAGAATAAACTGAACCAAGAAGGTGTCATCCGCTTTCATCCCCAAGGTCCGAAGTCTTGCTGCAATGTTAGTCATCTCGATGATATAATTTTGCATACTACGCGACCCATCAAATTTCATGGTCGCGAGTTCAGCCATTAGTGTACCAGCAAGAGACTTATTAGCAGAACGAAAATGTTCTTCCACAAACTTCAGGTATTCCCTGACACTTTTTGTTTGTGGAATAGTACTCTTAATGTTGTTAGCAATAGTCATTCGCATGAACATAAGGCTCAATCTGTTAGAGCGCTCCCATGATTTATGAAAAGACTTCTCATCCTCACTACTCTTATCAGTAATGGCAGTAGGTTTGTCATTCAGCAGAGCCAAGCCAAGATCCATCACACCTAAGTGGAACTGGACTTGTTCATGCCATTTAGAGAAGTTCAATCCATTGAACACAGTAACATATGAAGCATGCGAATGAAGAAGAATAACTGCAAAATAGATATACATGCTCACAAATCAGAAAATAATGTGAATTTAGTAAAACGATAAAAGTATATCGTAATTCTCCTTTGGGAGAATACTGCAACACACTATCATAATTTAAATGCCATTTTTGTCTTTAATAGGCAATTAAATATTTTTAATCAAACATATGCGTCATCTTTGGATATACAATATATGTTTGATTGAAAAAATATTAATTTACCTCATAATGTTCACTATTCGTAGAATGCTAGATTCACCTTTGGGTAAATTTTTTAAGTTCTAGCGATAGTGAAAGTCAATTTATCTATTTATTTTCAATATAGGCATTTCATTAGTTTTTATAGATAAATGACAATTTTATGAATACTTATTTTTTCTTAACCATACTAGTTTGACCACTTTGGTGATTAACAAACTATATGAATACAAATACACACGTAATATCATAAAATTTTTGTTCATGTAAGTAATTTTAAACATTTTAGTTTGGCCGCTTTGGTGACTAGCAAACTATAGAAACATAATACATGCATCAAGTGATCATAAATATTATATGTGTAAATGTTAATTTCTCTAGTTTGACCACTTTGGTGACTAACAAACTATTTTACACTAAGTACACACATATTATTTATTGCTTAGTATAACGATCACTATAATTTATTGCACAATTTAAAAACAAAACATAATTATTACATTATGGGAGGATTAAGGTTTTTTAGAATTTGTGCAAATTAAACTTTGCTAACAACACTTTATTAACTTAAGAGTCCAAACACCTTAAATAGTCAAGCACAAAATTACCCTACTAGAAAAGGATTCAATAATAAGTTTGAACAGAATTTGATTGGACAAAATTAAACTTTCAAGAGATTAATTTTAAATCACAAAACTAAATCCAATAAATATCACAAGAACTTATACAAGTGATTAAATTTTAGGATAGTTGGTCCCCAAGCAGAAATTCACACCGAGAGAATCATTAAATTTTTTTTTTCTTAAAATAGAATAGTCTTTTTGATGTGGAAGCAGGAGATATTAGATCAATAAAAGTTTTTTAGTAATAGAATAGTTCTTGATGTAATCAATTCAGTTATTGCCACTAGTTAACATATTAATTAAGATTATCAGTTCAAACAATCCAGGCTCGGATGCCACATGTAAGTTTGTATATGCTTTAATACACATCAGGATCTTGAACACGATAATCTTACATAGAGATCGTTAATGTCACATACTTGATTAGGAAGACATCACCATAGAGAAAAGCGGAAGCGTTAGTAGTAAATTGGTTTCTACTTCCTTGCCCTAACTTTACGTTGCCACAGCGGTCAGCGATGGAATTAATGTAGAGAATATGTGGTAACCCTAATGGGTGGAGGGAGGACCAATTTATAGATGTTGTGACTTAATCTGGTACGTCCATCAAGTAACCAATGTACGGACGAGATCTATTCTTTATTAAATATTATTTATGTTATTACTTGGGCCACAAGTAAACTTGGGCCATAAGTAAGAATAAGTAGGAGTCCTAATTATTCTAGGAATCCTAATTATTCTTACATAACTCAGTCAGCGGAAAGTTACGAAGAGACATCTCAAATGTTTCCTCTCTGCTTATTATGGGCTCCATTAATATCTATTTAAGATTGATTGCCAAAATCTCGAAACTATATGAGTCTTATTATGAATAATTGGTGGTGCTTGGTGACTATATTCAGAGGAAGCTAGAGAATTGCCTAAGCATGCAACAGTTGAGACCACAGAAAGTGTTGTCCCTCCCACTGAATCAAAGTCTTTGGATAATGTTGCTGCTGTTCCTAAAGACACTCAACTGGCTTTCAACTTATCATATGAAGGAACACCTGCTGTTAAACTGAAGTACAGGTTATGTCAAACCCTTCGCCTTGTTAGGAGATTCAGTGTTAGTTATCCCAAATATTAATCTAGAAGATATTTTTTGCTTTTTTAATATAAGAAGATGTGATATTCTGCAAGAGTGTATGGAGGTCTAATATAAATTAACTGCAGGCATGAATTCTATCAGAAACCGGAGGAGGCAGTGGTAACCATATTAGCCAAGGGCATACCTGCTGAGAATGTTTCAGTTGACTTTGGCGAACAAATAGTATGTTTTGTCATTTATCTCTTTGGGATATCTTTTATTCTATAATCGACTGATGGATCATATTCTGCTTTTCCGTTGGGTTCTTTCAGCTTAGTGTTAGCATTGTTATACCAGGCGAAGCTGCATACTCTTTCCAGTCTAGGTTGTTTGGTAAGGTAAGACTGAACTTAAAAGATACATATGATATTTTTCAGTACAAATGATGTCTAAGTAAATGAGAAGAATGGTAATATTGTTTTGTTGCCTAGATTTTACACAAGTAACTCAGGTTATGTATGTTGTGATGGTTTTGTTTTTATAGTGTCTGAAGCATCAACAGATTATGACACATAACCTGTGATCTGTTGGTGGTCCTTTTTTGATATGCAGATAATACCTCAAAAATGCAGATACGAAGTTATGGCTACAAAAATTGAGATTCACCTTGCTAAAGTTGAATCTGTACACTGGACATCCCTTGAGTATACTAGGGAAATTACTGTAGTACAGAGGCCAAATGTGTCATCAGGTACCCTTTCTCATACTTTTAAACAAATCATTTCTGGCTGTAAGGCTGCTGCCCCCTTCTCTTTGCTCTGTGTTCATTATTTTCTTCGTCTTATTGTACTTCAAGTTCTCCTGTGCAATCAAGGATGAGTTACCAATGACTTCCTATACATGTTGTGTTGTTTGGACCTCTTCAGATGCTAAGCTTACTGTCTGTTTTTGCATTTTACAGACAACCATAAGCCTAGCTACCCTTCCTCTAATTTGAGATGCAAGGATTGGGATAAACTAGAGGCTCAAGTGAAAAAGGAGGTATTGATAGTTTTGGCTGGTCTCTGTTTTACATCCTTGATTGATAGCCCTCACTGTTTAGCTTTTAATAACTTGCCGGTGGTCCGTATTCCAGGAAAAAGAAGAAAAATTGGAGGGAGATGCAGCACTGAACAAGTTTTTCAAAGGTATTTACAACGATGCTGATGATGATGCAAGAAGAGCCATGATGAAATCATTTGTAAGTGCATTGCTCATTGAATACGTAATGTTAGATTAGTCATTATTCTAGGAAAGGGGGCTGGGAGGGACGGGGATTTTTATGAGGACATTTGACTCGAAAAGAATGAATTAACCAAATAAAAAAGCTTTCTCGACATAGATGGGAATCTCTGACACTTAATTTCTTTTTTCCCTTTTACCGACTCACCATAAGGGCCTGCTTCATTTCTTGCTTGCCTTTATCGCACAAGTAGAGCAAGTAAAATTTGCTTTTAATCTGTGCTGCCTCACAGGTGGAATCTAATGGGACTGTTCTGTCCACAAACTGGAATGAGGTTGGTTCAAAGAAGGTGGAAGGAAGCCCTCCAGATGGCATGGAGCTGAAGCAATGGGAACACTAGGAAGTCCAGCTCTTCTTTATCCTTGTGACTATTTTCTTCTTTTCCTTTTTGCTCTTCATTCTTGGTACTTGGTTGTCGTAGAACTTGTCCATAGTTTCTAGTATAAGATGGGCAGATGGTGATTAAGATGGAAATTTTGATCTATGATGTTTGATCTACGGGAGATGGCTATTTCCTTGTGAACTTCCTCAGCTCGCCACATTAAGGCTTGGCTATTCTATTCTCTAAATAATGTACTATTTCTTGCCTTCTCCCTGCTTCTGTGTTAGCATCATAGCATGTATAGCCGTAAAAACTCAACAGTGAAATAAAAGTTTGTCACTGAAGGAGCAAAACAAGAAGGGATATTTGTAAGTGTTGTTTTCAGTAATACAAACGCTAGGAATGTTCAGATCACTGACTGATGTTATATGGTTTGTGGCCAGGAAAGAATTTATGCATATTCCTTAAATAACAATAATTTACATTGTTGGGGCAAAATTTGTGGTGAGACAATAAATCTTAAGCTTAATTCAACCTTCAAAAGTTAGCGCATGATGTAAGGATTGCTCAATGAAATACCATCTCATTTGACATTCTCTCACACTATGAGCTGTACATTTGAAGCGTGGTCAATGTAATATGGAATTTAGACATACTAATATCTTTTGCACAATTTCTCGCTATCCCGTTGTCCTGATTGCATTATTTGCAGTTGGACATTAGTTAGTGAGGCGATATTATAATTTTGGTAGAACTATAATTCTTCTGTCTGCATATAATGTAATTATAATAATGGAGTAGCATCATCATAAGATGTTTCCTCCACCAAGAATCCTTTCCTCTGTATAAAACAACTTTGTGCATTAAAATGAACATAAGACCATGCTAACACATACAGGATACTCTGATATAAGTGCATTAATATGAGCCTAGATCAAAATTGGACTGTCTTAAGAGCATATTCAAAAGAAACTCCAAAAACGGAAAAAATTTGCTTTAGTGATCTTTACTTTCACCAAAATTAGGCAGGAGTAAACGAAAATATTATTAGTGTTTGTAAGTGGTGTGATTAAACAAAGAAAAAGTTCACACATGCCAAAATTATTACTATCATCATTATTATTATAGGAAGAAAAAAACTCGGTACAATTGCTAAGGGTACTCCCTTTGTTCATTTTTAAATTTTACTTGTAGTTCACCCCCATTAAGAAAATAATTATTGATATAGGCATTTTACCAAACTATTCCTATTAAATGATGTCTAGAAAAAATGATTTAAAAAATAAGTACTTAATGTTGAGGATAAAACACGGAAACAAATTATTATTTTTTCTTGATATGTCAAAGCTCACAAATAAAAATGAAATTTTATTTTAAGAATAAATGACAAATAAAATTGAACGAAGAAGTATAGTCACATATAAAACGATAACTTGACGCCGTGAAGAAAGCCTTTCCCCAAAAGTCTCAAATCGTTCTCCCATTTATGCTCACGCAAAGTAAGTGGAATAGGAAAACATTATTTTATACTGCAAAAGGTTATTGACATTGGTGTTTGTATCAAGCCACTATGTATGCCAACGGATACCAATAAATTACAATGAAAAAATGGGGAGGAGATTGTAAGGTGGAAAATTGAACCTTTATCAATAAGGTGAGAGTTCATGTAGCCAATAATTGAGTTACTAAAATTTTCTATCCATTTAACACTCTCCTTAAATATACAATTTGATTATATCAGATTTTGGATATAATAAATTTAATACTTTAAAATATATATTGTTAAATGACTAGTTAATGATAAAAATAAATCACGAAAAAATTATCACTTTTTTAAATTGAGCAAATAAAAATGAACATTTACTTTTGACATAGCAGATAAGTGAAATTGGACAAAGCAAATATGTATTTGTGCATACACATAATCAGAGGTAATTAACATACATTTCGATTTATTAAATCGCTTAACTATAATATGTTTGAAAGAAACTTTTCTTCTCGAGGTTCCTAAGGAGCTAAGTCTCCTAATATTATTAGAATACACAAAGAAAAAGGATAAATAGATATATAAAACTTACACGATTTAACGTGAACACTGGCTGAAAATAAGTATTCACATATATAGCTTAAATTAAAACTAAGAATTTAAAAAATAGAGTATTTTTTTCTACCATTCCAACAAAAATGTCCAATCAATTTTCTCGAAACACAAAAAGATAATTCCCGTTCATTGATTTGCGTTATTTACGAGCCACTTGGTTCGGAGTAAGCCGGTTCGGAATGTCTCTTATTTAAAGCCTTTTGATATTTCATCTTTCCTACTCATATTCAAGCGACAGGAAAATCTCTCGCACTCAAAAAGCGCCCTTTCTTAACAGCATAATCATCCCCATTGCCGGCGGCGAACCGTTCTGAGATCGGAGATCAACGCGATGGCTGATCACGCCGGCGAGAACGACTCATTTGTTGATTCGGTAATGGACAAGGTCAACGATAAGTTGCACAGCCACGATTCTTCGTCGGATTCTGATGACGATAAGGGTAAAAAATCGCCGGTTAACGCCGTTAAGACTAAGATCTACCGCCTTTTCGGTAGAGAAAAGCCCGTCCACAAGGTTCTAGGCGGTGGAAAACGTACATTACTCAAATCTCTCTCAATATTTATTTTAAATGCAGATATATGTAGGTTATTCAGAATATCTGTGATTTTGATTCATTTTGATATGTATTCCAAACACATTAATTTAATCATTTGTTTACTTCCAGATTCTGAAAATAAACCTCATTTGGGACCAATATTTCTTTTTCAAATCTAGTCGATAGCGTGTCCTATATAAATCTCTATATATCTGAAGTTCCTATTGAATAATTAGTTTTGATCATGCGAGCGGTTTGTATTTTTATTTTCTTGGAGTAAATATATTCTTTATTGAATTTATTTTTGGCTGAACTGATATTACAGATTTGAGTTTTATTATAGTAGTATTATGTTAATTCTTCGCTCTCCCGTTGTATCATTTTAGTGTTGCAAAGTGACACAAAACGTTCTTTGGTTCAAAATGGAACTCTTTGTTTTTCAAGAGGTTTTCATCAACAAAGATATTCTTGGATTTTTCATATATATGAAAATTTTTATCAATTTGCATTGTTGCTCATATCGGACCCTAGGAAAGCAAATATAGGCAAAGGATTGGAAGTATTTCCCGCTGAAGAGTTGAATCTTTTCATGAATGATTTGTAACTGACAGAGCTTTTTCTTTTTAAAATTGAAGGACGGAGCTGTTTCTTTTCTGCACTGCTTTTCTCTCAGTTGGGATTGGGATTTCAGGGCATACTGGTGTAGTTTGATTCGTCTTGTAAGATATAGTGAGACTTGCGAAGTAATTAAGTTTTACATTAATGACTTGTTTATTTTGCTTTACGCCTTTACCTTGGAAAACCTGACTCTCCTTTATCTTCTTTGCTCTAATATCTCCTAGGCTTTCTTAAATGTATTTGTAGAACTTCGATGTCCACCAAATCTGCGTGCTTTAACAGAAACCTTCTCTTTCTGTATTTGCTTGTTTATGTATATATACTAAGAATTCCGTATGAATGACAGATGCTGACATTTTCCTATGGCGGGACAAGAAAGTTACAGCTGGCGTTCTTGGTTTTGCCACTGTTATCTGGGCGCTTTTTGAGTTGCTTGAATACCACTTGCTTACACTTGTTTGCCATATTCTAATTGTTGCTGTAGCAGTACTTTTCCTGTGGTCCAATGCATCCGCGTTCATCAACACGTATGTATATTTTTGTAATCATAATTTATTTGTCCATCTAATATTTACATGAAGATTCACATTGAAATCTGTGCACCAGGGCTCCACCTCAAATTCCAGAAGTTGTTCTTCCTAAGGATATTGTCCTTGGTGTTGCGTCCGCATTGAGGATTGAAATCAATAGGGCCCTTGAGATCCTACGGGATATTGCATCTGGGAAAGACTTGAAGAAATTCCTTGTTGTATGTGCATCTAGCTTTATAACTGAAGTTCATAGCTTGATAGTTGCTTTAAGGCTCAAGTTTCTTCCCACTGGTTCATCTCTTTGAGTTTCATGTTTCTCACAGTATTGATGTTAAATATCTGACATTGTACATGCAGGTCATTGTTGGTTTGTGGGTAGTTTCTATATTGGGGAATATCTGGAACTTCCTCACCTTGTTTTACATAGGTATGTAATTAATTTTTCTAACTGGTACTTTCATATTTTTCAATGCTCATTGTGACCACACTATTTGCTTATTTGATTCTAAGTTGCATCTTCCCTTTTTTTCTCTGCATGCAGTTTTTGTGTTACTGCATACTGTCCCTGTGCTCTATGAGAAGTATGAGGACAAGGTCGATGCTTTTGCTGAGAAGGCAGAGGCAGAGATCAAGAAGCATTATGCTGTTTTTGATGCCAATGTTCTTAGCAAAATCCCAAGAGGTTCACTTAAAGGCAAAAAGCAATAGAGACTAATAAGTGGTGTCACTATGTTCATATTGGAGTTTTCCAGATGTTGCGACTCCCTTTGTTAGAGCCCTTTAGTTATTGGCTTTGCTTTATTACGTGATTTATATTTAAATGAGTATGGCATTTTGTGAGGTAGTCTTGACTTCCACATTTAGTTTTGGCTTCCTTTCTAGTTAAATTATGAAAGACTGATGTATGATCTATTGGCAGTCATGGACTGCTTTGCCTTATTCAAATTGAGTTTTCAGCCCTTCTATTGAATGATGGTAAATGAAAATATTCGAGTTACAATTTTCACTTACGCCAAGTTGAAACACATCTTGGTTTCCTAAGATTGGCTACAGTTACATTGTTAGCAACATTTGACATTTTTCAGAATCAATAGGTGAAATTCTCATAAAATGCAGTGTAATGTACATGATGGCAACTATAATTGCCAATCTCCTTGGCAAGGGCATATTTAAACTTTTCAGTATCAGTTACAGTTCTGATTTCTGAATCTTTTCTACACCTTAGTGTGGAATGTTTCAATTGTTGACTACATATTCATGGCACTTCATAATTTGATAATAGTACTTTTCTTACATCTTATTGGCAAATCTATCTTATCTAGGGATCATTTTCTTTTTCCTTGACCAGCTTTTCCCAGGAGCTTGGGACTACAGTTGACTAGAGCGCAGGTGAGTATTTCTTTGTTAGTCTTTGGCATCTTTCTATTAAAGTTTGTGGCCAAAACTAGTAGAAGTCGGATATATTGAAGAATTCCTTGGACAATGGACATGCTTCAACAAATTTCAGGTACTTAAAGCTTAGAGCATGAGATCAAACTTGTCATTGGTGGCGTGAGTAGGACGAAAATACAAGTATATAGGTTAAATATGGGTGATTGGGTTCTAGTCTAATACTTAGACTTTACCATTGTTGTAATATGTGAGAGTGGTAATTTAGTAGTCAATGATGTACAAAATCACCAAGTTCACTTACGTTTATTAAGCTGCACAGTTGAATAATATATATTGATTTCTTAAGGTATATACTACACATACATATATAAAGAATTTTCTTTCGAAGTTAATTGATGCACGTGACAAGCCCTAGCTTACATATGGGTTCGCCTCTGTCTATATCTCCGTTGAGCACACAAATTTTACAGAAAGGATTTTCTAGAGATGTCCCCTTGAACTATTGTAGGTAATTAAGACTTCTCATAGTTTGAATGCACATTTAATAAGTTCATCCAATTTGTTTATTTTGACGATAAATGGATTACACCAACGTAAAATCCAATTATAAGTTCATCTTTTTTAATTTTGACAATTCATAGCCAATTAGGAATTAGAGAAGATATAGTAAAAAAGAAATAAAAACAACAAAAAGGAATAAAACAGAGAAACCAAAAGGTGCACAAAGAAGAACAAGTCACTCCCTATGCAGCTGTGTTTATTGATCGAGGATACATATAGAAAAGAGTA
Organism: Solanum appendiculatum; assembly: GCA_018342035.1. Taxonomy (NCBI): domain Eukaryota; kingdom Viridiplantae; phylum Streptophyta; class Magnoliopsida; order Solanales; family Solanaceae; genus Solanum; species Solanum appendiculatum. The sequence continues at coordinate 1,227,742 of JAGDQO010000378.1, read as the reverse complement.
AATTTGTTTAAAAACGTCACTCAAATATTCTATACCCACACACATTTTATATTGACCATCATATTCCCGAAAACAGTCCACTCAATTCTCAGCTCAAATTAAGTTCAATGGACAGTTCCTCGTGTTATACTTCAGTCCATTCACATTTTGGAATTAACAAAATTGAGATTATAAGCGTAACTCAAGGCTCCTATGTTGTTAGAGATTTTACAATTCAACATTCAAGTATAGTAGCAACCATGGTTCTAGTGTGGTAACTACGTAAGACAATTAAGGGAATCTAATTGTAGTGAAGCTTAATTTGCTTTCTAGTATTGTGATTAAAGAAGCCATTATTTAAAGCAATTCACCAAAATAATACGTTTTTTAAAATTTTTACAAAACTAGTATAAACGTAATTCACAGTAACGTTTTAGGGTATAATTTATTTTTAAAAAATTTAGCCATGTGCTGACGGCGTTAAGTTGAGAAACGTTAATGTGAGTAACGTTTTACGCTAAAAACGTTACTCACATTAACGTTTTATAATACGTTACTCACAGTAACGTTTCTTAAGAGTCCAACCAAGGGATATCGAATCCTGCAAGTTATATATACTAATAATTTGTACTCTAAAAGGTTATTTCTTCGATTAATAGGAGATAACTTGTGTATATTGATTTAAAAAATTATCTTATAAAATTATTACACTAAAATTCATAAAAATATAGATTTGTTGTTTTACCTGCAAATTATATATTCCCTATATCCCAATTTATGTGACACATTTCAGATTTCGAGATTCAAACAAGTTTATGTTTGACTGCAAATTTTTCATATATTTTTAAAATAATTTGAATTATCAATAATTGTGACTTATAATACTTTTTACATAGTTTACAAATATATAAATTTCATTTAAAAAAATTTGAAGATTCCATTAGCAAATTATCGGTCAAACTTAAACTGTTTGACTCTAGAAAAACAAAATGTGTCACATAAATTGGGACATATAGGGTATATTAATATATAATTTGTACTCTAAAACGTTATTTCTTCAATTATTGGGAGATAATTTGTGTATACTAATAAATAAAATTATCTTATCAAATTATTACACTAAAATTCATAACAATATAGATTTGTTTTACAATTTATATAGCTATATTTGCAGGATTTGATTCTAAATTTGTAGGATTCGATGTTACGTGATTTGATTCTTAAGAAACGTTATTGTGAGTAACGTTTTAGGTGTAAAACGTGACTCACAGTAACGTATTATTAAACGTTACTATGAGTAACGTTTTCAGCGTAAAACGTTATTCACAGTAACGTTTCTCAACTTAACGCCGTCAGAAAACAACAGATTTAAAAAAAATAAAATATACCCTAAAACGTTATTGTGAAGTACGTTTATATTAGTTTTGTAAAAAAATTTAAAAATATATTATTTTGGTGAATTGCTTTAAATAATGGCTTAGTTTGGTCAAAATTCAAAGAAAAACTTCTAACTCTTAAAATTACATGTCGCAAGATATACATTGACAGTCTAGCTTTTATTACGACATGCTATGCTTTCTGCTAGTAGCTAGGTTGATAGGTCGCGCGTCCAGCACACATGTTTTGGCCTTATGCGTTCATAACTCAAAATAGGTGACCGTTAACCTGCTGTCTGACTAAACATACCAATAGTCAGAATATTTATATAAGCTACTGAGGAGTATGCAATAGTCTTCTTAAAATCAATCTGCCTTAATATCTTTTGATTAACTATACATCTCATCACATCACAGTTTCAACGGAGCTGTCATTACTTTTCGAGAAGCATTTCCATCCCATTGTCACCTAACATCTGTGACAAGCTTTGAACAACAAGAATCATAAACTCCTACAGTCTAGCTTCGAAAAATAAGACATTAGTTGACATCATCAATAACAATACATTTTTAATTAACTGCCCCTAAAATCTTTCATACATATAATACTTGATGAGGAGACAATTTAATTTCTATTTACTTAATAAGAGACGCTTAATTGTTGATACTATGGGTTTCATGTTCGTATTTACGTTATTATCTATCCTATAAGTGCTCCATAAATTTTGAAATTTTAAGGAATAATTTTAATGTAATCTTTGTTTGCTATTGTAATGAATTGAAGTAGAAGAAATTAAGTTTATAGTATGAATTGAGCAGTATACCAACCAAAGTGGCCTAGTATCTTATGGATACCATGGAATTGAGTTTGATTAGATGGTGTGCTAATACAAACAAAACACCTTTCACATATATATATATATATATATATAGATTAGTAAAGAGCTATTGTACAACTATTTATTGAAAATTTTAAGATATATTCTACACAAACTTTACTCTGTATTTGTCAGTTTTTTGTTGTATTCTCGTCCACTGATACTTCACTATAAATCATTCCTTGTAAATTGTAGAAAAAATAGTAAAGTAGAATTAGGCGCTAACAAATTACTCATTTAATTGTGTGGACTAAAAGCATCCATTTCTATCTCCGGAATCATTTTTTGTAGCTTCCAATTAAAAGCCTTTACAAATTTAGTGACGTACCATTATTGGAGAAGTCTATTTTCTCAGCCCTACTCGCTAGCCACCTTCAAAATGCAAGATCTGATACTCATTCAGAAATAAAATGTGAGATTATCTCAGTTTGTCTTCTCTGTAGTTAGTGCTCTCCTGTTTTGAGACGATATTATACAAGTTCATATTATATTCCCTAATAATTTTTGTTAAATGGAAATAGTCTGTCAAATGAAAATAGTTAGGGGTGGACATAAATATCGAAAAATCGAACCGAATCGAACTAATTTGATTCTTCGGTTTTTCGATTTAGTATCGGTATTATTTTTTCAAAAGTTCTGTTCTTTGGTTCAGTGTTTGGTGTAAGGGTCTTAGAACTTCGGTGCACCGAAGAACTAACGGTCTCAGAACTTTGGTGCACCGAAGAACCAAACTTTTATTTAAAAAAATTAAAAATAAAATTATATACATATAAATCAACTAACAATTAAATCATTCATGAACAAATCAAAGTAGCAACAAATATACAATTCAATAGTTAACTTCAAATATTAATTCCCAAGAGAAATTCAAACATATTTTTATCAATGTACTTTATGTAAAGGAGCTCATCTTCGTAGTTGTTTTTCTCGAGAAGTAGTTGGAGGCACAATGTTCTTGATAAAGATAAATATAGTCTAGTTAGCACAATAAGTGTTCTATGGCGAGACACATCATTCCTTAACATAGTTTTAAATTTTTAAGTATCTTATACTTTGATTTTGTCCTCATTTTATTTTTTATTCACACCGAATAAACTGATTTAAAAACACCAAACTAAACCGAAATGAAGTAGAAAAAATTGAATCTAACCGAATTAGTTTGGTTTGGTATACGGTGCACACTTTTCTAAAACCAAAAATCAAATAACCGAATCGAAGTTTGATAAAATCGAACTGAAGAACCGAACGCCCACCCCTAAAAATAGCTGAATCTTTAAAGAGAATTTTCTGTATTTATTATCCCATTGAACAATATGTTCGTGAGACTTTCCTTCTAACTGCGTAAATCAAATAGAACACAAGTTTGTATGGTTCTTGGTCTAAATGATGAATTTTTTATCTTAGATTACTATTTTCGAATAACGAACAAAATATAAAGATTATATTGGTCAACCACCAACCGTCCAAAAGAGTTCGTATTCCGTCGACGTCCGTTTGTACGGATCAAGCCATTTGTTCTGCATAAAACGGTGTTTCCTCCATGGAGAAAGATGTGGGTCTCTTCATTTCAACATTGTTTAGTGGCGTCGCTCATTGTTCCCAATATCTGTTTTAATTCTTCGCTTTTGCCGACGAAAACATTCGGTAACGATTGGGATAACTATTGTAGAAGTTCATCAGTCTCGCGATCTCGAATTCCGTGGTGAAATCCAAATCGACGAAGTAACGAGTTTGTTGATTGACGGATTCCGATCAAACAACATTGATGAACTCATAGTTTCAGGTACTAAGTGCAACGGAACTCTCCCATTTTGTTTTACATACAACAACATTATAACCAAATCAAACACATCATTACATTACTTCTGAATACCGATTTACTCGATTTACGAACACGCATAAACTTCTAACGCTTTAAAAACGTGAGAACATAGCACATTTTAAAACAAATCTGTATCGTTTTGAAAAATTACATCCAATAAGTTTTCACTAAAATCAACTGATGACTCATCTAACTTAGTATCGGAGTTATCATTTTTCGGCGACTGATTTTGATCCTGCCTTTAGAGTTACATCATAAAAATTCATGTGATATAGTGTTATAATTTTATTCTCATAAAATATTAAAATACATGATAGTTAACTATAATTTGATAATTATTTTTTTTCAATTGTCATTATAATATTTTTGTAATAATTTGTAAGATACAAATAGACATATATAAATTATTGTACGTTACATAATATTACAAATGTTTATATTTTAGATAAGTTCTTATTGATTAGATTTTTTATTTTTTTTTCAATTAAGTCAATTGTTATACAAATTATCAAAATATTTTAGAAGTAGTAGAAGTATTTAAAAATAGAATTAGGACTTCACCTGATTGAGTATGCATTCAAAGTTAAGACAATGTATTTTTAAATTTAATTATTTACTATTAAGCTTTCTTCCTTGTTTTCTTCTTCTGATAGTTGGGTCGAGAGGCATTTCGGAAACAGTCTAAAATAAACATAGGAGGTGAAGACAAATAATAAAGTAAAACAATATAGTCTTCGTTCTTATATATATCATATAGATTGACTTGACACGAGTCTTAAGAAAGATGTAGGGTGTGTTTGGTATGAAGGAAAATGTTTTCCTGGAAAACAAGGGAATTTCTGACTTATTTTCTCATATTTGGTTGGTGAGTAGAAAATATTTTTCGAAAAATATTTTTTAGAATTTGGTTTATGAATGAAAGATATTTTTGAGAAAATATCTTTTATTTTTACTAGAGAGTAGAAAATAATTTTAAAAAAAAATTGACAATGTTTTTCAAAAACAAACTCAATTTTTTTTTGAGGAGAGGAGGCGGGGGGCTGGTGGGGGGTAGAGGTGGGGGTGGGGTAAAAAAAATAAAAAATTGAAATTTAAAATATTTTTTAAAACAAACTTTAATTATTTTTTTGGGGGGAGGGGGAGGGGGGTCAAGGGTAGGGTGAGGAAAAAATAAAAATTTGAAATTGAAAATATTTTTAAAATTTTTTCTTTTCTTTTGGGGGGGGGGGGGTTGGTAAGGGGGTTGAGATAGGTGTAGGTGGGTTATAGAAAATAAAAATTTTAAATTATTTTCAAAAACAAACTTTTAATTTTTTTTTGTAGGGGGCGGGGATAGGGATAGTCAGGGGTTGGGCGGGGTTAAAAAAAATCAAAAATTTTAAAAAATTGAACTATTTTTCAAAAATAAAATTTTAAATTGTTAATTTTTTTTGGGGGTGGGGAGGAGGGGCTGGTTTGAGGGTAGGAGGGTCGAGGTAGGAACAAAATAAATCGATTTTTTTCAAAAAAATATATTAAAATTTAATTTTTTTTAATGAAGAGGGTTTGGGTACGGGGTGGGGTAAGAAAAAAAATTTGTAATTTGAAGTTGGAGAAGAGTTTTGAAAAATGTTTTTCTTAATTTTTTAAGGGAATTCATTTTCCTTAAATTTGAGGAAAATGAGTTAATTTGGAAAACATTTTCCAAAACATTTAACCCAACCAAACATGAGAAAATTGAAAAACATTTTCCGAAAAATGTTTTCCTTCATACCAAACACACCCATAGTCTAAAATAAGTCATAAATATTTATGTGGCTATAAATCATTTCATTAGGGGTAAAATAGAAATTTTAAAGTTAATTTTTTACTAAGTATAGAAATGTGTCATTTCTTTGGGGATTGAGCAAAAAAGAAAGTGAGTCATATAAATTAGGACGGAATAATATTTTTGTGTCAAGTAGCATATTAGGGGGCTAAATAGTTCCACAAATCCATGTTTGAGAAGGTAATTAAGACTTCTCATAGTTTAGGTGTACATTTAATAAAGTGTGTCAAGTTTAAAGGGAGGGTTTTTAACTAGGAAAAAGGATAAATATACTCTTTAACTATCGTAAATGATATACATATAGCCTTCATTATACTATTATGACATCAATGTCCTTATTGTCCAAAATGTGGAGCATATCTTTCCGTTACACTAACATACAAACATGTGTCTTAATCCTATGCCTCTACACAATATTTTATTTAATTAAAACTCAAAAACAAAGAACACATCCGGATTAATAAAAAAAAGGAAGAATTATCTAAATACACAACTTATTTTATCATATTCTCTAAATTTTGCTACCATTTGAAAAAATTACAAAAAATTCTACTCTTTCCTATTCTCGGATACATCTACATGATGCATCGGAAAATTGAATGATGTATCTAAAATCGAGACGCGATGTATCGAGACTTTGAGGGATGTATCCTAAATCGGGACGCGATGTATCGGGACGTTTTGGGATGTATCCGAATTCCACCAAATTTAAGAGATTTTTGTAATTTGAAAAAAAATAGGAATAAGATGTAATTAACTCTTAACACTGTGAAATTTGTGTAAAATTCCCATAAAAAAATCTATCCAAATATTCTATACCCACCCACGAACTAACACCCTAATAATATAAGCCAAACTAAATCACCCCCAAATTCGATTTCACTCAGTCGCACGACAAAGAATCCAAAATCCTAGGATCTTCAATCTTTTCCGACCTAACAGACTTTGCTTCTACGATATTAATTGTGATTTCAGCCAATTTTGCGACCTAACCTCCACGCTTTGTTTAATTAAGACAATTTACTCTCAAATCATTCTTCTAATCACAAATGAGATGTGTCAAAAATTTCAGATTTGACCCATCTCTAAAGCAACACTCCTCTTAATCTTGGTGCCTTCACATTAAGAAAGAGTAATAGTCACTAGTCCTTTTGTCGTAATGAAAAAGATGTTTTCTGGTAATGGAGTTTTGCATGAGTCAGTTCTATCTCCTGATCAGTGGCGGAGCTAGGAATTTCGAGATGGGTGCGCAAATTTTCTTCTCACCTATGTTAGAGATGTGCAAAATCAAATATACACTCATAATAACTAACATTCAACCTTTATACACTATATAACTTTCTGGCGAATTATAAAAGAGTTATTTAACTCTTGGAATGAATCTTCATTGAGGTTGCTATAATTCAAATCTAAAATTTAAAGTGGTTACCTCTTGGAATGAAGCTTCAATGCAGCATTATACTGGTTTAAATTTTGTCCTTACGAGATTACAGAATACTAAGTTGGGGTGAAATCAAATTTGGGGGTGTTTTGGTTTGAGTTATACTATATTTGGGTGGTTTTTTTATTAATTCGGATGGATTCTTTGTTTTTGAGTTTAAATAAAATAAAATATTGGGTAGAGGCATAGGAATAAGACATGTGTCTGTCCGTTAATGTAAATGATAGATATGCTCCACATTTTGGATGGTAAGAACGATGATGTCTTAGTAGTATAACAAAGGATATCGTATATTATTTAAGATAGTTCGGAAATATATTTATCCTTTTCCCTTAAACTTATAACTTAAACATATATTTAAATTGTGATAATTTCAAAACTACAAAAAAGAGAGAGGAAAGAATATGGTAAAACTATTATATGTATGAGGTCTATCCAAATGTTAGATGTTAGGAGATACATAATACATTCATTAATATTAGTCTGAACTCTAAATAAGTCAAAATTAACTATCCTGAATATGGTGAGTTTTATTCGGTGTACAAATTTTTACGTTTGACTTAATTATTTCCCTCAACTTCACAATTTAATAGTCAAGACCCTTCTAGACGTTAACAATCCACAAAAGTGTGACACACGCTGCCACGTGAACTTTCTTGTTTGAGATTCTTACAAATCAATATGGTTTAGTGGATCATAGATGGTGATTTCTACTTGTAAAATGATGGAAAATTTTTATGAGACCCTTTGAACACACAAATTAAATTGACCCAATTGCTTGTAATTTGTAATACTATCTTCTTTTAAACTTTTAAATAAAATGGCAAAAGATAAGGAAAAGAATTAAAGAAATCTATGGCTTGGAGATGCTTAGAAGAATTGACTCATCACAAGTAGCGCGCAGATGTATACAAATGTGAGTTCACCGTTTAACATAATCCCGTACTTTAAGACAGTAAAAATTAAGTATAAATATAATTAAATATCTATACATTTCAAAATTTACTATCTCAATTCAAAATTTAGATGATCACATCTAAATTTTGAATTCGCCACTACTCATAACTCTCTTTCTCCAACAGAAACAACACATAATTATATTGTATTCAAATATTACTTTCATTTAATTTCCAGTTCTACTGCTATGACTTCCAGCCTACAACCAGCCCATTTTGGATTCCATTGGTAGACTTGGTCATCCTATAAAGGAATTCACATTCAACTTCGGTTAAGGTACACATTTGATAAACTCGACTTTTAAAGTTCTTAACATTAAAGTTATATATATATATATAATATATTACATTTGAAATATATAATTCAACTTAATTCTTTACAATTTGCATATAAAAAGAAGTAATCCTATGAATTTATTTTGTGTTTTTTGTGTTTCGTTCTTATGTATAACGATAAAGATTTCATGGGAGATTTAAGATAAAACCATTTTCTTTTCTTGCAATGGGCACAAAAACAAACGACCCCGTATGAAAAATACTGGATTAAATTAAACGCGTAGCTAAAAAGATATATCTGCCTCTAATCTTATGTTGACTAATCTTTTTCGAAATTCCACATTACAATTTTTTTTTTCTGATTCCCATTACCTACTTAATGTTGTGTGTGTCTCTAAAGCATACACCTGTATTTGCGTGTGTAACTTATAGACAACATGTTTTCCCTTGTTTTAGGTACTTAAATTACGGTGCAGCTCCTAGGATTAAATCTACAGCTAAGATCCTAGTAGGATTAACCATATCAATATAAAATTTATTAATTATATAAAATAAATACTTTTGAAATTTATAATCATAAATATGCGATATAGTAGTTTTTTTGAAATTTATAATCTTAAACATGCCATTAACATTTTTGTGACTGTAAAAAGTTATAGTTACGTTACCACGCCGTCAATGAATTGTTTTTCTTTTTTCGATTGGTCATGATCTCATGAAAAGCCATCGATGGCCCTAATGAACCATCTTACAGCTGCTATTATTTCGTTATTTACTTTATAATTAATGACAGTAGAGTTATATTTTAAAGAATTAAGTTATACATATATAGTTTAAAGTAAATTACGGCGAAAGAAATGCTGTTCGTAGGACTAAATTAAAGTGGAAATTCAGTACTGCATTCATTGTACAAACTATTTTGGACGCAGAAATATGAATTCTTGACTTTAATTAATTCGAATTCTGCTTGAATATTGCTTTTTTGATGCATTCTCAAGAAAATGTACACACTTAAAAGAAAGAAATCAAAAATTGCTTTAATTAGCTAGTTAAAAGATTGAAATGAGATCTCTTAACCTTTTACAATTTGAATAGAAGAAAATATTTTTTTCACATTTTTTATGTGTATAAATAAAAAATCTCTTTAAAAATAAATATAAGATTAAAAAATAAAATTAAGGAGCTAGACAATGTAATATAACATGTTATAATAGGCTATTTGCCTTATATTTTGAAGTTCTTATTATAGTAATTCCTTTAGGTAGGCCATTGACAGTGTAACGAATATTCTTTATACGATTACTTTTAATTATATGGTCCTTCATGCAAAAAATTAGAGTGATCATCTCAAGAAATTAGTTAAAAGTTGAGATTGTCCTAATGAACCATCTGATTGGAGGATAAAGATTGCTTAAATGGTAAACATTCTACGCCTTTAACCTTATGGAATTTGGTACGTAGGATATATTGATTAAAAAACCCATCTGATTGGTGTATTAGGTATAAATTAATCACAGCTACGGTATATATTATTTATATAAATGCTGAATACTTTGCTGTATGGAGGGCTCTTTCAATATATTACACATATATTGTCGTGTTTGACTTAAAAAGACGTATCTTTTTAATGGTTTTGTGTATAATTAGTGCTAGGCAGTCATCTAATCGACGGCTCAAAATATGCTTTCCCTAATTTCTTGGCTGTCTATTTTTTTATTAATATAAATAACAATTTCTATACAATTTGGTTTTGACTTTTGAATTCCTCATGTGTCATTCTCTTTCTACAAATATATAGTTTTTAATGCTGCTAAAAGAATATATATCATTGTGGGTTTGGAGTTTTATATGATAGCACTTTTTGTGTGTATGTATATTTTATATGAAGCTGAAATATATCTTGGAAAAATATCAATCAATTAGTGTGGGCTCTTATTTTGTTTAATACCATTGGTTTCTATTTTTATTATAATAAATGATTATGAATCCTTTGACATTAATAGGTCGGTTTATATTATATTATGTTATGTTACTTTTTTGGAGAATTCTAGAGTAAATTATTCTGTCGAGAACCTCTGTTGTGTTTCTGTTAATAAAAATGAGATATGAGTGGGAACCCAAAACTATTTGAAAGAAAATTGACTTCATTAATTTTACTTATTAAAACGACATAAATTATTACTATATTTGGTTCGTTTCTCTCTGTCTCATAGTTTTATGTGAATTGTGCATTTTATTTATTACCTTTGTCATATGCAGGTTGCGATTAATTCAAATTCACTCTAGCTAACCTTACCTCTTACTGAAATATTTTTGATTTTCAAGTTATAGTAAAGGGTAAATTAATGAATACCATACAAATATATGTTGTTCTGTTTTATTAGCAGTCAAATGTGTCAGTAGAATTTATGGAAAACAAATATTCAAGCCTGTACCTGCTATTTTCATTTTTCTTGGTTTCATATTGTTTACATTTTTTTTTTTTACTAAAAAGGATATAATTATTTTCATACATGGCAGCTGTATCCATAACAAATATGATGCGACTTATGTGTGCTTCCAAGAACATAGCATGATTCATCCTATTTATAATGCTTCATGCCTCTTGCAGACTTGTGTTTTTCTTTCAATCTTGGTTGTTACTAGTTGACCTGAATCGATCTTTCTTCGTCATTAGAGAAAAAAATTAGATCCTTTGGTGCTACAAGAAAGAGTTTCATTCAATCTAAGTACTGTGGCTGATCAAAGGTCTACATTTCAATTGCATAATAGACTGCATACGACGAAATTAATGTTTATCTTTCCTGTGTTTGTAGCATATATTTACTAATAAGATTATTGTCTCTTGCAGATCGTGCAGTATATATAGCATGGAAACAAGTGAAATAACTAATTCTGCTACGAAAGATTCAATTGAAGTACTTCCATCTCTTATCAAATTTATTTCGGATGAAATGGATGACTTTGGCATCATAGTAGATAATCAGCTTGATCAAACAGGATCTAGTTTTGAGAACTCACCTGTCGTGGTTAGTCGTTCTTCTTAGTAAGGCTGCATTCTTCATTTGTACTTGAATCAACAATCTAGATGGACCTGATAAATCATCACATCTTGCAATTGCTTGTGCCTTTTACTATGCTCACAATTTATCATCTAGATGGACCTGATGAATCATCACATCTTGCAATTGTTTGTGCCTTTTACTATGCTCACAATTTATAATCTAGATGTTCCAGATCATGTATGTAAGAATGAACACTCGACTAAGGTTGTACGATTTTACTTTCTAGCTGCAGCCTCAGCTTCCTGGTTCGTTAAGAGCCGTGTTCCTATAATGTATAGCTATAGATCAAAGTCTTAGACGTCAACAGAAATTACCTTAAAGGACTGATTTTTCGACTCTCTTAAGGTCAAAAGTTGCTATGTCAAACTTCTTTTGTAACAGAACTACAAAAGAAAAGAAAAACTAGAAATGAATATTTGTGTTGGGAATTGATTTGCAGATTAATTTCACCAACCGTTGCAAGTTTTCTGCTGGCCTTACATGTAATTACGCCTATTTTTAACACGCATACTAGCATTTCACTGGCCTAATACTCTCTATTGATCTTTGTAGGCAACTGAAGCTGCTACTGAACCACAGCATGGAAGGAAGCATTCGGTTTCCATTAGCATGCCACCCTCTCCTTTGGCAGCTTACTCACCACCAATCCAAAGAAGAGTTGTTTTCAGTGATAATAATGAGATTATATTCAGCAATGTTGACTCTTCTGATTCCGCTACTACATCAACCGATGATAGTACCAAACGTAATAAAAAAGTCAAGTTTTATTCTCAGCCAATGCCAAGACATACTGGATTTCCTGAGGCACCTGCTATGGGAAAACTTCTCAGCTATTCAGACTTTCCATCAAGGAATCCCAAGATCAGTAAGCAAAGGGATTCAAGGTTCGACTCTTTCAAAACATGGTCTGGTAAAATTGAGAGACAAATTTCAAATATACGCGGAAAGAATGTGGAAGGACAGCAAGAATCAAACTCTCGACCAACTGCAGAGATGGAAAATATTCCTGTAGACAGATACTTTGATGCCTTGGAGGGACCAGAGTTGGATACTCTACGGGTAAGATTTTCTCCTGTGTTTCACCCATCCATTTTAGTGCTCTGCAGAAATTTGCTTCAAATGATCATAGATAGTAACCTTTAAGGATTACTCACATGTGGATCATGAAACTATCGATGCACTTGCAGTTTGAAATGTCTTTATCTTTCTTTCCTTTTCAGTGTGAGATCAAGATGGTAATGTTTGTAACACATGTTTTTTCCTCTACAGGCTTCCGAGCAAAGTATTCTTCCGGAGGACAAGAAATGGCCTTTCCTACTTCGATATCCTATTTCTTCCTTTGGTATCTGTCTTGGTGTTAGTAGCCAAGCTATTATGTGGAAAACTCTCGCCACTTCACCCTCAACAAAATTCCTCCACATAAGCTTAGACGTAAATCTTGTCCTTTGGTGCATATCCGTGGCCCTTATGGCCATTGTTGCTTTCACCTATGCTTTAAAAATCATTTTCTACTTTGAAGCTGTTCGTCGTGAGTACTATCACCCCATTCGTATTAACTTCTTCTTTGCTCCCTGGATATCGCTTCTATTCTTAGCTCTAGGAGTTCCACAATCAGTTACTAAAACCCTGCCCACAGCTTTATGGTACATTCTTATGACCCCAATCTTTTGCTTAGAGCTGAAGATCTACGGACAATGGATGTCTGGAGGACAACGAAGGCTCTCAAAGGTAGCCAACCCCGTAAATCATCTCTCAGTTGTTGGAAATTTTGTTGGTGCTTTGCTAGGTGCATCAATGGGACTAAAAGAAGGCCCAATATTCTTCTATGCTGTTGGATTAGCTCATTATGTGGTCCTGTTTGTGACTCTTTACCAAAGACTTCCAACAAATGAGACGCTGCCAAAGGACCTTCACCCGGTCTTCTTTCTATTTGTTGCTGCACCTAGTGTTGCTTCTATGGCATGGGCAACAATCCAAGGGTCCTTTGATTATGGATCTCGGATTTCTTATTTCATCGCCCTGTTCCTTTATTTCTCACTGGTAAGTCATTATGCTAGGCAGAGTTTTAGCATTCAAATACACCCTCTCTGTCTATCGAAATGCAGCTAATGCTGAAGCCAGTGCAAGGCATGTATTTTATAGTCTAGGTCAAGTTCTAGGCTACAGTAGAGTTCATACTAGGACGGTTATCTCAATATTGATAGATAATTGAAGATATAAGATGTGATATCGAGTTTCTGAGCTTAGCGAGAATCATATTGCTTACTTAAGTTCTCAAAATGTTTCACGTTCAAGTGTTAGGCTAATCGTTCATTCTTGTCTCTTTACAGGCTGTTCGTATTAATTTCTTCCGAGGCATCAGGTATGTGTAATTTGCCTTTGCTCCTGTAAAACCTCTCTTATTCCTCATCATCTTTGTCTTAGTTTCAAAAAGCTCGTGTCATTTGTTAACTTCAGGTTTTCGTTGACTTGGTGGGCATATACTTTCCCCATGACCGGAGCTGCTATTGCTACCATCAGGTATTCAGCTGTAGTTACCAACACTGTAACAAAGTGTCTAGTCGTCATACTTTGCTCTCTTGCTACACTCACAGTAACCGCGCTTCTTGTGACAACTATCATCTATGCGTTTGTTATAAGAGACCTCTTTCCAAATGACATTTCAATTGCAATTAGTGAAAGACGGCATAAATCATCTGGTATATGGCATCTTAGTAAATTTGGTAGCTCAGACACCAAAGATATCGAACAATATCTAAAATATGTAGATTCTTTGGAAGAAAAAGATATTGAAGCTTCTCTTGCACATCCAAATTCTAGTACCATAGAGTTGATCACCTCTGCCTCAAACGAAGTTCGTCAACAATGAGCTATGCAGTTCCATGACCCTTTTTGTTATTGTAACTTTTTTGTGAAATTCTTTGCAAGAATTAATCAAGTGAGGAACAGCAAGAGTTTGGCAGTTCCTATGAACTTGATATAGAAAAGTATTAAGTGAAGGTTCATCTAATGAGGTACAAAGTACAAACTCTATGGAGATGTAAATTTGTTTTTTGAGTGTCTTTCCAAATTGTAACATTTTTTCATTTGTATAAACTGTTCAAGTTGAGTGTTCTTAATGTTATGAAGGTTCTTATATTTGCTTGAGCTAGTGCATTGCTTCTAGTTCTAAGGATTCTAGAACATTTTTGTAAGCTTATCTAACGAGGAGCAACCCTGCTCCTCCTTTTTCTTTCCTTTTATTTTGATAAGTTATTCGAGTGTAAGGATGTGCCCCTGACTCCTTGGTTTTGTAATGCGGAGGTCAGGTTTTTACCCTCCCCGCTCCTTTGGCTTATCTATTGAATCTCCGAGGGAACCTTTGAAAAAAAAAAAGTGTATAACTGTCTTGTGATGTTTTGCAGGAAAGAATCACATTATACTTTCTTGTTCAGTTTAATAGTACAAATTTGTGGACAATAATCATTTTATTTGGTGCCAAACTAAACTTTAGACTCATGCAAAAAAGGATTCAACTACACCAAAATGATGTAAATGTCCCTCGAGACTGAATCCAATAGTAATTAATAAATGGCGGTAAAGATTAGCAACTCTTTGTTAATGTGATATTTATTGTTACTAAAAGCGGGGCCCCGACTAAATTTGGATTCAAGATTTTCTCCATGCCCATGGCTTGAACAAGATTTTCTCCATACCCACGGCTTGAACAAGATTTTCTCCATAGCCTCTCGAACCCAAGACCTCTCGATTAAGATTTAAGGATGGAGCAGTTCTACCACTGCAATTCAACATATGTTGGTGTTTCGATCATATGCTTTCACGTAGTATTAGAATCAATCTATTGGTAATTTCATTTTTACATTTCTTAAGTCTACATTAAAGTCCATGTATGAATATTATTATCGTGTTACACGGGTGGGAAGATATTGAGTTATATATATAATTGCATCACGTTGGTTGTCTAAGAATTTTTTTCCCCATAGTTTATAAAAGTTATTACGTTACTCTCTCTAATTCTGTAAATAGTTAATTGACAACTCTCTATGGGTTCGATAATCCGGCTCTTTTAGAGCCACTATATTACTTGCGCGATCACGTACACTTGCGTGTGCAATTGGGAGCAAGAAGGTTTTGGTGCCGTTGCCGGAGACTTAGAAATTAACTATTCTTCTAGGTTATACTTTTTCTTTTAATTTATTTAAATTTTTCTTTTTTGTTTTATTAATTAGTTTTTTTTTTCTGAGCAATAAATTTTTTTGCCTTTGAATAATTTCGTACTCTTATTGATATGGCTGATTGGGATAAATCGTGGTTGGGTGAGGAGTATCCTTATAAGTATCCTCGTAATTATTGTAATGGACCCCACTTGGATATTGAGTGTCCTATATGTCATATATGTGGTGGTCAATTTGGTCATTGGAATGGTTGTCCTAACTCTTACTCCCCTCCCCCGAACCCCAATTATGATTCTTCTGTTATCTGTGATGTTGGCAGGGGTGATGAAGTGGAGAATGCAAAATAAGAGGATCGCAATGTGAATTCATTTATGGAATGTACGGACATGCTGGACAAAGTTAATTTAAAAATCTCGGAACAAATGTTTGAATGCGTGGAAGAGCAATCAAAAATCAAAGGAATGCAGACGCTATTGAATTGCAAATTGCAGTCCTTGCTAAAATAGAGGAAGATATTGAATCCCAACAAAGAGAAAGTCGTGAAGAAGTAGAGATAGTGAGTCAATCTTGGCTACAAGAACAAACTCAACTTCTAAAGTTTCAAGAATCTATCTGTGATGGTCTGACATACATGACAACCCAACTGATTGAAGGAAGAGTTGAACTCACACAAGAAATAGATCAATTTGGCTCAGCTATTCATGACTTGGAGGCTCACTTGAACAAAAAGATTGAGGCGTCTGATGCCCAATCACCAATTGTTGTGGATGATGACCAACTAGTGGAGCAAAAAGAGGAATTCCAACCATTCAACTATACCGTATTCCTTAATGCCGATGTTGAGAAAGAGTACAAAAGTGAGTATGTTGTAAATAATGTTGCTTTGGAGTTGAGGCATCTTGGATCTCATTCAATACACTTGACTATAGATGAGGAACAAGGCCCCTACATCCTAAAGTTTTCTAATCCACGTAGAAAAAACGACATTCCTCACGTAAGAGCCAAGAAGTGCAAGATGCGACATTTATTACTTGGTTCCTTTATCTTTATACCACCGCCCCTTGAGAGGAGTAGAAAAGTTGATGCAAAGTTAGGGGTGCAATTCATAAGTTTAAAGTGAAAGAAAAGTGGTGAACTTAATTAGATCGTGCCGCGACGTTAAATCAGGTGCTTATTGGGAGGCAACCCAATTTATAGTGTAACTTCTTTTTTTTATTTTTTATGTAGTGTCATTTTTTCTTTTGGTCTTGTTTTTGCAGATTAGGGGAAGTCTGAGTACCCAAAACTTTGGAGCTAAGGAGCACGTTTGAGCTTAAGTTTGGGGTGTGTACGACCCTCGATGAAAATTAAGAGAACATGCTACTAGCTAGGCTTTGAGACCTCAGGGAGTTTTCCTAACCCTTGTTTTAAATTTTATTTGATGCTTTGGGAACATAGCATCTTTTTAAGTGTGGGGTGGAGGAATGAATTTCTAGTTTTTACTACTTTATCGAGTCTTTTTGTATTTTTAGGTGGGTTCCTCGGTTTTTGTTTTTGGTACTTTTCCTGAGGATAGTCCCTTTGAACCGATATGCAGTAAATTTTTATTTTTTATTTTATATTTTTTTAGAGAAAAGAAAAGACCCTTTTGAGTTGTGTGATACTTGCTATTTAGGCCTAATTTTGAGTAGTACTTTCTTTTGAATGCTTTATTGCTATTGAAATTGCAGACTCTTTGACACCGAGGTTCATGGTTGTGACTTTGTTTATATCTTATTTTATTTTGTAGGTTGTTGTGATCTTGTCTCTCTTAGAAGTGGAATTGATCCATCTTGATTGATACTTGTGCCATGTGTGGTGAGAATTTGTTTATTCCATGTTTTGCATCTTAGTCTAGAACTTGCCCTGTATGTTATTGAAGCGAAATAAAAAGTGTTGCTCTGTTTAGGAGATGATTATAGACTTTCTTTGATTTGTCTTGTAAAATTTTAGCCTTTTCAGATATTATATCACTAGTTAGCCCTTTCGAGCTTGTAGCCTTTTCTTGGTAGCCATATTTTGCCCTTAACTATTTTGTTGAATTCCTAGTTTTTGCACCTTGCTTCCTTGAGCACTGTAGCATAGACTTATTATGATTGGTAAATCTGAAGAAAAAAGGGATGGTTGAGTGAAAAAAGGTAATCAATGATAGCTACAAAGTGATGAAAAAACCCTCTTCGAAAGAATGTGACATGAAAAAGAAAAAAAAAAGGGAGAAAAAAAAATTCTTTGAGAAATAAAAAAAAATAAAATGATTGAAGCCTTCTTGAGATGATGAGAATTACTTGTGAAATAATTGTTGAAGAGAGGGCTGAAAATAAAGAGAAGAAAATAATGGGTGATGAAATCTAAAATTGCAAAGTGCTTAGGAAAGTGTAAGTCACTATTATATAGTTTTCCTACCCGTCCCCTAGCCTACATTACAACCCGTTAAAGTCCTATTTGATTCTATTCAAGCATGCTTAATTATTGGAGATGTACATAATGGGCAAGCCTATGGTTCTTTGTGCATACATGAGAATTTTATTTGTGAGTGTGAGAGTTGTGTTTAAGGCTAAGTCCTTAATTTATATTCAACCTTTTGAATTGAGTGTGTGGACTATTTCTTCTTGTGAGGGCACTTGTTTCATGATAGATAGGTGATTTTATTAGCTTTCTTTGACGAGAGTAGGTGAGCAAGCTTAAATTTGATGATTTCAAAGTCCGTTCTTGAGGTTAGGAGGTTAGAGGTTTGTTGATTATTTGTTTATCTTGCATAAGGAGCGGGAATTGTACTTGATGTTTTGAAATTTGAATATGGCCTAATTGTTTGTATCAACCAAAGTGATGACGTTCCTAGTATGATTTTTTTGAGATGTGCTTTAATGCTTGCTCGAGGACAGGCAAAAGTTTAAGTGTGGAGTGTTGATGTGAGGCCAAAAATATATATGCTTATCATTATTTGCCTCAAATTTAGTATTTGTATTTGTCCTTTTTGAGCATGAAATTTATGGATTGTGCTAAATAGTATATTTTATTTGTATGACTAAATTGGTGTGAAGATGAAGAAGTTTGGAGCTAAAACGAATTAAAGATAGAAGATTATAGAAGGAAATCAAGCAGACAGCTTAATAGAATAAATTCAATATAATAATGTATAATATAAAGTGCATAAGATTGCATTGCAAATTGCAAATTACAAGTGAATTGCGAATTGAAGACTCTTGCCACGTGTCACTCACGGAAGGAACAACAGCAAACACAGTTGAAATCGGTCACTGTTTCTACGTGAGACCCAATTCCTTTTGGTTTTGGGTTTCCTACCTTGTTTTGGACTCAATTATTTTATTTAGGATTTTCTACATCTATAAATAGTCCATAAAAATAATTATTGGAGAACACTTTTTAAGGAGGAGACTTGGGAAGGAAAAGTTGTGAATACTTTTTAGGGTTCTTTTCTTCTTTTCTTTTCTTAGGTATTAGTAGCTAAAGACCCTTGCTCTGGGGCTGTAGCTATGGGTTATTGTTGAACATCAACTTGCTTTGAATTGACTATTGGTTATCATACACATTACTTTTACATTCTTGTTTTAGTATTTCATGCTAGGTCACCATAGAAATAAATCTTTTGTCTATTCTTGGACTCGAGAGATGAAGAGGTAGATAAACCAGAGAATGTAAAGAGCTTGATCTAACTTGTTTAGATTTGTGTTTAGGAGTGACGCCCGAACGAACACCAAATTTGGTTATGAAACAGGATGAAATATAAATGCTTGCCAATTAGGAATGCCTATCCCCGCTCAACGATGTAGTTAGACACTAGTTGGAGTAGGCGATTAGATGTCGAGAGATCATGATCATAACATTAACCCTGTAAATCAGTAATGTGATAACTAAAATTGATTCTTTGCATGAGATGTGATACATGAAACCCAAAGCATGCTGCAGCCCTGGAATTGTCCCTTAATTGATTAAAACACCAAAAATTTAGTTGCCCTTGTTAGTTAGTTTATTATTTAAATTGTTCTTAGTAGTAGTAATCAAAACCATATCGTTAATACGTTCTTTAAGTTGTAGATTTAATTGACATGTATTAATGATATGGTTTTGATTATTACTACTAAGAACAATTTAAATAATAAACTAACTAACAAGGGCAACTAAAATTTCGGTGTTTTAATCAATTAAGGGACAATTCCAGGGCTGCAGCATGCTTTGGGTTTCATGTATCACATCTCATGCAAAGAATCAATTTTAGTTATCACATTACTGATTTACAGGGTTAATGTTATGATCATGATCTCTCGGTCTCTAATTGCCTACTCCAACTAGCTGTCTAACTACATCGTTGAGCGGGGATAGGCATTCCTAATTGGCAAGCATTTATATTTCATTCTGTTTCATAACCAAATTTGGTGTTCGTTTGGGCGTCACTCCTAAACACAAATCTAAACAAGTTAGATCAAGCTCTTTACATTCTCTGGTCTATCTAGCTCTTCATCTCTCGAGTCCAAGAATAGACAATAGATTTATTTCTATGGTGACCTAGCATGAAATACTAAAACAAGAATGTAAAAGTAATGTGTATGATAACCAATAGTCAATTCAAAGTAAGTCGATGTTCAACAATAACTCGTAGCTACAACCCCAGAACAAGGGTGTTTAGCCACTCATAATATTCATAAACGCAAAAAGAATAAGTTTCATAAAATTCATACCTAAAGAAGAAGTAGAGAATTGAAACCAAAGATGAATTGTAATCCCTTGCTCTTGCACACCAAAAAATAGCTTACCCCTTACAAAATAACCCTAGGGTCCTATATATATAGTTCCCACAAATAATTTTCCTAATTTCGACCAAAATAGGAGTCCTATTTAAAATAATTTTCGCTGGAAATTTCGGATCAAGGCTGGCGTGGGGCGCCAGCATAGCCCCAGTCCACTTCTTCAGTAGTTTACTACCTGGCGTAGGGCGCCAACAATACGTCAGAAATTTTCCTCTGAAGTTTTGGGCCTGGCGTGGGGCGCCAACAGTACGCCAAGGCTGCCAGGCCTAATTCTTCTCTTCTTTCCATTTGCTCTTGCTTCCTTGCCTTGTATCCATGCTTCCCGCTTCGTGCTTTCTTCCATAGACTCCATTTTTCTTCAAGAACTCCTGCATAATCTAATCACATGTCTTAGTGGTGCACAATCATTGCAAATTAATTACTCAAAACATAACACATAGTTTAAAGATTATTCTTAAAGACAAGACTAATATGGGTAATATTTGACAAACCGGCATATAAATATGCCTAAGATCAGGTGTTCATATTTTTTTCGCATTCTTTTCTCAGCCACGGAAGTGAATCATCCAAACAATAAGAAATATTCTTTAAAAAATTGGTACATAATTTAATTCGAATAATCACATAAAATTATTGAAACATAAGTTTCTGAGTAACCAAAATAAAGATCAACAACTATTTTAACTTGAGGATATTGCTAAAACAAAGTTCAATATATAAAAGAGGTTTTCACAATGAAAAAAATTGAATATGTTGAACGGAGAGGGGGCCTAAAATACCCCTCAACTATTTGAATTGGTATAATATTGCCCATCATCTACCTTTTGAGTGTGAGCAGTTAGAAATAAGGGTATTTTAAGCCAAATGTTTGACATCAAGGGTATTTGGGGGCCAAAAGGTGAATGTTGGGTAGTTTGTACCAATTCAAATAGTTAAGGAGCATTTTAGACCCTTCTCAGTATGTTGAAACTTAGATGAATTTGAATTTATTCAACACCATTTATAATTTACACCAAAGACGAATAAAATAAGGATGCAGAAAAATTATATTAAGGCATAAATCACCATGCACTCAATTTATAATCGGTGAGACATGATCTATCATCCATCTTATTAAGTCACAAAGAAATTAAATCAATATGCTTTACTTCATCATTAACTTGTACGTATAACTAATATTGCCTGATTTATATTGGCGCAAAACAAAAAATAGGACTATAAATTAAAGCTAAGCCAAAGAAAGGATTCTCTAACAAAAAGGAGATTATGAGTTTACAAACTCAAGTTTTAATTTTATACATAAAGTATTTATTTGAACCATGCATTAGAAAAAAGGGAAACTTACATAAATATGTTATATTAAGAAAATATTTACCATTTATAGTAATAACATATTTTTTTCTCTTTGACACTTATAATATCATTTTAATACATATGACAGAGAACAATTTATAAAACACATATAATACGAGTTTTATTGATGGATAATACATTTATCACACATTTTAATACACTTATAATACATTGTGTCAATGTTCTTACCAAACAAGCATGATATGTTTTAAAACATCTTATAATACATATATACTGCATATGTAATTCACTTTTAATACGTAGTGTTGATTTTTCATAATATTACTATGTATTACTATTAATGATAATAAATAAAAAGTATTGCTAAAATCAGTAATTACTTATTAAAAAGTATTTCTCCAAGTAATTTTCACTAGAGAGAAAGTGATTCCTTTTATAACATATTATCAAACTCATTTTTTTTTTTAAATCTTTCAAAAGCATACTAAGGAGCTATTGTTACTGTGTCATTGCAAAGATGAGGATGACCAGTACCCTTTATCGATAATTACATTTGAAATATAATTTGTATTTTTTTTCAGATTACACTTTTGTTATAGATTAATAGAACGTGAAGTCCTTTTCGCAGATAAAAACAATTCAATAGACGATCATATTCCACAATCATGGTTGTTAAAGAAAATAATTAGGAGGAACGTCAAACATGTGAAAAAGATAAAGTTGATTTTTTGGAATATCATAGATTTTTTTAAGTATAGTTTCTAGAATAGTCTTGTGTAGTATCTAGAATAATTATCTTAAAGAAATATCTAGATATTCTAAGGTTGAAGATTAGTTCACTAGAACTTTCTTGTAGATATTCTAGAGAAGATATTTTTGTAGTAAATGATAGAATAATCTAGAACTTGTAATGTCTAGAACCATCCCTACACACACGTATAAATAGGGGTGGCCTTATTCATTTGTAACCAACCAAAAAACAAATCCGATTAAAGAGTCTTCTTCCATTACAAAATTCTTCTTTCCAAATTCTTCCTTTAACTTTCTAGCTTCCTCTTCTTTAGTTGAATCTTCCGATCTTAGTTAACGATCTTGGGCTAGCAGAAGGGTTCTCCAATTACACTTTTCTTCTGCTATTCTCTACATGGTATCAGAGTCATAGTCGTATATTGGCTTTTGAATTTTATTCAAGATTGGGTTGTTGGTAGATTCAACTAGTTTATACAGATGGATTTAAGCGGTCGTGTTAATGGACTGGGGACGGAGTTGTTGAATCAGTCCAATTACAGGGTATGAAAAACATGTATGAAATCATACCTTGTGGGTGAGGATTTGTGGAATGTTGTAAATGAGAGTAACACAAGTCCTCCAGCTGACGGACTGGAAAATAGCAGTGCGTACAAGAAGTGGAAGCATATTAATGCGAAGGCGGAGTTCATTCTGAAGAGGACAATCTCCTCCGGTTTATTCGATCATATTACAAAGTATAAATCGGCTTATAAAATATGGAAGACCCTCGATCAGTTGTTCAAAAAGAAGAATAAAGCTCGGCTACAGATACTGGAGAATGAATTGGCTAACACCACTCAAGGTAATCTTTATATCACCGAGTATTCTCTAAAGATTAAGAAATTATGTTCTGAGATGTCTTTGTTGAATCCAGACAAGGCTATTGCTGAAGCACAAATGAGAAGAATTGTCATTTGTGGTTTGAAATCTGAATATATTCCATTTGTGATGTCGATTCAAGGATGGGCTCAACAATCATCCTTGGAGAAATTTGAGAATTTGTTGTCGTCACACGAGCTACTAGCCAAACAGTTAGCTGGTGTATTCGTCAAAGATGGAGAAGGAAATGCTCTTATAGCTGACAAGAGAAATTTTAAAGAAAACGCAAGAGATACGCGGCACTCTCGATCATTAGGTGGTTCAAGCTCACTTGGAAAGAAGGAAGAGCCTTCTAATTATTATGGTAAGAAACCTCTTAGATGTTATCGTTGTGGTGAAGTAAGACACATAAAAAGATATTGTCGAGCCAAGGAGAGTAATATGGCTCAAAAGGTTGCTGAAGAAGAAGAAGAGTGGGGAAAGTGTTTAGTAGCTGAGGCTCGAGCAATTGATGTCATGATTTCTATCAACCTTGAAAGAGACTAGATCGAGGTTTTAGACTATAATGTAGTCGATCACGTGGAGAAGCAAGACACTGATGTCATTAATATGAATCAAGAAACTTCCGAAGATGTTCATACTTGTGATGTGATATCTACTATCAAAGAAATCAAGGAAGTAAATTTTGAACAAACATTGTCTGGAGCAAGCTATATATGCCAACAGTGAGCATTTCAGAGAAAGCATGTATTGGAAGCGGAAGTATCCGGTCAATCATCTGCAATATCAAGACCAATTAATGACTCAGAGCAAATTCTGGGAGCAGATGGAGAAAGTAGAGATCAAATAGAAGAAGAAACTGATATTGAAGTCTCAGAGGAAAACGATATGATTTTTGAATGCTCTGAAGCTGCTAAAAAATCTACCGAGGAGATGATAAGAGAATATGGTAGTGGATCCTATGTTGGTGTTATGACTTCACAGGAAATTGAAAGTGTTTTTCTGGATAATATAATTATCGAGAAGTTAAGCGATAGGGGGAGTCTGAAAACTCAAAAAGGAGATAATCTACATGGATCAACTGACGATGAAAAATCTGTCATTTGAAGAAGCAAGAGGAGTTCGAAAGAAAGTGTTGAGATTTTCACCAAGACGTGGCTCAAAGCTTCGTTTGAGTTCTTCCATGACAAGTGTGGGGTAGTTTCCAAAAATCACTTTAAGGGGGAGTGTGAAAAAGATAAAGTTGATTTTTTGGAATACCATAGATTTTTCTAGTATAGTTTCTAGAATAATCTTGTGTAGTATCTAGAATAATTATCTTAAAGAAATATCTAAATATTCTAGGATAGAAGATTAGTTCACTAGAACTTTCTTGCAGATATTCTAGAGAAGATATTTTTGTAGTAAATGATAGAATAGTCTAGAGCTTGTAATGTCTAGAACCATCTCCACACAAGTATAAATAGGAGTGGCCTTATTAATTTGTAACCAACCAAAAAACAAATCCAATTAAAGAGTCTTCTTCCATTACAAAGTTCTTCTTTCCAAATTCTTCCTTTAATTTTCTAGCTTCCTCTTCTTTAGTTGAATCTTCCGATCTTAGTTAACGATCTTAGGCTAGTAGAAGGGTTCTCCAATTACACTTTTCTTCTGTTATGCTCTACAAAACAAAGGCGGTGCGAAAACATAATTTGAAGTTTATAGATTTAAAATTATATTTTAAAAAAATTATTAAATTATTTTAAATTATTTTAAATTAATAATTTATATATATATTTAATAATTTTTTTTTACTATAAATATTAAATTTAGACTAAAGTTATTGATTTGACCGAACCCACAACTGAAGCGCTATGCTCCTCCGTTGGTTCAAAGAAACAGGAAGTCAATCCGCGACCATGCTTTGTAGAATCATTTTTGAAAGGCCCTCACAATATCATTAATCATCATCTCTGAAAATTATGATGCTTCATCCTTGGCTTTGAAAATTTGTAGATACATGTAACTTTTTCTAGTTATTTTAGAAGCCTGATAAAAAAAAATCTTATTTAAAAAATATCTATTCAAATGTATCAATATTATTTTCGGGCATCGAAAATGTATTTTTGTCCATGTTATATGACACAGTTTCTTATTAGTACTCCATTTAAAAAGATGACACGTTTATGTATTTGAAAATAATTTAGCTTTAAACTTTTTTTCTAATGAAAAATTATTGCGGACATACAAATATTATAACATGAATGTTTTGACACCTATTGAATGAATGCTTAAATAAAATAGAGCATAATAAAAGAAAAAAGATCCTTATGAATTATGACTGAGTTTCATTTTTATTTTATTTTGTATGATGATAATACAAAATAAGCTTAAATGAAGAAATCAAAATTTATATACAATTAATACAAACTTGTTTGAAGCTAATGCATATACAATTATTGTCTCACCATATATCGACATCCCAAGTTTTAGAAGTCTAGGCATTTAAATATTATGACACCTTTAAAAAGAAATTCAATTTATTTTTGATTTCATATATAATAAATAACACCACATAAATTGAAACCAACTAACAATATAAAAATATCATTATATAGATGACTTTACAAAGCAGAAAGCAATACATTTTCCAAGTCGGAAAGTGATTGTTCCTTGAGAGAAAAGGGAAAACACAAAGACAAACAATGAGAGTCATTAAGATTCTTTGTCTCCTCAAAACTTTCAACAACACAAAGAAAATATTTTTCACACATCTCTTGTCGTTTTTTCTTCTATATATCATTTAAGTAGACTTTCTTTTCTTCCTTGCTAGTACTGAAGCATTCACTTAATTACTCATCACCTGAAATAGACAAATTAGAAGTCAATGTTCCAATCAGAAAAATTGATCAAACAAATTTAAAAGTTTTAACTATCAGTATAACGAATAAAGGATGTATGTTGCGGCAATTATTAAGCGGTAATAATATAATATGAATATTTATAATCAACACTCTATATAAATGTATTAAAGACTTTAGCGACTCTGGATATAATGACCTAAATTCAATCATCGCTAAATGTTTTTACAAAAGATTTATTGACATTTTGTTTTGTTGTAGTGTATAATAATTGTAGTTTATATCCATTAACTATATATTAATACTTCTTAATACCAAACTAATAGTATAACTTATCAAGAAAATGCTTTTTAGACCTATAAACTCAATCCAAGATTTTAGTTCATGAGATAGAAAATTGTAAAAGAATGTACATACAGAGATACAACAACTCACTCTTCTAACATGTCCGACAAGTTCAAAACTAGACAAATAAAATTTAATACCATTGTAAAGTAAATAAATTTGCTAAATTTAACTCAACAAATTAACTTATAACATGAGAATCGCTCAAAATCATATAAAGAGAGAACACAAGAAAAAATAGTTATGAATTTGATTGGGGAACGCTAGAGTGAATGTATCCATTATCCAAGATATGCCCTTGAAGATTACTTAGACATGATAAGCGGAGAATTATCATTAAATTTGATCCAAAAAGAACAGGGTGAAGTTACCTTATTCTAACTTAGTGCTTAAGGGAAAAAGCCTTATTGTAGGATATTTTTTATCTAAACAAGGCCAAATTTAAGGTAACTCATTAATTCACTTGTAACATATATAGAAAAGAAGTTGATATGACATACCATTAATAGTTCTTTTGCAATGAAGAACAGCTTCATGAATAGATGCCTCAGAATCACAAGATCTGCGCCAATCCTCCTCAGAATAATTAGCTATACTTGTCCTTGGGGTTACAGATGTTCCCTCGGAACTTTCCCACTTCTTCATTAACATTGGTCCCTCCATTACTCTTGTGCTACTACCATTTTTGCACCCAAAACTCATTTTTTGGCACAAAGGTTTCAGAAAATCCAACAACTTCTGGAATATCCCAACACCTGATGATCTCTTACGCACTTGTTCACCATTTGAAGGCTCCATATTTTTCATTATGGACGACTCCTGATCAGATGTCGGAAAATTGAAATTGATGAAATCATGTTGATTAGCATTAGAGAATCTCTTAGATGGAGAAAGTGAAGGATCCATCTCAATGAACGCGGATTCTTCTTCTTCTTCGTGATATTCCATGCTATTGAAATTAGCTAATATCTTCGGGTAATTGTTCATCTCCAGTCGCTTTGATTTTTCTTCATACAAAAAAGACGAGACACAAAAAAAATAAAAATGTGAAGGGGTCTCATCAAGTTTTTTCAAGGAAAGTAAGGTATATGGGCATCACAGTATACGTAGTCAATTTTAACGTGTGATATAAGGAAGTTTGTTATTAGTATCTAATATGATGAAGATTGTACAATTTTTTTTTTTTATACACAGCTAATACATCAGTGCTTAATGATCTTTTCTAATCCCAAATATTACTGGTTTTGATAATAACTAAATTTGTTTCAAATGTTTAACGTTAAGAAAAATAAGAAGTCATTTTTCAATTAATTTTTTTTAAAATCATCCTTATTACCCAATTTATGAAATGTTACTTTAAGTGAGATGTTTTTTTTTTTGGAAAAAAGACAGATAACATGAACAAGAAAACGTATTATTTTATTGAAGGACTTACTACCCTTTTGGTAACAATAATATATAAGTCTGGTGGTCTACTACAGACCGATTCAATTATGGGAAGTTTTCAAAAATATACTTATCAACATAAAGCATTAATTAGTATGTCATAAGTCGTATATATATATAAACCTAGTATAAAAGTGTACAAAAGGAGTTTATATATACATAAACATGAGCTAAGCCAAAATAACAAACACAAAATATGTGCTACGTAGCGTAAATATTTTATCCTAATAAATATAAAACGTAATTTTCCCATTTTTTAAATTAATATTAATAAAATAAAATGAAATGAAGGAGTAAAGAAATAGATAAGCAAACCCCACTTGCACTCATGAACATGCATTATATTACATCTAAAGCTTAGTCTTAATTATACTACTAATTAATTCTAGTATATTTACAACAACTAAACTTCATAAAGAAGCTATGACTTTATTGGAATGGGCAATAATAGCCAAGAAATTAAAATGTCTGTTTAGTAATAAACATGTTGATGCACTCATGTCCACAATCCTCAAACTAAAATAAAGCCATAGAATAATGAGAATTGTATCACAAGCTTACAAACTGCACATTACACACAAATCTTCTGATTTTGTAATTAGGCTTGCTAATTTCTTGGCAAACAGATTAAAAAAATTGAATTTCGCTAATGAAAGATGAAGATAAAATGATTATGAATTTAAAAGTATAATTTTATTCTCTTAAGATAGAAGAGGGTGAGAATATTGGTAGTATTAAGTATTCTCATTGAGTTTCTTTAATTGTCAACAGAGTTAAGTTGTTTGGCGATTCTGTTTTTTAATAATTAGTTGATTTTTTGTTGTTGTGATAATTACATAGAAACTTAAATACAAAAATCTCTTCTCTAGGAATGTAATGACCCCAAAGGTCAATTTTGGTAATTTTTATAAAATGACTGTTTTGCCCCCTCTCGAGAGTTGTCCCGGGTCATGTTTGAAATGTTTCCGAAGTTGGTTGAGTGAAAGTTTGAGTTAAAATGAAGTTTTTGAAAAGTTTTGAATTTTGAGGCTTAAGTTGCCAATTTGTGGTTTTAGAGGTCATTCGGAGTTTCGGGACTCGGATGTGAATTCTGTCAATTCCATCAGTTCTGGAATGTGGATTTTGGCCAAGGAGTGTTGACGGGTTCAGTTTTGGGGCTGTTTTGAGGATTTGAGATCCTAAGTTGGAAAATTGTGGAAATTTGATCGTATGGTTGACTTTAGTCAACATTCGGAGATCCGATGCTCGGATGTCGATTCCGACAACTCCGTGGGATTCGGGGGATGATTTTAGGCCTAGGGGTGGCCTTGGTTGATTTTTAGAGGGTCCCGAGCTTGTTTTGAGTTGTTGAGGCATGAGTTAGTTTTGAGGTGCTTCATCGGGTTCCGGGTCAAGGAGACCTCGAATCCAAAATTCGATGGTTCCATTGAGTCCGGAACGTAGAATTTTGTGGGGTTACATATCTGGTTTGTGTGCACGGGGTTCCGAACGAATCCCGAGGGCCCATTCGGAGATTTGAGAGTTAGCTGATTTTGTTGATATCTGGTGCCAGCCATTTTGGCCTCCGCGTTCGCGGAGTATTGGTAATCCTGGTTTGATTTGGTCTCCGCGTTTGCGGAGAAGGTCCTGTGTTCGCGGAGTAGAGTGATGCTGAGCTCCGCGTTCGCAGAGAGTCAAGGAACTGGTCTCCGCGTTCGCGGAGTAAGTGGTCCGCGTTCGAGGAGGGCAATTTATGCCTGGCAGTGTAAAAATCGGGAAATGTCCCATTTTCTTCATTTTGGAGCTTCTTGGGCGATTTTTGAAGGAAAAATTCTTGGGAATCAGTGTGGGAATGTGTTTTTAACCCTTGGCTTTGATTACCCAATGTTTATATCATGATTTTGAATTGGAATTTGGGATTTTAAGTGTGTTTTTCGGGGTTTTGATGGAACTCCAAAAATTTGAGAAAAATGGAAATTAAGGGTTGTTTGGACTTTCTTTTCAAATGGGGTTTTCACCATTGAGTTCCTATGATATTGATGATGAGTTCTATGAAAGAAATTTCGGATTCTAGTTCCGTTTTCGAAATCAGAGTTTAGGGTTGTTCCATCCCTTTCTTCCGAATTTTGTGTTCTTGGTCTTAATAGGCCCGGATTGTGATTGGGTTTTTGTTTGTGAATAAATTATGTTGATTTGGATTGCTCACGGAAGGGAAAAGCTCCGATTGTTGGTTGATTTCGATTCGTTTAAGGCAAGTGAACTCTTAAAACCTTGTAAATCTCTTAGAATCTCGATTTCCTTACTTGATTGTGTTGGGGAGTAATGTGATTGAGGTGTTGTGTGAGTTCTTGCATGAATCAATCTAATAATAACCGGCGGGGTTAATAAAATGGCTTGTGTGCTATGTGAAAGGCCAATGTGTGATTGGGCCATAGACTTGATATTGTTGAAAGATTGATGTGTTGCCATGATAGTCTCGCTGTGATTATGATTGTGTTGAACCTGTCTTTTGTTCATTGTTGATTATGGGACTAGACTTGAAACTTTTGCTAAACGATTGACCCTACTTGCGATGAAAAGGGTAGAGAAATGGAGACTAGGCAATTGACATCATTGATATATTTATATTGAGGATTTTGAGATATTGACTGTTGTTGTTGATATGTTGATGATAGTGTGACGTGATTTATCTTGATATGAATTGCGTTGTGATTGTGAACACTATCCTTCTCTCATTATTTGTGTGAACATGCTTGTGTGCATTAGTTCTGAGGCACTATGATGAGACTCTTGATGATATATGGTCCATGTGAGGCCAGTGATGATTATGCCGAGGTTTCTGCCGGCGATATGTGATGTCGAGGTTTCTGCCGGTGATATTTGATGCCGAGGTTTCTGCCGGCGATATGAGGTGCCGAGGTCTTTACTGGCGGATACATGGTCCACGTGTGGCCCCCATGGGTTTCTATCTGAAATTCAGCGGATGTGTATCATAGGACAGACATGCATTCATGACATAGCATTGTATTGCATTGTATTGTTCGATCCTTGCTATTGTGGTGCTATGTAGTGCCTTCTGATTTTGAGATGACTTGTTGATATTTGAGTTGAACTTCCTTGTTGATTTGTTTGTGGACTATTATTGAACTGTTGTGGACCGTTCTTGGGTATATCATTGATTTGTTGAGGATCTATTGTTGATTTGTATCATTTGATCTGTGACTTGAGAATCTGTTAGGTTGGGTTGAATTTCTGTGCAGGTTGTAGTTATTGGAGGTTCGGTTGGAAGTCGGGATTTTATGATTCTCTTAGCTTTGCTTCGTTTTATTTGTTAATTTGTTGAGTACCGTGTTGTTTGGCACTCACCCTTGCTTCTACACTTGTATAGGACCCGAGCCAGGACCGTGATCTAGCTTCTCTCCCTTTCTCCGTGGCTCGTTGAGGATACTTGAGAGGTAGCTGTTGATGCCGGCAATCCCTCTCTCGGCCTCTTTATTTATGTTTGTTCTATTTGATACATAGACATTTAGACTTGAATTTTTTTTTAATTCTGTAATTGAGGCTTGTACATGTGACAACCAATCTTGGGTTTGGTTTAATAGATGAAGTCTTCCGCCTATCAGTTATTTCTCTCACTTTTTCTGTTATTTCTTCCGCTTGTTGGGTTTAGGCTGACTTGTCCTGGTGGGATTGGACAAGTTCCATCACACCCGGTTTTGGGTCGTGACAAATGGTATCAGAGCTCAGGTTTTCATAAGTCTCGTGTGTATAAGCCAAGTCTAAGTAGAGTCTCAAGGATCGGTACAGAGACATCTGTACTTATCTTCGAGAGGCTATGAAGACTGTTAAAAAAACTTCTTTCATTTCATTATCTCTTATCGTAAGTGGTTCTATCGCTTGTGCTGAGTGTCGCGTGTTATTTTGGTAGATGCCGAGGATCAGAGCTTCAGTTTCGAGTCATGGAGGGGAGACAGTCCCCGATGCCGCAGTTGAGGCCCCAGTCAGAGGTCGGGGTAGAGCCTGAGTTGGGGGCCGTGCTCGTGGAGCAGCACGTGGTAGAGTCCGTGCCCGAGGAGCGGCACCTGCTAGAGGCCGTGGTCGAGAGGCTTCTCCCGAGCCACAGGTTAAGGTTGGCCAGGATTAGGCTCCTCCAGGTTTCTCAGCACAGTTCTTTTTGGAGACCTTATTAAGGATGTTGGGAGTGATGGAGAGTTTTACTCCGGGTGCTACAGGCACGCCTCAGGGTTCACAGACCAAAGTCGGGGCACAGACCCAAGAGCAGCAACAGGTTCCCGTTGTTCAGGATCCGGTGGGTCAGCCGCCTTTGGTTCCAGTGCCGGTTGTTAGTGCACAGGAGGATTCGGATATGGTTTTGACGGTAGAGGACCAGAAATGTTATGAGAGGTTTCAGAAGATGAGACCACCCTTGTTTCAGGGTGGTAAGAGTGATGATGCTCATGAGTTTCTAACTTTGTGCCACGAGATGCTTGGGGCAGTGAGAATGGTAGATGCTAGGGGTGTCCGCTTTGTTGCTCTTCAGCTCCATGGGCCAGCCAGGGAGTGGTGGAGGTCTTGGGCGGAGTTCTCGCCGGTAGGGTCTCCTCCGGTTAAGTGGGATGCTTTTGCCAGTGATTTTCGTGATCGTTTCATTCCTTAGAGTGTGCGTGAAGAGAGCAGGCTGAGATTTGAGAGCTTGACTCAGGGCAACATGTCAGTTGCCGAGTATGAGGCACATTTCTGTCAGCTGCCTCGTCATGCCGCATCTGCGATCCCTTATGAGGAGGAGAGGGTCCGCAGGTTTGTGAGGGGTTTGAACTTCTCTCTCAGATCGTATGTGTTCAGATCATCCCGTGAGGGTTGTTGCTGCC
Source organism: Solanum appendiculatum (assembly GCA_018342035.1). Classification (NCBI taxonomy): domain Eukaryota; kingdom Viridiplantae; phylum Streptophyta; class Magnoliopsida; order Solanales; family Solanaceae; genus Solanum; species Solanum appendiculatum. The sequence continues at coordinate 1,194,783 of JAGDQO010000378.1, read as the reverse complement.
AAATGCACACGCAAGTGTACGTGGTCGCAAAAGTAATAAGTGGCTCTCTAAGAATCGGAATATCGAACCCACAGAGACTTCTCAATTAACTATTTACTAAATTATACTAGTCTAATTATTTATTTAAGAGTTTCAAAAGAAATAAAAGAATGCAAAAATTAAATACTAAGATTAACTTACAGTGATTGGGACAATCCCAGGGTTGCAACATGCATACGGTTTCATGTATCGCATCTCATGTAATGAATTAACTAAGGTTATCAAATTACTGATTTACAGGGTTGATTTTATGATCATGATCTCTCGACTTCTAATCGCCTACTCCAACTAGCTGTCTAACTACATCGTTGAGCGGGGATAGGCAGTCCTAATTGGCGAGCATTTATATTTCATCCTGTTTCGTAATCAAGCGAGGTGTTCGTCCGGGCGTCACTCCTGAACACGAATCTAAACAAAGTTAGAACAAGCTCTTTGTATTCTCTGGTCTATCTACCTCTTCATCTCTCGAGTCCAAGAATAGACAATAGATTTATTTCTATGGTGGCCTAGCACGAAATACTAAAACAAGAATACAAAAGTAATTTAAGCGATAACCAATAATTAATTCAAAACAATCGATGTTCAACAATTACCCATAGCCGCAACCCCAGAACAAGGGTCTTTAGATACTAATACCTAAGAAAAAGAAGAAGAAAAGAACCCTAAAAAATATAGACAATTTTTCCTTCCCAAGTATCCTCCTTACAAAGTCTCTTCCAATAATTATTTCTATGGACTATTTATAGATGTAGAAAACCTTGAATAAAATAACTGAGTCCAAAACAAATTAGGAACCCAAAACCAAAACGGAATTGAATTCCTTTTTTTACTCGTGAAACCGCCTCACAATTTGAGAGTCTTCGATTTCTTGCCGCGTGGGAATCCTTTAATTTTCAACAAATCGTTTGAATATGTATATATATAAATATAATATAATATTCAATTTAATCCATTAAGCTGCCTGCTTGATTTTCTTCTTCAACCTTCCATCTTTAATTCGTTTTAGCTCCAAACTTCTTCTATTTTACACCAATTTAATCCTACAAATAAAATACACTATTTAGCACAATCCATAAAATCCATGCTAAAAAAAGGACAAATATAAATAATAAATATGAGACAATTAATAATAAGAAAATATATTTTTGGCCTCAGATCAAGGGTGCTTCATTCCCATCCGTCGTGAGTATTGACAGGGAGGCAGAGTTGATGGTTCGAGAGGAGTTTGGAGACTCCAAGAGGGCTCGTGCTAGTGGTCAATTTTCTGGTGCCTCTTCTGGAGGCAAGGGTTCTCGGAGAGGTGGTACTTTCTTTCAGCGTCAGAGGCCAGTTCATGCTTCCATGCCAGCGGCCGAGGGGGGACAGGTGTCCCGTGGTTCTCATGGTTCTGGCCAGGGTGGCCGTGGTACTTCATCGGGATTATCTCAGCAGATCACGGTTCCGAGGTCTTGTTTTACTTGTGGGGATTCGGGTCATCTGATGCGACAGTGTCCTCTTCAGACTCATTCAGGGCCCCAACGTACTTATTCTGCAGCTCTAGAGAGAAATTCAGTGCCTCCGGCTAGAGGTTGGGGCAGGGGTCAGTCAGCTGGTAGGGGTGGTAGATCTTCAGGTGGTAGAGCTGTGACTCAGCGTAGCGGCAGAGGTTCAGCTCAGACTGGTGGTGGTAGAGGGTCTCAGTGTTATGCTTTTCCGGGTAGACCCGAGGCTGAGTCTTCTGATGCAGTCATCACATGTATTGTTCCAGTTTGCCATCGACCTGCTTCTGTGTTGTTTGATCCAGGGTATACTTTCTCCTATGTGTCTGCCTACTTTGCATCTGAGTTTGATTTGGTATGTGATCGTATGCTTGTGCCTGTGCATATTTCTACACCCGTGGGTGAGCCCTTAGTGGTGGATCGAGTGTATCGATCTTATCCTGTTTCTTTGGTTGGGTACGACACTTGGGTAGACTTGATTATTCTGGAGATGGTAGATTTTGATGTGATTTTGGGGATGGATTGGCTTTCTCCTTATCATGCGATTCTGTATTGTCATGCTAAGACAGTCACCCTAGCGATGCCTGGTGTTCCGATGGTTGAGTGGAAGGGTACTAGTGGTTTTTACCCTAGTAAGGTGATTTCCTACATCTGAGCCCAGAGATTGATTGACAGAGGATGTTTGTCCTATTTGGCCTTTATTCGGGATACCAGTGTGGAGCCACCTCCCATGGAGTCCATTCCTGTGGTTCAGGAGTTTGTCGATGTGTTCCCTACTGATCTTCCTGGTGTTCCTCCGGATAGGGACATTGATTTTTCTATTGACTTGGAGCCGGACACTAAGCCCATTTCTATTGCCCCGTATCGTATGGCTCCGGCTGAGTTGAAGGAGTTGAAAGATCAGTTGCAAGATTTGTTGAGTAAGGGGTTTATTCGCCCTAGTGTGTCACCTTGGGGAGCACCAGTTCTATTTGTTAAGAAGAAGGATGGCTCTATGAGGATGTGCATTGATTATAGACAGTTGAACAAGGTAACTGTCAAGAACAAGTATCATCTTCCTCGCATTGATGATTTATTTTATCAGCTTCAGGGTGCGGCGTTGTTCTCTAAGATTGATTTGAGGTCCGGCTATCACCAGTTGAATATTAGGCCATCTGATATTCCTAAGACAGCTTTCCGGACTCCTTATGGCCACTATGAGTTCTTGGTGATGTCGTTCGGGTTAACTAACGCCCTTGTAGCGTTTATGAAGTTGATAAACGGAGTGTTCCGTCCGTATTTGGACTCCTTCGTGATTGTGTGCATTGATGATATCCTGATATATTCCCGGACCGAGGAGGATCACGTTCATTATCTGAGATCGGTACTTCAGACCTTGAGGGAGCACAAGTTGTATGCCAAGTTCTCCAAGTGCGAGTTTTGGCTCGAGTCTATGGCTTTCTTAGGACACGTGGTGTCCAATGAGGGTGTTCGGGTTGATCTAGCCAAGATCGAGGCAGTGAAGGGTTGGACGAGGCCTACTACTTCTTCTGAGATTCGAAGTTTCGTGGGGCTAGCAAGCTACTATCGGTGGTTTGTGCAGGGTTTCTCCACCATTACAGCGCTATTGACTAGATTGACTCAGAAAATTATGGATTTTCATTGGTCCGATGAGTGTGAGGCGAGCTTTCAAAAGTTCAAGGCTTTGTTAACTTCTGCTCTTGTATTGACCTTGCCCGAGGAGGGTGTGGGTTTTACTGTATATTGTGATGCCTCCGGAGTTGGTTTGGGAGGTGTGTTGATGCAAAAGGGGAAGGTTATTGTCTATGCTTCTAGACAGTTGAAGGCTCACGAGAAGGACTACCCTACTCATGATTTAGAGCTTGCCGCGATGGTGTTTGTGCTTAAGTTGTGGCGGCATTACTTGTATGGGGTTCATTGTGAAGTCTTCACAGATCATCGGAATCTTCAATACATTTTCAGTCAGAGGGATCTGAACTTGAGACAGCGCAGATGGCTTTAGTTACTGAAGGACTATGATATGACTATTTTGTACCATCCTGGGAAGGCCAATGTGGTGGTTGATGCTTTGAGTAGGAAGGCTCCTATTATGGGGAGTCTCGTCGCATTTAGTGTTGATATGAGGCCCTTGGCTAGAGATGTTCAGAGGTTAGCCAACAGTTTTGTCAGGTTGCAGATTTCTGAGGAGAGCGATGGTGTGATTACATTTATTGAGGCCCATTCTTCCTTAGTTGAGCAGATTCGTGAGCACCAGTTCGAGGATGAGAAGTTGTGTCTCATTCGAGATAAGGTGAAGAGAGGTGAAACCAATGAGGCTACACTTGATTCCGATGGAGTTTTAAGGATTGAAGGCCAGATTTGTGTGCCCAAGGTGGGCGAGTTTATTAGACTGATTCTAGAGGAGGCTCATTGCTCTAGATATTCTATCCATCCGGGGACAGCGAAGATATATCATGATCTGAGTCAGCACTACTAGTGGTGTGGTATGAAGAGAGATATTGTGGACTTTGTGTCTAGATGTTTGACCTGTCAACAGGTCAAGTGTAAGCACCAGCGGCCAGGAGATGTGTCCTAGAGGATGCCCATTCCTACTTGGAAGTGGGAGCGGATCACTATGGACTTTGTTGTGGGTTTGCCTACCACCGTGGGTGGTTATGGTTCTATTTGGGTGGTTGCTAATAGGCTGACTAAGTCCGCTCATTTCATTCCAGTTCGGGTGAAGTCTACAACGAAGAAGTTAGCCCAGCTCTATATCAGTCAGATTGTTAGACTTCATGGAGTACCGGTATCTATAGTCTCGGATCGGGGTTCCTTGTTCACCTCACATTTTTAGAGAGCTTTACAGCATGGTTTGGGTACTCGGCTAGACATGAGAACAACCTTTCACCCTCAGACTGATGGTCAGTCTGAGCGGACTATTCAGGTGCTTGAGGACATGCTCTGTGCTTGTGTGATTGACTTTGGTGCTAGGTAGGATCAGCATTTGCCCCTAGCGGAGTTTGCCTATAACAACAGTTATCATTCCAGTATTCAGATGGCTCCATTTGAGGCTTTGTATGGCAGACGGTTTAGATCACCGATTGGGTGGTTTGATTCGGCGGAGATGGATTCCTTAGACACTGACTTGCTTAGAGATGCCATGGATCAGGTTCGTGTGATTCAGAGTAAGTTGTTGACCGCTCAGAGTTGGCAGAAGAGTTATGCCTACCGGAGAGTTCGTGATCTTGTGTTCATGGAGGGAGACCATGTTTGGCTACGAGTATCACCCATGAAGGGTGTTATGCGATTCGGGAAGAAGGGCAAGCTTAGCCCTAGGTTCGTTGGCCCGTTTGAGATCTTAGACAGGGTGGGTGAGGTGGCCTATAGGTTGGCCCTACCACCTAGCTTGTCGGCGGTGCATCCCGTGTTCCATGTCTCTATGCTATGGAAGTACATCCCGGATGAGTCGCATGTGATTGCCCTTGATTCTGTAGAGCTGGGTCCTGATTTGACTTTTGAGGAGGAGCCTACAACTATTATTGATAGACAGGTCTGTAAGCTTAGGACCAAGAAGATTGCTTCAGTGAAGGTGCAGTGGGGTCACCGTTCAGCTGGAGAGGCTACCTGGGAGATCAAGTCTGACATGCGTGCCAAATATCCTTAGCTTTTTTAGGCTTCAGGTACTTTCTTTTACTTTATGTTCGAGGACGAACATGGTTTTTAGTGGTGGATAATGTAATGACCCCGAAGGTCAATTTTGGTAATTTTTATAAAATGACTGTTTTACCCCTCCCGAGAGTTGCCCCGGGTCATGGTTGAAATGTTTATGAAGTTGGTTGTGTGAAAGTTTGAGTTAAAATGAAGTTTTTGAATAGTTTTGAATTTTGAAGGCTTAAGTTGCCAATTTGTGGTTTTAGAGGTCATTCGGAGTTTTAGGACTCATATGTGAATTCTGTCGATTCTATCAGTTCTGGATTGTGGATTTTGGCTTAGGAGATTTGACGGGGCCAGTTTTGGGGCTGTTTTGAGGATTTGAGGTCCTAAGTTGGAAAATTGTGGAAATTTGATTATATGGTTGACTTTAGTCAACATTTGGAGATCCGATGCTCGAATGTCGATTCCGACAACTCCATTGGATTCCAGGAATGATTTTAGGCCTAGGGTGGCCTTGGTTGATTTTTAGAGGGTCCCGAGCTTGTTTTGAGTTGTTGAGGCATGAGTTAGTTTTGAGGTGCTTCATCGGGTTCCGGGTCAAGGAGACCTCAAATCCAAAATCTGATGGTTCCATTGAGTCTGGAATGTCGAGTTCAGTGGGGCTGCATAACTGGTTTGTGTGCACGGGGTTCCGAACGAATCCCGAGGGCCAATTCAGAGATTTGAGAGTTGGTTGATTTTGCTGATATCTGGTGCCAGCCATTTTGGCCTCCGCGTTTGCGGAGGGTGGTTGCCCGCGTTTGCGGAGGGAAGGCTTGGTAACCTCCGCGTTCGCGGAGGGTTGGGAAGTTGTTCCCCGCGTTCGCGGAAGGGTTCTCGCGTTCGTGGAGTATTGGTAATCCTGGTTTGATTTGGTCTCTGCATTCGCGGAGTAGAGTGATGCTGAGCTCCGCGTTCGCGGATGGGGTTCTGCATTAGCGGAGGGTCAGGGAGCTGGTCTCCGCGTTCGCGGAGTAAGTGGTCCGCGTTAACGAAGGGCAATTTATGCCTGGCAATGTAAAAATCGGGAAATGTCCCATTTTCACCATTTTCTTTATTTTAGAGGATCTCGGGCGATTTTTAAGGAGAAATTCTTGGGAATCAGTGTGGGTAAGTGTTTTTAACTCTTGGCTTTGATTACCCAATGTTCATATCATGATTTTGAATTGAAATTTGGGATTTTAAGTGTGTTTTTGGGGGGTTTTGATGGAACTCCGAAAATTTGAGAAAAATGGAAATTGAGGGTTGTTTGGGCTTTCTTTTCATATGGGTTTTTCACCATTGAGTTCCTATGATATTGAGGATGAGTTTTATGAAAGAAATTCCGGATTCTAGATCTATTTTTGAAATCGGAGTTTGGGGTTATTCCATCCTTTTCTTCCGAATTTCGTGTTCTTGGTCTTGATAGGCCCAGATTGTGAATGGGTTTTTGTTTGTGAATATGTTGTGTTGATTTGGATTGATCATGGAAGGGAAAAACTCCGATTGTTGGTTGATTCCGATTCGTTTAAGGCAACTGAACTCTTAAAACTTTGTAAATCTCTTAGAATCTCTATTTCCTTACTTGATTGTGTTGGGGAATAATGGGATTGAGGTGTTGGGTGAGTTCTTGCATGAATCAATCTAATAATAACCGGCGGGGTTAATAAAATGGCTTGTGTGCTATGTGAAAGGCCAATGTGTGATTGGGCCATAGACTTGATATTGTTGAAAGATTGATGTGTTGCCACGATAGTCTCGATGTGATTATGATTGTGTTGAACCTGTCTTTTGCTCATTGTTGATTATGGTACTAGACTTAAGACTTTTGCTAAACGATTGACCCTACTTGCAATGAAAAGGGTAGAGAAATGGAGACTAGGCAATTGACATCATTGATATATTTATGTTGAGGATTTTGAGATATTGACTGTTGTTGTTGATATGTTGATGATAGTGTGACATGATTTATCTTGATATGAATTGCGTTGTGATTGTGAACACTATCCTTCTCTCATTATTTGTGTGAACATGCTTGTGTGCATTGGTTCTGAGGCACTATGATGAGACTCTTGATGATATATGGTCCATGTGAGGCCAGTGATGATTATGCCGAGGTTTCTGCCGGCGGTGTGTTATGCCGAGGTTTCTGCCGGCAATATGTGATGCCGAGGTTTCTGCCGGCGTTATGAGGTGCCGAGGTCTTTTCTAGCGGATACATGGTCCCATGTGGCCCCCATGGGTTCCAGTCTGAGATTCAGCGGATGTGTATCATAGGACAGACATGCATTCATGACATAGCATTGTATTGCATTGTATTGTCCGATCCTTGCTATTGTGGTGCTATGTAGTGCCTTCTGATTTTGAGATGACTCGTTGATATTTGAGTTGAACTTCCTTGTTGATTTGTTTGTGGACTATTATTGAACTGTTGTGGACCGTTCTTGGGTATATCATTGATTTGTTGAGGATCTATTGTTGATTTGTATCATTTGATCTATGACTTGAGAATCTGTTAGGTTGGGCTGAATTTCGGTGCAGGTTGTAGTTATTGGAGGTTCGGTTGGAAGTCGGGGTTTCGTGATTCTCTTAGCTTTGCTTCATTTTATTTGTTGATTTGCTGAGTACCGTGTTGTTTGGTACTCACCCTTGCTTCTACACTTGTGTAGGACCCGAGCCAGGACCGTGATCTAGCTTCTCTCCCTTTCTTCGTGGCTCATTGAGGATACTTGAGAGGTAGCTGTTGATGTCGGCAATCCCTCTCTCGGCCTTTTTATTTATGTTTGTTCTATTTGAGACATAGACATTGAGACTTGAAGTTTTGTTTCGAATTCTGTAATAGAGGCTTGTAAATGTGACAACCAGTTTTGGGTTTGGTTTAATAGATGAAGTCTTCCGCCTTTCAGTTATTTCTCTCGCTTTTTCTGTTATTTCTTCCGCTTGTTGGGTTTAGGCTGACTTGTCCTGGTGGGATAGGATAAGTGCCATCACACCCGGTTTTGAGTTGTGAGTCGTGACAAAAGGCCAAAGATCTCTCAGTAATTAAAGACCTATAATAACAATAATAAAAAATTTAGAAAAAAATTCAATTAGAAAAAAGACCAACATAACTTAATTAAGAGTACATGACACTCACACTATAATAAAGTTTGGATTATAGGTACTCGATATCTATGTACGTAAAAAATTGGAGTAAATTTAATTACCACCACGTATATATAAAATTTAATTTTAAAGTCTATCACATAAAAAATATTTTTTCTAATTTATCATGTAAAATTCAATCAACTTTAGTCAAGCAAACCATAAAATAATTAAATTTCATCTGAATTTTTATATTTTATACCAAAAATATGACACAACACTTCAAAATAAGTTAATATACATTTGAGATAATTTTGGAAAGCCCCTCAATGTTTCGATTCATAAAATTAATCTTTCTTGTGGTTTATGAAATTAGGTTGTGCTTTCCTTGTACTAGTTTTAACTCATTAAATTGAGGTGTATATATATAAAAGTTATTTATTTTAAAGTTTATCACATAAAAATAATTAATTTTTTCTATTATATCATATAAAAGTCAACTAATTTTAGTCAAGCTAACCAAAATATAATTAAATTTCACCTGAATTTTTGTATTTTATATCAAAAATATAACATAAGTCATAATATTTCAAAATAAGTTAATTACATTTGAGATAACAATGTTTCGGTTCATAAATTTGTTGTGGTTTATGATATTAGGTTGTGCTTTCCTTTCTTTTGGTTTTTATGTACTAATTTTAACTCATTATTATGAATTAAAAGAAACATAATTTATTTATTTTGCCCATACTATTATACTCATTTGTGTAGTATATTTCATAAAAAAACTTTTAAAATTAGCAAAAGAATGGCATCAACAAATTTAATGACAAACATAAACTCTACAAGCTTGACATGGTCCAAAACTTCAAATTATTAGGGGAAAAAATAAAATTAAGGAGATAAATACAATTTTGTCAACAAGGAAAATCAGTGTTACAAGGAAAAATATTAGAGGAAGGTCTCTGAATTAACCCATTACAAAGTTCATAAATCAAAATAAATTGTGGAACTATACTTATGTGTAGGACTTGCCCAAGTTTGGAAATTTAAAATACTTAGGAAGTTATGCCGACTTTGGAGTTTTGTGTGCGACGTATTTCTCTGATCAAGTGCTTTCATTAGGACCAACTTGAAATTGTTGGGTTTCACTCTATTCGGGGGAGAAAGTGATAGTTGCAAAGAACGTGTTTAACTTGCGTTTCAACCTCAATTATCTACCTCAACCTTTTACTAAACCCCATGTGTTGTTAAATTTCATATATGGACGAATGAGAGATGATTTCCCTTGAATCTTGCATATAGGATGTTATAATGTATCTGTAATATTAAGTAGCATGTCCACTTAATATTACATGTGCAATATAACATCTTATACGCAAGATTCAAAGGAAATCATCTCTTATCCATCCATATTATATAAAATTTAACAACACATGGGGCCCAGTAAAGGTTGAGGCAGATAATTGAGGTTGAAACACAAGCTAAACAAGTTCTTTGCAACTATCACTTTCTCCCTGTATAAAGTAAAACCCAGCAATTTCAAGCTGGTCCTAACGAAAGCACCCGATCAGAGAAATACGTCGCACACGAAACTCCAAAGCCGACATAACGTCGCTAAGTATTTTAAATCTCCAAACTTGGACAAGTCCTGCACAGAAGTATAGTTCCACAATTTAGTTTGATAGTTCCATTTAGTATGTTTTATGAGTTAGAGCTCGTTTAGATTGACTTTAAAAATGTAGATTTTAAGTCGAAAAATAAAAAGTCAAATTTAAATGACTTTTAAGTCAAAAAATAAAAAGTAAGGGGAGACCTACTTTTGATTTTTAACTTATTTTAAGTCATTTAAAACTTATTTTAAGTTATTTTTAATCTTGTCAAACACTTCCAAAAGCTAAAAATAACTTTAAAATAGATTTGACCAACTTTTAAGCCAATCCAAACAGGCTCTTAACCATCTACTATTTTAAAGTGTACTCATGGTTTAATTATGATACAATATATAAAAATTTAGGTGTATTTTATTTTTTAATTAACTTGGCTAAAATTAAATGACTTTTACGCAATAAAAGATAGAAAATGAGTAATTTTTGTGTGATAAATTTTAAATTGAATGACTTTTATGTGACAACAAGTAGAAATATAACTTTTGTGTGATCAATTCAAAATTGGATGACCATCAGTGAAATTTATCTTGAAAATTTGTGTGCAGATATTTATGAAATATAAGGTGCACATAAATGTGGGAGTAAATTAATTATTAAATTATATCACAACTATTGGTAACAACTAGGTTAGGGAGATCCCAAATTTAGAGTTGAATACTTAGAAGTGCAAAAGCAAAAATAGAGAAAAATCTATAAATTAGAAATAAGGATATGTGAAATTTGAAGGAACAACTCAAAAATTTTCAAAAACGCGATGTTCAAAATTCCTGACAAGATTCAAGTAAAACATATAGATTTATAAAAGAAATCTAAATGATTTTACTTGAGAAAATGAATCAAAATGATAGATCCGGATCTTGACTACTTTATGAGTACCTTAAGACAACAATTAGTATGTAAAAAGTAGAAATTAATCGTTTTATAAAAAAATATTTAAAAAAAATCAAAGATATATATCACAAGAAGAAATTACCTTATACCTTGAATTATGAAATTAGTAAAGATTGAAACGGAAGCATGTCAACAATCAATAAAACTTATATGATATCTAGACAATAAAAAACGTGATTAAGAAATTACTAACCTCTCGAAGCCATTGCATACTTCGTCCAAAGCAAAGCTATCTAGGTCTGCAACTTTCAACTAAAATCAGATCAATTTCTCCGATGAAGGAGCCTTTTTCTTCAAAAAGACTCTGTGCGTTTTTGAGATTTATATCATTCAAAACGTTACAAAGCTGATTCTAAAAGACCAGTTAATTAAATACAGTTAAGACTTGTAGATTTTACTGCTTTTAGAACATTTTTTCCTTTTCAAAATTCATTAATTAATCAGGCATAATATGGACCACATATTTAATAATCGAGTCTTCCAATTACGTTATTGATTCGTAAATGAATGAATTAATTCTACCATGATAAATTATAGATTATTTCACTAAAAATTCGTAATTACACTGCTCGATTTAATTTTGAAATCTAACATTAAATTTTATTTAACTCCATATATATGTTAGAATTGCCGATATCAATCAATTAGATTAAATTTGGGACATTTAATGGGTGAAAATCATTTTCATCCCACAACTTTGCTTTTAAAATAAACCCCCCCCCCCTCCTACAACTTTAAACAATAATCCCCCCCCCCCCCCCCCCATCCTAGCCTATTATACCCTTTCACTATCAACTTTTTTTTACTTCTTTAAAAATCATGATGTTATCATTTTCTTGAATTCATGTAACAATTTTTTCATAAAAGCATAAACCTTATCTTTTGGACAAAAAAAGTGAGAAATATAAATTAAGTATATAAGTTAATGATGTTTTATAATGAAGTAAATTAGCATAATGGAAAAAATTATTTTTATTAATAATAATCAAAACTCTAATTTTTATTCATATAAGTGAAAATAACAGAGAATAATAGCTATACAAATACATTTCGATTAGAAATACAAAATGATTAATTTAATTAAGGTCAAATTTTTAAAGATTGTATTTATATAGATTTTAAACTATAATTTATGTAATGCTCCATCAATGTCAATCAAAACTTGTTTATTTAAATAGACAATAGAGAATGTCCTCGCCGTTTATATTAATTGACCCTCATTCTAAAAATAGTTGTTTCGATTTACTAGTCCAATTAATGAAATCAAAAGAATTTTTTTATTTTTTTATTTCTACCCTTAATAGTAAATAATTGCATAAAGTAGTAGTAGTCGTAAAATATATGCATACATACATATATATACACACGCTTAATACATATTATATTGAAATACGGTCATAAAATAATATTAAATTTTGTGACAAATTCGCAAAAATATTATTCTACTTAAAATGTTAATGAACTTAAAAAAAAGTTATAAATACCTACGTTAAAAAATAAATTATATACAATATAAAGAGGTAGTACATATATGTGGTATAACAAGGGTAAAATGGGCAATGCATATGATAAAGGAGGGGGGGGGGTGAGGGGGGTTGATTATTGTTCAAAGTTGAGGGGGGAGTTTGATTTTAAAGTAAAGTTGGGGGGTGAAAATGATTTTCACCTCAATTTAATTTATTGATTAATTTAATTCTTTATTATTATACTTAACTTATTTCATATGATGGATATAAAATTCAGATGCAAAATTTTCACATGAAATTTAGAAGCAATCATAAAGGAGCATCATCAATATCAAGGTTTGAGACATGAATTCTATTAACTAATTATTATTTCATTAATGTGATTTATTATCATCCAATCTATCAAGAATGTATTAACCCATGATAGGGTTTCACCTTTTGATAGATCAAGATAATAAAATAAATTACTTTGATCATACAATTACATCAAGATTACGGGTATAAGTACATTTAATAATCTAGAGAAGTTATTTACAAATATTCAGAATATAAATAAGCATCTCAACTTGATCCGTTCAATACACACAAAAAAATATTAGCACAAGAATTCGGAATGGAGCTATTCCTCATATATAGTCAAGATCAAATTATATTTAATCTTGTGTTACAATCATCAAGTTGTTTGTATAACTTCGTCTTTGATTGTGAACATAAATTTATAATTTATAAGGACTGATAATTTTAATTTTTCTTGTATGAGCTAAATAACCTCATACACTAAATCATCTACTATATAAGTAAATGACATACATGTTGGCACAATGATCTATTCAAACAAAATTTTATTAAATCAAGTAAATAAAATAAACAGTCTTTACATATATAGGTTGAAAATATAATACTATATCTTAAATCACATGGTTAATAATATATACTAACAATATCTCTCACTTAGGCTTATAACCATACACTGACAACTCTAGCACACATTCCTTCCACATGCTTATCAAAGATTTTTTGCGTTAAAGCTCTTTGTAAAGGGTTCGCCAAATTGTTCTTTAACTCAATCTTTAAAACTCTCACATGATCACCCATTTGAGTTATGTCCCAAATCAAGTGATACTTTATGTCAATGTGCTTGCCTCTTTTATTGACTAAGTATTTCCTTTGATCATTCACTGGGATTGAAATATTCAATTAAAATAGAGGAAGCTAGAAATGAGAAGGACGTTTTTGAAAAGAAGAACTTGGTTATGGAAAAGGACTCTTGAATTATGTTGATTACAAATGACTAAAGTCATCCTTATTTATACTTATGTGGGGATGGTTCTAGATGCATCTACAAGATCAATCTAGATAACTTTATTTACTAACTAGCTATCTAAAAAAGATCTAGAATTTCCAGACATATTTTAAGATACGTATCTAAGATGCTACAATGGATTAATCTAGAAGCTTTTCTAAAAATATAGAAATTTTGTAGCTCCTAGAAATTAACTTTAGTTTTCTTATTAAAAGAACACCAAATAATTCACAAATAACCACTTCTGGACTATGCTGATCATACTCATCAATAATGTCATTGAGTGCTTGTCGGAACTTCTACAAAGTTGTGCATTTTTAAAGAATTTAACACGTTACGACTGTATTTTAGGAGAGTCCAAGCAATATAGCTTCTGCATGTAGAGTTCAAAGTCAATTTCCATAAGAAAAACTCTTTTTACTTTGACATAATACGTTAACAAACTTTCAAACTTGGTCTCTAACAAGTAATTCAATTATGAGTGTGCACATCTAGGGATGTCAAAAATGAGCCCAAATATAAATAACCTATCCATAATTTTAAGGGTTGGACTCATGATAATTTGAATTGGGTTAAATCTCAACACATTCAAGCCTTAACCCATTTTAAGAGAATCCTCAATTGAACCAAATTTAATCTCCAATTTCAACCCGTTTTAAGACTCTTTATTTGCATTGATGTAATGTATGTTCCTAGATTGAAGGTATGAATTACTATCTATTTTATATCTTTTAGGATTTACCTATCCATTTGTAACTTTTAAAAAAAATTTGAATTCAAATTCAAATTGTGCATATAAAACTTAAATAACAATATATTAAAATTATTGAGATTAAATGGATCAAATTGGGTGGGTCATAACCCAACCCAAATTTGAGCCCATTTGAGCCCAAAGTAAACTTGGACAGGTCAAGACCTAACCAAATTTCTATTTCAACCCATTTTAATTTCTCAAATTTCAATCCAACCCGCCCATTTGACACCTCTATGCACATCCAAACACTTTAACTTGATATCAACTAGTAATTAAATACTCCAACTTGTTTTATTGTGTCTTGTGGATATCCAACATTATTGCGGTATATAAATTTTCAAAATGTCTAGATGATTATTTTATAAATTGAAGTGTTCAATTGATACAATAAACAAATTGAGGTGTCTAAATATGTGCATACCAAAGTTTTAGTATATGCTCGCCATCTGAGACCAAATTTGAGCATATATCTATGTATTATTCTTTCCTTTTTTAAAGCATGAGTTTACTCAGAATACCTATCTGATCTGTTGCTAATAGCAAAGTGTGAAATCAAGAAATAACAACAGTCCAGCTTGACAAATTCAGTTATTTTCAATCCTTTTATAGTTTGAAAGCAACAAAGAAATTGAACAAGACACGTGCCGCCAAATGGCAGAACCGACTATTCCAATAATTTGATCATTTGTCAACTTTGTAGTTCACCTTCACCACCAACCACCTTTGTACACTTTTTCTGAATTGTAATTTCTTCTTTACTTCCTTCCCTACACACTTAACTTCAAAATTTGAAAATAAGGACCCCAAAGTGTATTAAATTGTCAAGTTGATTTTCTTGAAACAGAATCCTATTTCCACTTTGCACTTATGGCTCTCTGTTTCATTTCCTCTGTTTTGGCTTTGCTGTTACTATTTGTAGTTGAGCTTCATGGCTCTGTAGTGTCTGGTCGTGTTATTTTGGGTTCAAGATTGTTAGCTAAAGAGAACCAAGCATGGTTTTCTGACAATGGAACTTTTGCTTTTGGATTCACCCCAGCAGTGGACTCTAATGATCAATATCAGTTGGCAATTTGGTTTGCACAAATACCAGGAGATAGAACTAATGTTTGGTCTCCTAATATGTAAGTGTAAAACCCCTTCTCAATAAAAACTAATGTTCAAATTTGCTTAGCTTATTACTTAGGTGTTAAGTTGTATGCACAAAGCCTGAGTTTTCACTAAGGGGATTCAAAATATAAAGAAATAAATACACACAAAGAAGATAAAAGAGATCCAACATATGCTACATATACCTTGACAAATAATTTTGATGTAATTTACCATCAAAGGCGGTTTGCATGAACCTCCTTGTGTCCTCCTAGCTCCGCGCTTGCTTATAAGGTTTTATTAGGTAAGTCTTTATTAATATAAGCTTTAACAGGTAACGTCGAAAAAATGGTTCTAACTTATCACAGTACCATGGTAGTTTTTACACTATTACAGTATGTGACTTTAAAAACCATTAATTACTTATTAGTAGGCAGAGGTAGCTTATAATCCATAGGTGCAATTGAATCCAATATTTTTGATGCAGAACATAGATATATACGTGAAATTCTAGATCCCCACCTATGTTAGTAGGATGAAAAGTTGCATGATCAAACTATAGCTTCTCTTCATTAACTTTTCGACACACAGGAACTTCATTCCAGCTTTAGGGGTTGCTTTTTCTTTTGAGATTTTATGGTGAATAACAAGTTTTTGAAAATGCTCAGCACACAGATGTAAGTATGGAGTCATAGATTAGAAATGTTAAGTTTGATTTTAGACAAGGAACAAAGAAGAAAATATACCTCCACCTCTAGTTTTTAATAAAGATTTTGCAGGTAATATAACTTTTTGGCCATTTTGTGTCAATCCTCTAAATAGAAATTCCCCAGTCAGCAAAGATGCAATCTTGGAGTTTGACACCACAGGAAATCTCTTGTTGATGGATGGAGACACCACAGTGTGGGCATCAAACACCTCGGATGCAGGCGTCGAGTTGGCTGTCATGTCTGAAAATGGCAACTTCATTCTCTACAGCACCAACCTAAGTACTATTGCATGGCAAAGCTTTTCACATCCATCTGATACTCTCTTGCCTGGTCAATCCTTAACAGTGTCACTAGAATTAACATCATCAAAATCACCTTCTCATGGTGGTTACTACACTTTAAAAATGTTGCAGCAGCCTACTTCACTAAGCCTTGCATTGACCTATAATGTCCCCAACTCCTATGATTCGTCGCCTGAATTTTACAGCAATTTTTCTTATTGGTCAGGACCTGAAATATCAAATGTGACTGGAGATGTTACTGCAGTATTGGATAAAGCAGGAAGCTTTGGTATAGTTTATGGCTCACCTTCTGATGGAGCAGTTTATGTGTATAAAAATGATGGAGATTATGGAGGATTATCATCGGCTGTAAATCAAACAAATTCCAATGTTCCATCTATTCTTCGCCGATTAACCCTTGAGGTAAATGGAAATTTACGTTTGTATCGATGGGATAATGATGTGAATGGATCAAGGCAATGGGTTCCAGAGTGGGCAGCTGTGTCTAATCCATGTGATATTTCTGGAGTTTGTGGAAATGGGATATGTAATTTAGACAGAAGCAAAACAAATGCTTCTTGCACATGTTTGCCAGGGACTTCCGAGGTGGGAAATGATGTCTCATGTTCAGGAAATCCTTCGATGACAGGGAAATGTGGACCTCAGCATGAAAACTTGATGTCCCAATTCAAGATTTCTACGGTTCAGAAAACGAATTATTATTTCTCAGAATCATCTGTCATAGGAAATTATAGTGATGGAGGGACACTGTCCAAATGTGGTGATGCATGCTTATCAAACTGTGATTGTGTTGCTTCTGTTTATGGACTTAGTGAGGAAAAGGCTTATTGTTGGTTACTCAGGAGCTTGGAATTTGGTGGATTTGAGGATCCTGTTTCGACCTTATTTGTGAAGGTTGAGGCCAATGCCTCGGTATCTGGAAAACCTGGGAATTCATCAGATGAGTCGGAGAGTAGGCACGATAAGTTTTTGGTACTTCCTATAGTCTTGAGTATGACTGTTCTCATTTTGCTTCTCTGTTGTTTATTGTATATCAATATCCATAGGAGAAGATCTATTAGAAGGGCACTTGAGGGCTCTTTGCTCTTGTCAGGAGCTCCAATTAGTTTCAGCTACCGCGACCTGCAATGTTGGACTAACAATTTTTCCGAGTTACTTGGAACAGGTAAAGACAAGACTTTTTATTGCTTCTATGCTACTAACCTCTCAACTATAGAAACTAAAACTGGTCTCTTTCACATAAGGTAAGAATATGATCAGTTAACACTGCTGCTTTGACAGGTGGATTTGGCAGTGTGTACAAGGGAAGTTTAAAGGATGCAACATTGATTGCAGTAAAGAAACTTGATAAAGTTTCACCTCATGGGGAGAAGGAATTTA
Organism: Solanum appendiculatum; assembly: GCA_018342035.1. Lineage (NCBI taxonomy): Eukaryota > Viridiplantae > Streptophyta > Magnoliopsida > Solanales > Solanaceae > Solanum > Solanum appendiculatum. The sequence goes on along the minus strand of JAGDQO010000378.1, from coordinate 1,176,969 downwards.
TAACTGAGGTCAAAACCATTGGCTCTATGCATCATCTGAACTTGGTTCGTCTATGCGGATACTGTTCTGAGGGAACCCAACGGTAAGTTTAACTTTCTTTCATTGTAATTTGTGATGTATAGATTGAGAAGTAGGTAGAATTGTAGCATCACAGTCAAGGACTAGCAAAACTTTCACTAAAATTTTCACTCTTTGGCAGGCTACTAGTGTATGAGTACATGAAAAATGGTTCATTAGACAAGTGGATATTTCATTCATTTAGTACAAGAAATAGACTACTGGATTGGACGTCACGTTTTCGCATAGCAGTTGGCACTGCACAAGGGATAGCCTATTTTCATGAGCAATGTAGGAACAGAATAATACATTGTGACATCAAGCCAGAAAACATACTTCTGGATGAGGATTTCAGCCCTAAAGTATCTGATTTTGGACTAGCTAAGTTAATGGGAAGAGAGCACTCTCATGTTGTCACAATGATCCGAGGAACAAGAGGCTATTTAGCCCCCGAGTGGGTCTGCAATCGACCTATCACTGTAAAAGCTGATGTTTACAGCTACGGGATGCTTCTTCTAGAGATCATTGGTGGTCGGAGAAATCTTGATATGACTTGTGATGCAGATGACTTCTTTTATCCTGGATGGGCTTACAAGGTACACACTCAATCCTCTAATTATATTCGTAGTGTTCCCTCCTTTCTGGTATATGTTCTCTTCACTATTTTTCTCTTCTTTTTTTTTCAGGAGATGACTAGTGGAACACCCGTAAAAGTTGTAGATAGGCGACTTAGAGGAGCAGTAGAAGAAAAGGAGGTAACGAGAGCACTGATGGTCGCCTTCTGGTGTATTCAGGATGAGGTGTCAAACAGGCCTTCCATGGGGGAAGTGGTGAAGATGTTGGAAGGATCAGTTGACATGAATATGCCACCAATGCCACAGACAGTTTTGGAGTTAATAGAGGAAGGCTTAGAACAAGTATACAAGGCAATGAAGAGGGAACTCAATCAGTACAGTTCCTTCTCCATTGCTACTCATCCATCATCTAATGCTACATGCAGTCACTCCATTATGTCACCTAGATAGTTGAAGGTGAAATCGAACACACAGTTTTCCCTAGGATTAAGCAATCGTATCATCATTGATTATTTATTCCCCGTCTCCCAAAAGAAGTCCCGGAAAAAGAAGAAGAAAGGAACAGAACCACTTTTGTATCATGTGTTGTTACAACACCATACACATTGCAAGAACTCACTGTCTGGTTTTACTGTTTAATTTCACTCAATTCCTCTGGTCTCTTAGATATCTCCACCATTTCCTCTGTATAAATCCTTTCTATTTGTTTTTCAGTTTCTTTTATAGTAGTATATGTAAACAACCGTAATGAGATCATATCCACGACCAAACTATCCAACAACAGCTAGTAAGTAGTGATTATATTAGACAAACTTCAAATCCGCAAGTCTGAAGTTTGAACTATACCAAGCCTAACTTCAGACTCGTATACCAAAGTCTAAAAGTCTTGCCTCTCAACGGTAATCTCTAATAGGGTAACAGCCATTTTTTCACCGTATGGAGCCGCCGGATGGGGCTTCTCCGGTGGGAATTCAGCTGCAGATGACTCTCCACAATGGAGCGTCCTCTTCTATGGATGTTATCACTGGAAAACAGACCTTCGCAACCACTGTTACTACGGCAAATCAAACTTCGAAAACCGTCAGACACCCTCGTGAGTCAGTAATCGCAAGAATCACCACCCACAATGGGATCCCAGCGGTTATTTTCAAGGCAACAGACTACTATGGGAGAATGGCGGATGAATGTAAGTTCACTATAGTTGGCAGATTTTTAAAGACAAGACCCCAAATTGATCGAATTAGGTCAAGCTTCAAGGAGCTCTTCGCAATTAGGGGTTCTGTTAAGTTCGGCGTGTACGACAACCACAATGTGTTTTTGGAATTTACAAATGAAGACGACTTCAATATGGTTTGGTACAGAAGGGTTATCGAAATGGAAGGACTCCAAATATGGTTGCAGAAATGGACCCCCGACTTCAAGCCGGAAGAAGACATCCCTGTAGCACCAGTGTGGGTTCTTCTACCAGGTTTGCCTTTCCACATGCATACATGGCATTATATTAAACAAATCGTTAGCTCGGTTGGAACTCCTTTAGCTATGGATGTGGCCACTAATGGTAGAACTAGGCCGAGCATGGCTAAAGTTAGAGTCGAAGTTGATTTGCTTAAACCTCAACCCAACACTGTTTGGGTGGGCTTGGAAGATGATAAATGTCCATTGAGAGGCTTCAATCAAAAACTAGAATACGAGAATATCCCTAAATATTGTAAGCACTGTAGAAAAATGGGACATAATGTGATGAATTGTAGGATTTTGGAGAAAATCAGGAATAATGATGAAAAGGTAAGTGTTTTGAAAGAGAATCAGGATAGTGAGGAGGAAATTAGCAAGGTTGAGATTGTACAAGAAGAGCAAAAAAATTCTGATGAGGAGCAAACTTTGGCAGAGAAACTTGGTGAGATCAAGAATAAAATCAGAAGTAAGAAGAAGAAGAATAAGGTTCCAAAAAAGAGGAGCAAGGTTATGTTCAAACGTGCTATATCTAGCCTCAAAAGAAGCAGAAGAAAGAATCACAATGATGGGCAGCAAAGAACTGAAAATGTTGAACATGTTGAACCTAGTGAATCTGTGGAACTTGTGGAGGTTGGGCAATTACAAAAAATTGTAGTAGCAGAAAATAGTACCAACATTAGCGAGGGCAATGGCACAAGGAAAAATGACAATACTATGGTTGATAACACTGAGAAAAGAGTGGAAAACACTCATCAAAAAGAAAAATCTGATGACAATGAGAAAATGATGTCCATAAACTTACATCGTGAGTTGATAAATAAAGAACATGTTGAATTGAACTGTGAGCATGTCAGCAATCAGATAGCAAAGCAACCTATTACAAACCCAGAGGACAACAACATTTACAGAGAAGAGACAGACTCTGATGAATCCAGTAACAGGGAAGAGGAAGGTACACAAATGCAAAAGGATGAAGCACAAACCAAAAAAGAGAATATCACTGAAACTAGAGGCAGAAGCAAGGAAAGGAAAAATGGAAAAAGGAAAAAAAAAATCAAAGATGTGACTAACTCTCCTGGAAAAAGAAGAGAACAAGCACAAAAGAGGTCTCTCCAGATCATTAATCAAACAACAGAACCTCCCGATGCAATTCTCAATGAAGATGTTGACGTGCTAGACTCTAGAACTTCTCTTAATAGAAAGGAGAAATTCTCACAGATTAAAAAAAATGAATCTATAAACAAAAGCTTAGTGTCAAAGCTTCAAGAGGCAGAACTTCACAAAGGAAAAAAGAAAAAAGACTCAAAGAAAGAGCTAGTTCAACTTCCAAAAGAAGAGAACAAAACAAAACCCTCCCGTAGTATTCCATGATTAGTACAATCTTTTGGAATATTAGGGGAATGAGATCCAAAAAAGCGAATCACAGAATCAAATACTTGGTCCACATTAACAAGGTGGTTTATTTGGCTATTCTAGAACCTCTGGTTAATAAGGCTAAGATTGAGGGATACAGGAAATTTCTTGGATTCCAATATTGTCTGGCTAACACTAATGGCAAGATTTGGTGTTTTTGGAATCACCTAGATCAAGCTGAAGTCATAGCCAATGAAGAACAACACATTACCATCAAATTCAAGGACAGAAATGGCACAAACAGTAGTTATGTATCTGCTATTTATGCCAAATGCACTGACGGGGATAGAAGAGACTTATGGGACAGCATGGAAAATATAGTAGCTCTATCAATGATCCATGGTGTGTAGGAGGGGACTTCAATGCTATTATGGACCCTGATGAAAAGGTAGGAGGTAAACCTCATAGGGCTAGCAGATGTTTTGACTTTATTAGCACTATGGAAGCTTGTGGTCTATCTGATTTGGGTTTTGTTGGACCTAAATATACATGGTGCAATAATAGAAGACCCAGTAAAAGAATATGGAAAAGGTTTGATAGAGTTTTTGTTAATGATCTATGGGCTCAAAGCTATCATACCAATACCATCAAGCATTTAGCTAGGACGGGTTCTGATCACAGGCCTCTTCTCATGGAAACCCTTTCCAATCAAAACGACTTCATCAGATACTTTAGATTCTTAAATTTATGGACTCAACAGTCAGATTTCTTGGAGGTTGTTCAAAATTCTTGGAACATGGATGTGACAGGCAATGCAATGTGGAGACTCCAGTGTAAGTTAAAGGTTCTAAGCAAAAATCTTAGTAAATGGTCTAGAGAGACCATTGGGGATATTCATGAGCAGGTTAACAAATGGGAGACCAGAGTTCAACTTCTTGAAGAACTGGACACTCTAAACAACAATGAACAAAGCAGGGAAGATTTGAATAGGGAGCATGCAGAATATGTTAAATGGCTTGGAATGCAGGATGTTTTACTAAAGCAAAAAACTAGGATCAATTGGTTCAAAGATGGGGACTACAACAGTAAATATTTTCACAGTGTGCTAAGAGACAGAAGAAAGAAACTTCTTATTCACAGAATCAAAGACCACAGAGACAACTAGATTGAAGGGGACAACATGATTGCAGGGGCTGCTATTAGACATTACAAGAATCTCTTCAATATGGGGCAACCTAACCTGGACAGTGGCACTTTGGATTGTATACCAAAGTTGATTACTGGAGAGGATAATGATATGCTTCTCACAGCACCCATGGAGGATGAAATTAAAAATGTTGTGTTCAGTATGAGTGCAGGTAGCAGTGTAGGACCTGATGGCTTCAATGGTAAGTTTTTTCATACATGTTGGGATATTATTAAATATGATGTTTAAGACTTTGTTGCTGAATTTTTCTCTGGAAAAAAACTCACTAAATATTTCACTCACACGTGTTTGGCTCTTATTCCTAAAATTGAGTCCCCTTCTAACTTTTCTGAATTAAGGCCTATTAGCTTAAGTAATTTTTCTAACAAAATTGTTTCTAAAATTCTTGCTAGAAGGCTCAATCCTATTTTACATAGACTCATTTCTATTAATCAAAGTGGTTTCATTCCGAGCAGATTGATTACTGAAAATGTCATGCTTGCTCAAGAAATAATTCATGGTATGTCTAAGCATAATACTGGTGGTAATATTGTCATCAAATTAGATATGGCTAAGGCATATGATAGAATGACTTGGAATTTTCTAATGGATGTTCTTAATAGATTTGGCTTCTCAGATAGATGGATAAATTTAGTGTGGAATTTAATTTCTAATGTGTGGTATTCTATTTTGATTAATGGATCTAGAAATGGTTTTTTCTCTTCTGCTCAAGGTTTAAAACAGGGTGATCCTTTGTCCCCCTCTTTATTTATTTTGGGTACTGAGGTCCTTTCTAGAACTTTAAATAGTTTACATACTCATGACAATTTTATTCCTTTCTCGATGCATCAAAGAGGTCCTCAGATTAACCATTTAGCATACGCTGATGATATTGTTATTTTCAGTAGTGGTAAGAGTAAGTCTGTTAAGCTCATCATGAAACAGATCAACAACTATGAGAAAGCTTCGGGGCAAGAAGTCAATAAGAATAAAAGTTTTTTCTTGACTAACCCTAAGGCTAGTGCTTACAGGATGAGATAGTGTACTGGGTTTTTGGAAAAGAATTTCCCTTGTACTTACTTGGGTTGCCCTATTTATATTGGTAGGAAAAAGATTTCTTACTTTGATGATATGGTTACAAAAGTGGTAAAAAGACTCAATGGTTGGCAGGGTAAGATGCTCACCTTTGGGGGTAAAACTGTTTTGATCAAAAGTGTTCTTCAATCACTCCCTATTTATACTCTTTCTGCTATTGATCCTCTCATTGGTACTATTAATCTGTTAGAAAAACATTTTGCACGATTTTTTTGGGGTTTTAATGAGAACAGAGACAAGCACCATTGGAGATCTTGGAAAAATCTTTGTGTTCCTAAAGATGAAGGAGGTATAGGTATTCGAAACATGTATGACATCTCTAAAACCTTGGCCATTAAAAGATGGTGGAGATTTAGAACCAATCAGTCTCTCTGGGCTGATTTTATGAAAGCTAAGTATTGTCACAGGGTTCATCCTTCTCTTAAATCTTGGACCTCTGGTAATTCACAAGCTTGGAAGTTCATGGTCAATGCTAGACAGGTTGCTGAACCTAACATTTTCTGGAAAATTAACAGCGGTAGTTGTAATATGTGTTGGGATAATTGGTGTGAGAAAGGGCCACTGGCTATTCTGTACCCTGACCATGTGCATAATAACAACGCCAAGGATATGGACTATATTGATGGTGGTAACTGGAACATGAATAAATGAAGGGAAGATCTCCCTGAACACATTGTCTTATATATTGCTAACATTCCTATTGGGGATGCTAATAATAATGACTATGCTGTTTGGAACATTACTCAGGATGGTCAATATACAAATTCTTCTGCTTGGCAAAGCATAAGAGAAGTGAGACAGAAAGATGGCATCCTAAGTAAGGTTTGGCACAAGTGCTTACCCTTCAAAATATCCTTTCTTACCTGGAGAATAATGCTCAAAAAGCTACCTTTTGATGAGGTACTCCAAAGGTTTGGTAATCTAATGGATACCAAATGCCTATGCTGCACAATACCTCAAAATGAATCAATTCAACATGTGTTTAGTGATAGTGAGATGGCTAAGCATATATGGAATTACTTTGGAAACCCCCTTGGAATTAATCACCAAGGAGGCAGCATTAGAATTCTCTTCAATGCTTGGTGGAATATGAACACTGCCAACAGTGTGCATGAAATGGTCCAACAAATCACTCCCATGTGTATAGCATGGGAAATCTGGAAAAATTGGACATCTTGTAGATATGGAGATCAGACCAAATACTTGACAACTAGAATGGAAGTGCAAATTTTATGGAACATCAAAGCAGCTATTTGTGTTGCCTTCCCAACTTGTGACTTAACAGGAAAATGGGTTCAAATTTGCTCAAGAATTGAAAGGTACAGACCTATTGTTAGATGGAGACAAGTTGTTTGGACCAAGCCTGTGAACGGAAGGATCAAATTCAACACAGATGAAAGCTATATGCAAGAAAGTATTTCCAGGGCTGGCATTGGAGGGGTTTTCATAGATGACACTGGCCATCTCATTATGGCTTTCTCAGTCCCAATTCAATGTAAAAGAAGCAATCAAGCAGAAGCAATGGCAGCACTCTATGCAACAGAATGCTGTAATCGAGCAGGATACAACAAATACGATTTGGAGTTGGACTCAATGGTCGTTACAAATATGCTCAAAGAAAAAGACACCAACAATGTGAAGCTGAAAAACCTTATCAAACGAACTTCCAAGGCTATGGAAGGGGCAGAAGTAAGCAGCTCACATTGCTATAGAGAAGCCAACCAAGTGGCTGACTTCCTAGCCAAATTAGCTTCATTGAGTGGAAATGGTACCTTCTACTTCTCTTATCAACAACTCCCGAAAGAAGCGAAGGGACTCTTTCAACTAGATAGATGGCAACTACCTTGCATAAGAAGAAGATATGACAAATGTAATTTTTTTGTTAGTTGAATCTTGTATTTTGTTTATTGAGTGGAAGGTTATATGTTTGTTGCCTTCCCTTTTTTTGATGTCCTAATTTCCACTATCTATTTTTGCCAGAGGTTAGGTTCATGCCCCCCTCTGTTTTTGTGTAATTTATGTTGGAAATTATAGACATGGTAGGGGTCAAGCCAAACCCCCCACACCTAATAGCTTTAAGCTGTGATGGTGATGGCTTAAATTAAAAAAAAAAAAAAGTAGTGATTATACTTAACCAAAGGTCTCGGGTTCGAGCAGAGTTGCCTTTTGTTAGAGAGCGCTTTACTCACAAGGGACTTCCCAACTGTAATTACCAGCTGAATCATAATCAAATTTAGGAGAAAAGTTAAATTTGATTCACTGTTGAAGATTTCATAGTGTAATATGGAGGATTTGCAAAATGAGTGTGTTTAGAGAGCAATGTAAAAGAAGGGATTAGAGGTGATTTTTTGTGTGTTTAATAGCTAAATTGAAGATTGGAAGGTGTAAAGAATTTCATTCATAATAGTGGGAGATTGTACATTCATGACCCTGAAAGACTTTGCTAGCATGCCTAAATAAAACCTGTTTACAAAATCAAGAAAATTGGTAGGCTAAGGCTAGTAAGGCTGCAGTTGGTTTAGCTCACTGCATTCTGAACCTTCGCGGTGTCAACAGCCAACAGCAAGTTATGCACTACCATTTAGAGAAAGATCCGACCTCTTTCACCTACCCAATGTAATAGTTGAGGTACACACAATCTTGCCCGATTCCTACTACGTCACATATCCATGCCATAGATAGACCAACATTGAGTTTAGTGATTCTCTCAATGGACTGATTGGGGTTGCAATTAGGCAACATATGTGAAGTTTGAAGCGCCACAGAACGTATTACAGCTCTGCACTTTGCTTCAATGTGATTTAGCAGAGTGATAATGGGACCAGTACTCCTTAACGAGCTTCCCAAAGAGCGAACCTTCATTCTTCATCAGCTTCATAGGTTTATCATACTCCACTAGTTTTCCTGTATTATAGCAACCAAAAGTAAGTCATGGGGATAACATTTTGGGATTAACATATTCTCTGAACTACTGGCAAGTATTCAAAAGTAAATAGATAGATCCTACCATCACTAATGGCCAGAACCATTGTACAATCCATTACTGTGGGTATTCTATGGGCAACTGTAATAACAGTACAGTTAGCAAATTCCTCCCTGATAGTCTTTTGCAATATCATGTCGGTGGCATAGTCAATTGATGCTGTTGCTTCATCAAGCACCAAAATCTTGCTTTTCCTCAAAAGAGCACGCCCCAAACAGAACAGTTGTCGCTGCCCCATGCTCCAGTTTGACCCGTCTTCCACAACTGAAATGAGTCCATGGTCAGTAAGAATCCACTGGTGTAAAACAACCAGACATGTTCAGAAGATTACCCAAGGAATCAAGCCCTTTCTCTTTTTCCTTAACTGCCTCGTGTAGCTGACATTTCCCAAGAACCTTTGACAATGAAGATAAAAATGATAATAAGTAATCAGAAAAAAGCTATGCTATTTATCAACTGATGCTAAAAATAGTGGCTAAGTACATTACCTCCCAAATTTCCTGGTCAGTATGCTGACATAGGGGATCTAAATTGAATCTCACTGTTCCATTGAAAAGAGTAGGATCCTGAGGTATGACCCCGAAACGGGACCTCAAATCATGAAGACCAATTTTACAAATGTCTAATCCATCAACCACAATCCTTCCACCTGCAGGCTCCACTAGTCTAAATAGTGCACTAATGAGTGTACTCTTTCCACTGGCAGTTCGTCCAACAATACCAACTTTATGACCTCCTTCAAATGTACAGCTGATCCCTCTCAGAACAAGACTGGAATCCTTCCTATATCTTATCTACTTTGAGGCATGCTCATTAGTATGTTTACATCCCAAAAGATTGAAAATTAGCGCAGATGATGAAGTTTACCTGCAAATCTTGAATTTCGACTTTACCCCTCGAAGGCCAATTGACTGGGGGACGGTTCTCTTTTAGAATTTCAGGAGCTTCACTTGGTATATGCACATACTGGTTAAGTCTTTCCACAGAAATGATATAGTTCAGCAAAGTGCACTGATATTGAATCGAAGAAACAAGGGTTATGTTTAGGGATAGACCATATGATAAAGCCATCCCAATAAATCCTGCAATAACATTGTAACAGGTATTAGGAAAAAACAGAAATGCACGCTTTTCTATCCAATTCCAACTTCCAAGCATATTATGAGTTGATTAACGTGCCAGAGCTGAAAGTCTCAGGAGGAAGTAAAACCATGCAAAGTGCTGAAGAAGCAAGAACAGTTGCACTAATAGTTTCCAGCCGTTGAATCAGCCACTCATTTGCTGCAAAATTGTGGAAGAAAGGACTGGCATTTATATCAATTAGTTCAAAAGTTTTCACAAAAAATCTCTCTTCCTCCTTGAATGCCCTTATAGTTACAGCTCCAGCAATGGATTCAGCAAGATGGTTGGCCACAAATGATTTGGTAGTTCCATTTATCCGCATCAACTCTTTGGCAGATGCCAAGTAGTATCTCTGTGGAAAAAATAAGGAATAGGAAAAATAATAATTCATGATTTATCAGTTCGTCAGATGGAAGTACAGAATCGAACTTCCTTATACCCCTAGTATCACTAGTACCTGTAAGAGAATGGTCACATAAACCATTGGGATGGAGACAAACAAAACTTGCCAAGTAATAACACCTAGTACTGTAAGATTAGAATAGAAGTTTGTTGTAGATGCAACAGCAAAAATCAAGTAGAATGGGACGTCAAGATCAACTATACTCAAATCTGATGAGACCTGCAATAATGGAATGGGAAAGTGAAAAGGTAGAAAAAATGGTTAGGAACATGAAAATACATAATGAGTATCATTTTTCTCTCAATAGTCACGTTTGAGGTAATTACCCTGCTCAGTATCCTTCCCAAAGGTGTGGAGTCATAAAATGACATAGGTGCACGGAAGACAGAATTTAGTAGCTGTGAGAACAAGGACTTTGAAGATTGCAAACCCAAAAGAACAATTGATAGAGATCTAGAGAGTAAAAACAGTGTGGATACAAATCCAATTAGCAAGTAAACTGAAATCAGTCTTAAAGTGCTAACTTCAGGATTTTCAATATTTGCAGCCATCCAGGAGTTCTGTAATATATGACCGGACACAAATGCAAGTTGCGAGAGAATAGCTATGGCAAAGAACAAGTATCCTTTATTTTGATTTAAATATTGAACATAAGGCTTAAATCCAGTGTCTCCAACTTCCCTCTCCTCTTGCTTGATCAACTGATCATCTCCTCCAGAGGTTTTCGGTTGTTTACCACTATCCTTATTTTGAATTTCTCTTGAACAAGTATCACTTCTTGGTGAATAAAAAGCGTCCGAAACCCTTTCTGAACCAGCAGTCTCTTTGTGTGCATTAACCAAGTCTTGAAATTCTTTGCTCGAGCCCAATAACTGATCATATGAAGCTGAGCGTAAAACTTCTCCATCTGACATTAACTGCAAATCAAAGTAGATATATATATGCAACGATTTCGTATGAACATATAAAAAGACTTGGTTTTCTATTGAATACAAACATGATCATTGCACACATAATTTCAAAAGATCAATTCGACCAGAGGAGACACACTAAAATAACATAGAGCCAAGAGAGGGGAAATGACAACAGTCAAATTGGAAAGAGAACTGCATGGAGAAAACTAACCAGAACCATATCGAATGCAGGAAGAAAATCAACTTGATGGGTCACAAGTAAGATAGTCTTCCCGGAAAGAGCTCCCATAATGTATTCCTGCATAGGATCAATTGAGCTTGCAAATGGAAAGAAACGACAAGAATCACATCACTAAAGAAATGCTCACGTTGAATAGGCTTGTCGAGGTATGGGCATCTACAGCACTAAAGGGATCATCCAAGAGATATATATCCGCATCATCATACAAAGCACGAGCAAGTTGAATTCTCTGCTTTTGTCCACCACTAAGATTGACTCCTCTTTCTCCTAGTTCCGTGAGATCACCATAAGGTAGTAACTCGAGATCTTTTAACAGTGAACACTTCTCCAAGGTTTGTTGGTATCTCTGGCTATCTAAAGGAGAACCAAACAAAATATTCTCTTGTATTGTCCCTGTCTGAATCCATGCTGATGGAGAGACATAGGCAGTTGTTCCATATACTTGAACCTGCAGATAACAGATAATACTAAGGATCAGTCATAGATACTGAATTTTTCTCAAACTTTGGTAAACCGATATTATCATTATGCTTGCAATGAAAACTTTAATCCTGCTTCTGATTGCCTAACCCACTAGGAAAGAAGGAACCAGCCATTACAACTTACTGTTCCTTGTATACTTGGAACCTCTCCCAGAATTGCTGAAAGAAGAGATGACTTTCCTGAGCCAACTTCCCCACATATAGCAACCTTCTCACCAGGTTTAACCTCCAAATTAATGTTTCTGAGTGTTGGTCGTGATGGACTCTCTTCCCATGAGAGATTAGCTGATTTGATGAGTACAGCATGATCTGTGCATCTGATGTGTTCCCGTCTCATTTCCAGCTCAGATGCCTCAAGGAACTTGACAATCCTCTCAAAGGAGACCTTTGCTTGAATTACCACACCAATAACGTCTGGAATTGTTCTAACAGGCTCCTGAACCAGGCGTAAAGTTGTTACAAAGGTAAAAACGTTGCTCGCGTTTAGTGGAATACCAAGGAAATAACAAGTCCCAAAAGTAGCAGCAGAAACCAAAACAGGAGATGACCAGAAAAGGAAGCTATTATATGATCTACGCAACTGAACAGCTGATAACCACTTTTCTTCTACTTGCCTCAAAATCTGGATAGCATTTTTGAAATGGGCTTCCCATGCATATAATCTTAGAACCTTCATACTAACAAGAGCCTCAGAAATAGCTTTTAGCCTATCATCTTGTGCAACCATTAACTTGGTCTGGAACTTATGCTGTAACTTTGCAAGGGGAGTATTGCACAGCACAGTGAGTATAATCACTACCAAGGATGCAATAGTTGCAACACCAACAGTGCGAAAGAGAATTATAAGTACGAGGCAGAGCTGGACAGTTGTTGTCCAGGTTTGATGCAGCCAAAAAGGAAACTCTCCAATACGATAAGCATCAACAGTAACATAATTCATAATCTCACCACTGGAATGCATCAGCTTGGCGGCATTAGATAATCTAATTTGCTTCCTATAAATAGCTGCTGTAAGCAAAGACCTCACTTTTAGACCAATTAGTCTGCACTTGAAATACAACTGTCTTTGTGCTAAGGACTCCAAGCTCTTTGAAGTGAAAAGCAGAATGGCCAAGAAAAGTCCCTCATTTCTGAAACTTGCATTTCCTTCAGCAACCTTAATAAAGGCATTAAGAAGCAAGGGACCTGCTGACACAGTGACTACTTTCAACAGTGCAAAGAATCCTGAAACAATAATCTCTTTCCGGTGGCATATGAAAATTGTCTTCAAAACTGATGGCTGGGAAGTGGGATCCACTTGTTTCTGTTTGTTCAATAGCTCCTCAAATATTAAGTAACACGATTCTGCACGATCTGCCTCACGCAATCTAGGTATGTCCTCATCCTCAAGAGTTTTCTTCTTCCCCTTCTTCATCAGCGGATTCAACCACCAAAATGACATTTTACTCAAGATTCCAGCCTTAGCAAATGGAGTGACAGAGCTAACAGAATTATTTTTACTGATTCCATTTAAGGGAGCATAAAGGTCATTTCCAATGACATCTTCCTGCTTTAGCTCTTTATAGGTGCATAACAACAATAAACATGCTCCTAAGGAAGACAAAATATCTAAAGCTATCTTCAATGATACCCTTTTGACAAGAACGGCAGCAAAAAGAGAGAAACCGCAAGAAACCCCAGCAAAGATAAAAGCAAGAATTGACAAAAGCCTCAGAGGGGTTTTTGAGAAATATTTTCCTCGAAGACTTGTGGTACAACTTACTACTAACCATGTTGTTCCATGAAACATGATTAATAACCACCAGTGTAGAGGTAATGAACTGTGGGTTTTCATCACCTTATCTTCTAAAATCCAAATGCCAAATGCCAAATATACCAATCCTAGGAAGCCATTAAAAATAGCAGAAATCAACTGCAAACGCGAAAACCTATGAAAGCGAGCAGGAATATTGGTAGCTCTTAAGGATGCCTTAGAAAACAGATTGACTAAGAAGATGAGCAAAAGTATAACATCAAAACAAATTATCAACACATGATTGATACAGGATGAAGGATCTGTCATTGACCCAAAATCAGTATGGCAAAGCTTTCCATTATCGTCCGAACAACCAGGTGCCCCACAAAATACAGTCCAGAGGTCCTTCATTTCCTTGTCCAATTTTTTCTCCCTGCAAATTTTACTTTCATTTGTATAGACTCAAGTGAAAAGGCAATTCACTCATGATGCCAAGTATGTCTACCAAGATCATATATACACTAATGAAGAGTCACTCTAGTATAACACAATAACCGGTAATGTATAAATAAAGATTACAGTAGTAATAACATTGTAGGAAGGAGAGAAGATATACTTCATGTAAATTGTAATGCATTTGAACTGGTAAAGGGGGTAAGGAGACAACTATCTCCCTAATTGAAAAATCATCCCTAAACAACTCCAAAATCAATTATTACAAGAAAGAATGTTGTGAACAGTAGTTAAGAGGATAAAAACTTAACATGTAAGGTATTTAATTTTTTGTCTATCTTTAATATGTGTGGATAAAGCTAATCACTGTGAAAGAGGACCACTCTACCTCCGGCTCTGGTACTATAAAGTTAAGGTAAGTATGAAAAGACAAGAAAAATTCCTGGGAGAGTTTAATGAGTTCAACAAGTTTAACTTCTGTACACTGACACATATTATTGTGTTGTCAAGTCAAATTAGAGATAATTGCCAGTAACTGATCCCTATAAGTGGAAATTAGTTACCTGAAAAATTGAATCCCCTTTTCACTTTTTTGTGTTTTTATTTTTTAATATAGTTTGACTCCCCTGGATGAAAATTGTGGTTCCTTCACTATGGGTATATATAGAATGATAGAAATTCAAACGGGAAGGTAGTTAAGAAAAAGTTTCTTTAATGAATTAAAGAGGATACCATGCAAGAACACAATTACAGAGTGACTAACCAGAAGAAGACAAAAACCAGCTGATGGAGTCTCCAAAATACTGTCAAACAAAAACAATCTATTTATCCGTCATTTTATTGTGTTTTGATGATTGACAAATTGATGTGCAAATAGTAGAATGACTGTTATAATTTGTTTGGGGGTATTGTGAAGGTGATATTTGGTTAATTAGAGGTTAGCAGAGAAGTAGCATTGCTAATGTTCCGGACGAATATTCTCTTTTCTGTTATTCGTCCGCTTTATGTTTTCCTATTCTCCCCATTCCATTTCATCATAACCATCAAATACGGATCTGGGATTTTCAGTTCAAGCGACACCTTTTTTCATAAAATTATAATATAAGCTAATTAGTACCCCTTAAGGATCCGACCCAATGCTATTTAATTTCCAACCGAAACAATGGATAATGAATCACCAAACTGAGAAAAAATACTCAAAAAAGAGCATACAATATACTACATATTAATCCTCCTTTCAATGAGTAAACAATCAACAATCAAATAAACGAATAGAGTAATTCTATTGAAAAGGGAATTTCATATCTTGTAGTACAACAAATCAAATTTGAAACGGGGAAAAGAGCATTGGCTATTCCGATTTTTGTTTTGAACCTTTCTGTCATGTACCAAACCCTCTAACTCTTTCTTTTTTGTTCTTCTTCTTGAATGCAGCAATCTACACAAAAACCCTCTTTCATGATCTGCATGATCCTCCCCTCTGTGTCTCATAATACAAGCGGCGAGGGATTTAAGACTCTTCAAAACAGAAGCCATTCTATGATGAATCCATATAGTAACAGTACTAGTATTACTTGTTGAAAGTTGAGAGAGTTTTTCTGTTAAGCAAACAGCGCAAACTCCTGAAGACTGTTGATGCTTGGGATGTTTCTTGCAGAAAATCATAGAGTAATGTGCCTTTGATTTGCCAATGTGTATCTGTTTTCTAGACATATTTTTGATTGATCTGTACTTCTCCATGTGTTTTTTCTGCTTCTCTTCTTTAATTTCTTGGAGAAGAAGACAGTATATAAAATACTAGTAGAAAGCCAATAAGACTTCTGTGAATATAAAGGGAAAAAAACTCGTGGGATTTGAAAAGTCCGTGTACAGCTGGAACCTATTATTGGCATTTGGGGTCGGTGACTCTATTTATCGGGTTGGTTCGGGTTTTTCAAATATCAAACCAAATCATCTGTGTCAAATTTTTAAATTTATAAACCAAACCAAACTAAAAAAACTTTTTTTTTTTTGGGATTTTCAATCTCAGATTTTTTCAGGTTGGTTCGAATTTTTCAAATACCAAACCAAACTATTTGTGTCTAATTTTTAAATTTTTAAATCAAACCAAACTAATAAACCTCGGATTTTTTGGTTTCTTTTGGATTTTTCCGGTTAAGTATTCATACAACATATAATTAGCTTATGCCCCAAATATTTCTTTAGTCCAATCAAAATACAACTATCTAAGGTGTTTCTTAATAAAATAATACAAAATATGATATGAGTGATGATACTAAAATATTCATTAAAAATAATAATGAAATCATATAAAATAAATATTACAAATTGATAAGTCATAATGAAAATTATCATAATTTAAAAGTACTAAATCATGTTAAAATAAGTCTAATAAGTATTAATTAAATGATTAAATATTAAAGAAAAAATAAAATTAAGTTATGTGTTTTAAATGTCTAAACCAATGTAAAACTAAAGAACAAATATTCAACATTATTGTCATTCTTAGTGTTGAATTAATTTATTTTCTTAACATTAGTATTGATTTGATTTTGAATTGAGCTTTATTAGAGCTACTAATATCTATGGATTATAACCTTTATTGGACTATTCAAAATTCTAAGTCTCAAAAAATTTTAAAAAATATGTTAAAAGATAAAAACTATGAAAACGTATAAGTAATATCGAGAAATTACATTAAAGTAAATACTTTTATGTATAAAATAAATTTTAAAAATTATATATATAATGTCGGATTGGTTTGGTCTCTGGTTGACTTTTTTTTAGTTAAAATCAAATCAACCCAAGTATAGTCGGGTTTTTTTCCAATACCAAACCAAGTCAAACCAAACCATTAGTCGGGTTTTTTTTCGATTTGACTCGAATTACGATTTAGTTCGATTTTCGGTTCGATTTTGTACGCCCCTAACTCTACCTATGAAAACAGTGTTGCCCAAAAATTTTGAGCTCCAAATATTTTTTTAAAAAAAAATAAGTACTAGTTTATGATATATTTATTTATTTATTTATAATGTATTTAAAGTGAAAGAATATTTTATTTTCAAGTGAAATTATGTTTAAATACAATTTCAACATTCAATTTTTTAAAATTTAACTAAATATTATCAAACGAGTCCTGTCAGATTGTCATATTTTTCAGTATCACTTATTAGTATTGGGAATCTAATCTTGGACAATTCTAATAAGGGAGGGGTATATTTTTACTATTTAGGTAGCGATAATAGTTTTACAAAGGATAAAATAAACCTTTTTCGCACAATAAATGAGCAAATTTAACTCATTTTCTTATATTCTTTATTATAAATTTTCTATTTATTTTTAATATAATTTCTTCGTCTTATATATAAAGGGTGACTTTGATTTTTTTGAAGTTCTGTTATTCATAAGATAAGATGTAACTGAAGCAGAAATGTACTTGAAATTTATGATAGTATTTTTGTTCTAGTTAAATAATAAACAAAAATAAAAAATATACGTATGTTATAAATATGCTTGATGTATATAGTTAATATCTATTTAGTTTTATTAGAGAAAATTTAAACTAATTACTTGGGATGACTTCCTCTCCATTAGAATATTCTTAAGTTTTTCATACGATAAAATGATGGACAATTGTCAAGTGTTCAGTTTATATTTTGAAGGTTTCAGATTAATTTAAACTATTTATAATTTCACCTATGGTTCAAAAACAAATATTCATACACATTTTACAATTTTTAGCCACAATCTTCTGTCTAATTTTTCATCCATTTGAGTGCAAAAGAAATTCGAACTCTCCAATTTTCTCTTTTTGTGCTCCTTTTTCCTTTTAATTTTCTTTTGTTTACTACCAAATATTTATTTGAAATGAATTTTGACATTAATTGATTCCTAATATTAAATTTGCATAAATTAAGAGTTGTAACAAACTTATTTATTTATTTTTCTTCCCTTAATTTGTCATTTTAATTTTTAAAATTTTGAGATAAGATGAACAACTCGTGTATGCTGGAAATATGTATATATAGCTAGGGTTGTTCATGGTTATGGTTAAAGAACCAAATCGAACCACAATCCGAACCAAACCAATATTTGGTTTGGTTTGGTTAGGTTTGATTTTAAATTTTGAAAACCGATACAATTTGGTTTGGTTTTGGTTTTACTAAAAAACAATAGTAAAAATAACCAAACCGAACCGAGAAATTAGATATATAAATTTTATAATTATTTATATATTTTTCATAAATAAAATATAAATATTTTGTTAAATTTTAATTAACTTTAGTTTTTAACTTTACCATTTTCTCATGCTTAAAACTTAAATTTTAGTATAACTTACATAAATCTCATAGTGTGAGACCTAAATTACATCATATCTCTACTCTTTTCTATTTTACAAAAATCCCTTAAAATGTAAGTCATCCGGATACATAAGTTTCATCCGGATACATTAATTGTGATACATTATAAAACTTGTTTGTTGCGCTTAATATGGAATATTAACATAAAATTGATTTTCTTTCCCACAAATCACGCAGATCTGATTGATATCAATCCATTTCAATCTGTAACAGCTTAATAAAATTTAAAATTATTCTCCCAGATCATCGAAGATCCTTTCAATTTTGATTCAAAATAATTCAAAATTCTTCTCCTAGTTCATCGAAGATCCTTTCAATTTTGATTCAAAATTGTTAAAAATTTTGAGATTCAAAATTCTTCTCCTAGTTCATTGAAGATCCTTTCAATTTTGATTCAAAATTATCAAAACTTTTGAGAAGATACATCATCAAAATTAGTGCATGATATATTACTATTTATGTATCTTATTAGTAAAAGATTACCATTGATATGTATAATATACCTATTGTTGAATCTGATACACAATTCTCCAGTTATAGAACATTATGATTTATGTATCACGATTGAAGATACATTATATAACTTGATACATTAGGTAGTGTTTATGAATCAAGTACATTTATATTGAACATGATAAACACTAATCGAAGATTCAACAACATTAGAGTTATGTATCAATACCTTAAATATGAACATGATACATTGCATAAAACAAAAGCTATCATTGCAGTGATGTATCAAATTAATAATAACACTAACAAAGACTAATTTAACAATCAAAATGAACGAGATACATTGAAAATCTGTATCTTTGGTAGTGATGATCGTGTAATGGCAAATCCAACTTTTTTCCTTCTTTCTTTGAGCGTTTTTTCAATAGTAGATTTACAACTCGAGTATGCATCCTTTTTTCGACTTCTCCGCTCTCAAATTCTTCATGATTAACGGATCGTTTTGTTGATTAGATCTATTTTTATGAAAGTTTACATCATTAGAATCAAATACACAAGGTATCATATCTCTAGTAGGTGAAACTAATTTGGGTAAACCCAATACTAAAAGAGGGAGCAGAATCCATATGTATCAGAAAATTGTAGATGAAAAGGCTAAATTTTTTTTAAAAAAAAAAACGACAATTGAACAAGACGACAATGGAGAAGACGACTGCACCTATTCAGTGGTTTGAACTTGATTCACTGGAGAGAGAATCCTTTTAAAAATCAAATTGAGATGAAATTGAAATTGATAATAATGTGGAGTGAAATTAGGGAGAGATTAAAGGAGTGAAAAGGGGAGTGGGTAAGAGTGGGTTTTGGTTGGGAATATTTATGTATCGGCAAGTTTTAAGAATTGGGGAGAAATAAGGGATTTATGTAATATTTTAAAAAGATAGGAATAATAGAAAATAAGGTAAGTAAATGTGTATATATAGGTAATTTTTCCTAAATTTTAGCCCAACTATTACAACCCTAAGTCCAAGTCCATCAAAATCCATTACTTTAGTCTTTACCTACCCTATCTCACATAAGATAGTCACATTTTCTCTTAATTGAATCACTTTGTTCGTGTAATAATAAGGACAAACTACATAAATCCCACTAGTTTAGGTCCTAATTACTAAGATTCTTGATAGTTTTAAATATTACCTCCTCTTGTGCTTAGGATACATGAGTCTGAATCCGCGAGATGCATGTATCTGTTGAATTTTAAAATCGAGATACATATTTTATTTATTTCAATTAATTAGTTGTAACTAATTTCCTTAATTAGAGGAGTAGTTGATGATTTTCAAAATACATGGATGATTAATTCTAGAAATTTAATGTATCTTAATTTGATGTATCTATTATCAATATATATGAGTATCATACAAGTACATTCATATGTATCATAGAAGTATCTAGTATTAATTTCATGTATCTATTTATATGATCTAATATTAATTTCATATATCTATTTATATGAGCTAATATTATTTCATGTATCTTTTATATGTATAATTTGATATATCAAATATCAAATTCATACGCTAGATCCAAAAGCATGTATCTCAGATAAATACGAAAATAGTTAGATATATTGTAATAACATAACAAATATATATGATAATATTAAGATACATGATAGAAGAACATATACATATGACAACATACATGACAAAACAAATTGTGTCAAATACATGCGTAAATTCTCAATAATACATAAATCCCCAATATATTCATTAGATACATACACTCTTAATAAGATACAGTGATAAAAACTAGATACATATAATCGTATCTCAATAATGTATCAAATACATCAATAGTGTGTCAAATACATGCGTGAAACTCCGCTTATTGAAACTTTTCGATTACGTTCATGGCTGGTCAGAGCATCTCATCGCAGAAGTATTTGCTTCATCTTTTGATTCATCGGTGTTGCTCACTGTACCTAGATCTGACGAAAAAAGTGACATGAAGCTTCTTGGTTGATCCATAGTATACAAGGTATGCAACCGGTACCATCGTCAATGTTGAATTGATAAATCTATTGGGCTTGAAATCTCAACTTACAACGATACCCATTCTCTCTGTGCGCGAGAGCTGTCTCTCCTTGCGATAAAAAATAGTAAATTCGTGCGAGATTGGTTTGAGAATGAGAAAATCAAAGGCTAAGAAATTAATGTGTGTGTTGATAAACTGTTGAACATCCATTTTAATGGAGTGTTTCTTCTCAGTAAATTTCGACTGATCAAGGGAAGAGAAAGAGTTAGAGTTTGAGTTTTACCCTAACTCATACTCTCTGAGAGAAAGATATTTGTTTTTAATTATAACACTAATTTTGGAGTTTAAATGTAAAGATAATTAATCAATCCTAATTTTAAAGGATATGGATATTGATTGTATCTTCAATAATATATGGTATAAAGTATTAAAAGTGGTAATATATGTAATTGTTTAAAAGTAGAGGTAAAATTAGTATATATTGTAGTGATATATATCTAATAAAGTAGTTTATCCTAATAGTAACTCTAGTATTGATAAACTGCTTAATTGAACCCATAGTAGCTTTCCTGTGGATTGTTCATGTACTAGGTATCTGTGTCTATCGAGATACGTATCATGTATGTCCTCAAGATATTTATTACTTTCAAACCGAAAAACTAGAAAAATCGAACCAAACCGACAATAACCAAACCGGCGGTTTTTTTTATAGTTTGGTTTGGTTTGGTTTTAGAAATTTAAAAACCGACTAGATTGATTTAGTTTTGATTTTAACCAATAACCGATCGAAATCGAACCACGAACACCCCTATATATAGCGTGAAAAAGGATGAATAACAGAAAGAGTCATGAGTGAGGATTGAGATGATATGTATGTATGTGTGTATATACACAGAATCACTTTTTAAATTTTATTTTTAAATGTTGTAAATCCCTTTCTTATAATATAATCAATCTTATGTAGATTAATTAAAATTATTTAAAATAGCTAATCCATTGAATGGTCAAAAACAGTAGCGGAGTTATGATTTTTATTAAGGAGTGTCAATTGTAATAAAAATAATAATTATGAGGCAAGTAATACCAGAACACACAACCTCAAGGAATTTTCGCAACACTTTAACCACTAGACTAAACTTTCAACTTGGGTCAAAAAGTGTCAATACTTATTAAATCAAAATTTGACCTCTATATACAATGTAATTTTTCGGCGAAGGGGTATCGTTTGACACCCATTCGGTGAAGGGTGGTGTGTGTATATATATATATAACAACTCTATTAGTTAACACATTTATTTTTAAATATATTTTAATTGATTTTTTAAAAAAGAAGATATCGATGCCACTTTAGAGACGAGACCAATATGGCTAAGAAGGCGGAAAAGAAGATGGTGGATGTCATAGTTGGAATAAATTGATTTATACGGTGATAATTTTAACCTGTAACCTTAACTTTTAATCTATATTAATTAATTTAAATTTTTCACGATAAAATTATTTTTTAACGAAGTGCCACGTGATAGAATTTTTAAACAAAAAAGTGTGTAGTATACACATCATCAGAAATTAGTCGATGTGTGTTTCACTAACTATAAGGTGATAGTTGAGGTAGGAAACTTACACTGTCAATAGTTCAGGTGTGAAACTCAAAAAATTGTGATAGATGGAACGACCCTCAAGGTGATCACATGGGTATTGAATGAGTTTTTCAATTTCGAAAAGTTTGAATAAAGTCAACAGTTCAAGTAAACGAGCTCAAATGAAATTCTGACAGCTTTGCTAGATCTGAAAAGTATTTTTTTGAATTAATTGGATAATTGATTTGGATCTCGAGACATTCAAGATTATTCAATCGTTGGTTAAATTTTGAAGTTTAAGAAATTTGGAGTTGATTTCGATCAAAATGATCGTAGATCGATATTTTAATGATTATAACAGGTTTGAAATATATTTTTTTAGTTCAGTTGCTTATTGAGGTTGTCTTCATGTGATTTCAAAATGATTTTCAAGGGTGGATTCTATAGTAGGTTTGTTTTGAAATTTTTGATTGGTGTACCAGTTTCGAATTCACACCATGGATATTGTTTCACATCGATGAAAGTGTCACGATGATGTAATTTTTTCTTCATGGCTAAAACACAAATACATATTATATAATTATACATCGATATCAATGTTATTACTATTTTATTTAGTATTTGAGATTGAGTATTGCTTAGACACTTAAATAGAAACATGGTCAATTGAGGTTATTGAAAGCAACAAGTAACAAATTAAATCTTGGTTGCTATCGTGAACAAAGTTCAATTTGAACTTTCAATTCCTTAGCAACGTTGTAATTATTTTTGAGAACACAATTAACTAATTAAATTGTGCATTTTCTAACAACTTAAGCTTTTAAATGAGATGGTCGCACATTTCAACATGGTATCAGAGCAGACAGAGGTCCTAAGATTGAATTTCACTACCACACATCTCAAAAAGAATTTTTACCCGCTTGACCCATGAAAAAAATTAGGTCTGCATGTAAAAGAGCATGTTGAGAATATAATTAACGAATAAAAATGTGTTTTATCTAACAGTTTAATCTTTTAGATGAGATGGTCGCACGCCTTAACAATAATTAATTAGAATTTCCCTCTAAAATATTACTGTAGAAGTTGAAAGTTGAAACAATATAATATAATAAAATGTTATCCACTAATAAACCTTTTCTTTAGATCTCATTTATGAGAAACTAAGTCAAAAACTTGTTAATATAATATACTAATAAAAACTGAGATTCAAGAGAGAAATATTGTTTTTTTGTTTTTTTTTTGTTTTTCAATATATTTATTTTTACTTTAATAAATTAAGTTAATACTCGTCTGTTCTTCTTGAACTAAATGTTGTTGATAAAATATCTTTGTTATCTTAAAAGTATAAAAATCATATTTGAAATTCTTTATATCTATTATTAAAGATGGTTAAAAGAATTTCATTGCATATTTTTACCTTATACTATTTTAGCCTTATTAATATTATATTAAGTACTTTTTAATAGTGCGGCCGGTAAGCATAAAGATTTTATTGGATTTAAATCCATAAATTAATTTGGACTATATTAAATTCAAGAAAATAGTTCAAGTTATGTGGCAATCCAAGTCAAATTAAAAGAGCCACTAGAAACATGACACGTGTCAAAATTATGTGGCAATCCAAGTCAAAGTAAATGAGCCACTAGGATCATGCCATGTGTCAAAGTTATGTGGCGATTCAAGTCAAATTAAATGAGCCACTAGGATCATGCCATGTGTCAAAATTATGTGGCGATTCAAGTCAAAGTAAATGAGCCACTAGGATCATGCCACATGTCAAAGTTATGTGGCGATCCAAGTCAAATTAAATAAGCTACTAGAATAATGCCATATGTATATGTGACATGTTCCGACCAATCAAATCAAAGCTTTTCACAGAGAAATGTGATTGGTCAGTTCAAACCGACCAATCAAATCTCATAGGTACACCACACCCTACAACTATAAATAGGGGTCCTCATTATTCATAGAGGGGGAGGTTTTTCAAGAACAAGAAGCAAGAAAAGAGTTCGTGGATCAAAAGGTGCAAATTCTCAACAAGCTACAAGTTCAAGCAATCAAGTTCAAAGTTCAAAGTTCAAGATCAAGAACAAAGGCAAATATCAAGAAGTTCAAGATTAAGTTACTTGTTCATATTCATTATTCGTCATAACCATATGTCACGACCCAAGCCTAGGGCCTAGATGTGACCGGCGAATGGGGAACCCGAAGGAACCCCAAACAAGCCTCATAGCATATCATTACACATCCTTGGTAGCGGAAGCAATTAAATGACCATAAGCGATAAGCATAATCAAGGGGGAAATCGGGACTAAGGGAGCAAGAAAAAAAAAGAAATGATACATAAATACCGTAGATGAGTCAAGCTCAAGCATAATACACAACTTGTCCAACACCACCTCTAAACATGAGTACTTAGCGGGGGCCAAGACAAACTACCGGGCTCACTCTCATAGTCAAAACATAACTAGAAAGGAAAAGTTTTATACATAGCAAAAGATCATGAGCAACGTCCCCGAAATGGAGGACTCACCAATAACCACTATAGAAAATCGTACTAGCCACGCGGAGGAGGATGGTCAAGCGGTGCTCCGGTCCCTACATGGTGACATCATGTAGGCATAGAGTATGCGTTAGTACATTTGAATGTACTAAGTATATGGGATGCAATGCAATGCTACATTAGATGGACATCATAGGAAAAATGCGTAATCATACCCAATAGATAGCATATTAATGAAATGATATGTATAATGATGCTTACATAAAAATCATATTTAGTGGGACGTAGTACATGTGTGGCGAGTGGCCATCAATACAGTATTTCCAAGGCCTACCACCCCCTTGGAGAGGCGAAAGAGGTACAAACCCCTCAATATGGTTACACGGGCCTACCACCCCCCGAGCTAGGGACCAAGGTACAAACCCCTCGATATAGTTATATGGGCCTACTACCCCCCGTACTAGGCAACCAAGGTACCAACCCCTCGATACGGTTTATACGGGCCTACTACCCCCCGTACTAGGCTTGGTCGACTCACAACACTTATATAGAGAAAATCATATACATGTGTCCATTTCATCATCATTTCAGTAATTACATAACCATCCGACTCATAGGATGTACCTTGGACCTTCCTTTCTTAAGAATTCTATAAATGGGCATTTTATCAAACACAAGGTGGGCAATTGTTCATGTAAATGAAATCATGTATTTCAAGAATACTAAGTCCAACCAATTCCAAAATCCATATAAATCAGCCCACCAACAACATACATATATATATCAACCTTCATAATTTGATCATGGAAGCATGTAAACCATAAACATCACATAATAATTCCATTTCATGATAATATGCAAAATGGACCATAATAGGGTGTGTAGTAGTAATTCCATAATTCAAGAGTTCATAATAATCATAAGGACCCATAAACTTGAAGTAGAAATAGAGGATAAATGGTTGGACTTGTGGAAAGGAAGGTTTCCACAATCAAACCCACATACCTCAACTTTGGAGAATCCTTGATGAAGATTGGAATGGAGAATCGAAGCTTGAGATTGAGTCTTGAATCCGGAATTAGAGCTTGAGATGTTTGAATTTGGTTGAAGATCTTGGTGGAATTTTTGGAGAGGGCTTAGAGAGTGTTTTTGGAGTTAAGAAAAATGACTAAGTATGGGACATATCCCCTTTTTATAAAAAAAAAACGTCTCCAACCCGCCTAAAAAAATGGCTCACTGGAAATTGCAAATCTGCACAGACAGTTTTTACGAAAATGGTCATAACTCCCTCATCCTAACTCGGAATGAGGTGAAACCAAGTGCGTTGGAAAGCTAACTCAAAGAGCTTTAATTTGATAGGTTGCAGCCCTTCCAGTTCCTTGTGTGCTAAGAGATATGCCCCTTTAAAGTTGACCCTCCAAATCGCAATTTTTGCGATTTTCGAATTTTGATACGGTTGCTCTAAAATTCGGGTTAGACCCATTTCCCACTCAATTTGACCCCACAAGTAAGAATATGAAGTCGAATTTCCGAAATCATGCACGGATTTTGAGATATATGGAAATTACAATTATAGGTGTTTCCGAAGCACATTCTCGGGCATTTTTGGGGTCGTTTCACCATACAAGTGTTCGTAACGAATAATTCAAATCCAAGTTCGACGACGAAGATTCAAGATCAAGCTATTCAAGCCCTTGACTCTAAATCAAATTCAAGTCCGACATATTTCATATTATTTTAAAGAATCAGAGGATTATAATAGAGATTGTAACACACATTACATTTTGAAATCAAATACTATACTTTGTTACTCTGATTTTCCTGTCTTGATTATTTATTTTTCTCGGCTTGAAAATTTATTGTTTACAAATTTTGACACGCCCAGTGGGACCATCTCTGCCTCTCATCTCTTTACATTGATCATCAAGTTTCAAGAACACAAAAATGGCATCTAAGAAGTTCGACTCTAAGTCTATTGTTGCTAAGACTGCCGATTCCAAGTTTTCTTCTGCGGTGGAGAACATACTGGATGCTATTATGGAAAGTTTGGGACCCATCACTAGGAACAAAGTAAACTTGCTAGGACAACAAGCACTTCAAGTGCCGTCCACATCAGTTCCTATTTTGGATCTTCCATCTCCGAAGGGGGCAGGATTCTTTCCGAATGAATTAGAAGAAGGAGAGAATATAGCTGAGATTGTCAAAAAGACATTGGCCTAACTCAGTCCATTTAGTGCCAATGATCACACTATTCAAGATGAAGATGACGTCTTAATCACTAGATCTGCCCCGGTCACTCCACGTAACTTATTCCAATCAAACTTCATTTTGAGGGAAAATTCGTGCTTTATTCCATCATCCATAATGGTCATCCAAGCAATGGTGACTAACGCTTCAACTGTTGAAGAACAATTAGCAAGTTCAAATGCAATTGAAGGTCTAATGAAGTATGTGCAAGATCAAGACAATCAAATTGTCAAGTTGACAGACAGAGTTGAAAATGTTACGGAGGGGGGCTCAAGTCATGCACCTGGTAAACAGCCCATGGTACAAGAAAAAGGAGATTTGTTTACGAAGCAAATACATGTTGATGATGAACTCCAAGTATCCGCCGAATGGGCAATCCCCATTCATCAACTAAAGGACTTCATAATGGAAACTATCAAAGATAAATAGGATGCCTCTTCAAAGTCGGCATTTACATATGCCAAGCCATACACTTCAAGAATTGATGTTTTGAAGATGCCTGCAGGTTATAAACCTCCAAAATTTCAACAATTTGATGGAAAGGGAAATCCAAAGCAACACATTGCACATTTTGTTGAAACATGCAATAATGTTGGAACATATGGAGATTATCTGGTTAAAATAGTTTGTGCGCTCCTTTCAAGGAAATGTCTTTGATTGGTATATGGATCTTGAGGCTGGTACCATTGATAGTTGGGAGTAATTTGAACATGAATTTCTCAATCGTTTCTGTAGCACGAGGCACACTGTGAGCATGATTGAACTCACGAATACACGTCAATGGAAGGATGAACATGTCATTGAGTTCATCAATCGATGGAGGATTGCTAGCCTCAATGGTAAGAATAGACTTAGTGAGACCTCTAGAATAGAAATGTGTATTCAAGGAATGCATTGGGAACTTTGTTACATCTTACAAGGTATCAAGCCCAAGTCATTTGAGGAACTAGTCACACATTCTCATGATATGGATTTAAGCATGTTCTCAAGCGGAAATGAAGGACCACCTATTTATGAACCTCGCCGGGGAAAAGATAAAATGGAGGTGAAGAAAGGGGGAAAGTTTGCACCTAATTCTGAAAACAAAGAATCAATGAATGTTAAGGCTGGACCTTTGAAAGTTGCTACAAAGCTAAACAACAATCAAATTGTGATGGGCACGACTTTTCAGAATAACACTGGTAAAAGGTTAACCTTGAAGGAAATGCAAGCAAAAGAGTATCTTGGACTCAGATGTTCCAGTAATTTTTGAAGAGCTCCTTGTGTTGAAACTCTTTGAGTTACCTAAAATGAAGCGTCCAGATGAAGCTGAAAGGACTAATGATCCAAATTATTGCAAATATCATCGCTTGATGGGTCATCCTATTGAAAGGTGTTTCATTTTCAAGGAAAAGATCATGGATTTAGCCCTTGAAGGAAAGATATTGGTTGAAGACGAGAAGGAAAGTTCAAATCAAGCCTCTATCACTTTTGGCTCACATGATCCCACAGTTCTTTGCAACTTTGTCGAAGTACATAACTGTGATGATGGACTAGACACATCACCAACAAGGGTGATTATATTCGGTGATTTTGAATCGATCGATAGCATATTATTGTTTCTTCCTTTGATAAATGAAGCAATAGTGGAAGAAAACTCTCAAACGGAAAATCAATCTTGTGCTGATCATACTGATGATGAAGGATGGATTTTGGTGACACGACGAAGACGCTGCAAAACGAGTTCTTGAAGAGAGCCAAGTAAGCAAGTGACAAGAGGAAAGATGAATAAGCTACACAAAACTCAAAGAGTAAAGAAAAATGTGAAGAAATTATGAGTCATGTAGAATCATTATTAAAAGCCACGTTCTCCGGTAACATTGGAGGAATTCTTGTCAAGCTGGTTCCACATGAAGATTTCTCACTGTGACACTAATGCCTCATGTTGTAATATTGACAAAGAAGAGACAATGGGGGAAGAATTATCACCAGCCTTACTCATATCGCATGAAGAGCCCATCAAGCCTCTCTCTGAAGAAGTGAACACTTGTAATGTAAAATTCACATTCACTAATGATGATCTTTTGCTAGGTGAAACATCACATAATCGTCCTTTATATATGGTGGGTTTTGTGCGTGGGCATAAAGTAAATAGAATTATGGTGGATGATGGGTCTGGGGTCAATATTCTTCCTATTCAAACTTTGAAAGAACTTGGAATCCCGATGAATGAACTATCTGAAAGTAGCTTGATGATTCAAGGGTTTAACCAAGGGGCAAAGAGCTATTAGTGCTGTCAAACTAGATATAATAATGGAAGATATGCATTCAAGTGCATGGATGCATGTTATTGACTCAAAGACCTCGTATAATATCTTGTTAGGAAGGCCATGGATCCATGCGAATAAAGTGGTACCGTCTACATACCATCAATGCTTTAAATACTTTGAAAATGGGGTCAAAAAAAGGTAGTCGCTGATGACGAACTTTTTACCGAGACTGAAGCACACTTTACAGATGCGAAGTTCTACTTAAAAAATCATGCCTCAAAGGAAGTCAAAGTTGATAACGCGATACCAATCAGAAATGATGATATCGCAAAGGAGGATGATGTAGCAACTGGAAAAGTAGGAATTGTTATGGAAAGAGATCAAGCGCTTTCAGATATAGGCAAAGTACCCAAGACAAGTGAGACATCTTTAAGTAAGAGAATGTCTCATATTCTTCACTATGTCCCAAAGGCCAATAAAGAAGTCAAAATCCAACCTGCTGAATTGCAGAGTAGAGGATTGACATTTTCTATCAAACAAATTGATGTAATCAAATCACCTCCAAAAGTGATAAGAGGATTTGTCAAACCATCAAGCCATGATTCATATGAATCACTTCCTAAGAAGCGTACAAATGAAGGTTTTGACCCGAATGCTTATAAATTATTGGTGAAAGCAGGATACAATCCTGATGAAACATTTAAATTAGGAAAGTTCCCGCATGAAGTTGTTGAAAAGACAAACCATCGCCTAAATCCTACTCAAAGGATGATGATAGAGAGAGGGTACATTTTCAAGCAATCACATGAAGGCTTGGGTTACAAACAACCCTCACCAGTCCAAATCTCTATTAGAAGGATGAGCATCAACTATATTACCACGATAAAAGAAACAATGATGTTGGACAAAAGGCCTTCTGTGTTTGATCGACTTACTATCCCAACTTCTAATATTTCTGCATTTGATCGGCTTGTCGAATCAACTTCAGAAACTTCAGTGTCTGATCGTTTGGGGCCAATAAAGAAGAAATACAAGCGCATAGGAAATTATAGAAGGATGGGAGAATGTGTTCATTCTCTAGAGCACAGTTCACCCAAGAACTATCACAGTTTGATTCCTTCTAGAATGAGGCAAGAAGCAAAACTTGTAATTTCATGTAGAGAGGTCCTAAGAGCAAAAATGCATACTATAGTTCACACTAAGGAGTGGTACGAAGATGCAGAAAGTGTAAGATCATCATATCACATCACAATTTGTGACAAGGAAAGTGTTTCACCATATGTAGAGATTGAGGACGGATTTGTTAATATTCATACATGTCATCACATATCCTTCAATGATGGTGATCCACAAAAAGACAGGACGCTAAAGATGTACCTCCTGAACTCGAGGAAGGGATAAAAAATACTGTTGATATGTTAAAGGAAGTGAACCTTGGGGTTGAGAATGATATAAGGCCTACATATGTATGTGCCTCATTGAATGACGATGAAGAAAGGAAACACATTGAGTTGCTTATGGAGTTTAGAGATGTATTTGCTTGGAGTTACCAAGAGATGCAGGATTAGATCCTAGAGTTGCAGTTCATCGTCTTGCTGTGAAACGAGGTGTTAGTCCTGTTAAGCAAGCTCAACGTCGATTTAGACCTGAACTAGTTCCTTTGATCGAAACTGAAGTCAACAAGCTCATTGAAGCAGGTTTCATTCGTGAAGTCAAATATCCTACATGAATTTCAAGCATTGTGCCTGTAAGAAAAAAGAATGGCCAAATCCGAGTTTGTGTAGACTTTAGGGATCTTAACAATGCATGCCCTAAGGATGAATTTCCTCTTCCAATCCCCGAGCTTATGATTGATGCCATGACGGGATATGAGACAATGTCTTTTATGGATGGTTCATCCGGATACAATCAAATTCTCATGGCACCAAGAGATGAAGAACTTACTGCATTTCGCACTCCTAAAAGCATATATTGCTACGAAGTAATGCCCTTCGGTTTAAAAAATGCTGGAGCTACTTATCAACAAGCCATGTAGAATATTTTTTGATGACATGCTTCATAAAAATGTTGAGTGTTATGTCAATGACTTAGTAGTGAAATCAAGAAAAAAAGATGACCACTTGCAAGATTAGAGAATGGTGTTCGAACGACTTCGAAGATACTAACTCAATGATCGGGAGTTATCTGATGAATTACCTGATGAAGACGCAATATTAGTGGAAATCCAACCAACTTGGAAGATGTATTTTGATGGAGCTATGCATCGTGAGGAGCCGGTACTGGAGTAGTGTTTGTCACTTCCTATGGGGAAGTCCTGCCATATTCCTTCACTCTAACACAACACTGTTCCAATAATGTCGCTAAATATCAAGCACTCTTATTTGGGCTGAAAATGGTTGTTGATATGAAACAATTACAACTCCAAAAATTTTGGAGATTCCAAGTTGGTGACAATCAAGTCTTGGGTGATTATGAGGTAAAGAAGCCTGAGTTACTCCCATATCGCAATTATGCTCAAAAGATGATGGATTGGCTTGGAGAGGTGACTACTCAACATATCCTTAGAAAGGAAAATAAGAAGGCTGGTGCATTGGCAGCTTTAGCTTTAGCTTTAGTATCACCCGATCAAATGCAAGTTGTTGTTTGCCAGGGATGGATAGCTCCACCACCAGATGAACATGAAGAAGAATTCGGACATGCCATTGATGTTTCTAAGGTTGAAACTGAAGACTGGCGATAACCAATGATTGATTACTTGTGTTACGAAATATTGCCAGAAAATTTTCTAAGGAGGACATAAATCCGACGATGAGCCCCTCGTTTTCTTTATTATAAAGATACACTCTACAAGCGATCATTTGATGGGGTACTCTTACATCGTTTGGGGGCAGATGAATCGATTCAAGCCATGTAAGAAGCACATTCTAGAGTATGCGGAGCGCATCAATTTGGGCCAAAACTTTGTTTTCATATTAAAAGGATGGGATATTATTGGCAAACTATGGTGAAAGATTGTTTGGATTACGCCCGAAGGTATCAAGCTTGCCAATTACATGCCAATTTTATACATCAACCCCCAGAAGTACCGCAACTAACTATTGCTTCCTGGCCATTCGATGCTTGGGGTTTTGATGTTGTGGACTATTGCCTAATTCCTTTGGTGGCCATTTGTACATTCTGGCCGCAACCGATTATTTTTCAAAATGGGCAGAGGCTGTTTCTCTTAAAGAAGTGAAAAAAGAGAATGTCTCAAACTTCATCCGAGTCAATATTATCTATTGTTATGGCATTCCTCGATATATACTGACAGACAATGGCAAGCCATTCGATAACAAGTTGATGACAAAGATATGTGATCTTTTTGGCTTCAAGCAACACAATTTCTCTATGTATTATGTTGTTGCTAATGGTCTTGCTGAAGCATTTAACAAGACACTCTGCAACTTGTTGAAGAAAGTTTTCTCCAAGTCTAAGAGAGATTGACATGAAAGAATGGAAGAAGCTCTTTGGACATATAGGACCACTATCACTCACCGACACAGACGACTCCTTATTCTCTTGTTTATGGAGTTGAAGCAGTCCTTCCACTTGAGTAAAATCCCATCATTGCGGCTTGCCATTCAAGAAGGACTCATTGATGAAGAAAATGCTCGATTACTTCTTAAAGAATTGGAGCTCTTAATGAAAAGAGACTAGAGGTTCAACAAAGTCTAGAATGCTATCAAGCTCGTCTAGCTCGATCCTTTAATAAAAAGGTTCGTCTTAGATGCTTTCAAGTTGGTGATCAAGTTCTTGTGGTAAGAAGGCCCATTATTACCTCTCACCGATCTAGAAGCAAGTTCTCCGCTAAATGGGATGGACCATACGTAGTACTAGATGAATACTCAAGTGGCGCCTACAAGTTGGTTGACTCAGAAGGATTGCGCACTGGCCCTATTAATGGGAAGTTTATGAAGAGATACTATCCTTGAGGGAAAGAAGCACGCTCCTTAAGGTACGAGCATAAACTGCACGATACTTCTGGCCCGCAAGAGTATAAACTGTGCACAACATCCAAAATAAATAAATTACTCTTTCAGAACTACGTTATGATTTGATCCTCTTCACTGAGGTACGTAGGTACTTAGATTTACATTCTAAGTCCAGTCGCATGAGTGTCAAAAATACATGTTTCCACTTGATCCCCTTCATCGAGATACATATGCGCTTATAGTTACATCCTAATCTCAATCTCATATGTCCGAAAAAAATAAGGAGCAAGCCATTATTTGGACATCACAATATTTCTTTTAAATGTCATGGGTTGCCATTGGAGTCTATTTAAAAGAAGTTTTGTACGAATTCGTAAAGCTTTTAGCC
This sequence comes from Solanum appendiculatum, assembly GCA_018342035.1. NCBI lineage: Eukaryota > Viridiplantae > Streptophyta > Magnoliopsida > Solanales > Solanaceae > Solanum > Solanum appendiculatum. The sequence continues at coordinate 1,143,132 of JAGDQO010000378.1, read as the reverse complement.
ATGATTTTTGTGCATGTTATAGTTCTAAGGGGTCGTTTGGTTTGGATACAAGTTATGCTGGGATAAGTTATGTTGAGATTAGATATCCTGGCATTATTTTTTACTGATTGTTTGGTTTGTTGTACTAAAAATAATAACCATTGCATACTTCCTAAAAATAAGTGGTATGATTACAAAAATACCCTCTTATTTAGCTTTTTGTATATATTTTTTTGGGTAGAGTTTTAGTTTATTCATTCGTAAAAATAAAACTCCACCTTATTTAGCTTAATTATTTTTATGTATGAATTCCCATGAATTTTCTTTATGTTAAATTATGTGCCAATTTTAGAGGTGTCAATACTCCACGCTAAAGAAAACATATGGTGTAATTAGAAAACTCTTTTACATATCACATTTACTATAAATTGTGTATAAAAAATGAAATAACTGTGTTAAAACTCATTCCAAATACTAGCAGGAAGCATTGGAAGAAAGCAAACAGTAGAACTACATCTAAGACGCGGACGACTCTAGACATATCTAATAAAAATAATTGAAACCAAAGAGTACAAAATCAATGAAGCAAATGATAAGGAAGTGTGAGTTTTTTTTTCAAACAAAGCAAGAATTTCAAAAGATTAAGTTATTTGCATGAGGAATGTACTTGGTGAAAAGTGATAATTAAAGGGATTGAAGGATAGTTTTATCATTTAATAAGTTTATCCCATAACAAATTATGATGGGATTATTATACCACCCCTTGGGAGGGATAACTTATCCCGGTATTATTTATTAATCTCGGGATAAGTTATCCCAAACTTTCCAACCAAACACTAAATTAAGTGCCACTAAATATTTATCCCAGGACTATTTATGCTTATCCTTCACACCAAACGACCCCTAAGAGTCTTCTTTCCAACAGAATAAAAAATCAGATCATTTCGGCCTTTCTTTGCTGAGATATGATTATTTTTTAAATAGAAGTTATGTGAATCTGAAACTGTCAGCATTTCAGCATGTCGAGTTTACTTCTAAGATTTATCTAAAACGATTTTGGGGGATTTGACCTATGAAATTTGAATAAATTTTAGATTATGAAGTGTAGTTTTTGATGAATCAAGTCTCTTATGAATCTGATGTTCTCACATCACAATATTTCTTTTGTACCATTAAAACACAAAGCTGATAAACAAAAAATTTTGAAGCTGAAACACAAAAGAAATACTGAAAAGAATGTGCAATATTAAAGCAATCAAAAAGATTATTTGCTATTGATATTAAGAACGTCAACTAATCAATCAAAACGCTAAAAAAATAGAAGGTTCAAAAAATAAAATAAAATAAGATAATCTAGACATTACTTATAATTTGCGAAATCTTGAAGAGTGTAAGAGTGACCTCTAAGACCCTCTTCTTCTCTTCTACGTTATCTGAGGCCTTTGTAGTCACTAAGGAAACATCAGTGCATTTGTTGAACTCATGTTCAGCTATCAAGACCTTAGATTCGACATCTTCAACTTCTTTCTTGGCGGCATCTCGGAGAGCTTTTAACTCCTTCACCTTTTTCCTCGCTTCTTTAAGGGATTGACAGACAACTGATAATTCTTCAGATTTCTCATTCTTTTCATTCAAGACAAGATCAAAGTGTTCCTTAGCTTTCAAATATGACTCAGATTTTTCATGTTCGGCGACCTTATCAGCAAGGGATGATCGCGCTTGGTCATAGGAGAAAGCAAGTTTAAAGAAAGAGTCCAATAAAGTCTTCAAAAAGGAAATATCTACACCCATGAAATCTACATCTTCAAGAATTAGTTAAACCTTATCCTTAAGAGAAAAAGCACGGTCTGCATCAAGGTCAACAAGTTTAGAAAGGATCTTAGTCCAAGCTCCTTTGACAAAATCCTTTCGAAGCTCCGAGACAACCTTCCTTCCATAAAAAACGAACATAGATGTTGCCGGTTGCTTGCGAAAATTCAAATTCTGCATTTGCTATGGTTCTTTCATGAGAAATAGAAGTAACATCTTGTTCTGTTGGAAGCGTCGAAAAAGATTCCCTTAAATTCGGCCTCTTTATAGACTCAGTACTATCTTGTGGCTTATTTTCGAACATGTTGACATTGTTTGGCTAAAAAAAGGATAATAATTAGTGAAGTCATTTGGTACCATGGGACAACAGAAAAGTTTAAATTATTACCTCTTCAATAGCTGTCAAAGTCCTTGAAGAACTAACATTGTTATCACGAATCTCCACCATATGCAAACTAGTATCTTTTGGCGTGCCCGAAGGTGGTCTCACTCTCTTCTAACAACGATCACCACGACTGCTACCACTCTCATCTTGAGATGGTTTCTTCTGAGAAATCTGATGAGTTTGAGTTGAACACTTTCCCTTTTGGGCTTTTTCATAGGGAGGTCCCTTGATCTTGTCTGGAACACTAACTCTAGACTTTAAAACATGAGATTGGTTCACAATTAAGACCTCTTCATCCTGCTTTTGAAGGGCATCAGTGGTCGAACCAATAGTATTCACCAAGAATTGCATATGATTTTCAAGAAGGGTCCCATGTAGCTTTTCCCACCAGGACTTATAATTGGAGGAAAAAAATTTCTTCATGTTGGATCCACTAGGAGGAAATATTGCTCTTGCCCTAGATATAGTCAACACTAAAATTTGTGCAAACCTTAATCCATCTTTCAATGAAGCTTCACAAAAATCTTGATCTAATAGACCGGAAACATCTTGAAAAAAGCTAAATTGACGGCTGAATTACTGAGGACTATAAGGCTCAATGATAAAGGATTTTACATCCCTTAAAGTAAGATAGTTTGAGCGAACACTCATAAAGAAATTTGATTCATATTCTTTTTCAGTGTCGTCGTCACGATAGTGGTGAGGCCTATGAATAAATGTCGGATCCCAAGCAACGGTTCCTCTTCCATGTATACGCTTCCTTGTATCCTCTTTTCCAAAATACCTTGCAGCCCCTTCACCAGAAAAGGTTGTCATAAGGGGATCAATTGGTCCACCAGTTAATGGATAATGAGTCTTAAAGTAAAAAGCCAACCAACCATATACAAATGGATTGGAAAACAAGTTTGGACGAGATCGAGTTGTGAACATCTCGAAATTGTGTTTAGACCTTTGTAAATGCTGGCTAAAATTGGAATCGCAAGGCTAACTCTTCGACCACATGCCAAATGACAGGAATTTTTGAAGACACCAGGACAAATAAAGCCGCCCTCCTTAGTAGGAAGAACGAATATACACAACCAACAAGACAAAAAGGCCGCCAAGTATGTTTCGTTTGTCTTATGACTCTTAACTTGTAACTTATAGAATAAGGCTTCTTCATCAGGAGACCAATTAAGAGGCTCATCAATTACCCCAGTTGAATTGTGTGATTATTTGAGATGAGCAGACTTTTTCTCCTTCCTTGGCGGGGTTTGTTCGTACTTTGTATCTTTCTTACACCAAAATTATATCCATTTTTCTATAGAAACATTTGGATTATCATTATTCTCCGCTCGTAGTTGATGAAAGGCGTCAAATAAATGCTCACAATTGAGGGAGGAACCTTTTTCCCTTTTCAAGTACGCTTGTGAGTTCTTCAACATTTGGCACGACCTCTTCATAGAGACTTTCTGGTAAATCCCAAAGTGATAAGGATAATTCTCCGACTGAAATAAGCAATGTGTTTGTAACAGGACACCAACCTTTGCAAAAGGCTTGTAAGATGTTAGTGTTACAATCATAAGTAAAAAGCGAACCATATACAACTTTATATATTTTTCCATCCTTCAAAGTCTAGTGACTCCTACTAAGGATATCTTCAGCCCACTCGAAATAACCTGGAATGTAGTGAAACTCTCAATCAAAAGTGAAAGTGTTATTCCATCGAGTTTCTTCATTTATGATTCGCCACCCCAAACATGGTAAAGAATTTGCAATGTTTTTGGTATGATGATTGGGAGTGCAAAGTACCCATGTCTTGGAGGACAACTGTTGTATTTTAAAGTCCAATCATCTAAACCAGGAAATTCCCCTATAGATGGCCACAGAGCAGCATACTGACCACCTAATGGCGTATCTATAAGAAATTTGGTCTCCATTTCACCATTCTTATGATCCGATATTACAAGGTATCGTGACTTGGAAGAAGAAGACGTCAAATCTTTGAAGTAAACCATGATTCAAACTACACAAACAAAAAAAGGGGACACGTGTTTTATTAGCACTTAAGTCAGTAATTCAATAATCAAGTTTATGAATCCAAATAATGAATAATTGTTTCTTTGAGCGTGAATTATGCATAGTTTTTTTTGTTGCTCATACAAAGTCTTTGCCTCAAACGGTGTAAAGTCTTTGGCTCAGACGATATGATGCCATCAACTTTAAACATGTAAAGTCTTTGCCTTAGACGGTGTAAAGTCTTTGGCTCGGACGACATGAGGCCACCAACTTAAAATATGTAAAGTCTTTCCTTAAACGGTGTAAAGTATTTGGCTCAGACGACATGATGCCATCAGCTTGAAATATATATAGTCTTTGCCTTAGACGGTGTAAAATATTTGGCTCGGACGACATGAAACCATCAACTTAAAACATGTAAAGTTTTTACCTCGGATGGCGTAAAATCTTTGGCTCGGACGACATGAGGCCATCAACTTAAAACATGTAAAGTCTTTACCTCAAACGGTGTAAAGTCTTTGGCTTGGACGACATGATGTCTTCGGCTCAAGCCATGTAAAGTCTTTATCTTAGACAGTGTAAAGTCTTTGACTCGAACAATACAATGTTTTTTATTTAGACTGTGTAAGGTCTTCGTCATGAGTAATGTAAAATCGTTGACTCAAATAATGCAACACTTTTGACTCAAATAATATAAGCCTTCGTCATACATAAAGTAAATTTTCTTTTTTTTTGGAAAAATGAGATCATGGATTTGATGAATAAAAGAAAATTGATGAAAGCAAGGTCAATAATATAGATTGACTCTCTGTTAATAAATTATGTGAACTATAGTCATAAATATAATGCCTATTGATTTACAAAAGTTATTAACAAATCAATTGTAAGAGCAATCATATTTCAACATCAGCTAATATATCATGATGGTGCCCAACACACCTAAAGTGAAAAAAAAAGAGAGAGTAAAAAAAATTGTCAAGGAATTACGCTCGTTATATCCTATCTATTACTCATCTTTTGAAAAATAAGAAGAGAAAAAAAAAGCTATTGAAAGTGCCTACACATTTATTTATTTGTACCTTGAATGGTGACAATATTCAAAATAAATAAATAAAGTCAAAAGTACTAGATTTTTTTTTATCACAAAACAAAAATTATCATCTTTTGAAAAGTTGAAAAAGGCTAATGCGAACATGCATTGTTTAGTAAAGTAGCAAAAGTAGCATCCCTATTATAAAAAATATCTTTCAACTTTTCTTGAATGATAATAGGACAAAGAGACACAAAGTACTTGATTTTCTTTGATAAAGAAAAACAAAAAAAAAGAAGAAAGAAGCACAAAAGCAATTCTAAAGAAAAACTTACAGAATTAATTTTCGCTGTCCTCAACAATTGCGTCAGAAGAAATTTTCTTTGAATGCTGAATAAATGAGCTGCTATTTATAGAGAGTTAAGAGAAGGTACTAGTGTCCTAGTCCAAAACAAATTCCATGTTTATGAGGAGGATAAGGACAAAAAGAAAAAAAAAGAATTATTTTCCTACTAAAAGTCTAAAAGTTTCCATAATTCTTTTTTTTTTTTACCAAGGACTCTTAAGGATAATCTTATCAACAACCTTCTAATTAAATTTAAAGCAGCAATATAGTTACCAAAAAAAAGTAACATTCCTAGTGGGCTTTATTAAATCTCCTAACTGACGTCAAATTATTGGATATTATTTTATGTCAATTAAAAGCTCATAGATCAGATTTATAATCTATATATTAGCTAAATAAATAAAATATTCCTAGGTGATTTTGACACGTGCCCATTTCAAATTTTAATTGTCACTTGATTATATCTTGATCCATTTCACGTGACATATTAACATGTATGCACTTGACCTCTTGCTCAAAAGAAGATTATTTTAACAAGATAAGCAAATATTGTGACAATTATTGTTCTCCATCAATTGCACAATAATCCAAAATCCTTCTACAAATTAGAGGATATCTTCACTGAGTACTTCAAGTATATATATATCGACAAGACTTGAATTAGGAGACATTTGTAAGCATAAAGATTTTATTGGATTTAAATTCATAAATTAATTTGGACTATATGAAATTCAAGAAATTAGTTCAAGTTATGTGGTAATCCAAGTCAAATTAAAAGAGCCACTAGAAACATGACACGTGTCAAAATTACGTGGTAATCCAAGTCAAATTAAATGAGCCACTAGGATCATGCCACGTGTCAAAATTATGTGGTGATCCAAGTCAAATTAAATGGGCCACTAGAATCATGCCACATGTCAAAGTTATGTGGCAATCTAAGTCAAATTAAATGAGCCACTAGAATTATGCCACATGTATATGTGACATGTTTCGACCAATCAAATCAAAGCTTTTCACAGAGGAATGTGATTGGTCAGTTCAAACTGACCAATCAAATTTCACAGGTACACCACTTCCTACAACTATAAATAGGGGTCCTCATTATTCATAGAGGGGGAGGTTTTTCAAGAACAAGAAGCAAGAAGAGAGCTCGTGGATCAAAGCTGCAAATTCTCAACAAGATACAAGTTCAAGCTATCAAGTTCAAAGTTCAAAGTTCAAACTATCAAGTTCAAAGTTCAAAGTTCAAACTTCAAATTCAAGATCAAGAAAAAAGGCAAATATTAAGAAGTTCAAGATCAAGTTACTTGTTCATATTCATTATTCGTCATAACCATACAAGTGTTCGTGACGAATAATTCAAATCCAAGTTCGAAGACGAAGATTCAAGATCAAGCTATTAAAGCCCTTGACTCTAAATCAAATTCAAGTCCGACATATTTCATATTATTTTAAAGAATCAAAGGATTATAATAGAGATTGTAACACGCATTACATTTTGAAATCAAATACTACACTTTGTTACTCTGATTTTCTTATCTTGATTATTTATTTTTCTCGATTTGAAAATTTATTGTTTACATAGCCAACAACTTATTTTTGTTAATATGACAGTGGGTAATGCCGTCGTGGCAGTAATCGATTGATTTGGGAGTTACACAAATTCAAATGAATATTTGGTAATAATTCTATAACCATTATGACAATTATTTTATATTAATGTGCATTGTATGCATGGCTAAGTATATTACCTATATATATGGTATGTTTGTGTGTTAATGAAAGATGAGTGAAAAAAAGTGAAAAAGATTACATTGAAAATTTTTCTTCCTTATTTATTTAATGGGTTTTGATGTGAGGCCAAAAATATATTTTCTTATCATTATTTGTCTCACATTTAGTATTTGTATTGGTCCTTTTTGAGCATGAATTTTATAGATTGTGCTAAATAGTGTATTTTATTTGTAGGATTAAATTGGTGGGAAGATGAAGAAGTTTGGAGCTAAAACGAATTAAAAATAGAAAATTCTAGAAGAAAAATCAAGCAGGCAGCTTAATTGATTAAATTGAATATAATAATATATATTATATAAGGAGAGAAGATTGATGAAGTTGAATTGAAATATGAATTGCTGCCACGTGGCAGTAAAGAAGGCAACAACAAAAGCATGAAGACGGTTGGGCAGTGTTCACGCGGAAGTCGGAACCAATTCCTTTTGGTTTTGGATTCCTAATTTGTCTTGGACTCAATTACTTTTATTTAGGGTTTTCTATATCTATAAATAGTCCATAAGAATGATTATTAGGGAGATGAGAATAGACTTTTTAAGAAAGACACTTTGTAAGGAAAAATTGTCAATACTTTTTAGGGTTCTTTTCTTCTTCTTTTTCTTAGGTATTAGTAGCTAAAGACCCTTGTTCTGGGGCTGTAGCTACGGGTTATTGTTGAACGTCAAATTGCTTTGAATTAATTATTGGTTATCATATACATTACTTTTACATTCTTGTTTTAGTATTTCATGCCAGGCCACTATAGAAATAAATCTATTGTCTATTCTTGGACTCGAGAGATAAAGAGATAGATAGACCAGAGAATGTAAAGAGTTTGTTCTAACTTTAATTAGATTTGTCTTTAGGAGTGACGCCCGGATGAACACCTAGCTTGGTTACGAAACAGGATGAAATATAAATGCTCGCCAATTAGGACTGTCTATCCCCGCTCAACGATGTAGTTAGACAGCTAGTTGTAGTAGGCGATTAGAGGTCGAGAGATCATGATCATAATATTAACCCTGTAAATCAGTAATGTGATAACTAAAATTGATTCTTTGCATGAGATGTGATACATGAAACCCAAAGCATGATGCAGCCCTGGAATAGTCCCTTAATTGATTAAAACACCGAAATTATAGTTATCCTTGTTAGTTAGTTTATTATTTAAATTGTTCGTAGTAGTAGTATTCAAAACCATATTGTTAATACTTTCTTTAAGTTGTAGATTTAATTGAATTGATATACATTGATCATAAGTCCCTTGGGTACGACAACCCGGTTCTAAAAGAGTCATTTATTACTTCTGCGACTACGTACACTTGCGTGTGCAATTGGGAGCAACAGGTTTTCTTAAGTAAAATATCTTCTTTGTTAAATTCTGGCTCCTAGTTTTAATACTAGAAGAGTTTGTTGATTCATGGGATATATAGCTTAACCGGTGAAATATCCTTAAGGACAGTGCCATAGGCACGTCTCAAGCTACGAGATTTTCGTGTTTTTCAATATTTTCCAACAAATGCAAAGCCCTGTGTCAGTAGACCCAAAAAATTCATATTAAAAATGATCTTATGTATTTTTTAAAAATATTTGCTACAATTTATATGACATTTTTTAATTGATGTAAGAAAAACACATTTTTTTAATTCTTATTTGACAAATGTTTAATGATGTGCTATGAGTAAATTATTTATGTTGAGTTTCACTTATTTGACACAAAAATATTTATTGACGTGAGACCAAACTATCAGCATATTGCATTTGTAAAGCATATTTAAATCATTGAATTGAAATTTCAAAAATATCTTCGGTATGGAGAAGGCATGTTGACAAAGAGGTTTGAAATTTCAAAAATTCCCTCGACAAGTAAATAGTCAATGAAGAGGTGTCTACTTCTAGCCTCATTGCGTGTCAGCACGAGCCAATAATTCACACTAAAAGTGGTATTATGTATTTTTTTATCACAATTTATGTGACACATTTGTCTACTTAGTTAGTATAAAAAAGACACATTTTCTTATTTGATAAATATTAATTACAGTTGTCAAAATGTATCATGTATTTAACAATTTTTTTTTATTAATGTGGGATCAACGGAAAAATATTTGTAAAACACCTTTAAATCATTGAACTGAAATTCAAAAATACCATTAATATAAAGTAGGCATATAGACAAAAAAATTAAAGATCCAAAACTACCTTTGACATGATGAAGAGATGCATATCTTTAATGTCTTATTAATATTATTAATGATATTCTCCTACAATATAATATATGTTAAGTCAACGAGCAAAAAGACATTGGGTAGACAACAACTTTTTAATTATATGAATTATTGATTAATGTTTGTATTTTATGGATAAATTTCTTCTTTTAATCGCGAATTGAGAAGCCAAAACAAGACCATGTCGTCGCACCTATTCCAAAATTTAAATTTTGATGCATTAGCAGAAGGTGCAATACGTGATCCATCATAAAACTTTGCTTATTTTTAATTGATAGGTCAACGAGTACAAATCTATGCTAATCTTTGTATTCTTTGCCATCGAAAGTGAAATTAACCAGGTTCATATCTAGATAATTTGAAGAATTTGAGAGTAAATATGACAGAAATACATTATTGTAGATTCAATACTTTTACTTTTAATTGATTCATTAGTTCCTATCAGGAAAAGAGAAGCAAAAAAAAAAAGAAAAAATGAGAAAAAACAAGAGATGAAAAGAGATCAAACAACTTGCTCTGATACTGTTGACACCCAATTTTGGACCTCCACAATATGAATTAACTTTCGAGCTTCTTAATTTCAAACGATTTAGAATAATTAGTTTTATAAAAATTTAAAAAGAAATTTCAAGTTTTAAAGTGATTTTAGTCATTTTTATAGTGTTTTAAATAATAAATATATTTTTATAAAATTTTATTTTTAATTAGTGTATTTTATAAGCACTTGAAAATCCTCCTAAAAAAAACATTATATATTTTGATTAAATTTTCATTAATTTAGTTTAGTTCAAGTTATAATTATAATTTTATAATTAAGATTATTATTTTATTTCGTTAAGATTTAGAAGCTTGTTAATTAATTAATATTAATTCATCTTATTTAAATTTTAACCAAATTCTCTAATTGACCCAATATGGTTAACTTCTTAACTTAAATTGGTTAAAATTGCAATTCTGGCCATTCCCTAATTTCAATTCTAGCCCTTTTCCTACCCAACCTTCAAATCTTTCTTAGACTATTTTTTGGGTCAATTCTCTGACCCAATTTATATTTTTTCAGCAACTCACCTCAATTCTTTCTCAAAGACCCAACTCAATTCCAATTTCCAATTTCAATTAATATACCCAACCCAATTCATACTTTCCCAGCAGCCCACATACAATAAAATACTCCAAATATATATATATATATAATAAAAAATAATAACCCTAGCAGTCTAAGGACCACATCCAACCACTCCCACTTCCTTTGTTTCCCCTTTTTTAGAAATTTCCAAATCTCTAAGAATCACATCCACCACCCTTATTTTCCTTTTTTCCCCCTTTTTAGGGATTTCCAAATCTCTTCAATAATGGCCTTTGAAAATAGGAAAAGAATTCAAAAAATTTTGAATTTGCTCAAAGGATTTCAATACTTTTACTTTTAATTGATTCATTACTTCCCATCAGGAAAAGAGAAGAAAAAAAATGAGAAAAAACAGGAGATGAAAAGAGATCAAACAACTTGCTCTGATACCATATAGAAAATAAAGAGAGTTGATGAAATATTATGTTATATTTCCTCTGTAGTTTGTACATATAATTATATAGAGAAAAAAAGAAGTCAATTGTAAATCAACTATCCAACTATCTATTTTTTTTTATATAGATTGAGAATATTTAATTAGAGACAAAAAATAAAAAATATTTACACTATTTCAAGAATAGTCCTTATTTATGTGGGATCTTTTACACGTGTTTGCTATTGAATTTGTCTCATTTATTTTTATATAAATCAATTTTCTTTCTTTTTTCAACAGACTCATTTCCTCTTCTTCTTCGTTTTTTGTCATTTTAAAGCTTTTTTATTTTTAAATTTGTCTTTGAGTGTAAATATTTGAATAAAGAAATGATTTACTTGTAGAAATTCAAACAATAAGAAGAAAGCGATACTATAATTAAGCTATGAATTAAAATGTTTTCACAATTACATATTAACTCTGGAAATAATTGTTTAAATTGTAGAAAAATTCAATAAAACGAAAATGACATTTTTTTTATCAAGGAAAGGAACTGTAAAGAATGACATTTTTTACAATCTTCTATATTAATTAGATAGGTGTGGTCTATTAATTTAAATTACAAAACAAACCTCTATATGCAAATAGTTATCGCAGTTGTCTATTTTCATTAAGGTTAAATTCAATTTTTTTGATCTTGTCCTTGAAATTATTAATGTTGTTATATATTGTTTGTTACTATAACTATTTGTGTGTTATGTTTTAAAGAGATTATCTAGGTATTAAGCTTATTTCATTTCAATTGTATGAAGACACTTTATTTTTATTTTTATTTTTTAAAGTATAATAATTAATTATAAAAAGATGTTGTAGCAAAACAAATATGTCTATCATGTATAATGTAATACCTAATTGAAGCAGTTTCTGAGTGCTAAGAAAAATAAGTTAAAAACTCACAGGTCCATCGGTCTTTCAGTGATTTTTATTTTAAAAGAAAATTGACTAAGCAAAAAGACTTAATTTTTTAAGTGAATGTAAACAAGTAGATAATTACAACTCAAGTAATAATAAGTAAGATAAACTAGTATTCATTCACATAAAAGCCATAAGAGTCTACAACCCCAGCTAATAGGTTTAGCTACTCAAACTAGAAAGAAAATACAAGATGAAATGCAATAATAAACACAGTTAAAAATGAAACAAAGAAGATGATATAAACACTATGGTGAAATCTCTTATCCATGTCAAGCTAGAGATACTCCTCCAAGACTTAAAAATAGCAACCAAAAAAAAAAAAAATCCAAGAAAATGACCTAATTCCTAATTATATAAGTCTAAAAATCTAAACAAAAATGCCCTTCAGCTGTCAATTTTGTGGAGCAAAATCGTGGAGACATTTCAATTTTCGTCTCCCTATTTTCATTTAGTGGAGCCAAAATTTTCCTGGAGTGAGATAGACTTGCTCCTTTTTCAGAGCTCTTCTACCCCTAGAAACGATTCCACAAAAATTAAATTTGAACACAATTTTTATGTCTTCTCAATCTTTACTTTTTTTTCCACTCTTTTGCTCCAACTTCCATTTTGTTTTCATCATTCTTGATCAAGTACTTGATTGATTGACTTCTTTAAACTCCAAATCCTGAAATTTACCAATGTAAGCTAGTTTCGGTTATTAAATTATACTCAAAGATACTTAAAACTCAAGAAAAAGGTAATTCATATATTGGTAATTTACCAACTTATCAACTGATAACAGAGTTGACAATAGTCTTGTATTCGAAACTATGTGATAGAAGAGTAAGATTATGATTTGATATGAGGGTGACATAAAAAAATAGACTTGGGAAGCCTTAAAGTGACCTAGATGGTGTAGTTAGCAGCGGAAGTAGGTGAGGTGATTTGAGATAGAATGTATGAGTTCCAAGAAATGTTATTAATATTAAGCGTGGTAAATGATGATTTAGGATCTTAGTTATTAGTCAAGTTCATGTTTCTAATCATTTGCATGATATTTTGCGGTAGGTTCAGATCGATCGATGATGCGTATCAATACGTATTGTTTGTACTGATACTACTCTTGTTATACCATTTGGCATAGTCTGGTTGCAGGAGTCAGTGATGTTTCATAGGTGAAGACGATCGTGATCTCCGACAACTTCTACTTATCTTTCCGTATGGTGAGAACTGTGTCATAAATTTCTTTTACTCATTGTATATCCTTAGACGCTCTTGTATTTGTTTAGACTAGTTCCTTGAGAAGTATTAGTTGTCTCCTTGTAAATAACCTGGGGTTTTAAAATTAATTCATGGTATTTTCCTGACTACTTAGTATGTTAGATTATGTTTCATTTATTTTCGCGTGTCATGATCGTTTTGGAGGTTGAGGGTTCTCCTATCTAGGTGTTAGAACAGGTGCCCGCACGATACTGTGGGTTAGGTTGGATCGTGACATTCAACTTTGTGAATTTATCTAATAAAATTATTAAATTTTATTTTGTATCAATAAAATCAATCAACTTAATTTCTCATTAGATAAAATTTGACATGACAAAATAAGTTATTTTCATGTCCATAATTTAGTGACATTTTAATTTTGAATAGTATATTGCTAAATAGAACCACGAGGATATCACAAATTCTAGTGCAGCATGAAACAAAACCCTATCTGAGTGTTTTGGTAAAACCAGATGCAGGTCAATCAATTGCCACTTTACAAGTATACAGATCTTCGTCACTAAATTTTGGACATAAAAAATAATTTATGCCTTGTCAAATTTTATTTAATGAGAAATTTAGTTGAGTAATTTTATTGATACAAAATAAAGTTCAATAACTTTATTACATAAATTTACGAAATTGAGTAACCTTTTGAGATATTAACTCATTATCATCGTTATTGCTCTTTAAGATAGCTACAAATTTAGTGCACCTACAAATTAAATCAAATAGATTAATATAATTTTCTGACGTTACGAAAATTTCAAACCAACCAACAAAAAACAATCTGTTATAATATTCACATAAGTGTCACTTAGAAAAATATATACACTCTCTCTTATATAATAAGAGGGAGTTAAGCAGCTCAAGCAGGCAGCAGGTCAACATGCCTGCTTGTGCAGCTTTAGGGTGTTTTCGTAATTTTTCAATAGTTTTTTTCATTTTAATTTGTTTGTTTTATTTTTAAATTTTTTATATATATTTAAAAATTGCGTAAAAAATACTATAAATCATTATAATTGACAACTTAAAATATTTTTAAAAAAACATATAAAAAATTCGATTGATTCTTGATATTAATCTATTGGTGTCACATGAAATGAGACAAAAGAAGTAACATGTTGAATCTACGTAAAAAGTATTGTAAATCTCAATAATTAACAATATTTGATTGACTCTTGAAATTCTATATGTGCTACATACATTGGGACAAAGGAAATAATATATATTATTTGAAAATTACGTAAAAATACTATAAATCACAATAATAACATCTTAAAATATTTAAAAAACATATAAAAAGTTTGATTGACCCTTGAATCAACGCCGCATAAACAGGGATAATAAGTAACATATATTGTTTTAAAATAATGTAAAAGAAATATAGATCACAATTAAAAATTAAAAATTAAAAAAAACAAAAATAATTAATTGATTCTAAAATTTTCATTAGTGCCACATTAATTGAGACAAGGGGCGTAACATATATTATTTAAAAATTACGTAAAAATTACTATAAATCATAATAATTAACAGCTTAAAATATCTAAAAATCATATTAAATTTAAATAACTCTCTAAATTCTATCTATATCACATAAATTGAGACAAAAAATAACAGATCTAGCATGGGCACTTGTGTCTAGTTTCACATAAGTGTCACTGTGACACTAAATACTAAATCCTAAGGGGTCGTTTGGTGTGAAGGATAACATCAAATAGTCATGGGATTAAATTATAGGGTGTATTTGGTATGAAGAAAAACATTTTTTGAAAAATGTTTTCCAATTTTCTCATGTTTGGTTGACTTAAATATTTTGGAAAATATTTTCCAAATCAACTTATTTTCCTCAAATTTAAGGAAAATGACTTCCTTACAAAAATTAAGGAAAACAAAACATTTTTCAAAACTTTCCTCGAGCCTCAAATTACAATTTTTTTTTCTTCTTATTCCTCCCCACTCCTACCCCCGACCCACCAGTCCTCCTACCAACCCATCACCCCCCGCCCCCTTAAAAAAATTTTAAGTTTGTTTTTCAAAAATATTTTAAATTTTAAATTTTTTTACCCCACCCCTACCCCCGATCCCCTCCCCCAACAGCCCCCATCCCCCTCAAAAAATAAATAATTTAAAAGTTTGTTTTTGAAAAATACTTTCAAATTTTTAAAAAATTATTTTTTTACCCCATCCTACTCCGACCCTCCCTCCAGCCCGACCCCCCTACCAGCCCCAAGCCCCCCCTCCCCACTCAATTTTTTTTAAAGTTTGTTTTTGAAAAATATTTTCAAATTTTAAAAATTTTATTTTTTTAAAATCAAACATCCACTTGTTAATTTTCTTTAAAATGTTTTTCATTCATAAATCAAACACTGAAAAATATTTTCAGGAAAATATTTTCTACTAACCAACCAAACATGAGAAAATAAGTCAAAAATCTACTTGTTTTCAAGGAAAACATTTTCCTTCATACCAAACACACCCATAGTGTCACTTAATTTATTGTTTAGTTGGCAAGTTTGGGATAACTTATTCCGAGATTAATAATTAGTACCGGAATAAGTTATCTCTCCTTTAGGTGGTATAGTAATCCCGAGATAACTTATTCCGGGATAAAACAAGTAAATGACTAAAATACCCCTTTAAACCTTTTTTATACATCACTTTTCACATTCAAGAAGGGTATTTTTGTAAACAAATAAATTGTTTTTAAAATTTATTATTTTGAATATAACAAACCAATCACTCAATAAAAAATAATCTTAGCATGACTTATTCCAACATAACTAATCATATAACTTATCTCATTATAATTAATCCTATCATAATTTGAATTCAAACCAAATCACTCCTTAGAAAAGCATGAGAATTAACCATCTAAGGACAGATACGTGTCTAATAAAAAAATAATGACAAATATATCTTTTTTTAAAAGGAATGTATGTTAATGGATAAATGTAAGAATAAAAGGACAAATATGATTTTTTTTTTCCAGCATAAGTGGGTCAAATTATAAAGGAGTAAAATATTTGTTAGTAGGTCAATGACTCAATGTACAAAGTGTTTTTTCCTTAACATAGCATGATGCCGTGCTATTTAAGTAATTGAAGGAGTCCCCTTTGGAATTCAAAAAACTGCTCTCAAATTTCCTTCTATGGCATACGATTTGAGGAACAGAACGGAACCGTCTTACGGTATGCAATCGCCCATGTACGGTCGTCCGGCCACCACTGCTCCTCCCCCTCCCAGTCATAACCATCCGATGTACGGTCAAGCCCCCGGTCAATCTTCCAGTCTTTACCCGCGGGTCGGTCAACACTCCGGCGGCAACTTCCCCGGGCGTTTTAATTCCACCTCTCCACCATCGTCTACTTGTATGTCTTCTTCCCTCTTTGATGGCATGGGTCCTTAACTATAAGTATACATAAATTAAATATGTGTACTTGTTGAGAGTGGGGATGTGATTATTGACTTATTGATATCTAATTTTGCAGCCGGAATCGGCATCAGAGTTGCTTTAAAACCAGAATATCGAATTACGCCTCCGGTATGAAACCTGTTATTCAGTTGTATTAACCGCCTCTCAAATTGACCTTTTCAGTATTTCATTATATAGAAGTTAGAACACACATGTCATGCACATATTGATTTAGTGGAGGTAATATCTCAAATGGTCACTCAACTAAGGTTTTTTATCTCAAAAAGTCACTCAACTACAGAAAGTCACTCAACTTTCTTTTATAACCTCAAAGTCACTCAACTAATAGTTTTTCTCACAGAAAGTCATCCAATCTATTTAATTAATTTTTTTCATTATAGAATGCTCAGATAAATTTTTTATTTAAAATAACAATTATAAAGAATATATTCTTTTAAACCATTTAATGACTAGTATTATCTGAATTTGGAACGACGAGGACATCTTATATTCTTATTGATCTTCAACAACAATATCCTGGAACAATCATGTCCAAGAGATTATTATTATAATCTGCCAGCATCATTAATTCTTTGCAATCATATATATTATATTTTTTCAAGTTTAACTATTTCTTCTCCATGTGTTTGTTTAACTTCCTGTTTATTTTTTATTTTCAGATATGTCATTTTTTAAAATTATTTTTTTTAAATCATAACAGATTTTAAGGGGGACGCACAAAAAAGTTTTAAGCGGATCAGATCATTAAATGATTTAAATGATTTTTTTATATTTTTTACAATTATGATTTTGAATAAAAGAATTATGTGAACAAAATTTTAATGAAAAAATCAATTAAAAATAGGTTGAGTGACTTTATAGGTAAAATATTTATAGTTGAACGACTTTCTGCGAGAAGAACTATTAGTTGAATGACTTTGAGATTATAAAAGAAAGTTGAGTGACTTTTTGAGTGAATAATCATTAGTTGAGTGACTCTCTGAGAAAAGAAATGTTAGTTGAGTGACCATCTGTGTTATTATCTCTGATTTAGTGTGCAGAAGTATTTTCCTTGCACGTCCCGTTCAAACTAGTTTGTGATCGCAATGTAGTAATTGTTAGTTGATTAATGCGGAATTTGAAGAACATATTTAGACCTGACATAGTTTTTTGCAATTTTGGTTCTTATAGCCCCCATTGGCTCCACAAGGAGACGTTCCTCGATGCACATTTCAGTTTGATTTTGACCTTGAGAAGAAGATTTTGGCTGAAGCAGATCAAAAGGAAAGCCAAATCTGGAGCAGGTTACCTCTCGAGAATCTTCCATCCAGAGGGTCAGACCAAGCTTCTATGGTTAGTTCCATTTGATGATTCTGTTAATCTTACTTTTAGATTTAAGTTGAACAGGTGCATTTTCATGTGAACCTGTAATGTAATGCTAGTCACAAAGAGTATATAGTTGGGTCTAATGGCTGTTTCCATCTTAATGGTTGTATAGACTCGTCACTAAGAAAATAAATTATAGAAGAACAGATGGAGGTGGTAACACCTTACTGTTAAAGTAGCTCGAGCATTGAGATAGTGTATCTATTTTACATCATTCTATACCCTAACGGGTGGTTTTACACCCCTCTCAACAGAGGTACAAGTTCGGATAATGCAGGTCTTACTTCAAGTTTCATGTCTTCCTTTCTATGACCTGTGCATGGGGAAAATGTTCGACCGAACTTATTCCTCCCTTGGAAGTTTTCAAATCATAATATTGCTTTTGAATAATAGGAAAAAGGTAACTCAAAATGTGTCCATCCTTTGACATGCTTGGGATATGCTGTGGACACATGAATGATATGTTTGTGTGGCCAAATAGCCTGTTGTCAAAGGGCACATCATATTCTTTGAAACTTGCTTTTGCTGATACTGATGTGATTTCAGTTTCTTTACCTGTACAATACGCTGATTTGGCAGAGATTTACTTAGCGTTTTATTTAATTTGAATGTAGGCATCCGCTGGAGATCCTGTTATGAACAAATACATTGCATTCGGTCTCAACAGAGAGGCTGTGCCTCTTGCGGTTGCAAATTATGGAGACAATCCAAACAAGGTATTCTTTATCGTGTTACATGATTCTTGTATCTTAATTCTCTGCATGTTATTTCAGTTTGGGTTTGTATTAATTAATTATTTTTGAGCTATGCCTTTGGACTACCATTAAGAGCTCCTATGGAGCTTCGTCAATTAGCTGATTTAAGGAAATCACTCCTACATCATTAATGATGATTTCTATTTATCATACCCTGTACCAAATGGAAATGACCTAGTATTTGTTTATCAACGGTCTTAACATATTGAACATACAAGTATTTTGGTAACTATATAAGAAGAACAATAAGTCATGTTGCAGCCTTTCACAGTCTGAAAATCTAGAAATTATTTGATTGAAGCTTATGGGTAATAGATATTTAACTTCAATACTCGAAAAGTATATCATCTAGTTTATTTTTTATGGAAGGAGCTGTAACAAACAGTGTTACAGAGAGTGCCTCTGTCTAGTAAATGGAACAATTCACCTTTGAAACTTTTCCAAACATTATTGGCATTTTAGAATGAGGAAAGATGATGTTCATCAACTTTTTTCAGGTCAAGGAATTTGCTGACGGTTATACTCACTTGAAAGAAATGGGATTCTCATCAAATAGTGCTGCTGATGCCTTGCTAATGAATGAAAATGACACAAACAAGGCAATCCAACATTTGCTAAACAACCCATCTTACTAAATACCGGGAGTTGTGGTGCTATTATAAACCACAGCAATAATGCTATTGTAAATATGCTTATAATTGTTTTGATAATGCTTTTTTCAAACTTGTGCAGTTAGAGACTATCTTTTGATATCCTGGTTTGTAGTAAAATAACTTTGGATATACTCAAGTTTGGTGTTTAAAACAAGTAGTTAAAAGGTTGCCCGAGTACTAGCTGTTGCTTCCGATCCCCTGCATCATCTTTGCCTCAGCCATTCTTGGTAACTTAAATTTCTTTGCTTTATCGAAGAAGTTATCTGCTAGTACCCTTCCTTCCCATCAGAAGAAGAAAAGGAAATCATGTCTTGCGTAATCGAGAAAGAATCTCGTGTTCATTTCCATGGCTTTGTAATATTTGAAAGACATAACGAAAGAATGGTTTGACATAAAGAAGAATTGAGGACACAATAAACAAACGAAATGAAAGGAACCTACTATCTGAAGTCATGTGATGATGGGGCTCAATAAACATCCAATAGTTAAAGTTATGTTCTTTTGATAGGGATGGCTACTTTTGCTAACCGTTGCTAATTTGATGAAGCCGTTTCTATTCTTTGATTAACTGATAATATGTATTGGATTTCATCCACCCTACGGTAGAAAATTATTTGATTTGACTCTGTCTATAAAGATTTTGAATTCCTTCGTGAGGGTTGACTTATATCTAGTCTATGTTTCCGCCTAGTTTGTAAGTATGAGTGAAAAACTTAAATGGACATTCCACTTCAGCGAATTTTTCGCTAAAATCACTTACATTTATTTTGTATCAATAACGCCACTCAACTTAGTCTTTAATTTATCTACAACGATAAGCAAAAAAAACTAAAGTGATTATACATAAACCTCCCCTCAAGATTGATTTTGTAACACTTAGTTTCTTTATGGTTATGCTCATCTCTTAGCTTATTTTTTTTATAAAAATTTGTGATGCAACTGATTTGTTCACCATTTTAATTTACAGGTCCAAATTTAGCTCAAAAAACTTGTGCCGTAAAATATTTAAAATGTTGGAATGGTATCGACCTAGCGGATCTTGAAGCTATTGTCGTAGAATGAACAGAGAGGCAAGGCGAAAAAAAAAAAAAGGAATCGATTTTTCAGAACTTTGGATGATGTGTTCTAGCATTTGGTGCTACAGATCGTACTGCTGATATTTTTGTTATTCCAAGAAGAAGGTGAAAAAGAGGGTCGTCGTTAATGGTCTGTGATTTCTTCAGCCAAGGGAGCCCGTCGTTATGTTGTATCGTAGCCCAGTTTCACTGAATTGTCGTTGACCCTTGTGTTGGTTTGGAGGATGGCACCTCAAGACACATCTGTTTCAGTGTTCACTGAAGTGTTCCAGTATTTTGGTGTTATGGTCTGTTGTGAATAACTAATTAATATCAGGCAAGAAGGGTTAAGAAAGGATTCCAATAGACTAGGAACTGAGAAACCGATTAAGCATTGCCACTGCTATAACTAAGAGACATTCTCCACGTCATGGACTGTCTGGGGAAAACTTGATTGCTCAAACATTTTTATCTACAAGGGGTTGGTTGTCTCACTGAACTTGACACTGATAAGTCCTATTGTGTCACCAGTCAAGCGGACTACAGGATATCGAGCCCCAGAAGTTGCAGGGATACAATGGAAGTGTCCCAAGCATCTGATATCCACTGCTTTTGCTTAGACTTCTGACTGGAAATTCACCTATACAGCTAAAGGTACTGATAAGTTTGTCTACTCAGTGAGGTGGGTTGTCCTGTAGTTCGTGAGGAGTGGACTTCGGAAGTTTCCAATGTGAAGCTTTTGAAGTTACCTTTCATAGAGAGAGATAGTAGTGGTGTTACAATAGTGTCAATGACCTCTGCAGTTTGAATGCTAGAGAAGAGAAATTAATCATTTACTATAAGCTAATAGATAGAGTAGGAGTAGAAGTCAGTTTTGGAAAACAATTAGAAGGCAAAAGGGCAGAAACTTCCTAAAGATTGTGTATGCAAAGTTTTTGTGATATATGCCACCAAGCATCACATACTAACAATATCAGAAAAATTGAAAAGTCAAGGAAAGTGCAGTTAAACAAAAAGAAATAAAAGAATAGCTTGAAAATTTACATGAAGGCAACGAGCCAGTGAATAGATAGGCCGGCATAAACAAGAGAAAACAAAACCAGCTGAACGTGATGAAAAAATCAATTTAATCGGACAATTCTCAATAGAAAGATAATCACCTTTATATATGAAATGATACGAGCTGATTCCTCCTTAGGAATGGCAAGGTGGACGTTGCAGGCAAGCTAGCAGTTCATATTGTCGGGCTGCTACACTAAAGGTGCAACTCACTTCCGCACAATTCTTGTTCTTGCGCCCTCTGGGATTCAAAAGATTTCTCAGAGCTTTAGAATAACGAAAAAATACTTAGCTGAGGGCAGAGGAAATAATGATAAAACAAAACCTAGTACTGACTTCAGTAAAAGTTAAGGGTACAGGAGGAATACAGAGAGAATGTCATAAGCTTATGCTAACACTGACCTTCAGTTTCCTCAAAGTCAATTTCTTTCACTAGTTCGGAAGTTGCATTATACTCGAATCTGCAAGATGAAGATGGTATAAGTGTATGAACAATAACAGAAGACATTTTTCCCAAGATAAAGACTTCTCGGGAGAAGAAAACAGGCAAACTTTGAGAGATAGAAGGGGAGCAAAAGAGGCAGATAGTGCATCATATGAATAAAGGATAAATAGAACAACAAAAGAGCACACATCTATTGAGATGCTCCAAACACCTCTTTCTTTTTCTGTTTCTGACAGAAGCAATGTCAACCATCTTATCATCTACATACATGTTCCCAAGATCAAGATTTTCTGGTCATGCACAGTTTGCATAGGGCTGTCCATCGAAAACACATTTTTCTAGCTAGGCATGGAGATTAATTTGCTTCATCGTAATACAAATGACACAAAGGATCATATCAGCATCTTCTCTACAGCAATAATTGAAATCCTTAGTATGAAAGCAAGGGCACAGTATTCACTAGTATATATGCAAGGCCTGAAATAAAGCCAAAAACTTTCAGACTGTAAGTCTTGGCCCCTTGATCATTGTCTCTCTCACACAGTTCTTCAAGGATACACACTAAGCTACTTCAACAATATCTGCCGATGCATCCGTTTTCAGCTGAAAACTTTTTGAAATACTGATACGCCAGATGAAAGAACATTTGAGAGTTCAAAGTCAATAAAAAAATGGCACTGCACTTACCTATTAGAGAGTAGCACCTCAAGTTCGTAGTCGGATTGACTCCTGGTAGCATCTACTAAGACAGATACAATTTCCGTCTTCCGGGTACTGGCTATCAGTAGATCATATTCAGTTGGGATAATAATTGCTAAGAAATTATCACTTAGTTCACTCAAACAGAGCTTTTCAACGGCTGCCAGGGAAATCCGCCTTTTAAGAGCATCAATGTCTGGGTCCACAATGTAAACGGCAAAATCAGTAATGAGAAGAATGCGCCGCTTCATCTTCCCTGTACTTGTGAACTTCAAAACTTTGTCTGCAAAGAGAACTTTCTTGTCACCTGCAAAAGCACAGGTTGAAATCTTTATTTTGAGAGACAAATCATAAAACATCCATAAGTAATCAATCACACCAAGTGAAGGCCCTAAAAGGAAAGCACAACAACAACAAACCCAGTGTAATCCCACAACCACAAGTGAGGTCTGGGAGGGTGGTGTGTACGCAAACCTTAACCACCCCTACCTTGGGAAGGCAGAGAGGTTGTTTCCGAAAGACCCTTGACTCAAGTAAAGCATACCAGAGCAGGTTTGGGAAGGAAATATAGTAGTGAAGAAGCCATAAAAAAGGGGAAATGAACAGTATCAACAACAAATAAGATGCTAACTGAAGTAAAGGAACCAACATCTAATGATAAATCAAAGAATAAGATAGTAAGAGAGTAATAATAATAATAGTGGTAAACAAACTAGATAACGCTTGACTGCCTACTAATCTTCTACCCAAATACTCCTATCTAGGGTCATGTCCTCGGTAATCGGAAAGAGAGTCATATCTTGTCTAATCACCTCTTTACAATATTTCTTCGGCCTACCTCTACCTCTCCCCATACCCACCATAGCCAACCTCTCACACCTCTTCACTAGGGCATTCATGCATCTCCTTTTCACATGCCCGAACCATCTATGTCTCGCTTCTCGTATTTTGTCCACCATAGAGGTCACTCCTAACTTGTCCCTAATATTTTTGTTCCTAATCCTATTTCTCCAGTTGCTCGGATGGTAAGCACCCATCACTTCCAACCTTAATGTTCTGAGTTCGAGTCACCAAAGGAGCGAAGATGGGAGCTCCTGGGGCAGGGTTAAAAAAAATTCTATTTCTCCTCGTTTGCCCGCACATCCATCTCAGCATCCTCATTTCAACTACTTTCATCTTTTGGACGTGCGAGTTCTTGACCGGCCAACACTCTGCCCCATATAACATAGCTTGTTTAACAATCACTTTACAAAACTTGCCTTGGATTAAGTTTGTTTTCTTGATCAAAATAAAACTTACGTTTTAAGTCTTGGTGGCACTTTCTTATCTCACGACTCACAATACAACAGATGCGAGTCTCCATTTCATCCACTCGCTCCAATACGATGTGTCCATTTCTATGGATTATAGACCCAAGATATTTGAAGCTTCCTTTCTAAGAGATAACCTGAGTATCAATCCTCACTTCCACATCTGCCTCATGAGCTACGTCACTGAACTTGCACTCCAAGTATTTAAGTATCAATCCTCACTTTCACATCTGTCTCGTGAGTAACGTCATTGAACTTGCACTTCAAGTACTCTATTCTGCTCAACTTGAACCCTTAAGACTCCAACTTATCGTTAACTCTACTGCGGGTCTTGTCAATCAATACTATGTCATCTACAAATAACAAACACCATAGCAACTCCCCTTGTATATGCCGCGTCACTTCATCCATCACCAAGGAAAGCACTACTATCAGCTATTATTACAGTCTGCTTGCAGCTGAAACTAACTGCTAAAGTAATTGCGTAGCAATCTAGACATACCAAGCAAATTCTCTGAAGCCATGCATTACTTGTTGCAAATAGAGCGTTGAAGGGCAGTTTTCAGTTTTTCTTTGTCTGGGATGAAGAATTGTAAGATGGTTCTTACTGAAAAGTTTGAGGATTACTTTAGTGTGCATTGTACAACTAGATATATGTTTACATGTCTTCAGCTTATAGTAGATATATTATGAACTCATCTCCTTAGAAAATTCTTCTATAAATACAACTTCCACCAAGACTAATATTGACAACCTTTCTAAAGCAAATAAAGCTCTACCTCAAGATGCAAACGGTGGTGATGTTAAAGACACAAAAGGTTGTAAAAACTACTAGGAAGTTTGTTTAAACTTAAGTTTCCCTATGTACTTAAAATCATGCAAACAACTTGAGATGTCATTCGACAGTAAGAGATGACTTGACTCTAATGTGGACATTCAAGAAAATCAAGCATGGAAAATGCGGACAAGAAACACAGTTGAAGACTCATAAATCTGGAGAATTTTGATGTGAATAAAGTGAGCTCCAAAGTTCTTAAAGTTTCATTTAAAGAAAAAGGTTACTCCCAATACAGTAACACAGGCCCAATCCAGCCCATGGTGCAAACAAATACTAACATTTCAATTCTTATATTTTAGCAAAAGATGGGGAAAGAGAAAAACACAACGTACAACTGAATATCACTAGAGGGATGATCCAATTACAGATATATCCAACAAAATACAACTTACAGATCCTACAGCTTTCCTACTTTCTCAACCTCAGACTATGTTTCGCCAGAAAAGCTTTTGAAAGCTGACCAGAAACAATAAAAACGCCGTCTAACTTAAAGTAAAGTGTTTTAGCAGAATAAAAGAAGATAAGTTCAAAAAAAGAATAAAGTACCAGATGTGTTGTTTCAAATCAAACAAAACTTATTCCCATAATAACTGAAAAACCTTTAAATGTTATCATGTTGAGTCTCCTGTTTTTAACAAATATTTTTCCCTTTTACTTCTCACCTACTGTTTTTCCCTATTATTTTGTTCAAAATTTTATTTATAAACCATTTTGACTCATGGTACTTTTTCAAGCATGAAATTCAGTATTTACTTTTGTTAGTTTTACATTGTTCTATGTTACAAGCTTACTATTAGTCTAGTACATGTTTGTTTAGAAATAATTCATTGTTTTTCAAAAGGAAGCGCAAAGAAGCGATAAGGTCCTAGGGACTAGGAAGGAAAAGAGAAAATAAAGTGCACGCTTATTTGAAGTAAAGTGCGCTATTAGAGAAAATAAGTACATTACATACTAAATATATATGGACTAGTGCAGGTAATAATCAATTTGCAATTAAAATAACTAATGTCAACATTCAAATACAATAACGCCAACTGTCAACGTTGATCCAACTCCACAAAGTTTGAGATTTAAAAAAATTGATTGCTTTTCACTCGGATCATCTTCCGGGTCATTGTTTGAAGCACATATTTCTCTAAATCGCATGCCTTCACCTGTGAAGCAATAGCCCCTCGCTTCGCATCACTTCATCGCTTAAGCAATGATACATACAATGGCTTTTAATAACATTTGAAAATACCATTGTAACGTTTAAATAACATCGATAAAAACTTTATTCAAACCGACTCATATAGCAACTAAAGTTAGTGTAGTACCTTTTAAATCACAATGGTAGAGGTTAAAAATAAGCTTCTTCCTCTGTTCTATTTTATGCTTACTTGTTCTTGAGTACACATTATCTTTAAAAATTCTTTAACTTTGAACTTGTAATTTAAGACCTAATACCATACTCTTATAGCCATATTAATGTCATGACATGTTTAAGGCAACAGGTTCAAAGAGAACTTTCACCAATAGATACTATATGAGCTAATTTTACATTTCGCGAAAAAATGTACCATTGTTCTACTATTAAGCTT
Organism: Solanum appendiculatum; assembly: GCA_018342035.1. Classification (NCBI taxonomy): domain Eukaryota; kingdom Viridiplantae; phylum Streptophyta; class Magnoliopsida; order Solanales; family Solanaceae; genus Solanum; species Solanum appendiculatum. The sequence goes on along the minus strand of JAGDQO010000378.1, from coordinate 1,116,679 downwards.
CTGCATATTCAGCTTTAACCACAAAGCGTCAAACTAAAAGTAAAACATAAATTTCAAACGTTAAGATTATGTGATCAAGTAAATTGTATGAATCTCAATCTAGGTGCGTGCAAGGGATAATCAACTTTACAGGAAATTTTTTTTAAAATTATGAGAATTTTAGAATGTGGGTTACACCACAGAATTACCTTGTTTTTCTAGAATCTTCATGAGATAGGGTCGAGAAGGCACGTCAAGGTAATCGCCGATGTAATTTCTATGAAATGAAGCTTTTCTGCGGACCTTTACTCCCATGAAAGGATCTCGATATTGATCTTCCGTGAAATTGCTATCCGTGGGCGTCAGATTCAAACTTTCAGCATCTTCGCCTTCGTTAGCGATCCGTTCGCCATTGTCAAGGACCGGCCGGGTTTGGGATTGGGCCGGTAACTGGACTTTCCGATTTGATGATTGAAACCATGCCATCGCCGGCGACGGAAGGAAGGACGAGGGTGAAGAAAAGTGCCGATTGTTTGGTTGGTGGAAGCAAACGTGTCGCGTCTGACTGTTACCTCACCTGGATTCAGCAGGACCCAATTGTCCCCCACCTTCATCATTTGAACAAAACAATATTCCTCATAATTTGTTCCATCTTGTATTTTAATTTCTAGGAAATTACCTATTATTCCCGGTCTACTTGAGATTTTGCACATAACTTAAAATTTTAAATTAATTTGACATTTAGTATTAGTTTTGAAAAATAATTTGAGAAATAAGTAAATCACTGTTAAGAATAAAATATGAAAAATTATACTGTCCTGTTTATTTTTACTAATCCATTATTTCAAAAATGATTTTCATTTTTAATTGTCATTTGTAACATAGCAATGAAAATATTTTACTTAGTATTTTTCAATACCTAATATTAAACATATAATATGATAAAATATTGTCAAGAGAGAGTAATTGTTTTTCTTGATCGATTAAAGAGTGTCGATCTATCTTTTGAAATAGTGCACAAATCAGCTCCTCTGGTGATGATCCTTTTGTGCCAGATATTGCACAGAGACAGCAAAGAACTGGACCACAAAGTATGCGATGGACAAGCATCCTTGGGTATGTCATATGTGTGGGGACGGCCTTTTTCCTTACAAGTATGTTCATATTTGCATTTTATGTGTGAATTAATAGAGTTTTTTTTTCCTTCGAGTTGCAATTTGACAAATTCATGTTTTCTTAAGAGGGGAGGAAAATCATATATACTGTTCTGTAATGCTTGTATGTCAAACTTGAGATTTGAGGTAAACTAACTGGCCTTCTTCTTGTTATCTGTATTTTCCGATTATATTTGCTTTGTTGGTTTGTTTCATGAGCTGTTTTTCTGGCTGCTAAACAATTTTTTCTTTTCAGAATTAGGATCTACTAGAACAGGTAAGAAAAATAGAGGGATAGGTCTAGAGACTGGACACAAATACTTTTATGTTTTGTGTCCAAAGATCCCCCAATTCCTTAAAATCGGACCATGGTTCGCAGAATACAAGATGTAATCTTTGAACTTACATATGGCTACTGTATACAGAATTGCATAATCATAGAAAGATTGTGCTTGGAGGATTAAAGATATATACACCCTAAAAAGGTAAGTTTAATTGCACATGAATCTGTTGATAATATGAAATGGGTCTTTTTCCTGAATTGGTATATGGTCTTATGTTGAAAATGTTACACATTTATTACCCTTTCATGCAACATGAGCAAAAATCTATTGAACTGCATTTAATTTCATTAGAATCATTGCTTGTTCTTGCTATTATTTTGAAAAAGACTACTACAACAACAACAACATACCCAGTGAAATCCCATAAGTGAGGTCTGGGGAGGGTAGAATGTATGCAGACCTTACCGCTACGTCATGGAGATAGAGAGGCTATTTCCAAAAGACCCTCGGCTCAAGTGCAAAGTCACCGTTTTAGATTTCATAAAGCATACCGACTTGAAGTGTTTTATCTGGTGGAATTTGAAGTGCAGAAATGGCTGCCTTGCTATTCTTCTGAAGAAACCTATACAAGTACTCTATAGTGAAGCGAGCAAACCAACCTTTATTTGTTTTGAGAATGGTTCTTCCAAACACAAAAATGGGCCCTCTTTCAGCTGCTGCATCTATCTTTTGTTTTTCGCTAGTAGACTCAGCTTGGTCTTGGAGTTTTGTGATCATTAAAGTAACAAAGTCATCTCCGTTCATGCTTTGAGAATCCTTATATCCAAACTGAATCAAACACCGATAAACTCCTTCAACTCCCAGCTTCCCCACATTGTAACGTTCCTCCACCAGGACAGTTTTGATGGGAAGAGTTCTAACAGTGACAATTACCAGGATTTCTCTTACAGAATTTGTGTGCTGAATGTAATGACTGATTATGGGTGGAATGCCATTTCCAAGATCAGTGAAAAAGAAGCAAATTCCTGGCGTTCGGTATGTACTATAGCTTGAAAGCATTTGGTCTAGATCAGGTAAACTCATCTTTCTATCTGCTTCATATTCATTTTTCTTACTCCTTCCATATGTCCAAGATAGCATGATGGTCAAGAAGAAAGCAGAAATAGCAAATGGCACCCATCCTCCTTGTGGTATTTTATTGAGCAAAGATGTCATGAAACAACCTTCAATTATTATATAAGGCAAGAAAAATGCCAAAATAAGAATGATATTTGTCTTCCATATGATTAGCATCACTAATGCTGTCAAGAATGTTGTTATGATCATGACCCAGATGACCACCACCCCTGTAGTTGAAAAAGAAAAGTTAGTTCTATTTCTCAGCGAAGTACATTTTATTTGGACTTCCAACATACCTAATGTGATCCCACAAGTGGGGTTTGGGGAGGTGGGGTGTACCAGACCTTATCCTACCTTTGCGGAGTAGAGAGTTGTTTCTGATAGATCCTTGGCTCAAGAAAAGCATTTTTCAAATGTTTTTAGACTATTAATTTTACTGGTTCAGAAACAGCCTCTCTTCTTCCACGAGGTACGGTAAGGTTTGTGTACACTCTACCCTCCCCAGACCCAACATGTGGGATTACACTGGGTATGTTGTTGTTGTATTAATTTTACTGATTATAACAGGTTATTTACCATTGTTGCAGATTATTAACCCATGCTTGCTATAAAAAAGTTGCCTATAATTGGTTATTAAGTAGCAACATAGTATTCGATTTTTTTAAGTTGTCGGTGTACAAAAAGAAATCAAGTGATGCTTACCATAGGCATTTGCTAGTTCAACACCTCCTTTGAATCCAAGAACGAGAGTGACACAAAGAATCATGAGGATGTAGTTTACCTCTGGGGAATAGATTTGTCCTTCATGCTTGGATGAAGTATGTATAATGTTTACTCGAGGGAAGCATCCAAGAGCAAGTGATTGCTTTACAATGGAAAAAGTTGCTGATATCATGGACTGGCTAGCAACTACGGCAGCTAGAGTTGAGATTACAAACATTGGCCAGTATACAGGTTTTGGTAGGGAACTGTAATAGGCGTTGTTGATATTCTCTGGATACCTCACTAGATAAGCTGTTTCACCGGCATAGCTGAGAACTAGGGATGGATAAACTACAAAAGAAAAAGCCAACTGCAAGACTCATTGTACAAAAATGCCATCAATCAGATTAACATTCCTAATGGTAGATTGGAGTTCCTTGTTCCTTACCTGAATTGCTCTTTTATTGAAATGACCTAAATCAGCAAACATGGCTTCCGCTCCTGCATGACAGTTTAAAACATTTTGGAAGTGAACTACTTTTCACCTATTTCATATGCTTTTCTTTTATCTTTTTTTTGTTTTCCCGCAAAGGTAGTTGTAAAGTTAAACCTGTAATGCTTAGAAATACTGCACCGAGAAGATTCCAAGCAGTCTTCCCATTTCTTACAACAAATTTCACTATGTAGTGTGGAGAAATGGCTTTAAGAACTGATGGATAGTACTCAAAAATATTGTAGATACCGACTGAAACATTGGTAGCAAACCACAATAACATTACTGGTGCGAAGCAGAAGCTAACTTTGCTTGTTCCACAGCGTTGAAAAGTGAAAAGTACGATTAACATAATGACAGACATGAAAACCACATGATCTGCAGCCAATAGAACTTTCATTAAACCTAACATTTTGGTGAGTAAAGGGAAGCAAATCTGAACTTGCAATAGAACTGTCTTGTGAAAATTATTTTGACTTTACCTTGTGTTATCTTGGAAGAGAGAGATTGAATTCCTTGCAGGGCTGAGAGAACTGATATAACAAGTGTATGGACATGAGGCAACGTCGAAAGGAAATATAACTTGGAGAAAACAAAGGAAGAATGTTACCACAAGTAGCAGGAGTGAGAGCTCCATCACCAATGACCATACAAGTTCCAAGTAAAACAACAAAAGTAAGGACATTTTGAGCTGCAGAACTTCTCTCCAGGAACTTCTTAGTTTTTGAATGCAGAGGATTTCCACTCTCTTGGCTATAATAAGTCATGCTCTCATCAGATTCCATCCTAACATTTTGGATGGTAAGTTTGCTTTGGAAATTGATATGGCGACAGAGATATGAATAGAGAGCAAAAGTACCGCCTTCTCCATGATCATTAGCATGGAGGACGATGAAGACATATTTGACTAACACAAGCAACGTTAGAGTCCAAAAGATTAGGCTGAATGTCCCAAGTAAATCATCTTCAGTGAGATTTGTCAAGCGAGTAGAGGAAAAGACATTGACAGGAGAAGTGCCAAGGTCCCCATATACAACTCCAAGAGATTGGTAAGCCAACAACAAGGTCTGCATGGCTGGATATTCCTGAGAAAAATACTCAAAACCTCAGTTTACTATGAAGTGCGTTAGAAGTTTCAAGACGGTAACAACAAAAAAGTCAAGTTATTAGATTTTATTGAAAATGCTAGTAGCAATAGCACACAGAGGATAAAATGAGAAGAGGTTGCTTGAGATGGTTGCATCATGTCCTATGTCCACCTCTAGACGCACCGGTCCGCAGGAGCCATGGTGACTTGAGGTTTTAAAAAGGAAGAGGTAGATCTAAATTTATCACATGGAAGGAAGTGATTTCGAAAGACCTACACTCCTTGAAATCTATGCAAACCTAGCGAAAGATAGCGCACAATGAAAAAAAATGATCTATATGGACGATACTGTTATTAGTTGGTTTAAGTTTTAGTTATGCTAATGAGTTTACTTTCAATCCCACTGTTTGCTAGGAGTCTTTTTGTATTGTTTGAGATTTACATGCTGTAGAAAATGTAGACAGCTTCTAGTGCCACAAAAACTAATTCTTTATTATATTGAACTTAGACAAAGCTTAATGGAGTGACATGGACAATGAGAATTCATATAGACGAGGATTCACATAGACGGATAGACGGTCTTAAATGGAGGGAGATTTCTTGGAATATTGAAGATGAGAAAAAGTAAAGCTTACCTTAGTTTTGGTTAAGGGAGACTGGTATTTCTGGATAACTGTCATGTATGTTTCCATAGCAGGTACTGGTTCTGGAACAACTCTCCGGCTGTTGTTACAAAGGTCAACACGGTTACTATCTCCAAGATTGCTTCTACTTTCAATATCATAGTTCTTTATGCTGGAATTGTTGCTTTTAACATCTTCCATGTTTTAAATGCAGGACACATCCAATATTCTAGTCTAGTTAAGAAGTTACCGTACATTGTGTCACTCTTATATAGCTTCAAAAAAGCCTCAAGGACTAGCGATTTACAAACAGGGATATCGATTTGGTTGATCCTCAGAATAAAACAAAAGATTTAAGCTAGTGCTGCAAATTTTAAAGTTGCTGGAGAGGGAGCAGGTAAAGAAACACATCATCATATATATTTTAGCAGTAATTCCACCAATTTGCATACAAATATATTTCATCATCCTGTTAGAGCATTATTGATTCGCAAACATGGATATGAAAATAAATTATTGGTACATTATCTTGTTGACATAATCCATTGGATTATATATCTTTTATACAAAGGAGTGACTACACACTCTCACAAGTCACATATAACCAGAAATTTTTAAAGATCTGCCACTGTTGCTTTGCTGGATGAACCTTATCTAGTTAAATAAATCAAGCTTAAAATTTTGCAGTAAGTTGATGACAAGTGAAAACTCGTAAATCCTCTGATTAAAAAGGTAAGCTTGATTAATGAACAAAAGCTCATATGAAATTTCGCTGGCTTATGATTCTTTTGATTATGAAATTAGTCAAATACTTGAGAATCTAGTACATGTACATATCAGACTGTCTGTGTCTGTTTACACGGGGGCGGAGTTACCCTTGCCTGAGGGGTGCCAAGCACACTCCTTTGTCGGAAAATTATATTGTATAGATAGGTAAAATTTTAGTTTTATCGATGTATATATACAAGTGTTGACACCTCTTGACCCAAGCTAGAGGTTCAACATAGTGGTTAAGGTGTTGCACAACTTTCTTAAGCTCGTGTGTTCGGTCCTAGCTAGCGATATTATTATATTTTTTTCACTTTTAATGAAAATCTTGGTTCCACGCCACTATCGGTACATATATGTACATGGAGGACGTAGGTATTGTCGAAAGTGTTAAGTGAGAAGGATGCAAGTTATTCTGAAAGAGCTAACTGACATACAAATATGTTTACTACTTTGGAGTCACACTTCTTATTAAAAAAAAAAAATTAGTCATAGACGTCGACCTATCTGTCCAAAAATACTCTTATGAGGTATTTAACTTTTAATGAAAATCTTGGTTCCACGCCACTATCGGTACATATATGTACATGGAGGACGTAGGTATTGTCGAAAGTGTTAAGTGAGAAGGATGCAAGTTATTCTGAAAGAGCTAACTGACATACAAATATGTTTACTACTTTGGAGTCACACTTCTTATTAAAAAAAAAAAAATTAGTCATAGACGTCGACCTATCTGTCCAAAAATACTCTTATGAGGTATTTAACTTTTAATTTTATAAGCTATACATGTTTTTTTTATTTTTTGGTTCTTATCTTTTCTCTATCATATTCTATTCATAAAAAAAAAAAAAAACATGTTTAGCTGTAAATGATTAAATGTGCATTGGTGGATCAAAATGTCAAATAATAACAACACATCAAGTATAATTCCAGAAAGGGAGGTATGGAGAGCGTAAGGTGTATTTGGATCTTACTTCTATTTCAGAGATGGAGAGAATCTTTTTGATAGACCCTCGACTCAAGAAAAAAATAGTTCAAAGCAATCCAGAAAGGAATTAACAGAAGTATAAGAAATATCAGATAGTAACAAAAACAACATATAGTTGTAACACCTCTTTTTGAGGGATTTTCCAATTGAAGTGACTTAGAAGAAATTATTTTATTTATTTAGAGTTGTCACTTGGAATTGAGTTATGGTGTTCCAAGTCACTTTTTTGAATCTCTAATCAAAAGAAAATACTCTTTTATTTTTTGGTCAGTGAAAAAAAAAGACCGGGTAAAAAATTATGTTGATCGAGGGGAAGGTATGAGGCACCCCTCGAGCAGAGGCGAACCCAAGATTTGAAAATTTCGGGTGCACCAGCTAAAAAAAGAGGAGAAGGTATGAGGCACCGGGAAACATATGAGGCACCCCTCGAGCATAGGAGAACCCAAGATTTGAAAATTTCGGGTGCACCAGCTAAAAAAAGAGGTTCTACCTAGGATAGAACCCTGGTCACGTGGGCAGATCTCTCAGCTTATACCAACAATACAAAGCACCATTTCATGCTTTCTAAGTGGGCACTATTAATTATATTGAGTTTCTGTCAATTTCTTAAGATAGATATACATATATATACATCATTTTTTCTGAAGGTAACGGGTGCACGGGTGCACGTGCACCCCCACATAAACATGTGGGTCCGCCTCTGCTCTCGAGTCCCGTGGTTTTAGCACGTTCGATTTTATTAACTTATACTCGGCTTATATTATTTTTTAGATATATTCTTATAGACCATGATTTGCTTGCATTTTATTGTTGGACTTTTATTGATCTCAACCTAGATGTGTCACCGCATTCTTGGTCTTGACATACACAGGCTTAGAGGCGCAACTCTCTTTTTGTGCAAGTGCATCTCACCTAATCTTTGTCTACCCGTTTGACTTGAATTAACGAAAATTAATTATTAGGACAATTTGGGTCGAGATTAACTTCTCTCCACTGACAGTGGACAAGAAAATTACACAATCAGTTTATTTTTTGAAATACTTATCTCTCTTAATATATTCACATATTATTAATATTTAAATAACAATAATAAAAAAAGTATTATATGGTAACTTAGACTCTAAATTAACTATAGGAGTTTGTTTAGGATTCTTATTTGGTTGCCAAAAAGAAGAAGGATTCTTTCACCGCTTTCTTGTCCTCATTATTTTCACCTCGTTCTCCATCAACACTATTGAAGCAATTTGAGACAATTATCAATGGTGGCTTTGTACTCTTTTTTTTCTTTTTAAAATCTAGACTAATGAATCTCATAAAATTAAGAATTATTCATAACTTATTAAGTCTTCTTCGCAACATGAAAATGTTTTTAGATAGGTGCTTCCATTGCTTCAGACTGTGTTTTCTCTTCTTAGTTCATTCAATCAATAATACAAAAAATAATTGAAAATAAATGTTGATCGATATACTATCATATGTACTCCAATTTATTTAAATAATACTCAAAGTCGATAGTATCAAAATATTTGAACGTTATTTCAAAAAAATAAATCTTAGATCTGTACAACGTGTTTTGAAAAATAAAAAGAAAAAGAGAAGTTGAACAATCATTAGTCTTTAAATGTGAAAATATAATAATTAAATTAAGAGAAATAAATATTTCTAAAAATGAACTGATGGTATAATTTTCTTGTCCACTGTGGAAAGAAGTTAATCTTTTGGGTGAATTTATTTTAAGTGTTTCAAAAAAAAATGTGTAATCACATTCTTGATTGAAATCAAATTATTTTTTAAAAAAATGTGTCTAAATTTGCCTCCAAAATTAGTCTGTCAATTTTTAAGTGTGAATCAAGTGGTGCCAAACTACAACCATTCAATCAAAATTTGTCAATCTATCGTAATTTCCAAAACAATATCATCAAACTTTCTTTTTTTGGTTTTCCATCCGGTGTTTAGTACCCACATTGGTGCCCGACTAAATTCGGATTCGCACCGGGAAATCTCACATTGGGCAGTAAAGCGCTCCTTTCAAAGGCGATTCCATACCTATGGGGACTCGAACCCGAGACATCGGGTTAAGGATGAAGTAGTATTTACCACTCCACCACATATATCATCAAACTTTCATTACTTCAAAATAATATTAATAATGATTATAATAATAATAATAATAATTATTATTATTATTATTATTATTATTATTATAAAATTCAACTTAAACGTGCACACAATAGTTAGTAAACCTATTAGAAATTTTCTTATTACTTTTTTTAAAAAAAAAAGAGTCTAAAGCTACGTTAGCATCCAAAAGATCAAAGCAGCACTCATATTATAGCATAAAAATAACTTATCACTTATCTAAACACAATCGAATAGAGAATTCATCCAAATTAGTAAGACATGAACGCCAAAAATTTTGATAATTAATTAAAGAAAAGAGTGAGAAATAGACCTTTAAGCATGCAAAAAATAATTTATTCTAAATTTAATGATATAACAGGTTCAAACATATTTCAATATTATAATGTCAAAGTTAAAACACATATAAAATTTGAGCAACTTCGTAATATTGAAATCAAGTCTTATATAATCACGAAATTGAATTATATAATGAAAATTAAGTGCTACCTTTTGTGAATATCAATTCACAAGAAGAAAAACACCATAATCAGAAAGCACGAACTCGAAATCGTGAAAGTAGACCTTAAAATCCTCCTTATTTTCCTTTTCTATTCTTTCTCTTTGGGCGTGAGTTTTGGTGTGTCATAGTACATTGGTTGTGTAGTAACAGTGTTATAGATGTAGGATGAATGGCTGTGTGTGAAAGGTTCAAATGTGAGAGTGATGGGTAGTTAGGTTTGTGTTTGGGATTAGTGGGAGATAATGGGGGATAGGGGCAGTGAGTTAAGGATTAGTGAGGGAGGAATTAGTATCAGTGGGTAGTTTTCTTTTAGGTCTTTTTTGTATACATTAAAAAAGATAAAAAAAATATAAAGATAAAATTATTAGCTAACTATTTTAAACTGATAAAATATAAGAAAAGTTAAATAACTAATCTAAAAATATAATTAAAAAATACCAACTTATTTATTAAACTTGAATAAAAGATAAACATATATTTTTTGGTAATTTTTTTTATTTTTTTTTAAGAAATTGAAAATAAAACTTAGCCTAAAATATGACTCAATTTTTATAGTTTCATAATCTTTTAAAATAAATTTACAGTTATAAGATTTTAAAAATTAAGTTAAATCTAAAAGAAATATTTAAGTATTAAAAATGGTATAAAACTTCAAATTCAGTTTAAAATCACGTATCTACAATAGTAACAAGACAGTAACTACAACAAAATAAAATGATAGTCTAAGTACAAAAAAACAACAAATAGAAAAATAATAAAAATAAAGGACAAGCAACAACAAAAGAAATACTACAACTACTAGTGTGGATGGATAACAAGTAGGGATGGCAATGGGGCAGGGCGGGGTGGGGGTGGGGCTGATTTTGTCTCAACCCGCAAAATCTTAACCCGCCCCGCCTAGCATTGTCACCCGCATTCACCCGCCCCGCATCCACACCTACTTGCCCCTCTCCACATAAGTTTTTCTTTTTTTTTTCTTCTTCCTTTATTCCATTTTGTTACACACTATCACTAATTAATAGATTTGAATAGATCACAAATCGTACATTATAATATTTTTTCGTTAATTAATAGGAATAATCTCTTTTTAGCTAATTTGACGAATTTATTTTAATGATAGAGCTTGTTGTTGATCTAATAATTTTCACAGAAAATAAAAAATTGAAAACGAATAAACTTGACCCATTTGCTAAACTGGCACTTTTATAGAAAGTACTACTGGAACAAAATAACGTAGTAATAGGACCAAAAACATAAAATTAATAATATATTAAGAAAATGATATGTAAAACCCGCAACCCACCCCGCCGCACAAAAGATTTTCAAAAATTTGTTTTAACCCGCCCCGCCCCGCCTGAGGTAAAACCCGCCCCATTGCCATCCCTAATAACAAGGCAACACACTACTACCTATTAATCTTCTATCCTACTATATGTCCTTCACAACCTCCTATCTAAAGTCTTGTCCTCGGTAATTTAAAACTGTCTCATGCCATATCTAATCATCTCTCCCCAAATGCTTCTTCGATATACCTCTACCTCTCCTGAAACCATCAAAAGTCAACCTCTCATATCTACGCACTACAACATTCATATATTTCGACACATGTCTAAACCACCTCAGTCTCTTCCTACATTTTGTCCTCCATCGAAGTCACTCCCACCTTTTCCTGGATATCCTCATTTCTAATCGTATCTCTCCTAATATGCTCACACATCTATTGCAATATTCTTTTTTTTTTTTGCAACTTTCAACTTCTAAATATGATAGTTCTTGACTAGCCAATACTTCGCCCCATATAACATAATTGGTCTAATTAGCGCTCTGTAGAACTTGCCTTTAAGTTTTGGTGACACCTTCTTATCACAGAGACTCTCTAGATGCAAGACTTCATTTCATCTATCATGTACCAATACAATGAGTGACAACCTCGTCAATCTCTCCATTCTTGAATAATAAACCTATGATACTTGAAACTACCTCTCTTATGCATGACCTGTGTATATCAAGGCTCACCTTTACATCTAGGGGTGTGTGTTGGTTGGTTTTGTCCAATTTTATGTATTATTGATTTGATTTATCGATTTTTAATTTGTGAATACACTAAATCGATAACCAAATCAATAAGATATCTATTATTGGTATTTAATTTAACTGATAAGAGAATGCTTATATAATCATATATACACGATGTTTGTAAAATAGAAATAGTAACAAAAACAGAAAATTAACACAAATTTCTACATTTGTCATTTTTGTTTAGGACAAAATTGTTTGAATTCTTGCTAAAGACTCATGCAATTAGTTGCGAAAACAACATTAATTATCTATCTTTGTCACAATCATCATATTATACTAAAAGTGAGAAGTCACAAAAGTAAAAGTTGAAATACCATTTTACCCCTATCATAATTTAAAATCTTATAAATATCTAATAAGTTAAATATTAAGTACTTAAAATATTTTCACCTCCTAGCTTAATTGCAAGTTGAAGAGTTATAAAGTGACCATATTCATCTGTACGTTACAAAGTGACCAGTTAATTGTCTAATTAATTATGATATTATGGATAAAGACTATGTCATAAAGGTTACTCTTGTAACAGTAAAAACTTAGAGGGCCAAATCAATGATATAGCTGGAATAGGAAAAGATAATATTCTAAATAATAGTTATTATATTAATAATATATGTAAGGGTGTATGACCTAATGGAATAATAGTTATTAAGAAATATGTAAGGGTGTATTAATCTATTGCAATTATTTACATTGCAATATAGCTAATTTATTTTATAGCCTTTACCCATAATTTATCATGAAATTTAAACGTATACCTCCATATTTATGTGAGGTTTATCCAGCTTCAATTACATTTTTTAATTCCTATAACTTTCTATTATCAGCACACTAAAAAGAAAAGAATTTAAAAAGTTGCATTCAATATTTTATTTAATAGCATCAACCAAATTCATGTGATGATTATCAAACACATATATACAAAAAGTCATTATTTACTACTATAAATATAGAAACTTATGGTTCAAACATGTGCTTCAAGTTTAGGTGAAAAAGGATAAATAAAAATAAAAAGAGACCATTGATTAATGAAGATGAGAGCATAAGGACATAGGGAATCAATGTTTTTCATTATGTTAGGTAACTTAGTACAAAATTTTAGCATTATCATAAAGTCTTTGTGTATATATATTGTTGTAAGATAGCTGATAAGTCTCAAGAGATCTTGAAATAGTTGAGTTATAACCAATTGTGTATCTATGTTGAGGTAAGCTTTGATAGACTAAAAGGACACTATAACTTAGTTTTTACTCTTTTTGTATCTTTTGATTTTTAGTTCATAGCACAAAGAAAGTCATATTATATATTATACCAAATTCATCATTTACAATATGTTAGATTAAGTTTTTGGGATAAACATGCGCAGCACGTTTCTAGAACTAGTAACATCTAAAATTGAGAAGAGAGAAGGTAATACTAGTTTTTGTCGAGAAGAGAGATGATGCCGCAATAGAGAGGCTTGTTTGGTTGCCTACGACGAAAGTAATACTAAAATTTAAAAAATATAATTGGTAAAATATTAAAGTCACTATTATATAGTTAGGAGTAAAATAGTAATCTTAATATAATCTTATTGGGTTATCGATTTAACCATTAACTAAAATCATAAAATCGAGAACCTAATTAAAAAATGTATAAAATCATTTAAAAATCGTAAACCAAATAATATAGTGTTTGTTTGGTTTGATTTATCGGTTAAATCAATTTTTGCATACCCTTATTCACATCCGCCTTATGGATTACGTAACTGAACTACTTATACTCCAAGTATTCAGTCTTATTCCTACTCAACCTGAATCCTTTAGACTCTATACTGTGTCTTCAAACCTCCAACTTAGTGTTAACTTCGTCTCTAATCTCGTAAAGTAGAACTATGTGATTTGTAAATAACATACATCATGACACCTCATCTTGAATTTATCACGGCAATACATCCATACAATCTTGTCCTCTAATTCAACATACAGGCGGTCAAAGGTCATTGTCTTTGCCACAGTAACCCTCAACTTCATCTGCTTCTTCGTCATCTTATACCTTTCCCTATTCATCCGTTTTTTCTTCTCTTCCTTAGTTTCTACCAACTTCGCTTGTGCCATGTTTTTAGCCTCCACCTTTCCTTGGACTTTTTTAATTCCACCACTATTTTCCTCTATGTCCATCCAATCTACCTCTCGAGATCCCCAACACTTTCACTAGTCTATTTGAGTCTTAGCCACCATATCAAGTGCTTCTCCTTCTTCGAAAATCTCGAATTTGCTACCATCAAATCAAAAGCTCTAGTGAAATTCCAAAGTGTGACTCCACCTTTGTTCATGTCTCCAAAATCATTCCCTTCATGCACATCATTATAAATCCGTCGTTGTCGACCCTATATGTTCATTGAAATCTTCTCCTACGATTAACTTTTCTGTGTTTAATGGCATTTAATAGTTATACATGTTTGGTGTTTATAGGTTAAATAGTATTACTACTTTGTCCATACTTCTCAGTTGAATGTAGGTGACGTATACAAAATGAATAGTTGCAATCATTATCATCTTTCTTGTTATTATTTGTTCAAAACTAATATTCTGACACTAAATAAAATTAAACTCGAAGTATTTATATGTATAATACTTTTTTTTGAGAATTATGTGTTGATACTCCTTCAGTTTTACTTATATTTTAGTTAACATTTTAAATTATTCTAAAAAGTAAACATAAACTAAAATTGTGGAATTTTTGAATTCTTAAACTGATTTCATGTTGTTTACACAAGAATTAAATTCACTTTTATAGAAGAAAAAAAAAGAAGAGAAACATGTACAATGTTGAAACAAATAAATGAGATCCTAAAGGATTAGTAACAAAACAATTCATGTCTTTATGGTTACAAATAATTTACCTTAGATTTCAAAAATATTATTTAGCATAAGAATAAATTAACAAATAAAAAATATTTATAGAAATATCAAGAAAAATAATCTTGACCTTTCATATTCATTTTGTAAACATCGCCTACCTCTATTACACCATTGAAGAGTCATGGAGAAAATAGTAACAGAGGGATTCTTTCCGAAAATGATATATAGTGTATGTATATTAGCATAATATATGTCAAATAAATAAATGTTATACTGATATACATTAACATGTATACATATTATTTCAGCAATACAACAGACCATTATGTATACTAGTAATACATACACTTATTATACTTGCTATACAGAAGGACAGTATGCATACATATTATTCCAGTTATACATACTAATAATATATTCATATTTTTTTTACAAAAAACTTTGTATACTGATTAACTAATGCAACAAAAAAAAGGAATATTTTGATAGAATATCGTTTTTGATTAATAAAATTTTAGGAGATGGAATAGAAAAATCACAAATATGCAGATCGAGATTATTACAAACACGATTTTGAATTATTAACTATTATTGATTAATTTTGTTTCTTTGCCCAACCCATCACTGCTGAAATCCCATAATATATATTTTTTTTGACAATCCTATGTTGCAAGTTTTGGGGAAAATAATAGGAAAAATTACTAAAGTACACACCTTTAAGTATATTATTTTCCATTTGTCCCTATATCTTTTAAAAATAACTAAAATCCTTTATTTTAATAATGTATCTGTATTAATGTATTAATGTATCCGTGCTTGTATTAATGTATCTGCGCTTTCATTAATGTATCCGGATTAATGTATTAATGTATCCGTATTAATGTATTAATGTATCCGTGCTTTCATTAATGTATCCGGATTGAGTTAATTTTTATTTTAATAATGTATCTGTATTAATAAATTAATGTATCCGTGCTTGTATTAATGTATCCGGATTGGGTTAATTTTAAGGGATTATTGTAATTAGAAAAAAAGTAGGGATAGATAGTAATTTCATCTTTACACTATGTGATTTATGTAACTTACCCAAAATAATAAGATAAAATCTTACATAGAGAAAGAAAAGGAATTTGAATATTTAAAACTATGTTAATGAAAAATAATTTCCGTTATGAGATACAAAATTTATATCTTGAAATATGAATATGGGCTAGTGAATGACATTTCGGTTAACCTTAGCTATTTTATGTCATTTAATGAGTTAATTTTTATCGATTTGATCTATGGACGAATGTAAAAGTATACAACCAATCAGGCCGCCACATTATGAAATGTAAACCGAGCAACAACCTGTATTGGGCCTTAGCCCATTTATTTTCTTGTTCTAGTCTCTAATCTTTCTTTCTCATTAAGCCCACCTAAGCTGAGAAAACCTCCATTAACATTCATTAAAGAGCTTTAAGGCTTTGAATTCAAAAATTAAATTTGGAGTTAATATGTTGATTTTGAGGGAGTCTGATGATGATTCAAGTTGGTTTTTATTAGAATTTCATATTAAAACTTGAAGAGAAAGTTGCTGATCCCGATGTATAAATAAGTTGTATGCATTTTATATTTGGGGTGTATTTTTTTTTTATGTCTAATGTATCACTAGACATAAAGTGATATACACGTGGCATACAAACACTACTAGAAACACAGGTTTTTTCCAATATGAATCACTGGAAATTTGTGTTCTAGAACATAATTTTTCCATTCATTTTCCCTCTAACCAGCTCACTGAAAAAATACAAAGTGATTTTTATTAGAATTTCATATTAAAACTCGAAGAGAAAGTTGCAAATCTCGATTATTCTTTTTGTATCTCTAATGTATCACTATACTCAATGTGATATACATGCAATAGACAAATACTGCTTGAAACAAAAAAAAATCCAACACAAATCAGTGGGAAATTTGTGTTGTAGAATATAATTTTCCCGCTCAGTTTTCATCAAATCAGTTCACTAAAACAACGCATAGTGAAAATAGGTTCTTACTGAAATAGTGAAAAACTTTATTATTTTTCTATACGAAAACATTACTATTTGAAAAATAAAAATATAATTTCGTTGGTCAAACTTAATATTTAAGTTGCATTCCCCTCTTCGATTGTTTTTATAGCATTACAAATCATAGCTATTCAACAGCTATGGGGTCACTGTTAATATACCATATCTGACAATTATAGAAAGATTAGTAGTTGTATTATTAATTAATTACACAGATCTACTACTAATTGTAGCTCAGGGGTCACTGCAATTTGATCCCTCACCTACAAGTCAAATAGCAAATAGTATGATCACTAATATAAGTAGTAGTACATCAATTATTGACACTTAAATATTCATTATTAAATTAATTGTTAAACTAATTCCTATAACTCTCTACAAGAAAGATACCATGTGATATTTATTACTTTGATTTTCTCAACAAAATGCACATACATTATATTTTTTCTATATATGCATGAAACATGCAACTATATATACATGAAGAGCTAGCTATTAGGACCATTTTATTAATTTAATTAGATTAAATTAGTGATTATCATTATCCTTAATCTCAGTTGCATTAATGACAAGAATCTACGTACCCCACTAGCTAGTTTGTAGCTATTCAACACCTCAGAGGTCGATCTGACTCCCAAATTAAAATGCATGTATCAATTAATTATCACACTAAAGAATGATTACGGATACTATTTAAGCATGTTCAACGTAGAGAATGATTAAGGATACTATTTAAGCATGTTCAACGCACAGAATTAATTCCCTTATTTTGTTTTTTCACCTTAATTACCAGTATCGCATGATCCAGGAGGTCAGCTTATACTAATTTTGCATGAAGAATCATGAATTTATTCATGATATGCACATGCATTATGTATATACATGGTATATCGACAGTTGAGTGTCATTGCACAGAGTTGCTAAAGTCGCCTTTAACAATATTTATATAGAGTGTTGATTATATATAGATATTTATATTTATTATTATCACTAAACATGATATATAACAACAAATATATTATTACTGTTTAATTCTTTATTTGTTATAATGAAAGTGACTAGCCTTTTTATTTTCAAGAATCAACCCATAATAAGTAATACTTCCTCTGTTCCAATTTATGTGATACATTTCGTTTTTCGAGAATCAAACAGTTTAAGTTTGATCGGAAATTTGTGCATGAAATCTTCTACTTTTTTAAAATGAAATTTCTATTTTTGTAAACTACATAAAAAGTACTATAAGTCACAATAATTGATAATCCAAAATATTTCAATGATATATGAACATTTTACGGTCAAAGATAAACTTGTTTAAATCTCAAAATCTGAAATGTGTCACATAAATTGGGACGGAGAGAAAATATGAAAAGCTTTCTTGGACTTTTGTGATGGTATCTTACTTCTTCTTTTAAAAACTTTCTAAGTGACTACTATTATTTTTATGGAAGTTACGTTGAAGGTTCTGCTAGCTATAAATGTCAAGCTTTCTCCCTGTCGCAACAACAGTAAAACAAGAAATTTCCACCAAACGTCCACTTCTTAAGATAATTGTTTAATTATTGCTCCATCTATCCAATTTGATGTGTAACCATTTTAATTATTACTCCATTTATCTCATTTTATGTGTTACGTCTTTTTTTTTAGGTCTGTTCCAAAAAAAATATTACCTTATTATAATTAGAAATAATTTAATTTTTTAAAATATTCCTTTTACCCTTAATGAAATGATTTTCAACCACACAAATATCTAAGAATTGTTTTAAACCACAAGTTCTAAAAGTCTTCCTTTTCTAAAATAACAAACATCATCTTAGTCAATATGCCATATAAAATAGGTCGAGAGAGAATATTATTTTTAATTTCTCTTGCAATTTATAGATTTTTTAGACCATGGTCTAAAGATCCATTTTGAATAGATTGAAAATCTTAAAACACTATATAGCGGTCTAAAAGCTTGTAAGTTATTATAAATATTAAAAGACAATCTAATATCTTGTCTGGAAAATTGAGAAATATATAAACAAACAATAAAATTAAATCTAACACTATTCGAAAGTATAATTTTCTAATGGATACATTTGCATAACTTTTAAAAATAAAAACAAACTATAAATAAGGGCCTATAAAGGCGGGACACGATTTGCCGACTTTCCTAAATGAACCACAAAACTATAGAACCATTAATTAACTATGAACGTTTACGACTAACAGTATTTTGAGCTAAATTGATGAATGGTCAAAGTTTTTCATTAATAATTATATCGAACGAACCGATCCAATTATTAGAAGTAGTGCATGATGTTGATAGTGGAAAAAAATTAAGAAAACGTAATATCCGAAGGTGTGGTCTAGTAGTTAAAAGATTAGTAAAGTAAATTAAATTATGAGAAGAATCAGAATTTTTATACTTAACCAAAAAAAAAAAAAGGAAAGAAGATAAATAATTTCTTTATATTTATGTATCTGAGTCTTAGTATACAGAGTAGGATAATGGAACGGAAAAA
This sequence comes from Solanum appendiculatum, assembly GCA_018342035.1. Classification (NCBI taxonomy): domain Eukaryota; kingdom Viridiplantae; phylum Streptophyta; class Magnoliopsida; order Solanales; family Solanaceae; genus Solanum; species Solanum appendiculatum. The sequence continues at coordinate 1,097,367 of JAGDQO010000378.1, read as the reverse complement.
ATAAATATCCAGAAATACTATAGTCTGAGGGAAAAATTGATTAACACTATTATAATTGAAAAGAGAAAATTTATTAAAGAGAATGATTGTAGGAAATATACATAAATTCCAATTAAACGTGAGAATGAAGCAAAAAATGTTGAGAGTCATCATTACTTAATATCTTAGAAAAGGACTCAAAAAGTGATAGCAAAGTACCAATTAATTAGTTAATTAATCACTACATATTATGTGTCTTTAAGATGTTTCCACAAAGCAATCACCAGCTTTGTAACTTCTCCTTTAAAATTAAATTAAAAACAAAAAAGATTAATTATTTTTTAATTGTAATAGGACATGGTGACCCATGTCTCGTGCACTGTCTGCCTACTTTATTTAACTTAATGACAATATTTTAATTTTTCCTTAATGAATTACACATGTCAAGTGGAGATCTGCAGAAGCATCTGAATAAGAAGCTCTTTTAATTAATAATAAAGTGATGATATTAAATAAAAATTAGACAAAAGAGTCGTGCCCACGAGTGGGAAGAAGAAAGGCAATAAGGCATGGACCCTCAATATCAGCTTCATTTAATTTTAAACCTAACCCTGAATAATAATAATAATAATAATAATAATAATAATAATAATACAATAGTAATCATAATTAAGAATAATTATAATAATTACTTAATAATTGAGTTGCACGTACTTGGAATCGAAGTTTTTGTCTATAATTGAAGACAAGTTTGAGAGGGACAAGTTGATCCCCACTTAAATTTGCAGACATATCTAAGTGGAAAATTAAGCTGGCTTGACTATGCTTGACCTTATTTGCAAAAATATTTTAAAAAAATAAAAAATGAGATTAGGTGCATGTTTTCTATTTTATTTCTTTTCAAAATCATAGTAGTAGTTATGAATTATTATTTTTAACCCTTTATGCTCCTTTTCATATGTTAATTTCCTTCACTTGATGGCTCAGATACTAAATAAACTACTTCATGAGTTATATGTATAGAGAGAGAAAATGAATTTGCTCACTGATCATGAAACACAAAAGAGACGATATTAAAATTTAACGTCTGAATAAAAAGTGTCAAGATAAGCCGTATGACATATATTTTATTGAATGGACCTTTTTCTTTTGTCGAAATTAATGGAAAGCCAATTGGAGTAAAAGAAATTGAGACAAGAAAACGGGAAATGCATTATTTAGGGATCAATAACAACACTCTAGGGAACCTATATACCAAGTCCACTATTTTAGTGAAAAACTTTATTTCCTCATTTTAAGGCATTAAAAAACTGCTTTTTAATGGTCTATTATCTCCACCTTTTTTTTATGATTAAATATTATGAAGACATTGGACCAAAAATATATGGGTAAGTTACATAAATCACATAGTGTAAAGATGAAATTACTATCTATTCCTATTTTTTTTCTAATTACAATAATCTCTTAAAATTAACCCAATTTGGATACATTAATGAAAGCGTGGATACATTAATACAAGCACGGATACATTAATACATTAATACATATACATTATTAAAATAAAAATCAACTCAATCCGGATACATTAATGAAAGCGCGGATACATTAATACAAGCACGGATACATTAATACATTAATACGGATACATTATTAAAATAAAAATTAATCAAATCCGGATACATTAATGAAAGCACGGATACATTAATACAAGCACGGATACATTAATACATTAATACATTAATACGGATACATTATTAAAATAAGAAATTTTAATTATTTTTAAAAGATATAGGAACAAATGAAAAATGATATACTTAGTAATTTTTCCAAAATATATTATTAGAAAGCAAATTAAATGTCTCACGAAACTCCAAAAGAGTCCACTTCTAACAAACAGAAAAAGAGATACTACTTTCAATTAAAATAATGAAACATTTACAAACTATTCACATCCTTTCCGGTCTCCAATTCCACCTTTAACTTTAAAACGTTTAATTATCAGCCGCAATTATACTACTTTCTCCGTTTAAAAAAATGACATGCTTTTGATTTGATACGAAATTAAAGAAAATAATAATAAAATTTAAATTTTATAGTTTTAAATTAAAGTTATATCAAATCTACCTAAATATTATTTAATCTTATAGTCTTAAACATGTTATGTAAAAAATTGAATTTAAAATATTGACAAAAAAAGAAAAGAGTGACCTTTTTCTGAAACAGACCAAAAAATAAAATAAGTAGTAATTTTTTTAAAACAAAAGAAGTATTAAATAAAATAGCACCAAAAATCTCAGTAAATTGAACATAATAATAATAATGAAAAAAAAAGGACCACGTCAACCCACGTGCAGATAGCCGGAAGGCCGTGATCGGCGCCGGTGACCGGCGGTCCAGACTCAGCCCGGGGAATAGTCAAAATCAGCAAGTGGGACCCTAAGTGTCGTCACAGTGGCGGAGCTAGAAATTTCGAGATGGGTATGCAAATTTTCTTCTCACCTATGTTAAGGATTTGCAAAATCAAATATACACTCATAATAACTAACATTTAACCTTTATACACTATATAATTTTCTGGCGAAGGGTGTTCACCGGAACACCCTTCGCCTAAGGTGGCTCTGCCCTTGTGTTGTCAGGTCCCAAGACAAATCCACTGCCGTGTACGACGGCCTACGTGGATACTACAGTCGTCGTCGCTTTCCCTTTCCCGACTTATCACTAGTCCTTTTCTGCTTCCGACCAACTCATTTTCAAATTGTTGACATGTATTTAATAAAGTTCTATGGAAAAACTGGTCCTTATAATGCGTGGATTCGAATTTAATCGGCAGATAAGTCAATCGCAAAATTAGTTTATTGGCTTATTGGATTAATGATTGATGAATGATTTAAAATTTTATAGTTAACGGTTTATCGGTGTAGGGGTGGATTACACAATTTTATTATTTGGTAAATCATTATCTCATTAAAAATTATCGTAGTTACATTTTTACCATAAGTATATTTGTAAAATAAATACTTATGTGTATGCACCTCAAAATTTAGACTTTCATATATTTCTCATAATGATTAACTATTACAGAATTAACAACTTAAGTAAAGTTAAAAATATTGTTTTGTTTGATTATAGATCAATAAATTGGTGACCGAAAGTGAAAGAAAGGAGTATGAAATGATTGAGACAATACACCGCTCGATAACTGTCCGTTAATTACTAATCTGATACCAAATCAACTGATAGCTTATAGGTTGGCTCACGGATAAGTATATTTAAAAATTGATATCCGATAAATTAAATCGTTAAGCATAATTATCCTTTTGATCCGTCCAATAAGCAGCCCTACTATAATAGTGGGAAACAAAAAAAAATATTTTTTTTGATAAGTAAACACAAAAATCGTTAGAAAACATCGTGTGACTCGGAGGGACATAAGACTTCTTAGTCAAGCAACAAAGATTGTCGACTGGATGCTCCTACCCTATCCAGCCTGATCTTTTATCTTACATTAAGAAGAAAGATGAGGTATGAAGCGTGGGGCAAAATGAAAGAAGTGTATGACACAACAGATAACCTTAAAGAGTGGAGGCAATCGGGATGGTAAAATCATTCATGACGATAATACTATATATTTGTCCATCACAGTCCCATGTTGAGTCTTCAGTAACACATTAACATTGGACTACTCAACATTTCTCTATGCAATTTATAAAAGAATAAAAGCTAGTAAGTAAGATTTTAAACTATGTATAATAGAGAGACCAATATCTTTTTAACTACATGACTTAGTCAATTACGCAAAGTTCAGAATAAAAAACAATAAGTCTTTGACTGAGTTCAAAATTGGAGTTTTGAATCTATCCAAGTGGATTTCTTCTTTGCAACTACGATGGGTCTCTCATAATTGCGAGACTAACCCAACTCAACCCAAAACGATCATGACCTACCACTCGTGAACCCGAAGAACAAAGTCGACTAGACGTCGAACCTCTACTTAATCATGAACCCCACCATGTGATTGCGATGTCCAACCCAGCTCAATCCCTTTCGCATATACAATAAGCCCAATCACGATGCGAAAAAGTGACTTCATCAAAGTTCATCCTAATGTCCGTCGAGATTACTGCCTTAGCCCTGTCCTATCATATGTATAATGGAGTTCGTCATTTATTGACGATTTTTTTGGGATTTTTCTACTCCACCCCTTCATTTCATATCATCCTTACTCCATATTCAGATGTAGATTAAGGGGGAAAGACTTTGATTAGGAAAGGGGCCTCCTCTGATTGTGTTCCCCACAGGAAGAGCTTTAGAGGAAATAGGAATGGACATCTATATGGGCTTCATGTGATTCGAAGCCAACCACTATGTATTGCAAGAACTCAGGTGCATCAAGAACAACTAAAGTCCTATAATTATCAAATGGGCCTTCAGGATTTATTAAAAACACCGTGAAAACAAACTAAATATGCAAGTTGACTAAAACTCACATTTCGGACATGTTGAGATCATGAAATCACTGATCTTGGATTATCTTGACAAGAGTCAATTATCAGTTTCTTAGACTTCTAAATTTCAACTATTGACCCGAATCACTCTTGAATGTCTTGGGATCCGAATCAACTATCCAACTAACTTAAAAATCACTTTTCAGACCTAACGAAACTATCAAAATTTAATTTTGAGCCCATTTACCTAAAATATTGACTTTGGTCAAACTTTTCAATTTTAAAACTTCCAAAAACGAAAAAAAATAAATCCCAACGCCTGCTCGATCACCTCAAAAGTCATGTCACCCATCCCCGGCCTGTAGGTAAAAAAATACCATACCAAAACTACGGGGTAAAACATGAAAAATATGCAGAAAATTCAAAACATCCATGATGATCTCTACAATCGACTAGTGTTGTCTATTTAAATTTTTCAGTATTGTTATTATTACTCTCCTACTATCTTATTCTTTGATTTTAGTATTACCTGATGTTTTATTTACTTTAGTTATCGTATTATTTTATCGTTGCTATTATTCCTTTTTTTCATTATTTTTAGCATGTTTTCTTCTTGATTGTATTTGTTTTATGTACTTGTTTTTTTATATACTTTATTTGAGACAGGAATCTACTGAAAACAATCTATTTACCTTCACAAGGTAGAAATAAGATTGCATATACATCACTCTTTTTAAGCTCTACGTATGGGATTACATTAGCCACTAGATATGTATGTTATTGTCATAACAATTTTTTCAAATTCATGATAAATAATTTAAGACAGATAGAGTATATTTTCCAACATCGAAAATTGCAACTTAGAAACCTAGCATTAAGTAAGAAGATTGCTGCCCAAGAATTAAGTTAAATTTTCTTAATTAAATTCAAGTTGCTAATTGTGGAATGATACCGTTAACGTCTTCTTTCTTGGTAAAAGAGATGAGTAGAAAAATAAAGCTAGCTGCCGGAAAGAAAGGAGCTGAACCCGTGGGGTACCTACAGAATCCTGCCCTTACTGCTTTCTCCCCTCACCAAATATTGTTTTTGGTGTTTGGGTTTGTTTGGGGGTTGGGGGCGGGGCAGTGGTGAAGTCAAAATTTTTGTTATGGGTGTTCAAAATTTAATATATATAAATAAATAAATAATTTTTGACATATATATTTCGCACAATTTTCTATATATATAATATAATTTCTGAACGAAGAATGTTAGATCAACCACTCTGAGCTATATATGGCTACACCAATGTGGGGGTGGGGGGTTGAGAGAAAGTGTGAGACCAACATCTCTTGCTTGTGAGAAACTCTTGCTAGTATTGAATCTTTTACGTGATAAAGTTAATATTTACTCACTCACTACTAATTAACTTATGTGTTTACTTATTAGTTTAAGGAAAAAAAATTAGAGTTGTGGTATAAAATAAATTATAAATATGACTGACTTTTATTTTCTTATAAGTATTTTAGATATTTTTCAAACATATATATTAATTAAAAGATATTTATAAATTAGTTTGATCAACTTGTAGATTTACTCGAATATAAATCAAATTAGTGAAATACTCCCTTCTATCGAGTTAGCTCAATAATATTATTTAAAAATACTTATTACTTTAGAAATTTAACATTAAAATTGACAATTATTTCTAACTATATTCTTCGCATTAAAAAAAAAAAAAGCAGTCCCTTTTAATAATATCCAATTCTAGAAAAGTATCTAACAATAAGGATTATTTTTTTCCAAAACACCATCTCAAGAGGATCAATAGTGACTTACACTCTAGTGACTCAAACCCTCAACTGTAGCTTCTTTATATATATATATATATATATTCCTTAATGAACATAAAAATAACAGCTAAAATAAAAACAGATACATTGTAACTAGCTAGAGATTAAGGATATGCATGAACCACAAGGTGCATTCTTACGAAAGAACCTAAAAGATACGAAGAGTATGATAATCCGGTAATTAAACACCGAAATCAAGGATATTTAGGGTGCATGGAGAATCTTAGTAGCTTAGTTGGTTCGCCATTTGAATTTTACCTTGTTGGTGAGAGCTCGATTCTCCATCTTAGAATTCTCTCCCTCATTTAACCTTCCCCTACCTTTAAAAAAAGGACATCTAGGGTCTAATGAACATTGGTAAGTTATTTAATTTGATGATTAAGGGACAAATTTATTACTTAGATGACTAAAAAAGAAACACATTGGAGTTGATGAGTAGTATTGACTTAATTATTTGGTTTAATAACATAACGCCATCTACGTAATTACAACAAAATCAAAACAATGTATATACATATATACTTATGTTATTTCTTTAATTAAGAGGAAAATAATATAATCAAATATGCTCTACAAACAAATTTGTATAATCTCGAAGGAAGATCCGAGGTCTTGGGGTGGTGGTGTCCTATATATTTATGTATTTTCATGTTAATCTGAGCTTGTTTCTTTTGTTATTTGGGGTTTCACTTGGCTCAATGAGGGCCAAACTCCAAGATACCCAAACCATATACACAATGGCGTAAGTAGGAATTTTGCACCAACAACCTCGACTTATTATAAAGTCTTATGACTGTTTTTGAGTAGTTTGAAGTATCGTGTGAATGTTTGAACGGTCACTCAATTTATAGTGATTGATTATTAATGTCACTTAATTTTTGTACATTAACTTTGTCTAGTTAGCTTACATGGTTTTCTAATTTTGCCTAGTTAGCTTTCATAGTCATTTTATCTGGAAATACTCTCTCTGTCCCTAATTACTTGTCCACTTTTCCCTTTTTAGTTTTCCCTAATTACTTGTCCATTTTGACAAATCAAGAGAGGACAAAAAAAAATTCCCTATTATACCCTCAATTAATTATTTTGAAAAAGGTAAAACTTTTTGAAAAGCTTAAGTTTTTAATTCATCAACTTCATAATTAATAGGGGTAAAATGGTAAACTTACTATGTTAATAATTGTTTTATTAATAAGTGTGTCAATTCAAAAGTGAACAAGAAACTAGGGACAGAGGGAGTACCATTTTCGGTATTTATTCAACGTGACATTTGTAAATTTCTTAGAATAAAATATATTTTAAAATTAAAATCAATATTTAGATTATTCAGGACGCAATCCATCCTAAACCCGATTCAACTCTCGACCCAACCCGGTTAAAATTGTGCAAAAAATTACTTATACACACGGCTGCATGCAAAGTGGACACATAACATCAGGATGAAGCTTGACGTGGCCTAAAAGATCACAGAAAAAGTTAGGTTTCATTGATCAAGTGTCGGATCGAAGATATATATATATATTAATTTTAATATAAACATTTGATTTAATCATACAGAAAATTTACAGGAATTTAGGAATTTTCAATGTGACAAATTTGAAAATTTTATTATTTTTAATTAAAAAGCAAAACGTGCTGCCAATAGTCATTTAGAAGGATACCCAATTTTAGAAAGAAAAAAAATAGATATAAGATTTAAATTACTAACCTCACTTAAAAATGTGTACCTAATCATCATCGCATTATATTATACTTCAAGTGTGGGTTCACACATCTATTTTTAAGTTTTTTTAAAATTACAATAAAACACTACTATCTATGATCTAGGGAGGGGGACATGAGTTTACGTGAAAAGTAACGACCTGATCCGTAGTTACTCAAAGGCATCTCGTGCGAAATTCTAAAATTCTGAAAACGCGGTGCCAAATTTAATAATTTGAAGCACACCACGAAATTAGCTTATTTTGAATTAGCTAGGTTGACGTCAGCCAGCCATAGCAGGAAGCCTCCCTCTAAAGCGGCGCCACTATAGCGCCTACATGGCCGCTATAGCGCCTACATGGCCGCTATAGTGGGCTGACGGGAAATTAGAACCTAGTTATACGACTTCTTTTATTTTTCCTCCAATTTTTGAAGGGAGGAAATAGACAAGGGTTACTCCAAAAACCCTCCAAAGGCACTTGGGGCAGGGGAGCAATGAAAAGGAGAGATTACAACCCAAGAGAGGCGAAAACCCAAGAAATTCTAGTGCTCGTTCATCACGATTTGCTCGAATAGAGTCGAAAGCTCATAGGCAAGGTAGGCTAGATTTTCTTCAACTGAGTAATTAGACCCATCCTTATTTAAATTATATCTTATGTATGGTCGAAGATTGCATGCATAGGTCTTGGGACACGGAGTCTGAACGATTGAATATGTGGCTAGGGGGAGAGGGGGGGATTAGACTATTGATTATAATTTTTTGCTAGTTGTTGTTGTTTCATGAGGTTGTAGGGTGTTGTCCTATGAAGGGAATTTGTGGACGAATCTAGGATGATTAGGGATTGTCTAGAAGGTTACCTTCGGATAGGTAATGGTTGTGTGTTTTTCAAGTTATGTATGTATGTGTGTCTATAGCTTACTAGTATCAGTTGTGTAATGCATATTGAGCAAACCATAAGGAAGAATATGAAATAACATCATGTTGATAATCCCATGCAATGAACTTGTTTATTTTGCTTGTGGTTTCAAGTTTTATTATTCATTGTGATTGTGATTGTTTGTGCATGTTGTTTGTGATTGTTGGTTGGTTCGAGTACTACGCTAGTACAGGAATACTAACAATTGGCTCGATATCACGCCTGATATCAATACTAACACTGATTGGCTCGTGTACCACGTGGATACACTAACAGCTTGTATGTGGGGTTCCAAAAGTGAACCATGTTTACCTTTTTATAATGCGATGTATGCATGTTGGATTCTTAAGTTGTTCAGATTACTTAAAAAGTGGGTTAGACTCAGATATGAGTTTGTGTGTAATCATATGAGATATGTTTCATGTAAACGTTGATTCAGGGTGAGGATTGGAGTCCAAGTTATATTATGGTTCTCATTTTAATTGTAAGTTATCTGTTTTGCTAAGTAATGATTACTAGGTCAGGCTGATGACTAAGGGTCTGGTGCATTGTTTAAATGCTAAGATTGGTTATGATTGTTCCACATTTAGGACGTAGTTGATAAGGGGGATTTGAATTAACGTAGTTAGTCTTATTTGTGGTTTATTAGAAAGGGTCAAGAGTCAGGGTGTTGACATAAGAACTTGAGGGAGATTAATAGGTTGGTTATCACTTATCAGAGTAGGTAGTGATCTTGCATTCAGAAAATCCCTATATGATAAGAGGGTTAAGTTATGATCTGAGATGAGGGTGGTATAAAAGGTAGGCTTTGAAAGCCTTAAAGTGGTCTGGATGGTGGAGTTGGCAGCGAAAGGAGGTGAAGCGACTTGAGATAGAATATATGAGTCCATCAGGGTGCTATTGTACGTAGTTATATTTAAGTTTCATGTTTCCTAATTAATTCATTATATTATGTGGTAGGTTCGGATTGACCGATGATGCCTACAAGTACGTGTTGCTTGTACTGATACTACTTTTGCTATGCCACTTGGTATAGTCTAGTTGCAGGATTCAATGATGTTCCGTAAATGAAGACGATGATGATCTTTGACAACTTCTACTTTTCTCTCTTTATGGTGGGAGATGTGTCGTAGTTTCTTTAGTCATTGTATCTCCTTAGTCGCTCTTGTACCTGCTTAGACTAGTTCTTTGAGAAGTGTTAGTTGGTCTCTTGTAAATAACTTGGGGTTTTAAATCAATTAATAGTGACCAATAATATGAAATAACTATATAGGATTTTATATTCTATTTTATTTATTTTCTTCTTGTCATAATCGTTTTGGGAGATTGAGAGTTCTCCTATCTAAGTATTGGAGTAGATGCCCGCACGACCCGGTGGATTGGATCATGACATAAGCCCAAAACCACCTTTAGATACACCCCTGAATATGGCTAATAGGCGTATAAGTTCACTTTACATTAATATCAATTTACCCCCTAAGAAATTTTTTTGAAACTTTACAAATTTATTTACACTTTTAAAAAGAAATTAATTGTAAGGACAAAATAAAAAAATATTTTATTAATTCTATCTTGAATTTATAATTTAACAAATAATTTGAAATAATTATTTATCATCCTACTATTGTATTATGTTGTTATTCTATGTTTTGGCAATGAATAATTTCAAAATTTAGCAACGGTTGAATGGTGATTAAGAAAGAAGATGCATGTGTAGAGCCACAATTCCATAAATGTGCTCAGAGAAGTAGAACATGTGAGTACTCTCACATAATGAGAGTTCAGCTTTTTATTGATTTTACGTGCCAGCATCCCAAGACAGACACACAGTACCCCATCTCCCACTTGCTCCACTTCCACTTCTTTGTATGTAATGTAAAAATTTGTAAAGTAAATCAAGACAATGTATTCACCAATGTACGAATTTTGCATTCATTCTAAAAGTTATGACCCCATAACTAACCGCAATCTTCGATTCTTCTCGAAATACATAGTCTCCGATACGGAGCGTTTTATTATAGGATGTGTTTGATACGAAGAAAAATATTTTTTTAATTTTATATGTTTAGTTGATCAAAATTTTTGAACAATATTTCATTTAGGAAAATAAAATGTGAATGATTACTTATGAAACTTATTTTTCTTATTTTTATGAATTAATCATTTTTACATGGAGTTTTTTTTTCTTTGTACAAAACACACCTTTAAAATGTATTTGTATTATTTCAATGTGAATATTATTATAAATGCATAAAAGTAAATTACTACAACAACCAAAAAAAATCTTGGAACTGTTGGATATTTTGTAATATATAGAGGTCTTTAATTGAACAAACACATTTGTTCGTGAAAGAACATGACTGTTATGAAAAGTCATTTGTTCATGAAAGAACATGACATTTATGAAAAGTCATATGTTCATAAAAGAACATGACCCTTATGAAAAGGCACATCTGTTCATGAAAGAACATGACTCTTATGAAGAGTCATCTCTTAAGTTCTATAAATATAAAGACTCTCTAGAAGTAGTCGGAAAAAAATCTGCATGTATAAACAAAGGGCTTTGTTGTATCCTTGAAGAGAATTGTTTGTATTTACCCAAATATGTATATGAGCAACATCTCTTTAAAGAAAGTGGTTACACACCTCAAAGTCATCTTCTTCTTCAATCATATATCCTACTATTATTTTCTTACGAGGAACCAATAATGTTGTTATAGTCATTGATAGGTTGGAGTGTGTTTCTTTTCATTATTAATTTTCTCGCGTTATTTTTTTGAATTTAGATTTTGTATACCAATGTTGTAAAATATTTTACACTAAAAATGTTATGTACTGATGTGTTGCTTACTATTATTTTAAAGTAATCAACTCATATATAAGTAAAGCTTTTGTAATTGCTAAAATTAGTGTGGGTATATATATAGTTTAAATTAAATAACTAAAGTTGGATCCTTAAAAAAAGTACGATTGGGGGGTTAAAATTTTATAAACAGTACAATTATGAAACAGAGTCCCACGGGATAATCACATTGTATTCAGAGGCGGAGCCAGTTTGAGGTTACTGGTTCATTCGGATCTCTTCGGCGAAAAATTACAATAATTATTTATGATTAAAATTATTTTTTTGTGTATATATAATAGATGGTGAACCAAGGGCGGAGCCAGCTTAGGCTTAGGGGTTCATCAAAACCAACCCCCTTTGACAGGAAATTGCACTATTTATAAATGGTAAAATTATTTTTTTATGTATATATAGTAGATGTTGAGCCCTTCAATTAGTTCGTATGTTTACTTATTCATCTTTTGAATCTCTTAATAATAATCCTGACTCTACCACTGATTGAACCCCTGCGACTAATTCATTTATTTATATTTATATATTATGAACTTCTTTAATGAAAATTTTGATTTCGCCTCGAATTATATATTTGTATGATACGTACTCTTTCATTCGTCCATGTGCCATTTTGTGGGGTGAAAGATAGTTATTGCCAACATTTTTACTGAAAATAGCGTCGACAATTGGTACACTTTCTTCTGGTAAAAAAATAAAGGCTCCACCCATAAACATCCACAATCTTCAGTGCACGTCTGTTTCACACGCTCTAATAAAGAGTACATTAGTGATGTACGTCTCCACCATGATACTACAATCGCGTGGGTTAAGTTAGCATCCTCGATAAAAGTAAATATAAAGAAGGTAAAACCCAAATCCGTACAAAACCAAATTATTAATGGCGGCTCATTCTAGGTTGTCCACCACGTTATTTCTAGCTGTAAAAGTAAAAAAAATTAATTCATTTAAACTTCAAAATTTATATTTGTCCAAAGGAAAGTCCAAGAATCAGAAATTTTGATCATAATATATTTGTCTACACAATTAATGCACATAAACTTTTCCTCCTACTCCATACTCTTCCATGTCGCAAATTTGTTTGACACTATTAAATATTAAAATCATTCTTCATTCAAAATAGTCAGACTCTAATACAAATAATCGGAGTGGAAAAATCAAAAGAAAAAGCATATGGCCCCAAAGTTTCATTGATTTGATTCACAAGCATCTTTTTAAATAGAAAAATTATCATTCAAGAAAATTACCAAAATAAAAGGATCCAAATAAAGGACCAGTAATAATTATAAAAGTTTTTTTTTTTTAAAAAAAAAATGTATTTACTGGTCAAAGAAATGAGTTGTTAGCCAATTGCATAAGTATTTGACCGACATAATTTTTTAACTGAGCGGGCATCCTGGGACTCACGTGACCGGTCACACGAGCTTCGAGATTTTTTTTAAAAGAAGATGCTGACTCAGCTGTAATTTGAAGTTCACTCATTGGACCAACCTTATTAGTAGGGCCCACTATACTTACGTGTCAAATCTTTCGTTGTTTTTTACTTACTTATATATATGCGGCGAGTAGTTTTTCTCTCCGTCGACGGAATCTTTGGGCCTCCAACACCGACGGCCGGTGACTACCCCTTTGACAAAACAACTACTCTGATGAATTTGTATTTGCTATTTTTCTTTTATGTGGCATTTTTAATTTAAAATGGCCTTATTTAAAAGATTGATGTTATTTTTTAAATATTTAATAGTAACTATTAATTCCAACATCTTACGTAACGTAATGATTCAAAGGTCATTTCAATACATCGTGATATACATCTTTAGTTAGAACAGAAGATTTCATGCTTACTTAAAATAAGACACGTATAATGAAAAAACAAATTTGTTGGAAAACAATAATTTTTTTGTATAATTAAGCTCTAAATTCCTTATTTAATCTTTAATGACATGCTTTTAGACTCATAAAAGTTTGATGACATATTTAAAGTTACAAAGTTCAAACTACATCGCATAAGTTGAGACTAAAATGTAGGAGTATTACCATTGGATTCATTTTATTTCTTTCCTCGGAGGAGGAAGATATTTTTAGAATGTGATAGTGTATGGTACTACTACCTTATTTTGTTTTTGGGTACATGTATAGTACTACTGCCATATTTATGAAACATTTAATAATAGTGCAATATATAAATATAAAAATAATAATGTACATATATTGGAATTTCGGCTTGGATCCTATAAAAGAGGTATAGCCAAGTGTTTTAGTCTCACGGACTTGAAGAAACACAACTCTGTCTCTCCACAAACTCAAAACTCTCTTTCATCACACAAGAACAATCCTTCATCATATACATATATTTCTTACTTCCTAGTACTATTTTTCTTGAGAAAAACATAGGATTACCAGTTTTTGATTCCTTCTCTTTTTTTAGACCATATGGTATTTCCCTTTATTGTCCACACAACCTTTTTAAGCCTCACGCTTACACTAAATCCTTTTTAGCCCTTCTTTCTTTCTTGTTTCCTTTGAGGTTCACTTTGTTAAAAGGGCTTCGCTTTGTTATCACCTTCAAAAACTTTGTTCTCCGTTTGTGTGTTGGTTGTGGTTTACTTTCTTTTCTTTTTGCCTCCTTTAAGACTATATATTCCGTCTTTTAACGAACCTTGCTCCTCTTTTTGTCAGATGTCTTTGGTTCTCTCCTTCTGTTTCAAGCTTCTCTTTGACTATTCCTATCCTTTTTAATCCCTTCTTGCCGTGCCACTCTCAAAACAATCTTCTTTCTATTTTCATTTCAGCCAGCATCCTATACACACACTTCTCTGTTTTATAGTTCAAAAATGGATCATCACAGTATGCTTTGTCCGATCAAATATACCGAACACAAGAGAACCATCAGAAAAGTCACTAAACCTTCCATCATAAAGCCTAGGAAAGTAACGGAAGTCCGGAAATCCTCGGAGTATAATCCCAATATTCCGAGGACTGTACGGATATCCGTTACTGATCCGGATGCAACTGACTCTTCAAGTGATGAAGAAGAGCTTTTTGGGCGGAAACGTGTGAAAAGATACATTAGTGAAATCAGTATTGAGACACAATCAATCAATGATGTTAAAACTGTGAGTACTGGCAATGGCAAGAAGCGAGTAGCTGAAGGTTCGCAAGCGAAGCAGAAGGCGTTGAAGGGGAAGGAAGTAGTGCAGCAACCGGCTGATGGAACTGTTAGGAAGTTCAGGGGTGTGCGTCAACGGCCGTGGGGGAAATGGGCTGCTGAAATCAGAGACCCAGCGCGTCGCGTTAGGCTCTGGTTAGGTACTTATGATACTGCTGAAGAAGCCGCTATGGTTTATGACAATGCGGCTATTAAGCTCCGTGGACCAGACGCTTTAACAAACTTCATCATACCTCCAATGAAGGAGAAACCGGAAGTCAATTTGGCTTCGAATTCGGGCTACGAATCTGGTGATGAATCCCACAATCTTTCTTCTCCCACCTCTGTTTTGCGGTTCAGAACGAGCCAATCCAGTGAAGAAGCAGAACAACAAAGTCTGTCGGGTTCCGAACCAATTCTCGAAGAAACAAAAGAGGAAATAGATGTTTCGGAAGAAATTTGCACAATAATGAACAGTGAGCAAAACGTCGAACACCTTGAGTGCCAAGGCGAGACACTTACTATCATACCAGATTATTCAAATGAGTACTTACCCAGAGACGTTTCCTTCTTAGACGATTTTTTCAACTTTGCAGATGCAGAACAAACACTATTTAACGACAATGATGATTTGTTAACGCCAGTATCGTCTTGGGATTTCACAAATGATTTTGTATTAGACCCAGAGATTTGCAAATTTGATGATTCATTTCTAGATTTGGGTGCATTAGAAGTGGATAATTATTTCAAAGACACTGGAGATTTTTCCAGTGTTGATGTTCTAATGGCTTTATAGTTATCCAATCTCAAGCTTTCAAAAGTACTGTTCATTGTCTCCAGATTGCCAGAGCTATTGGCAAATTTTGTTTACCGGCGACAATGAGAAATCGACTAGTATATTAGAGTTGTTTGTTTTAGATTCTCCGTTTAAGTTAACGGACTGAAAAAGTAGATTGTTATTTTGTTTTTTTTATTTATCAAAAGATGTTTTGATAATAAGTAGAGAGGCCCCTTCTTCTCCGGTGTTTCAATGTAGTAGTAATGCTTTACCTGGACTGAATGAGATGCATAATGTTTACTGAAATTTGTGTTGCTCTGGCTTCTGATGTGCATTAAATTTTCAGAATCTACTGTTTTTTCCTCCCACTTGGTGTGTAAATTTAACTACTCATTCCAAATCATTCTCAACTTCATTAAGACTATGCTGAATTTTTATTTCTCAAGGAGTGTACAAAGTCGATGAACAGAGGTAGTTTCAATTGGTGCCAAGTTCACTTCACTATCATAAGATTTTCCTATTCGAATTTCTATTAATGGTCAACCATCACATCATACTTCTCAGTGTTATTATAATCTCACGTTTTACTAATGAGAGAAGTATTGAAAATACTCCTTAACTCGGATTGAATTATTAGTTTCATTCCTAAACTATTGACAGCCTTTAAAATACCTCGTTACTTGACTAACTGTTTCACATGAGTGAAATACACCCCTAAATTCTCGCTAAGTTTAGGGGTGCTTTAAACACTTCTCTCGACTTTTTATTAAGAGCCTCATGCTCCTACAAGAGTTTGAGACCACTTGCTATGTCAAGTTGCATATCGGAGGTGTATCTTTGTTGGAAATCTTGACTTACCATTAAGACTTATATCAAATATTACAAATGTAAATTTAGATATTAAAAATAATAATTCATTTTGAAATATTTAAAATTATTTTTGCAACACATCTAAATTTAGTTAGTCAAGTAAATAGGTGTTTTTAAGGCTGTCAACATTTTAAGGACGAAAGTAATAATTTACCCCTAGTTCAAAATTGTTTTCAATACTTCTCTCTATTAATCTGTAAATCAACGTCTTAGAGTGTGTGTAATATTCTAATAGTGTGAAAGTGTCATTCTCTTTGCCCAAGGCGAGCAGGCGGGATTTGCGGTTGTTCACTTGGCCAAGTCGGTGCGTGTTTTAGCTAAGTGTGAATGGCTTTAAACTATATGTGTAAATACTGAGTAGTAGTTGAACATTTATATGAGTTTAGGAAACGTGATGTTATTATGCATTTGTGTGCTGAAAAATGCAGCGGACAATCATTCCAATATTTGCCTATACAAATAATACTACTCGTAGGCGGGCGATATATTGATGAACGATATGGTTCGCCGTTTATAATAATCATCATAACATAGCATTTGTTACCTTGCTTTAGTTTGTTGCCTCTATTTATTTCATCTATCTATATTTATTCCGTACATTAATTATATTGAAAGTTTGAATTATAGGTGTAGAGTGCCAATGCAATTGCCCGGCTCAATGGTCGCTTAAAGCTAAAATTTTACTCCCTCTGGTCCATATTAAGTGAATTTTTGGGTTTTTTTCATACTTCAAAATCCAAAAAAATTGTTGATTCTGATTTTTCCTTGTTTGCCTTCATTCATTTTTTTTCCATGTTTATGATGATTTCCGTATACTGATATGATAATTATGAAAAAAATTGTATTATTATATGTAATAATATCAAAGCTTTGGAGGCCTTCGACTCTTTAAAGCCAAAGCTTTAGTAGCCTAGCCTTAAAAAGGTCATGCCCAGGGGCTAGGGCTGGACCGGCGGAGCTAGAAGCCCCGGTACGGGTCCAATCGGACCCAGTAACTTTTGATTTAATAGTGTATTTGTATTGAGAAGTTTATTGAATATGTGCAAATATTAAGTTTAGAATCAAGTTATTAACACTTGAAGTCGTTATAAAATTAAGAACCCATAAAGTAAAAATTCTGGCTTTGACTCTAGTCATGCCAGAGCGTTAGCTTCAATATATTCCGCTACTTATGTTTAACAATTCACTAAATGGACAAAAATAATAGGGGAGATAGATGGAATCATGCAACACATTTCCCTTATACTAAACTCGACGGCTTTTTTTAAAAATCTGCTTGTAATATTTCACTTAATTTACAAATGTGCTTGAATTAAAGGGGCAAGCAATTGGTCAAAAGATGAGAAAAAGCTGAATCTAAAATGACATATAGTGAGTACCACGCTGGCTGTTTTTTTTTTGTTTTTTTCAAACAAAGAGAATGAAATGTCAGTAATTATATGAAATCGACACTTACCCAATTATAGTGAATTCTCATTTCTATTGGCAAAGCCCTGAATTTCTGGAAGATAATTGGCTCGAATTATTGAACAACTCCAAAGTTTTTATCAGTCAAACAGTTCACAATTCCACTATATTGAATCATTGATCGTTGGCTACAACAAATTAGTGTCAACCCTGTCCTTTTTTGCTTTCTAATTAGTCTAATATCAAAAATCATACTAATGATAATTAAGATTGTATCTAAAAATACGTGTCATACATTTATTGCTATGTTATAAGCTTCCGATCATACATCAAAAATTGAGGGTTAAGTGGCAGGTGCAACACTAAAGTGTTTTGAACTAAAAATCACACAAGCATTCTAAGAATTTAAATTCGAAAATATTAATGATCGATAAAAGGAAAATAATGAAAATAGTAGTAGCAAATAGGCTGAGTTGCATTGATGTGAGAGATCGAGGTAGTTCACATGTAGTCATTAGTCATGCTTTAGCAGCCAAAGCTAAAAAACAAGACTTAACTCATTAATTCAAGATTATTATTTTCGTAGGATCCAAGTTGCAAACGTAATTGTACGTGGAGAAACATTTTTTTTAGTCCACCCCTAATCTTGAATATTAATCACTATAATAAAACCCTACTTTGCCAACAATAAAACGTGTCAGTGTTTGAAACATTAATGAGTTGAAATTATTTTAAAATTTAACTTTATGCACAAAAAGTCCAAATAAACACTTCGCCTAAATTTTTTTCCATGTATCGAGGGGTACGTGGTTATGCACACCTATTTCTACATGTAACATTTGCTTCTGTCCCAAAATAAGTGTATTTTTCTCTTATCGAAAATTAATTTAATTAATCCTTGCAGTTATATTAGACAAATTTAATATTTTAAATTAAAATATAGATATTCAAAAATTATACAAATAAAGTACTAAACATTGCATCTACTCATGTTATAATATGATGAAAATATATTTTAAAGTGTTAGTAAAAGTTTACATAATTTAAATTTCGAAAAGTGAAAAATGCCATATAATTTGAAACGGGGGAATAATATGTTTTAGGTAATACATATGTGTATAAGAAATGCACATTGTATTCATGGATTATTATAAGCATTGGATGCGAGATTTTTTTTTAATCTCCACTGGGCATTCCATATTCATCACTCTATTATCCACTTCGAACTAAGTTTAGCATGATTTTCTTCAAAAGATTTCGCAACATTAAGAGTATCTATTATCTCATAAGTACCACATTTTCTTTTTAGCTATCAATATAAAATTTTGTTCGCACCCTCCCCTCTAACTAAGTTTTACATGGTTCATTACCAAGAATCATGGGTCATAGATTCAATGTGTTTGTGTGCCACCCAACATCATCAGAGTATTTATAGTTACCAAAACTCAAAGATTGTATATGCGTCTTCAAAGATACAGGTAAATGTCGTAGATCAACCCATAGTCGGGCAAAGGCACTAAGTCGTGCCCCACACCACACTCTCCCGTCAAACCATTGGCTCTCTGATACTAGTTGTTGGGCTAAAATAGTCCAAGAATAATCTTGATACAATATGATACTATTCGTTTTTAAATTAAGTCCACACATTTTCTCAAAAAGGTCTCACATCATTAAGAGTATTCAACATCTTATAAGTAGCTCTTTTTTTTAGCTACTAAGTGAGCCTTTATTCGCACGCCCTACAAGAGTATATATATCCCTAGAGTATTTTCTCATTGAGAGGGAGACTAGCTAGCTAGCTGCAATCAAACAAATATTTAATTATCCTAATTTGAATTACTTTTGAATAAAGTAAGTTACTCTCCCCTAATTAGTCCTCATTTTTCACGTACGAAAAGCGTGTATAACGGTATTGTTGTCCTCTTCTTGAATTATTTTCTCCATTTTAGTGAAAGATATATAAGATGGTCAACTGCCCTTTCCGACCATTCGTTTTTTCACAAGCCAACATAATGATGATTCAATGGAACATATTATATTAATTAAGTCGTCTTACTCCCTATTCATTCGTGGAATTGGGACAAGATTGTGGCTCCTACTCCATATCCCCATCATTATAATGAAACTTTTACGAGTCCTCATCTTATCTAAAAATTTAAATAATTAAAAAAAATACACGCTCGATTCTCTGTTTATTTCGATATGATATTGATGTGTATGATCAATTGATCATTTTATTTAAAAATTTATGATATTAAAAAATCACACTTTTATTTATTTAATTATATATATTCTCAATATTTAATATTTTCATATTTTGTTCTTTAACATTTGACAATAGAAAATTAGTCAAGATTGACACACAAAAGGGAAGACGACAATGTTAGAAAGGAGAAAAATTCCACTAAACCTTCTAAGTGAGACTAATTGGCTGAAACCGGATTGATGTCACCGCAACAAAAACAACTTTTATCCGTAATAAATATGCACATTAACAAAGAGGGCTAAAGTCTTTATCGGCATTAGTTAATGTCACTATAGCTTTTAGGTGACCATATTTAGTGATAATTAAGATATTACCATTAATCAACAGCTCCTAAAGATCATTTTTTATGTAGTGTATATTATATAGTATCGTCTCTTTATTCTTATTTTTTAAATGTGAAAAACTACATATTTACTTTCGGAAGTTATATAAAATTAAGATTTCAAACATTTTCCCACAATTACTTTCTAAAGGGAACAGTATAATTATGATTTACATGTAGATGCATGTTACACTGTTATTGAGACTGAAGAAAAAGTTGAATTTGATAAAAAGAGCAGAGAAGTTTTCACACTTATATAAAAGAAAAAAGAAAAAAAACTGTCCATAGACCATATCATCTTTGACACTTGGTAGCTGGCGCCTGGCAAATAGACAAATGAAACAAAAGAATAATTATTTTACGTACTTTTATTAGAATAAGTTGCACAAGTTTTTCAGGTTCCACGACCAGAGGTCTCGCGTTCGACCCCCTTGGGTACAGAGTCGTCTTTGTTAGGGAGTGTTTTACCTCTCAATGTAGGACTTCCCAGCGCGAATTCGAATTTAGTCGGACTTCAATGTGGGTACCGGACACCTAGTAGGAAACAAAAAAAAAAACATGACCAGCAACACTTTTTATTGTTTTAAAATTTGGATTTTCATCTAGTAACCAATTAATTCACCATTGCTTAGACAACAATCTAGCTGCTAATTGACTCCTTAAATGGTCATATATGAATGTTCTTTAACATTCTATGCTTTAAATGTAAGTAAAGTTTTAATTTAATAATACTATGTCGTTCTACTTTTGTAGAGTTAAATCAATATAATTGTGTGCACGCTCAAGAGAAACAGATAATTTATAGAATGATCAAACACGTGCACATGCATCTTCATGCACAGAACTACTTATATACTTTAGTGAGACAATTAATTACTAAAACTTCATAAATGTTATCTCTTTGGTAGTGAACATACTTCAAGTACAACTTAATGTGTGGGTTGCTTAACTCCAAAGGTTACCGTTTCATTTTTGTTTTCGACAGTGTCTATACCCACCTTAGGATCGATTAATTTGAATTCACTTAAGGGGTAATGCGCTAAGATTTTAATCCAAGATCTATAGTGGAAAGATTACCGTCGAATACTTATTCCACGTACATGAAATACACTTCAATGCACATGATATTTATACTAAATTAAATAATTTAATTAGAACAATTACAAATTAAAATAAGAATCACTTAACCTTGTTTAAATTAATTATGATATATATACACAGTGCTTTGAGATTTGAATTTGAAACCTCAAAGTAAATTTTGAACCCTAAATTCCTATTCCAATTTAGGATTCTTCTTGTCATTGTTGTTGTATTGAAAAACACTCCTCTTCGATCTTCAGTTTCATTCTTGTTATTGTTGTTGTATTGGAGAACTTCTCTTCAATCTTCAATTTTTGGAGTACTTCTCTTCAATCTTCAATTGTTGGAGTACTTCTCTTCAATTCTCTTTTTTTTTCTTGATTGTGTCGGAGCACTTTCTCTCCAACTTCCAAGTGTTAGAGCACTTTCTCTCTAACTCACAATATTTTTTTTCTTGGTTGTGTTGGAGCACTTCTCTCCAACTTCCAAGTGTTGAAGCACTTTCTCTCCAACTCACGATATTTTTTCTCTTGGTTGTGTTGGAGCACTCCTCTCCAACTTCCAAGGTTGATGCCCTTCCCACCAACGACTTTTCTTTTTTTTTTTTTTTTAGTGGTGGAGCACTTCTCTCCAACTTACGATATATCATTCGTCTGACGTTTATCAACATAATCATTGGCCAGACGGACGGCATATATTGGTCATAGCCGCCCGCCGGCAGCGGAAACTCTTAGATCTTCTACCAGGATCGTAGAAGCTCTGATACCAATTTGAAGGGAAAAATTTTATTTATAAACTCAAAAGTTCTTGAATCTTACTTCAAGTTTTATCTATTATGTATATTTTTTCATATTTCTTTGTGTCTTTTTGTATATTGAAAACTAACTAGTAACATCCCTATTTATAGAAGTAAAAATCAAATTAAACTAAGACTAAGAAACTATAAAACTAACAAATCTTAATTAAACATAAATAAGTAAATACCATAAATAACAAATCCTAAACAATTTAGGATTCCTACTCAAACTTTGAACTATTATTTCCTACAAACCCGCTAAACCATTCAGCCAACCTCTTATCTTTTGTTCAAGTGGGGGTTCAGAATCCATATGAACAGTACCCTCGCCCCCTCCTAGATATATATATATATATATCTCGCATGTCTAAACATAAGCTAAGGCTCTACCAACATCACTTACTAGATATATTTGGTATGTCAAATTAATAGAAAAATAGAAGAATTTTTTTGTTTATTTCTCTTAATCTCTATAGCTAGTCAAACTACAAAGTTTTAAATTGAAAAAACTTCCTACACAAAAGAACACCATACATAACATTTTAATTAATTGGTCACTGACTAGGTGCTCATATTTCTAGCTTCTTCTTTTTTCATTTCTTTCAAGATTTTACAGACACAAACAAAGCAATAAAGTAAAACAAAAAAATGGATACAAACAGCGAAAAACTTTTGGACCACAAGCAACAGCTATATATCTCTTGAGTTATTTCCCAAAGTAGCTACGTTGAAATCTATCATCAAAAATCTTCAGAAAATCCAAATGTACAGAACATTTTCTTTCACTATATGAGCAACTACAACTAAAGACAAACCAACAAAAGCATTACAGAAAATTTGTCAATATTCTTCAATATGTCTGTATTTTTAGCAAATACTTAAAATAGACAGGAGGCATGGTGGTCATGTTTTTTTCTTTTTTTAATTCATCAGTATGCCACTTTCTGAAATTTATCCTTTTTTAATAATAAACTTTATAGATTATATCGAGTTAGTAATGTGTTTTTTTAGATTATATCGAGTTATTAATGTGTTTTTTTTTTATCTTTTATGTACTTTTTATTAAGGATTTTCATGTTTTCATTTGATTAAATTCTTAAATAAAATTATAACCAAATCAATTATATAAAAAAGAAATCATAAAGTATAATTAAAATAATTTTATTAATGAGTAACCAAAATTAGTGAAATATAGAGATTTTTCTTACCAAAATTGGTGATTTTTTCTTAATTTATTTTTAAATATGATTAAGAGGCTAGTTAAATTAAATTTAATCTAGACCTTTAAATTTTAAATATGACAAGTATCACTCATCTAAATGTTCACTTAAGAAAATGAAAAAAAAGTATAATGGAGATGAGCCAAATCCATAAAGTAGAATACATCCTAGAAGTACACCTGTTAGCTGCTTAATCATTATTCCAAAGTTACTAAGTAATCGTGATGTTTTTCATAGTTTAAAATAAGTAAATTATTAAAAATTTAATCGAACTGTTAAGACATTTTTTCATATATACTACTCTTTCTTTTTTATAAGATTTTAAACTATTTGATGTTTCTAGAAAATTAGTTCAGAAATAATCAAAATGTTAATAATGAAAAGTAATCTTGATTATATTCATAAATAATTTTTTTAAAAGATATGTTATATCGAAACAATTTACTTAAAATGGATTAGAGTAACATGATTGGATTGTTTGGTTTATAAGTAAGTTATACCAGAATTAGTTTGGTGAAAGATTATTAATATGGTGATTAATAATAAATAAATTGCTATTGCACTACTTGTTTTTTATTATGGACGGTTTTTATTATTTTCGAAATTAATGTTGGACTTCTTATGTAACTATATAGGTTAGGGGCGTGCAGAGCTATCTTGTAGTCATGGGTTTTGGAATCTTCTTCAGCGAAAAATTATATTATTTATATATGATTAAAATATTATTTTATGTATATACAGTAGATGTGAAACCCCATTTGACTAGTTCGCATGTCTTTGAATCCACTTAGTAAAAGTCCTGACTTCACCATGGTATAGGTGACAATTTTTTTATTAATAAAACGGCAGTAGGTATTTATAATGTACATCTAATGTATCCATAAAGTATACATTGTTTTGTACTGTATCAATATTATATAAAAAATAAGGGAAAATTACGCAACTAAGCTAAATGTACTACTTAATTATGTATTATAGCTACAGTTTTAAATAATTACTCCTCGCCACTAATGTTTCATCCTAGTTGCTATGAGCCATTTCCGGATTTGTATATCCTGCATAGATTATCATATCTGTCATTTTCTTCAATTATACAAATTAACATTTCTCTCTCATCGTAATCTTTTTACTTATTTTTCTCCTTGATTCACTCAAACACTATCAAATTTCAAATTTTAAAAATTTTGTTTTTCCCTCTCAAATCATCCACCACCATCCAATCTAGTTCTTCTTCTTCCTTCACACCCAATGAGCACCATCAGCCACCATCCCACAATCCACTAGTCACTACAGCAAACCAAACCACCACCACAAACTTTCATCCTTACCACCTTTTTCCTCTTCCTCGTCACTATTAACCATTAAACACCATTTTTCCAGTGAAATCCGTACGAACCAGCAAGCTTTAAACTCACACAAATCCAAACGAAGCAGCTCCGACAGACTAGATCTCCGACAAACAATAATAACACCATCTCTGGTGAATCGGCTCCACCAAAACCCCAACACTTAATGGACATGGGTTAAAAATATTTTGTAGAAGAAGATGATGAATCTGGGTCAATGGACCAAGATTATGGTGAAGAAATTAAGGTATTTTGTATAATTTTTGTGATTTGTATTTTTATCAATACATTTCACATTATGTTGTGTACGATTGTATGGATTTAGCGTATCAATGTTTATTGCAGTTTTTTATACTTTTTAGACCTTATTTGTATATTTTCAACAGTTATATACGATTACTTCTTTTGCATTTGTACATTATCAGCAAGTATACATTCCAACTATTATTTGTATAATTTTAGCATTATCGAGGTATTTATATAATTTATTTTGTATATTTTTGTGTTTGTATTTCTATCAATATATTTCACATTATGTTGTATGCGATTCTATGGATCTAGTGTAACAATGTTTATTGCGACTTTCTTACGTTTTAAGACCTTATTTGTATATTTTCAACAATTATATACAATTACTTTTTGTATTTTTATATTATCAACAAATATATGTTCCAACTATTTATTTGCATAATTTCAGCATTTGTATACATTTAAATTTATGCCTCATTAATTAAGTTAAGAGTCCAATTTGTATAAAAATAAATAAATTTAAGCAAGATATATAATAGTTATTGAAACTATAGCTATGTTACGTAAATAGGCAAACTGTAGCTAAAGAGGCTAATTATGTTTCAACTCTTAGCTATTTATGAAATTTTTCCAAATAAATAATAAATAATTGTGTATATATGATGTATAACTATGTATATATATATATATATTTTTGTAGATACTATTTATATATTGTACGTAACTGATCATCTTTATGAATAAGCTGAATTTTTTTAATTCTAACCAACTCAAATCTCCTCTTCACAGTCATAAAATGACCCGACCTAACTTAGTTATTACTCTTGAATTATATACTTTTTATATAATTATTAGCACACAGATAGTACTTAAACAGTTAAACTCATGCTTAATTAGGGTTTTCATAATTAATTATGTGGTGTCACGTGAGATGAGTACACTACATACGTTTTCCATTCACGGGTAAGTCAAAGTTTCAAAGTGTATGTATATAAGCAAGTTGGGAGTAATAATAAGTAATCTGTGCGTACGTACTGACTACTGACTACTTTTGGTAATTTTAAGGGATACAAATTAAAATAGTAAGGCTAGTGAGACATATACACTTTCCTAGGACACGTACCTCTCTGGTCCATACACTATTAAATTCTCTCTTTTCTGTCATAACACATAGTGCCACTGTCTATCAAATATTAGGATCCCTTGTTAGAGACGTAGAGTATATAAAAATCAAGCTAAATAGGGTGGATTGGAATTATATAGTAATGTTGAGATTAGTTGTGTTAAAATTATTTTTTATCTTGTGTTTGGCTTGATATAATAAGAGTAGTTATGTTTTTATCCATGTTTATCTATATTTAATAGCCTATGTATTGTAAAAAATTATGTGAGATGGCAAACATTACTAAGAGCTCATTTGGATGGGATTATAAATTGGTCAAACTAACTTTTAAATCAGTTTTTGACTTATTAGAGTGTTTGACAATTAAATATTAACTTAAAATAAGTCAAAAGCAACTTAAAATAAGTGAAAAGTTAAAAGTAGGGTGCCCCCTACTTATTTTTTTTAACTTATAAATCATTCTACTTTGACCAAGTATATTACTTTTTTACACTTAATTCTTTTATAATGTTAATAACTTTAAGGGTATTTCAGATATTTTGATGAAAAAGTGACTTTCAACACTTTTTTGCCAAACACATTAAAAACACATAATTACTTATTTTAAAAATGATTTTAAAGTAACTTTTTAAAAGTTACTTATTTTAAGTCAATCCAAACGGGCTCTAAGTTATTAGTCAAAGAGGGTATAGTTTAATTTAATTACTATCAGTGGTTACAGTTTCAATTTTTTTGCCATTAATTATGGGACCCACGTTTCTTTGTTTACTGAATTAAAAAAACTTTTATCGATTTTTGTTTATGATTTTATACGATCTAATTTTCATCTCTCCTCCTAAAATCACTCCTACACTCTCCTAAAATCACTCCTACACTCTCAATTTGAAATCCGAAATTCCCCATCTCCCTCCTAATTGATTTCCCAAATCTGCAGGTAATCGCCTAAATCTTTTCTAAACCTCTTCGTTTTTTCGTTTGTATATGTATTATGCTTCTTATTTTTTGGCTAATTTTTTCTCTAAAGTCTATCATCAGTCATTAGATTATCAATCTTTTCTAAAACAAAATGGAAGATGAAACTCCATCTAAGAGGATTACGAGAGGTACACCATTGCATGTCAAAGTTGTTGATAATCGACCATCGTTTTCAATCGGTTTAACTCAAGATTTTGGAGTCAATGCAGGGTCTATGACAAAATATAAACAAGTTATAGAGGAAAAATCTATTGAAGAACTGTGATCCAAGAAAAAAAAAGACCCAATTGCACTTCAGGAAGTCATCAACAATGCCAAGGAAAATGACATTAAAATTGTTGAAGGAGGAAATAAGAGGAAAGCCAAAGACTATACAAATCGATTAGCTATATACAAAATTGCGTGAAGTATATGTATATTTTCTGCTTAAAACATAATTGTATGTAGATATTTGTATATTTTGTTAGTTATATACAAGATTGCTTAAAGTATATGTATATTTTCTACTTAAATTACATTTGTATATTTTGTTAGTTATATACAAAATTGCTTGAAGTCTATGTATATTTTCTGCTTAAATCACATTTGTATATTTTGTTAGTTATATACAAAACTGCTTGAAGTCTATGTATATTTTCTGCTTAAATCACAATTGTATATTGGTATTTGTATATTTTATTAGTTATATACAAATTGCTTGAAGTATATGTATATAGCGATTTGTAAATTAAGTTAGTAAATACAAAATTGCTTGAGGTATTTGTATATTAGAGTAGAATTGTTAATATACAATTTCTCTAATCTTGTATAAATAAGAATAATTTTTTGCGAACCATGAGAATAAACAAAACAAAAAAATTATTTGTTTTTCAAAATTTCAATTATATACTATACAAATCGATGGTGTACTTTCTTACCGTTCAAAATATGAAATTTCCTTGAAAGAAATGCTTACTTGGCGTTGAATATACAAGAACATTGATTAATCGTATGCTTCAGTCATTTGAGGAAGAAACCAGTTGCTATGGTGTTTCTATTGCTATAGAACTCTTTTTTGGGAAAAATATTTAATTTTGGACGATTAGCTTGAATCATGGGATTATGTAAATTTTCTGTTACCGTATTTAGCATTCATGTATCCATTTATTTAAAAAATAAAATATTATATAAATTATAAACAAGAAAAACGTTATATACAAAATTAATGCTTCATAGCAAACTAAACTATACCCATGGAATGTAATTATATAAACTATACCCATAGAGCGTCATTTCATTAAATCCGTTTGCCATATATGAAATTTTCCCTTGTTAATATCATGATTTGTTATGTATTAGTTATACGACCTATAGTATATATTACTTCCTTCGTTCACGTTTCGTTTCGTGAGAGTCAATTTGACTAATCTTTGAAGCTAAATTGATTTAATATTTTAAATTTAAATGTTCGAAAACTATACAAAAATACTATATATATATATATATATATATATATATATATTACTTCCTTTGTTTACATTTCATTTCACGACTATCAATTTAACTAATCTTTGAAGCTAAATGAAGTACATTAATTCAATATTTTAAAATTTAAATTTAGATGTTCAAAAACTATACAAAAATATTATAATTAAGTTCCAATCCTACTCATATTAATATGAAGAAAAAATACATCTTAAGATGTTGGTCAAAGTCTATTCGATATGACTCTCGAGAAGCAAAATATGACAAGTAAAGAAGAACTGAGGGAGTAATAGACAAAAATATACATTTACCGACTATTATTTTGACGGACATTGCTATAAAATTCCCAAATTCTTTTACACTATCCCTATGTATAAAGTAATATAACTTAACTCTTACTACTAATAAATTAGCTCAAATAAATTGGCACACATTTCCCGGCCAAGTTGATTAGTACTTAACTTCTTCCATAGGAAGATGACCACTAGTGATGTGGTGGCTGGAGAAGGTTTAAAGTTTTATTGGATGATAGAATGATGATGACTAAGTTACATTGAAAAGAGTATAAGTGAAGATTAATGCTCAACCTACAGGCTTTACATAACTTGATAAAAGAAAGAGCTTCATCTGTGATGTACGTGTGACACAATCTGACTCCACTTCTTGCAGATCACACTGAAGCAAAAACAAACTACAAACACCTTAGTTATGAGTACTTTTTTATCCGCTCAGTATTCGAAACTTATTACTCGTCTGACTAATTTGAATTCACACCAAAAAAAACATGACCACACATATACGCGTAGTTCAATCACATGTGTAAAGGCAGAGCCCATGATCATTATACTTACAAGTTCAATAGATTTTAGTAACTCTGGCTTAAATCCATCTTATATTTATATTGAAAAAATTCATTTATATATAATATATCAGAATCCATAAATTAAAAATCTTGAATTCATCTCCATCTATCGTTATTCGAACTCTTCAAAAATATCAGCGGATGTGAGTTAGATATTTTAAAACTAGTGTATTTTTAAAAAATTCGACATGAATACGGCATCGAAAGAGAAGCTACTTAGGTCCCCACAATACCTAATACATCTGAAAATTAATGGACAACACCTTCAAATTAAAAGCTATAAGCCTCATTGGTTTTGCTAACTTTTTTTTTATTCGTTGTATAGGGGGATTGGCATTACTCTAGGTCCCCCACAACTTTTAAGCCAAGTGGTCTTGTCTAAGACGGCTGGCGGTTGCTCTTCTAAAGAGAAGCAGCAACAATATTCACCCTGGTTGGTTAATCTAACGGTATTGCATAACAACTTGTGGCCTTGTATTATTCTTCATTAGAAAGCTTGGTACTTTGTAGTTGTCCGTTAGCAAAGTATTGAGAATTTTTATTTTTAATTATCGGGAAGATTTATTCTAGATTATATCAGCAAATAGAAAAATTGTAGCTAAGAAACTATACTAGCAACCTATTCAATTTATTGTAGAAATTTTCGCAAACAATTATTGGACCATGCAATTAAAAATGTTTTTTTTTTGGCTAAAGAAACATATTACTCTATCTAATTCCATATCACTTATGATATATAAATCTTAATTCCGACATTCATTTCAAGTGCATATCTCAGTTTTGCGCAAATGGGTTATGAAAATTTTCGAGAAGCAACTGAGTGTATTATATTAACTAATAAATCCACGGAAATTGAGGTTCCACAAGTGATAATTTTTAATACTATACTTGATACAGTTGTTCGAATTCTTTATGATATGTAACTTAAACAAATTATATGTGAGATGAATCTTTATGTTGTACCATGGATAACATTTCTAGGACAAAGACACATGTAAAATTGAAAATCTAATTTTCTTGAACTCAAGCTTAATTTGAAATCTCGAATTGAATTATGAGAAAATGACAAGAAGGTGATGTTATGATGTACCAAAAACACTTTTCAAGCAGCAGAAAGTCAAGTTTCACCAAATTTAGCAAGTATCAATTAAGACATGATAAGGTCAAACTGTATATCTCCTATATATGGTTTGACAATGAAGACTAATCATTGACATGATTGGGCAGGTGCCACCATCAAAACAGCGGCTGGCCCCTTTTTAATTTGAATGTTCATATTTGCATCTATTGCTTACTAATCGAGAAACAAAAACAATATTTCAACAAATACAATCATAGTAATTATAAGTTGGGATTGAATTTTCTCACTTGACGATGGATTCGTCCTTGTTTGAATTAAAATTGAAAACATGAACGAATAAAAATGTTTATGGACTTTATAAATGGTGATGAGAGTCTATCAACGCAGATTGTATTTTTTGATGCCATAGTTTAAATTAAAAAGAGTATCGAAAATATGACTATGGTGATTTGACATGATTTCTAATCAAAATTCTGGTGATTGATCGCCATATCTTGTCTTAACAAGTTATAGTGATTCGCCGTGAGACAAATACTACATTGTAATGTTGAAATTTACTAATTCTTTTGTTGCTTCAAAATATCAAATGACTTCAAATTTGATATTAAACTTTCAAATAGCAATCCCAAATATTTTCAACAGTTAGAGACGCTATCTCGTGTAAATTCCGAAGAGAATTTGGCATTGCTTGATAAACTAGCCCAATAAATGTCACAAAAATGAAACTTATGGTTACTGGCACTCGATAACTTACACTCACTCGATAAATAGCGACTAGTCGGGAATCAGAAACGGTACAAGAGGGAGGGGAATGGGTTTTTATGCCCATTTCTCTCCTTTCACTCCCAAAAACTCTCTCAATTCTCTCTCATCACTTCGTTCAAATTCACCAAATTAAGGTAAACATCGTGTTCCTTACTCTCTTTACTTTATTTTACGCGTAAGAATGATTGCATGTTAACAATTGATG
This sequence comes from Solanum appendiculatum, assembly GCA_018342035.1. Classification (NCBI taxonomy): domain Eukaryota; kingdom Viridiplantae; phylum Streptophyta; class Magnoliopsida; order Solanales; family Solanaceae; genus Solanum; species Solanum appendiculatum. Next base: position 1,065,682 of record JAGDQO010000378.1, on the reverse strand, counting down.
GGGTAGAATAGAGTTTTTATATTTACTTCTGTTTTTTATTAACGATAACTGGATTATATTGGAATTGATACGCATACCGGGTAGAGGATGTAGGTGTTATCATGACTTAGGTAATTTTGGATCGTGACAATTCTCGAGCAAACAAAATAAAAGGGAACCATTTCTTCACTAGAAAATGAATACATAATCAACATGTTTAGCACTTATACAAAAAGGAGAAAGAAAATGCAAAAGTATCCTGGCCAAGTACTAGTATACTGATGGTCTAGCTCAATAAAACTCCAATTCAATGTAATTTAACCTGTTGTACGGAGGTCATTCATCATGTTAAAGCTCTTATTCATAGAGATGGTTGAAGATAGAAAGCACAACGCGTAGTGACACCTTGCTAGCCCCTTTATTGAATCATTTCCTACATTTGAAATTAAGTATTGCTAAAAGTGATATTAAAACTTGTCAATATAATATCATGTTATCATTCTCATCCGTCGTCCTGGTGGCCAGAGACAGGTTTATTAGTCTTCATTTGTGTCTCTTTCTGCCTGCCATCCTCCCCTGAAATTTCTTCGAGTGATCGCCCTTTTGTCTCGGTCACCAAGAATGTGCAGCAAAATCCAACCATATTTGTAGCCGCCAACAGTATCATAGCTTTCTTGATTTTATGAACATTCCCATCTTGCGTGTATTGTTGTATCCCAAATGCACTGATCAATGCCCCTGCCTTTCCAGAAGCCGCACTCAACGCGTGGCAAGTGGATCTCACCCTTGTAGGGAACAGCTCCGCGGGGAGCACGAATGTGGTTGAATTGGGACCAAAATTGGCAAAGAAGAAAGTTAAACCATAAAGAGCTGCGAATGTCCATTTGTGTTCTTTAGTCTTTAGGTAATCGTATTTGACTCCAATGATCGCCATGAAAACAGACATCATGAAGAATCCCATCAATTGTATTCTAAACCTGCCAATTTTTTCAATGAAGAATACTGTGAACCAGTAACCAGGGAAAGTACCAAACAAGGCAATCACAAACATAGCACGCGATGTCTCAAACATTTCCGTCAAGGCGGAAATGGTGTTGGCTTTGCTAGTAAGTCCCATGACTGGAAATATGTCCTTTTGTGTGAGATTTTGGCTGTAGAAAGCTATGTCTAACAAGAACCAAGTACTCATTGTACCTATTAAATGAAGCCCGTGGCGTTGGAAAAACTCATTGGAGAGTAAAGGATACTCATTAGCTGCCTTGAATTGAGCCAATTTATCACCTTCTGCTTGAATTTCAATATCAAGTACCTTCCCCATATTAATCGCGGCTTGTTTAGCATTTCCTTCAATAATCGCAGTGTAACGCCCTGTTTCAGGCATCTTCATTCGCCAATAATAGGTGAGAAGAGCCGGAAGAGCTCCCAGCATCAACACGATCCGCCAAACATAATCTGCCTCGGGCTCCGTGGACAAAATTTCATCCTCATCAAATGGCTTCCCTTCATAGTTCATCAAGAACAATTTAGATATAATCATCGAAACGAGCCCTGCAAAAATGATCCCAACTCCTTGCATAGCGAAAACAGCAGCTATAAACGCCCCACGAGTTGCCTTGTTAGCGTATTCAGACATGATCGTAGCAGAAAGAGGATAATCACCTCCAATTCCAAATCCAAGCCAGAACCTGAAGAAACAGAGTGTCCCTATTACACTTTTCGCGCTATATCCAAAGGACAACCCCGAGCAAAGTGCACAAAGGACCATGAGAATTAATGTAAGTCCATAGACTTTCTTTCGACCAAGTTTGTCTCCAAGCCAACCAAAAACAAGCTGGCCAGATAGAGTACCAACTAGAGCAACTCCAATCACCCAATTGTTAGCTACATGAGGCAATTTTCCAGGGATACGGGTAGTTGGGTCGTAGTAGTACAAACGGCCTAAAAGTTTTGAGATAGTAGTGATACAGAATAGATCATATGCATCAGTGAAAAATCCCATTCCAGCAATGATAACCGCGGTGACATGGTACCATTGGGTACGCGCTGTGTCAAGTGCATTGAGCACTACAAGATTTTCTGAAGTCATGTTATTTTATTTTCTCTTGTTTGATGAGATTGTTTGATGTCTGTTTGTCTCTAAATTGCTCAATGTATATATAACAGTTATGAGATTAATTAATTGACATTTAAGCCTAGTTTGTGTAGCTAGAACAAGAAATTCCCTGACAACTATTGGAGAATATCCTTCTTCTTTCTTTGCTTAAATCAATAATATGCCTCCAACTCAATGCCGTCACAAGAAAGTGAAACAACAATGTGATTGCGATGCTTATGTTTTAGAATAGACTATGCTCTTCGGCAATCACTTTGAGATAGACAGGATGCGCCAATAGTTGCTAATTGACTTGATTAATGACCACTTTTAGGCAAAGGTGTCAACATAATATGTCAGTATTTAAATTTGGGATGTGAAAGAGGTGATGAGATCTCTTGCTCGGTTACAATTTGAATAGAAGAAAATGGTCTTTTCAGATCCAAGCTATTGGGTGTATAAGTGAAAGTCTCTTAAAAATGAAGATGGACATAAATTTTTTTTAGAAAAAAAATTGTGAAGGGCTAGAAAACCATGTAAAAGAACTTTTTTGCTTTAGTGAAATTTAATTGAATATAGCAGTTATTACTCTATTTTTTTCAAGGTTTCCTATTAAATTTGATATGAAAAGTTGAATGCTGTCGTGATTGAACTTATAACTTGACGGTATAAAAAAAATCATACATCTTTATGATGTTTTTTTACCTGCTCTTTATTTTTTAGTTTTTTCAAGGTGGATCTTTTTACACCTAGAACAGCTTGTTGAGAATATAAGTAACTAATAAAAGTGTGTTCTTTCTAATAGCTTAAGCATTTAGATGAGATGGTTACACGACTTCAAATTCCTTTCTATTAATAATTGGGAAAGAAATCCAGAACACCAGCATCAAAACCATTCATTGATCGGCGTTGGTATCAATCAAATGAATTGTTAATATAAAGGAGAGAAATTGCCTGCATGGTTTTAATCCAAACAAAAGTGGGAACAATTCATGGTAATTCCAACTACCTTAACTGTCTTTTGAAGTGATAGCTCAATCTAAAGTAGCTGCAATAGGCAAGATGCTTAAGAAAAGGCAATTGATGGCAAAAATTTGAAACAAAAAACTCAGGATATGAGAGATGGAGTTTCAGGTTGGTGATTGGATTTCATGAAGCTCCAATTTGCTTTAAAGTTTAGTCCCTTTTATTTTAAATACATGTTTCAACTATATCATGCCCTATTATACTTCAACTATGTCTTTTTAGTTATGTAAGTTAGAATCTTCTCCACGATTTGACACAAGCGCATAATGTTCACTGGAATGCCCATTAGCCCGTGTAATTCTTTACCAGGAACTTGGGAACCCCTTCTAAATATTGTTACCTATGCTTTTATCCCCATGACTACCAAATCAAATTAGACAATATCTAGAGGTACTTTTTTGTCTTCTTTTATAATTAAGTCGATCGGAGGTAAACTTATTCATACACAAGTTATGTAGTCTTTTTTGTATGTCACATTCATTTTCGAACAAAAGACCAACAAGATCTACCTATAACCATCCATCTTTTCACAAATCGTAAATACATACTAACCCATATATCACTTTTCATTTCAAAGGCAATAGGAAATGAAACACTTTGGGAAGGAGCAGGACAAGAGATAGACAATACAAAATTAATCCCCCACCAACTACTACGCGAAATGGTGAAGGGAAACTATTTTACGAATTTCCTTGCTTCGTGAAGCCCTTATTCTGGAGGTGACATTTCACTTATTAGCAATACTTTTATCCGATATATGCATCTATATATAGTACTGCTCAATGTGATAAACTTGCCAATATTATATATCCTGATTTCAATCCCATCCATCGTCCTGGCGCCCAGAGTCAGTCCTATTACTCTTCATCTGTGTCTCGTTCTGCTTCTCATCCTCCCCTGAAATCTCCTCTAGTGATCTGCCTTTTGTCTCCGTCACTAAGAAGGTACAGCAAAATCCAAGAATATTTGTGAATGCCAAAAACAACATGGCTTTCTTGATTTTATGAACATTTCCATCTTGCGTGTATTGCTGCACCCCAAATGCACTAACCATTGCCCCTGCCTTTCCAGACGCGGCACTCAGGGCATGGCAAGTGGATCTCACCCTTGTTGGGAATAGCTCCGCGGGGAGCACGAATGTGGTTGAATTGGGGCCAAAGTTGGCAAAGAAAAAAGTTAAACCATAAAGAGCTGCAAATGTCCATTTGTGTTCTTTAGTCTTTAGGTAATCGTATTTGACTCCAATGATCGCCATGAAAATGGACATCATGAAGAATCCCATCAATTGTATCTTAAACCTACCGATTTTCTCGATGAAGAATACTGTGAACCAGTAACCAGGGAAGGTACCAAGCAAGGCAATCACAAACATAGCTCGCGATGTCTCAAACATTTCCCTCAAAGCGGACATACTCTTGGCGTTGCGAACGAGTCCCATGGTTGGAAATATATCCTTCTGTGTGAGATTTTGGCTGTAGAAAGCAATGTCCAACAAGAACCAAGTAGTCATTGTACCAATTAAGTGATGTCCGTGGCGCATGAAGAACTCATTGGAGAGTAAAGGGTACTCATTAGCTGCTTTAAATTTAGCCAATTTTTCTCCCTCCGCTTGAATTTCAATATCAAGAACCTTCCCCATGTCAATCGCGGCTTGCTTAGCATTTCCTTCAATAATCGCAGTGTAACGCCCTGTTTCAGGCATCTTCATTCGCCAATAATAGGTAACAAGAGCCGGAAGAGCTCCAAGCATCAGTACGATTCTCCAAACATAATCCGCCTCAGGCTCAGTTGAGAAAACTTCATCAGTACTAAACGCTGTACCCCCAAAATTCATTAGAAAAACCTTGGATACAATCATTGAAACAAGCCCGGCAAATATGATCCCAACGCCTTGCATAGCGAAAACAGCAGCAATAAACGCTCCACGAGTTCTCTTATTCGCATACTCAGACATGATCGTAGCAGAAAGAGGATAATCTCCTCCAATTCCAAATCCAAGCCAGAACCTGAAGAAACAAAGTGTCCCTATTACAACTTTTCGGCTATATCCAAAGGATAACCCCGAGCAAAGTGCACAAATGACCATGAGAATTAATGTAAGTCCATAAACTTTCTTTCGACCAAGTTTGTCCCCGAGCCATCCAAACACAAGTTGGCCAGTCAGAGTACCAACCAGGGCGACTCCGGTCACCCAATTATTAACACTATGAGGTAATTTGCCCGGGGCATTGGTAGCCGGGTCGTAGTAGTACAAACGGCCTAGAAGTTTGGAGACAGTCGTGATGCAGAATAGATCGTATGCATCTGTGAAAAATCCCATTCCGGCAATGACAACGGCTGTGACATGGTACCATTGGGTGCGTGCTGTGTCAAGTGCATTGAGCACTGTAAGATTATCTGAAGCCATGTTTAATTTGATTTTATTGCAATTTAAGCTGCGTTTTGATGGAATTATTTTGGTGTGTGTTACTTGGTTATATATCAAGAGAGCTGACGTTGTTAACTAAATGACGTTTATAACTACGTTTCTGTGGTTGGAACAAGAAACTGAAGTATAATTACCAATAGAATATCCTTCTTCTTTGCTTAAATCAAGCATATGCTTTAATCAACCATAATCTAGGACCAAAAGTGCATGTCTTTACTTAAAACGTTTGAAATTTTTGGATTTTGAATTATTGGTGGCTGAAGTACGTTAATTTCTCTTGATTTGATAAAATGGACAAGAAAAAAAAATCTATCTTTATTATAAAGGTCGATGAAAAAATGACACGGGGAGTGTAGTAGTTTAAATATATTAAGTGAATTTTAAAGACAAATATAGAGTTTGGATCAAAATTATTAGCTCTGTCGAACTAATAAAACATGTAAAGTGGTGGAAAACAATTACTATGATAATGTTTGTTTTGATATATTGTGTTTTAGTGGTTTGTTCCTTTTTAAATATATAAAGAATTTCAATACTCATTTTTTGTGCGATTATTGTTGCATATTAATGTATTTACCGAAAATCCACAAACTTAAAACTGTAAATCCATCTTCAATTAAATATAATATAAACTTCAAATATATTTCTTTCTTTATTAAACTTTATGTCTAATCAAACATATTACATACACAAAATAAGGGAGTAGTAAATTACAATCTTTTTGGTGATCACTATGAGACACAGCTACTAACCTGCTTGATCCTGACTAATGACCACTATAAAAAAAGCAGTCACCTTTTGTATGAATATTTGTTTTGGACAAGGTAGCACCACATAACGTGGGACGCATTTAATTTCGTTATTATATATATACTCCAGTGCATATCTGGTTTTTCAGAAAAAATAAGAAATGTTTTTTTTTTGTTGCACCTTTTTACTATATCCTAGATCGTAATGATGACAAATTGGGCGGGTGGGATAACCGCATAAATCCGCGAAGATTTTAATCTGCTCCCAGTTCTGCCCCATCATGCATAATAGTTTTTCACATTTTTAGGGACAATGAAGTAGGGCGGAGCGAATTTAAACATATGCAGGCGCAGAATCAAGTGGATCAAAATAAAATAGTTTAAATTATGTGAAGTTGTAATGCGGCTGCCACTTAGGATTTAACATCTGAAATTTTTTTATCTAATACTTAGTTCATCAATGTTCAGAGATCATTATATTCAAGAGCAATTTGAAATATATCATTTAAACTGTAACGTGTATTTTACACTGTTACTGCAAATATGCAATTGTTAAACCAAACCTAATGCATATCATTCTAATTTCAATGTTAATATTCGTAAGATTTTGTAACATACTACCTATTTCAATATGTAGGAGTGAGAATATAATACATCAGTAACTTCAAATTTCTTCTATTAATATAAATACATAAATATGCTCTTTAACTTGGACTCATTTCATATTTAATTTATGCCCTCCAATTTATTTATTTTTGATTAAGCATGAATTTTATAAATATAAGTTAAAGAAGTATTTAGTCATTTCACATTTATAACCTTTCAATTTTCATTTTTTTTTGTTAAGCATGAATTTTATAAATATAAGTTGAGAAGTACTTAAGTACAGTGCTGGATGAGGCATCCCCATAGCTTAAAGTTGGGCCATGAGTATCAGAATTACAAAACATAATGGTACTAGTGAATAAAGTTCCGCCGATATTTGTTTGCAAAGCTTCTCTGGTACACAGTGGTGGAACTTCCAAAAAGATAGGAGCATCATTGTTTCCCCTCCTCGCTCCCTCCTTAGCTAGCGCATCGCTACCTTGTTCTGCTCCTTGTACACATGTGTTGGGGCTGAGATTCCTAGCTGCTCCATCAAAAATCTGCACTTAAAGATTATATTAGCATAAGGGAGATGTCCATTTCAGAGCATTGAGATAACAATTGCGGAGTCGGTATTTAGTTCTAAAGGAGATAGCTCTTTTAGTGTGGAAAATTTTAGGCCATGAAGTAGTGCTAGTAGTTCGGCTTGAGTGGCATTTGTGTGAGTAAGTTTCTTGCTAATACCTCATAGTCATTGTCCCTTGTGATCTCGGATTACGCCCCTTATACCTCTTGGGCCTTGGACAATGCCTGCTGCCCCATCCGTGTTTAGTTTGTAGGGCTGGTTCCATCTAACTTGGATGTTTATTTTTTCCTTACTATTCCATCTCTCCGAGTGTGCTTCCTGACTGGTATGCCTATCGGAACTTAGATGCATATCCTTGTGTACCGCCCTCTTAAAGTTATTATTGGAGAAAGAATCACTTAGAGTTTGTTAGTACTAATATGTATATATAGTATGGAAGTTAGTAGGTTCAATGTGTAATTAGTAGAAGTTGTTATAAAGTTTGTTATTAAGTCGGTTAGGCAGTTAGAAGATGAGAGGCATGTATGTATATATACGATTGCCAATGACATTGCTAGTTAGTTTTTTGTGCAATGAAACAAGTTGGTTTAACTCCATTCCCTCTTCTCTCTCTCTTTCATGTATGAGATGCTAATCAAGGTATCTACAATGGAGGAATCTAACATGGTATCAGAGCATTTCGATATCTAAAGTAGTGTCTTTCACAGTGGAATTCATGGCTACTGTAGACAATCAGCTGCCAAAGAAGCTGAGCCACAATCATCCCTTATTTCTCATCACCATTGATAATTCTGGTGCTATACCCGTCTCAATTCAGTTAACAGGAGCCACAAATTTCTCGGTATAAAGTCGTGCGATGAGAATTGCTATCCTAGGTAGAAATAAGCTAGGATTCATCGATGGCACATGCTAGAAGAAAGCGTATGGCCCAAACTAGCTGATCTGTGGGAGAGATGCAACGCCATTGTACTATCGTGGAACATGAACTGTGTTTCAAAAGAGCTCCTTGGAGGTATCGTCTACTCTACAAACGCAGCAGCAGTGTGGGGAGATCTCAAGGAACGTTATGACAAAGTCGATGGTTCTCGCATTTTCCAGTTACATAAGGAGATTGCCTCTGTTACTCAAGGTACAAACTCCATCTCAGTTTATTTTTCGCGCTTGAGAGATCTCTGGGTTGAATTTGATAGCATCACGCCAGTACCATTCTGTGATTGTGCAAAATCGAGGGATTTTGTATTGTTTATGCATAATCAAAAGTTGCTGCAATTTCTCATGGGTCTCAATGAGACATATGAACCAGCCCGGGGTCTGATCCTCATGATGGTGCCCTTACCATCCATGAACAAGGCTTACTCGATGTTGATTGAACGAGAAAGCCAGCGTTCCATCACATAAACTCACAAATCAGGTGGCCAACCTGATTTCAATGCCCTTGCATCTATTAAACAGGGATCTGGTCCTCTGACCAAACTGAAGAAACCATACAGTCCCTACAGCTATGATCCTAATGTTGTTTGTGATTACTGTAAGCGCAAAGGTCACACCAGGGCCATCTGCTTTCGCTTAGTCGGCTATCCCCCTGACTTTGAGAAGAGGAAGAGAGAGAATCCTCACAATAGCTACTCAGATAGAGGTACTTACCACACTGATAAAGGGCACAACTACTCAGATAGGGGTACTTTTCACACTGAAAGAGGTAACACTCAGCACACAGCTCATAATGTCATGAATGATCCATTGTAATGTCAGGAGACTGGCCCGAGCTTATCAAGTCCAATGAACTATAACAGAGGTATGGGTGTAATTCATGAGCAGTACAATCTGATTCTGCATATGCTTGGAAAGTCTAACTTGCAGGGGGCCTCAGACATACTTACTGGCTCACAGGGTGCTAACTCAGTTCGAGGTACCAGTTCTCCTAATTCAACAGGTAATGACTCTCATGCTGATTGGATAGTGGACTCTGGTGCTACCAACCATATGACTCCTAATTCAGCTATGCTTCACCACACCCAACATCTACCTCCTAGCAATTCTAAAAAGTTTCATCTCCCAAATAGTGATACTACCACAGTCACTCATACAGGATCATGTCACATTACGGAGCATGCTAGTGTTAAAAATGTGTTGTTGATACCTGAATTCAAAAATAACCTTCTATCAGTTTCTAAAATAACTAGGGATTTACAATGTTCAGTCTCTTTTTTTCCCTGACTTTTTTGTCTTTCAGGACCTCTACAATGGGCAGGTGAAAGTGATTGGTAGAGAACATGATGGTCTCTATCTTCTCCCTACTCCCAATCTCAGTAGAGGCAACTCCAATTGCATTTAGTCTTTCCATGTTCAGGGTACCACTCCTTTCACAAACTCTCAAGTCACGTTATGGCATCAACGACTGGGGCATACTTCATCCAGTGTCCTCGCACACCTCCTTCCCTGCTCTCCCAACCAAGGATCAGTAGAAGTTCAAAAGTGCATTATATGCCCTTTGGCTAAGCAACATAGATTACCTTTTCCACATAGCATTTTTGTATCTTCTTCCCCTTTTCAGTTGTTGCATATTGATGTTTGGGGGCATTTAAATGTCCTACATATGATGGAAACAGGTTCTTTGTTACTATTGTTGATGATTGTACTAGAATGCTTTGGCTGTTCTTAATAAAACTGAAAAGTGATGTTTGTGTCATTCTCCCAAACTTCTTCACTTTAGTTCATACTCAATTTGGAGTTTCCGTTAAGTCAATTAGGACTGGCAATGGTACTAAATTTGTCAATGCTGAGTGTAAAAAGTTATGCACTGCCTTAGGTATACTTCATCAAAGAACTTGCATTCATACTCCCCAGCAAAATGGTATTGCTGAAAGGAAACATAAGCATATATTAGAGGTTGCTCGAGCTATTAAATTTCAAGGACATATCCCCTTGAGGTTTTGGGGTCACTGCATTCTAGGTGCTGCTTACATTATTAGCAGGTTACCTACTCCTGTTTTGCATGGCAAATCTCCTTATGAGGTCTTTCACAGAAGCAAACCCTCCCTACATCATATGCGAATCATTGGATGTTTGTGCTTTGCTAAGAATATGTATCTTAGTGACAAGTCCAACCCAGAAGTGTAGTTGCCACCCTTATGGGCTACAGTGAACACACAAAAGGCTACATCTTGTATGACTTAAAGGAGAGGCAGTTCTTCATAAGTAGGGATGTTATATTCAAGGAGGATACATTTTCTTTTTCCCTACCTCCTACCACTGCCTGGAGATTGTTCCCAACAACTGCTACTCCTATAGAGGATGAGCAGCTATGTCCTGTCACTCCAGTCGAGGTCCCTCGTTCCTCTACCATGCCTGATATTCATCCTGTGCCTGCTCCTCCTATTATGCCATCTCAGAGGAGATCTCAAAGAAATAGTACTACACCATTATGGATGAAGGACTATGTAGCTTCTGTTCAATCTACTCCTTCTGCTGCCAAGCCATTGTATTCCATTGATTACTATGTTAGTTATGATCTGTTGTCCCCTCCCTACCAGGCATACATCTCTTCCTTTGGTGTGGACAAAGAACCATCTAGTTTTGAAGAGGCTTGTAGGGATCCCAGATGGGTTGCAACTATGCAAGCTGAGATCTTGGCTTTGCAGTCCAACAATATTTGGTAGGTTGTTTCATTGCCTCCTGGAAAGTTAGCTATTGGTTGTAGGTGGATTTTTAAAATCAAATATCTGGTTGATGGTTCAGTTGAGAGGTTCAAGGCCAGGCTGATTGCAAAGGGTTTTAACCAAAGAGAAGGCTTGGACTATCAGGAAACTTTTTCTCCTGTAGTCAAGATGGTCACTGTTAGATGTGTTTTAGCATTGGCTGTTGCAGGCAATTTGCATGTCCATCAAATGGATGTCTATAATGCATTCCTGCAAGGTGATTTATCTGATGAGGTTTATATGGTTCTTCTACAGGGTTTTCAATCTCCTCATGGCTTTGATGGGCAGGGGGAGAAGCCAGTGTGTCGGCTCATCAAATCCCTCTATAGACTGAAGCGAGCACCCAGGCAGTGGAATGTTAAACTCACTGAAGCACTCTTCAAATTAGGATTTGTACAAAGCCATCTTGACTACTCTCTCTTTACCAAAAGAGTTAGCACTGCCTTAGTAATAATCCTAGTGTATGTTGATGACATGATGATCACAGGAAATGATATCAATCTTATCCAAGAGACCAAACAGATCCTACAGAGTATATTCAAAATGAAAGACCTTGGGGACCTCAAGTATTTTCTGGGAATTGAATTTTTCAGATCTAACAAGGGCATTGTGATGCATCAGAGGAAATACACACTTGAGATAATATCGGAAGCTGGCCTTAGTGCAGCAAAACCAGCTTCCACACCACTTGATCCCTTTGTGCAACTAACCACCAGGGAATATGATGAAGTTAATAAGAGAGGCCATGGTGATGAATTACTGGAAGACCCTACTATATACAGTAGGTTAATTGGCAAACTCTTATACTTGACTGTCACAAGACCAGATATTTCATTTGCCACTCAAACCCTAAGCCAGTTTCTACAACAACCAAAGCAATCTCAGCTTAGAGTTGCACTTAAGATTGTGAGATATATAAAGGGGCAAGCAGGATTTGGGAGTTTTATTATCCAGCAAAGGTCACAAACAGCTGCATGTCTATTGTGACTCAGACTGGGCTACATGTGTCCACATACCAGAAGATCAGTAATAGGATTTCTAGTGAAGTTGGGAGACTCACTAATCTCATGGAAATCTAAGAAGCAGGGAATAGTATCAAGAAGCTCAGCTGAAGCTGGGTATAGGAGTATGGCAACCTCAGTGGCTGAAGTTGTATGGATAATAGGCCTATTAAAGGAATTGGGAGTTGAAGTTGAAACACCTGTCATCATTCATAGTGACAGCAAATTAGCAATTCAAATTGCTGCAAATCCAGTATTTCATGAAAGAACAAAGCACATTGAATTGGATTGTCACTTCATAAGGGAGAAGATACAGAGAGGAATGATTGAAACAAGGCACTTGAATACTAAAGAACAAATAGCAGATCTATAAAGAACAAATAGTAGATCTACTAACCAAAGGCCTAGGCAAAACTCAGTATGAATATCTACTGTCCAAGTTTGGTGTATTGAATCTGTTCATACCCTCAAACTTGAGGGGGAGTATTGGAGAAAGAATCACTTAGAGTTTGTTAGTACTAATATGTATAGTATGGAAGTTAGTAGGTTCAATGTGTAATTAGTAGAAGTTGTTATAAAGTTTGTTATTAAGTCGGTTAGGCAGTTAGAAGATGAGAGGCATGTATATGTCTATATACGATTGCCAATGACATTGCTAGTTAGTTTTTTGTGCAATGAAACAGTTGGTTTAACTCAATTCCATCTTCTCTCTCTTTCATGTATGAGATGCTAACCAAGGTATCTACAATGGAGGAATCTAACAGTTATTGAGGTACACGTGTCGATTTTTTAGGAGTGCTCCCAGTTTCTTTCCCACCTTTTCTAGGATGCTTTTATCGTAGAATTCAGTTGGGAGTTGTGGAAGTCTAATCCATATCACACTGTGAGTTATAGTTGATTCTCGGGGGGAGAAGTTGGGTTTCCATCGTTTTACGGAAAGGTAACTGCCGATGATGAACCATGGACCACCTTGGAATTCTTTTTCCATGTTCTCTTTAATTTGAAAGTGAATTTTGCTATGTGGAATCCCCATCCCAGATCAATCAGGGTCACTGCTTCCGTAACTTTTCAATGTTTCATCAGTTTATAGTTTTGAGATACTAGTGTGTTATTCCTATTTTTTTCCCGTTAGTTTGATGATAACTGAGTTTTTCCAGGGGCGATAAATTCTTCTCTTCTCTTCCTCAGTGAGGTTGATTTCATTATCCTTCTCGGTCTCTATTTTTTCCATCAGAACCGTGTAAATGTGATTTATTTCAGGTTGTTTATCTATTAGGGCTTCGATGAAGGACTATTTATAGGTTGTTTATCAGATGGTTCCGGTATTGACATACTTGCGACGGGGTAAAGAGTCATGGCTCGATCTCTAGGATGGATTTTTCCTAGAGAGAGAATTTCCCTAGTCTCTTTTTTTTTACATTTGGTATTTAGTGGATAGGAATTATGCTTTTTTTGTTATATTTTTGAAAGATGCTTTTAACAAGTGAGATCTCCATGGCCTTTGTTGAATTATTTAATTATAATAAATTATATTAATTTGACGTAAACATTTCGTAAAAATAAGTATTTACCTTCCGGGCTAATATTGCAACGAGCTTTTGAGAAAACATAATGTATATTATATTTAATTCCTTTACTATAATCTATATATTAAAATTTTAGTATAAGTAAATCAAACAAAAAAAAAACTGAAGGCCATAGGATAATAAGGATCGTCTGAACATAATTTTAAATCAATCATTTGAAGTTGAAATTTTTAGGTGATGTAAATTCGATGTTTTATTTTGTATATTTTCTTATAAATGTAAAAACTTAATAATTTATGAAAACTATCTAAAAAAAATTAAAATATTGTATAATCTTATCAAATGAGCAAATTATACTTCGTCCGTTTATTTTTATTTGTTTATGTTTCACTTCATACACCCCTTAAAAAGTAGTAATAGTAATAAAATGATAAATTTACAATATAACCTCTTTGAATATGATATATTTAATATTTTTTAAAAATAATTATAATTAATAATAAGGATAGATTAAGAACCAAATGATAATTATTTACTGATTTTTCAAACTATACAAATAAAAATGAACAGAGAAAATAATACACAAATAGAGTATCTAAATATCTTTAAACTCCAAATTAATAAATCATGTATCTCTTACTTTTTGAAAAATTTAAAATTTATTTTTTTTATTATAATTTTTTTAAAATAAACATTGATTTAAAATCAAATCTCGAAATCAAAGCGTATACCACTTTTGTACAAAACAAACAACATAAGGTACAATATTCTAAAATAAATCAATTATTTTTAATATAATATAGTCCGATCATGTAAAAATTGAGTAGGGCCCACAGCGAGCAATGAAGTATAGACGTACAAGAAAAAACAAATTTGCAATAACATAAGACCAATTTAAAAACGAAATCACTTCATGCATGTTGATCTGCTGACTTCTTAAGTTGATTAAATTCCTTTTTATAATACAGCTCTCTATTTATTTCAATTTATTTAATTTTTTTAGTTTATTTTAAAAGGGGGATTTTTCTTAAAGATAATTTTTTAATTGTAATTTTAATTTTCCACCTAACATATTTAAAATTATAAGATTAATAAGTATTTTGATGCATCTAACATATCTTTAATTCCAGACCACAAAATTTAAAAGCTCTTTATTTTTTAAATTAAATTTCATGTCAAGTCAAAATAAACTAAACAAATTAAAACAAAGAGAATAGTTTTTATAATTGATCTTTTATTAGAAAACTAGATACAAGAGCACATGTGTCAAATGAGTCCAAGATATATTACTATCCAAATTTATGTGGCTCAGATAGAATTTAGATAATGAATCAAATATTTTATTTGACCTAAATTTTTATATGTTTTTTTAAAAGATATTTTAAGAAGTTGATTATTATAATTTATAATATTTTTTATGTAATCTCTTGATATATAAATTATTGAAAATTTCTTTTTGATATTTAAATAACAAATTTTAATTCAAAAAGCACATGTATGATACAATCAAGGGAAATATCGTTTTTCATTGTATGCTTCTAAATTCTAGTTGCTTCTACTTTTGTATTATTGTTTAATATGATAAAATAAAATCAGACCCACTCATGTATATCGTTTTAAATTTTCCTGCTATAATTGTCCCATTGCGTGGTCAAACAGAACACTTTAGATAATTTGCCTTTTGCTCGTCATTAATTAATAAGGAAATGATTTATAGACACACAAATATCTATAAATTTTATGTCAAGTTAAACTAATTCATATAAAATGGGACGGAGGGAGTAAATGCTTTTAAGTGTATATAAGAAGCTAGAGTAAAAATGTTTACTCAGAAAAAAATGGAGTCAATTCAAATGATATTAACAATATGTTGTTGTGCCATAGCAATTACTCTGTTGTGGAGAGTACTGAATTGGGTTTGGTTCAATCCAAAGAAGTTGGAGAATTTGTTGAGGAAACAAGGGCTAAAAGGGAATTCATACAGAATATTGTATGGAGACATGAAAGATTTATCTGGGATGATTAAGGAAGCTAATTCAAAGCCTATGAATATGTATGATCATGATTTAGCACCAAGAATGGTGCCTTTCTTTCATGAAACCATCAAGAAATATGGTATGTTTTCAAGCAACAAATAAATAAATTATTTACACAATCAAGTCACTTATTTGATAATTATAACTAACTTGTTATAGTAGATTTAACTTAACTAAATTTTATACTATGTGAGAGTGTAATTCATTAACAAAATCTCTCAATCATTTTCACCATCAGAGCTAGGAATTGGAGTTTATGAGTTCTGAATTTGATATGACATGAATCCATAGCCTTTTTATAAGTTATTAAGTAACTGGTAAAGTTGATTTTATGTGAGCAGAATCGTGGAAACAACCTCATGCAGAAATGCAGTATAAGGTTGTGTACAATAGACCTTGTGGTCCGGCCTTTCCCTAGAGGACTTGACTGCCATTTTTTTTAAATACAATTTCCGTTGGATGATGATGTTGCACCAAGAATGGTGCCATACTTTGTTGAAATCATCAAGAAATATGGTATTTTTTCCCAAAAAGAAAAAAAATAATTTACACAATCAGATCATTTGTAATCTTCTTACCTACTTTTATTGATAATCTGGTGAAAATAATAATTAGTTTTTATTTAAGTAGTAGATTAAATTCACTAATTTGTTATCCATTCACAAATCTCTCATTCATTTCCACAGACGAAGATACGATTTGAAGTTTATGCTTTTTGAAATTGAACCCATAGTTTTCTTTAGTTACGAGGTTCGCAATTAAATATTTGTACATATTTAATGAACTTCCTAACATAAATAAGCAGTTTAGCTAGAAGCTCCTTGGTTTATGTAGTTTGTTTCAACTTTCTTCGAATTCGATGAAATTGTAATAAACTTGTTCTCCTGATTTGTTTTTTATCTGAAGATCACTCTGTTCATTTTGTTCTCTTCGGTTGTATAAATGTTTTTTTTCGAAACTTGTACTAGTGATAGTTAATCATGAGACTGTTATGAACCGACCTCAGCCCAATGTCGATACCCATACGGATGTCACACAATTAGTTATTGGGCCAAGAAGGAGCAACAAAATTGGAAGGCCTTCACAAAGATGGATTTGGGACCCAGACCCAATTAACAACTAGCTAAAAGGATGACGGATAAGAAAGAATGGTTTATGCAAATTGTTGGGAAAAATGTAGTCTTCTCGTCCCCTTTCTCTGAGTTCTGCATCTGATCCCTTTCTTCTACTTATGTTCTTCAATTTCCCTTTTAGTTCTTAAATTCCTTTGTAATTCCAATTACGAGTTAGTGAAATAGATCTATCGGTTGTTTGAGTTTGAATTGTGTTGGTCTTGTTATTGGGTTTGTTACAGAGACATATATATGCTTGCAGGGAAAAAATGTTATATATGGATGGGTACAAAACCACAAGTATTGATCATGGACCCTGAGCTTATAAAGGAAGTACTCTCGAAAATCTATTTGTATCAAAAGCCTCATGGAAATCCATTAGGCACCTTATTTGTACAAGGAGTAGTAACCTATGAGAAAGACAAGTGGGCCAAACATAGAAAAATCATCAATCCCGCGTTCCATCTAGAGAAGTTAAAGGTTTGTCATTCAACTTCGTGATTGGTCAACTAGAAACTATTATGTTGGGCAATTCGTACTCTATCAATGGATAAAATTTGTGCTCTTTCTTCTATCTCCTTTGATTTGCCTTCCTTATCGTTTAATCTAAACTTTAATGTCATATGATTATTTCGAGTAATATCTGCTACCTGATTTGAAGTAGACAAGCATAGTGGTTCTATAGGGACGAATCTTGCCTGGATCATGATTCAATGTTCTAGATTGTTCTTCCACCAACTGATAATATGCTCGCTCTTGCTTATCTGGCTAATGTTCCAGCTAAAGATCTCTTTCCGCTTTGACTTTGCTTCTTTATGTTTTCAATTTGGTCTTGTATGTATTCCACATATGACTATATTGAGTGATTTATGCTACCTAGCTTGAGTAAGACAATTAGAGAATCATTTTATGGTTCAAAAAAGTTGAATCTTGTCTGGATCATCATTTTTCAGGACTCTCTTTGCGTAAAGTTCCTTGGCTTGTGCAGGGCATTTAGTCCATGTTGCTCTTTATGCATTCAGAGAGGACTATGTTCGGTGGAATAATTTCTTAGATGTATTTACGGCCAAATGGATCTGTTTATTCCCGACCTTGCTTCACCTTAATTGTTATATGAACGATCTTTCTTTTGATTTAACCAGCAACTTGTACACCGATGTATGTATTCCTAATTCTGTTCAAGTGTTAGTGTCATTGACATTAATCCTCGTTCACCATTTTCTCGAACAGCATATGCTTCCAGCTTTTTACATGAGCTGTAGTGAGATGCTGAGCAAATGGGAAGACGTTGTTCCAGTTGAAGGCTCTCATGAGATAGATGTATGGCCTCACCTGCAGCAATTGACTTGTGATGTGATCTCTCGGACAGCTTTTGGCAGTAGTTATGAAGAAGGTAGAAAGATTTTTGAACTTCAAAACGAACAAGCTCAGCATTTTCTCGAAGCTATACGCTCAGTTTATATCCCAGGATGGAGGTAACTTAATTCTCCTAAGAATTCGGAAAATGTAGCTGTAGTCCTCTATTACAAATTAAACTACAAAGTTCATTAGGAAGTACTGCAAATTGATTAGTTCTAACTTTTGTTAATGCATTTTGGTTTTGTGTTTCATAAAACAATTTCAAAGATTTTTGCCAACAAAGAGGAACAGAAGAATGAAGGAAATAAAAAAGGATGTTCGGTCCTCAATTAGAGGTATTATTGATAAAAGATTGAAGGCAATGGAAGCTGGGGACGCCGATAATGAGGATCTATTGGGCATATTGCTGGAATCAAATTTTAAAGAAATTGAACAGCAGGGAAACAAGAACTTCGGAATGAGCATCGAAGAAATAATTGAAGAATGCAAGCTATTCTATTTTGCTGGCGCGGAAACTACATCAGTGTGGCTCCTATGGACTCTGGTGCTGTTAAGCAAGTATCAAGATTGGCAGGCACAGGCCAGAGAAGAAGTCTTGCAAGTGTTTGGGAGTCGGAAACCAGATTTTGATGGACTAAATCGTCTAAAAGTTGTAAGTACTCTAGTTTTGTTGGTTCAATTTCTGTGCCATGCTTGATATAACTGATAGAGGAGCATGTCTGTTACAGGTAACGATGATCTTGTACGAGTCATTAAGGCTATATTCCCCGGTAACAACACTTACTCGACTAGCTATTGAAGACATTACGCTAGGAGAGGTATCTATACCAGCTGGTGTGCTAATCTCATTGCCAATGATAATATTGCATCATGATAAAGATATATGGGGTGAAGATGCAAACAAGTTCAATCCAGAGAGATTTAGAGAAGGAATATCAAGTGCAACAAAAGGTCAAGTTACATATTTTCCATTTTCTTGGGGTCCAAGAATATGCATTGGACAAAATTTTGCCATGTTTGAAGCAAAGATGGCTGTGTCTATGATCCTACAAAGCTTCTCTTTTGAATTGTCTCCATCCTACACACATGCTCCTCAATCCTCAGTAACCGTTCAGCCTCAGTATGGTGCTCCTCTTATTTTCCACAAACTATAATTTGATAGAGTTTGTTCACATTCGGTTCAGGAGTGGAGTTACAATATTAGATACGGGTTCAGAAACAGTTTCTCTACCTCATAAAGATAACGGTTATGTGTGAGTACTCCCCACCTCCCCCGACCCGGGTATGTTGTTGTTATTCGGACAAACTCAATAACTCTTTGTTTAAATCTTGTATTTGACTTTGTCGATCTCTTTTTCCTTTCAGAAAATAAAATAGATATATTTTTTCCTACGTAGTAGATTCAAATTGAAAAATCAATCCTAAATAATTTTGATTTTCACATTAATAAACTGATCAAAATCGAATTGAATAAATAAAACTCAATCGATGTCCACCTCTAAAAATAATATATGAGAAAAAAAAGTTGATGAAGCCTTTCAACCGCTTCATCAACTTTTTGTTGACTTTATAGACCGACTTATATATCACCTTTTAATTTAAGAAGGGAAGTAATGGAAGGGGATGAATCTTATTTTTTAAAATCTTGTATTAAAGTCATATGTTATTATTTTAGAAGATATTTTAGCCAAATTAATATGAGTAGAGTCAACACACTCTATTTTCAGTGGTGGATTCATATGGGGTACTCAAATTCAAGAAGCAACGCGTCTGAACGTAGGCATGCGTTACATGAGAAAGTTTTTTCAAACGCATGTGTGGCTGTTTCATATTGATGGAGAACCCTATCAATCATATCCTAAGATTATACATTAATTAATATATTAGGTACAACCCTATCAATCATATCCTAAGATTATACATTAATTAATATATTAGGTACTATCAAATATATAACATATTTCTATAATTAATTTGAATGATCTAATAAGAAATTGGAGTAAAGATTGACTTACTCATGGTAGTAGTGTAATACGTTTCAATGTTTAGTAAAAGTTACAAGTGTCAATTCAATGATTAGTTTCAAAATACTTTCTACACACGATGATAAGCAGTTTTATAAAGAGTATAAAATTTTAGACTCCATATATGTTTCAAAATAGTTTAATCGAAGCACGTATGCCATTGCATGGGCAATACATTACTTAGATCTCCCTATAAAAAGTAGTAGTATATAATTAATTTGTTACCATATATATCAGAATGTATAGTACATGATTATAATTATGATTGCTATTCGTGAGTAATTTTTTTCTCCCAGCAAATTATTTATAATGTTAAAACCTCATGTTTTTTATATAACCAAACACATACCCAGCCATCTATAAATTAGTATGCTTCTCAAAGTGTACACTCCTTCGGAGAGAAAATAACTTAATTGAATCTTTCGTTCATTTTTCTCATAACTAAATCTGATATCACATAAAAAAATTCACGTTTGAAGATAAATATTAGTATAAATATTGTATTAAGGTAGGAGATTGCAGACAAAGAGAAAGATTGTGTACAAACTTTTTTCTCCAGATTTACTTATAAATTGTAAAAAACTTTTGTTGGATCTGTATCCAGCACGGGCATTATTCTACTAGTATATTTACTATTAATATAATTTAGGAGTTATGATCATTAAAAGTAGAGCTGTCAATATGGGCTGGTCCACCCCATCCAGGCTAACCTACACAGGCTTTGAGATTTGACAGGTCAGGCCGGGCTGGCCCATTTTTTTTCGTGGGCTGAAAAATGGTGAGCCCAACCCACAAGTACGTGGGCTACGGGTTGTGCCGGGCCAGCCACTTTTAAAAAAAGTATATTTTTAATGAGTAAATTTTAGGTTTAGCAAACATAGAAATCATATTTGTATGCTATAGCTATAGTTTGCATAATTGCGCTCCATAGCAAACTCTCAATTGTATAAATCGTGACAGGCTCTCGTTTGTACAAAAACGCAGCTCACCCCCTCAATTGTATATGTATATCAGTTAGATAATTGTATATATGTAACTATTACGTATATGTATCAATGATTGTGTTTGTAAATCTACATAAAATTTGAATTTGTATACAATTGAATCGAATTAAAACATTTGTATGTCAAATCTCTCTCGCTCGCTCGCTTTATGCAACACAAATTATACATTGTAATTTGTATAGTTTGTGTTTGTATAAAGAGAGAAAGAGAGAAGGGCAAAAGAGAACTGGATAGGTGAAGATCTGTATTTGTATATTTATAAGTGTATAGGACGAAAAAATATGTATTTGTATTTGTATATACAGTTCTCTCTCGTTTTTTACAAACACAAACACAATTTATACATTTGGGTTTGTATAAAAAACGAGAGAGGCAAGCGAGAAACTGAGAGTGACGAGCAAGATTTATGTGGAGAGGTGAGAATGGCAAACACTGGCTACGAAATACAATTAACTCAAACTATAGCTATATCATTTATTTTGTATTAATAGTTTGCTATAATGCACAATTTTTCCTATTTTTAAATCAAATTATAATTTAAAAATATTATCATAAATATTGACAAGACAATATTAAATCGGGTTAGTGTGCCTACTTGTTAATCTAATTCACAAATAAAATTATCTTTATAATATTTATTAAGTTCGATTTCAAGTAAAAGTATAAATAGCTAAATACAAATATTAACCTAATTGTTTCCAATGATCCTAATAAAACACAATAAATAAGACAATATTCCATAGGCTACAACCTACTTAGTGATTCCCTAGAAATTTTAGGGAATTTTTATTTTATGTAGTTCATATTTTATAAACATAATTTGTATTTAAATTTTAATATTGAAAACTGTAAATAGATTTTGAGTTTGGACTCTTGTTATTTATAATACTCTATTTTATTTTTATTATTAATAAATTTTTATTTGGCCCACGGGCCGGCCCTATCCATATTTCTCAAGCCCCATAAATCACCAGGCTTATTCAGGTCGGGCTAAAAAACCCTTTTCTTAAATGGGCTTCAAAAATCTTAGCTCAGCCCTATCAAATCACGGGTTAGGCCAGGCAGGCCCAACGGGCCTAGCTCATGTTGACGGCTCTAATCAAAAGTAATGAAAATAAAGATAAAATAACTTTTTATATTAAAAATATGAATAAATGAATGAGTATTAATTGACAAATTCTTTTTTGTATAATAATAATAAATAAATAAATTAAAAAATTAACTTTATATTCTATATAGATATTGATATAAATTGGACATTTTAATATCTGCTTAAAGAAATAAACATTTAGTTTGAAAGTTCAAGATTACTAATAGTGCAATCGCCAATCAAATAAATATTGAAATGGTTGATAAAAATATTGTTTTTTTTCCATCATTGAAGCTGAGCAATTTTTTGACAGTTGAGGAGCAAGTATTATAGGAGTTACTGTAAACAGAAAGAATAGACTACACAATTTCAATTTCGTATTTACCATGTTTCAAATAAATTCATTAAACTATACCAAAAAAATAATGTAAAAAGAGTAATTTACATAAATAAGATATACTTCGAATTATAATTATTATTTATATCTATAGTTTATTTAATTACGATTCATAGCTACAATTATAGTTACACTATGTTTGAATGGTTGTTACATAATGTTTCATAATATATCGTATTAAGAGTATTGTATCGTACTTTTTTGTTTTAATGAATACAATATTTGGGTAGATTGTATCATTCTCCATCATTACATAATATTACACATTCATAATTTGAATGATAAACCTACGAGAAAAGTAGGTTAGGAGCTATTAATGAAAAGAAGGCAAAATGAGAAGAAAATATTAAGGTAACGACAAGATCACACTAAATCGATCGTTACATAAAATGAGTCTTTTCTTTGATATCTAACCACGAATTTAAATATACAACACAATAAAATTTAAGTAATAATAAAAACAAACATTGCATTTAAACTAACGATGGAAAGAAAAAGGGACGAGATTAGTAGAGAGGAAGAACAGAATGACCGATTGAGAGAAGCAATGGTTTCTGCTCTCTAGTGTGAGGAACAACAAAGATGAAAGATCTTAGCATTCTCTATCGATTCACTCGTTCAATTCAGAGAAATATGCTCTGCTCAGTTGCTGGACTTGTCCACAATACTCGTCATGCCTTCTCCACTTTGCGAGAGGACCCAGAATTAGACGAATTGATGGATTTTTTGGACAGTCTCAAGAACTTCGAGAAGTCAGGGGTTCCCAAAGGAGCAGGAACAGATTCCGAAGATGGTTTTGATCTAGGAAGAATGAGACGCTTGATGGGACTAATGGGTAATCCCCAGTCTAGGTTTAAGGTCAGATTTCCTTTCTCCATTTTACTATATGTTCAGTTCAATTTGTAGTTTGTGTTCAGTTTCCGTGCAAATTATTGTAGACTGTTCATATTGCTGGAACAAAAGGAAAAGGATCAACAGCTGCATTCCTCTCAAGTATACTGAGGGCAGAAGGCTATTCTGTTGGTTGCTATACTAGGTATTGTCAAAGATTTATCAGTAACATTGTTAAGCTATGTTGCTTGTACTCTTCAAAAATGTAGACGAGTGTGTGTTGGATCCTCCAAAAGTAGTGCATTTTTGGAGGATCCGACACGGGTGCAGCAATAATTTTGGAGAGTCCGAGCAACTTAGTTGTTAAGTACTTATTTATAGCTGGGCACTTTGTGTACAATCGATGTAGTTTGTATGACTAGTTGATTTGCTGTATATGAGCAGTCCACATATACAGACTATCAGGGAACGCATAACCTTGGGAAAATGGGGTGAGCCAGTATCAGCCAAGGCATTGAATCATCATTTCAATACAAGGAGGGAGGTTATAGAGAGAGCAGTGAAACTTGAGAATGGATGTCTCAGTCATTTTGAGGTTCTTTTCCCTTTCTTTTAGCTAGCAATACATTAACTGATTGAAAGATGGTTTGCGATTAGTCATCACTCATCAGTGAAAACATCTTGATGCTTTCCTCCCCTGGAGTTATCTTAACAGTTTCCATTTCTGGCTTTGATTTCTGTAGTTCCAAGAATTTGCCTTCTCCAAAGTACTCTTTAGTTCTCATTTTTGGTCTGCTTTGTATATGGTCTTGTCTAATTTGTTTGTTCCTTTTCTTAAAATGTCAGGTTTTTACTGCTATTGCATTCAGCCTATTTGCTGAAGAAAATACTGAAATTGCAGTTGTGGAGGTTAAACACATTAACTTGACTCTTTTCTCTACAATAGCTATACTCTTTTCTTCCCACTTCCTCTGTTCTTTCCACCATAGTTGGTGTTTAAAAAAATAATCTTTAGACCATATTAGATATTTGGTCTTCCGTCTTCTTTTTATTTTCTTTTTCCTCCAAAATCAAAGTTCTCTTTCCACTCGTTTTTACACTAACATTTTAATTTTCCCCTACCGTATAGGCTGGATTGGGTGGAGCACGAGATGCCACTAATGTTATTTCGGCTCCTGATCTTGCTATATCAATCATAACCACTGTTGGCGAGGAACATCTGGATGCACTTGGGGGCTCTTTGGAAAGTATAGCAGTGGCAAAATCAGGAATAGTTAAAAATGGGCGTCCAGTTAGGTGGTCTTTCCTTCACCTATCCATTGGATATATTTGAAGATGAATTTTTTGTCTCGAAATTGTGTTTGATCTGATGTTTTCTGTTAAGAGCTATCTAGACATATGTACACTGGGCAAACAGCCCATGCCGTATAATGGTTGTATTTATTTAATGTCTTAGGGTACTAGTCTGCTAGTTCTAACCTCAATCTTTGATGAGATAGTAAAGATGATTAACCTGTTAATGTTGTCTGTGTAGTATGCTATGTTAAAAAAATATTATTAATAATTTTATTTGCTATTGGATCAACTATGCTTGACTTGCTTCAAATGATCCCATATTTCAGCTGGTTATAGGAGGGCCGTTCATTCCATCTATTGAGTGCATTCTTCGTAGGAAAGCATCTTCTATGTCTTCACCAGTGGTATCAGCATCTGATCCTGGAAATAGAAGCGCTTTGAGAGGCTTCTGTGAAGTAAGTGGCATACCACGCCAATTATGTGATATAGTGCTCCAAATTGAGAAGGACTTTGATCTGGTATTTACTGATCCTCATTTGTGGTTCATACATGAAAAATTGGACTTTTTGAAACTTGTTCAATTTCTAACAGCATAACAAGCTATTGATTGCGTTTTCACAAATAGTGCAGTCTATTGAACTTCTAGGTATGAAATTACGCATGCTTGGAGCTCACCAACTTCAGAACGCTGTAACTGCTACATGTGCAGCATTATGCCTTAATAAGCAAGGTAAAGACTCAAAATTCTCTTTTGTTCTTACTTCAAAATTAGTTCATGCAAGTTAATAAGTCTTCGGCTCTGATGTAAATTGAAATCATATAACCTTGTTTTCTAGTCATGAGAAACACTAACAGAGTTAGTTAAGTGCTCAGTTAATTTATACTATGGATTGTCTTTGTAATGTCACGTTCTGAAACCTCTATCCTATGTGCGTACTCACTAGGAAAATTAGATACAGCTTCTCTTGCCAGTTAAGTAACGATGTTTCTCTAACAGTACAGATTAGCGGATGCATTATGGGGATTATAAAGCATTGTATTATTCTTTTTGATAGGTTTTCAACCTTGTATGCCGTTATGCGCTAAAGATTTGATATAGTCTTACGGGGTTCAGGACACTAAAACTACATAAATCATTGGGCTTACAGCTTGCTTCGTGAAACTGGATGCCCATCTCAAATCTTTTACCTTTTTATATTGTTGATTGGAAGGATTTATCTTAGCAAATCTTGTGTACTCTATTACATTAATGGCAGTTAGGTCAAGCTTAACCTTTTATCCCATAACACGCTAGAATTTTTCCAGGGGCATTTAGCTACCAACACATGCTTGACTCCATTAATTTGGTATTTCCTCTTTTCGGTTCTGGGTGTACCTCTAGTTGGGATGATTTCTCCTGATTGATTCTAGTAGTTTCGGAAAAGGATGGAGGAGGAGTTAATCTTAAAGCTTCATAAGATTTCCTCCGTTATACTAGAAGCAGATTGTAATGTCATCTAATAATGGATATAAGTTATTTTAACTACAAAGTTTACATTGACAATGTCAGGTACTTGATTGAATTATTTTGATATTTTGCTTGTATAATATGATCAACTTTCTTTCTTAACTTCATTCTTGTAATGGGTCTAAATAACAGGATGGAGTTTGTCCGGTGGAGCTATTCATACTGGTCTGGAGAGTGCATTTTTGCAAGGCAGAACCCAAATTTTGTCTTCAGAAGAAGCTAATTTACTTGGAGTATCTGGGGCAACTATACTACTTGATGGAGGTTGAGTCCTGATGTTCTTATTGTTAGTCATGCACTTGTGCATGTGTCTATATATATGTGTTACATATCCATGGATAATACAGTGTTTTATATCTGTTTTCAAGAGTTGTAATTGTCAGTCTCTTGGAAGTGGATAGTATGATAACGAATAAACATTTTCAGCACATACGAAGGAATCTGCCAGAGCTTTGGCAAACATGTTGCAGATGACATTTCCAAAGGCTAAAATGGTTCTTGTGGTTGCTATGGCGAATGACAAGGATCATCTAGGTTTTGCAAGAGAGTTACTTTCAGGTTTGACCAATTTTGGATTTCTTTGTCACGTATCCATATCCTTTTTTAGTTGACGAGTTCTTAGATCATTTACACATTTAATATTTCAATTATAGCGTAACTGTAACCTGAAGATTGTGGAATAGTTTTGTTGTCAATTTGACCCCCTTTGCGTGTTTGCTACCGTTACTTTGCAACTAAATACTTGTCCTAAAACTTTTACTCTTTAAAATGCTTAATAAAAACTTGAAACTATAGAGAAGTACACTAGAGAGCAATGTCTTAGGACCAATAGAAGTAAGACATGAATCATGATACATTGCAAGTTTAAACCCTATAAGAATAATGAAGGTGAAGTATGATTAGACAAAATTGTGATGCCTAATAAATACAATATGGACATCTGGACTTAGTCTTTGAGTAGAATGGCATGATAAATGAATGCAAAACATAGAGTTAAAAAATAATGACTTAAATAGAGGAGTTTTACGAGAATGTTATGTGATAAAAAGATACTTGAAACTATTATGAGACAACAATGTTATATGGCTATGAATGGTTGGGTCTCCAAGCCTAATGTATCCACAAGATATATGTTTATGGAATGCAGATGTTAAAAGATAGATTTGCCTTCATTCCAGACGAGTCAAGATTGAAGAAGATTAGAAATGATAACATCTGATAGAGGGTTCAAATGGATCATGTAGAGGATATTTGGAACAGGTTGCCTGAGATGGTTTTGTTGTGTCCCACATAGACCTCATATGCATTGTCTTCCGGTGTGACGATATGATAATTGGAGGTGCTAAAAAGGGATGGACTAAGTTAAAATTTGGATGTATGAATAAATGTGCGACTGCGAGAATGTTTACAATGAATATCGGGTCGTTAAACCTAAATATCCATAAGATGAATGTCATTAAAATGTGGATATTAAAGATGAATGTGTGGTCATAAAGATTGAACAGTATTAGAAATGATGATGTATGATAAAGGGTTCAAGTGGCAGACACAAGAATATATGAGAGAAGGTTGTCTGAGATGATTTTGTTATGTCCTACATAGACTTCATATTCTCTGTCTGGAGTGGAGATGTTGTGGATGCGTTGGAAGCCATTAAATTAAGTATTTAATTATATTCTTAGTAGCTTTATTTATTCTTCTAGAATAGGATTTATGTTTCATAGTTTCATAAGGATTAGGTTAAGTTATTGTTATTAGTTTGGAATAGGATTTAGGTCTCCTACTTTCATAAGAATTAGACTTTCTATTGATGTAATAAGACTCCTATTTAAAGGGGCTTTTGATGAATAAATCAGTAAGTCATATTTCAGTAAAAAGCAAGAGATCGGAGTTCTCTCTTCCATTGAACTCTAAGATTTCAGTCTTCCTTCAACGAGCTGAAGTTATATACAAAATAGGTCGATCTAGGAATTCGAACAAAAGCAAGGGAAAGTCAAAGTCAATTGATTTAGATTTTCCTGTTCATTGTCCTGCGACTCGATCCTTCTCTAAGAATCCTAACAGGAGATGTGACAGTATGAT
The DNA here is from genome assembly GCA_018342035.1 of Solanum appendiculatum. Taxonomy (NCBI): domain Eukaryota; kingdom Viridiplantae; phylum Streptophyta; class Magnoliopsida; order Solanales; family Solanaceae; genus Solanum; species Solanum appendiculatum. The sequence continues at coordinate 1,037,274 of JAGDQO010000378.1, read as the reverse complement.
AATTGAAGGTGCTAAAAGAAAAGGGGTAAACCTAAAATTACATGGAGCGAAACTGTTGAAAAGACCTACTACCTTTCGAAGTCAAATATGAACTTAGCTAAAAACAGAACACAGATAAACCTAAAATTACATGGAGCGGAACTGTTGAAAAGACCTACCACCTTTCGAAGTCAATGTGAACTTAGCTAAAAACAGAATACAAATGCAGTAAAATATTTCATATAGATGGCAGCTACTACTTGGGATAAATGTGTAGTTATTACGCTTACATTATGTATGGTCTTAACAAGAGATGTCCCTTTGCAAACTTCAGATAAAATAGGTTTGGTCTGAACAAGAGTTCTTTTGTCTGGATCTTTTGTGTGTTACTCTAGGGATAAGTGCGATATTTAGATAATCTTAGTTCAAAAGCTCCTAATTTGTCTTAAAAGACATTATTTATTTTCGGAGTGGAATAGACCCAAATAGAGCTGAATGATTATGAAGAATTCATACAACTAACCTTAGCTAGTTTGGATCTGTGGCATGGTTGATTAATTGATTGATTTCGAAGACAAATTTGGGATGTGATTTTTAGTGTTTTTTTTCCTTACCTGAGGCACAAACTTTTGAACCTCATTATTAGGTTTTAAGGTTAAAGAACATATCACCTTAGGTCTTAGAGCATCCAATCAGTATTCCTTTTGGCTTGACGGAGATGTTGTATTCCTGTTAGTCGCACAACCTTGTCTTCTTTTTTTTAAAATCGCGCAACTTTCTAATCAAAGTGTCTTCTTGCTCTATTTGTGCATTTTTCTATGTAACAAGTTGGGGTGGGTTATCAGATTCTTTCCATGTAGGGAAGTTTATAAGGTCAATTTATTTAGCTTCTATTGGTATGAGACAACTTATAACTGTTCAATTTTAGGAAGGTAGATATTTCTTTAAAATGTCTTAAACTGGAAACAAAGGAATTGATATTGAGATAAGAGATTACTAAAAGTAGCAAACTTTTCCAAATATGTAACATTGTTCTCTCTCTTCTGGCCATTTACATGTTTTTAGTTACTTATACAAACAAGGTGAGTTCTAAATGAAATGTGAATCATCAGCTTTCTAACATTAGAGTGTTTCTCTCGAACATTATACTTGCATTTTACATGTTTTTTGGTATTTGATTGTTGTATTATAAATGACTCCACTAAGACAGTCATTCTTTTGGCAGTTCGGGATTTGGAGGCTGTATTTTCTACAGAAGTTGACATCGCTGGTGCTAAATCAAGAATGGCTTCAGCATCTTTATTGAAATGTGCTTGGGTCAATGCTTCGAGAGAGATGAATATGAAGGTTCTTGACCTCAAAGTTGCAGATAGTGAGGATCAATCACTTCAAGCTGCAGGGATAGTGGAATCTCAAAGCATTTTACTTGCAGATGGATCATTATTGGCTTGTATAAGAGCTGGTTTTAAGATCCTCAATGAAAGAACTGGAGATCAACCTGGAATGATAGTAGTCACTGGTTCTTTGCATATTGTTTCTGCTGTTTTAGGCTTCTTGCACAGCTGACTCCTATTTGGTAAGAGAACTTCCATTTTAGGTACTATTCTGAAAACATTTGATATAGAATTTACTTATTAAAGGTGAATGAATTTATCAACTAATTGTCAAATGTCAAATGAGCTAGGGTCGAGATTATTTGCATTTTCTGTATCAAGTCTACTCTATTAAGGTTTTTTATTGTTGAATTACTTGTAAAAAGAATGATCGTTTCTCCTTTTGTCATGCACACGGATATCTTCAGGCCTTATGATTGCTATAACAATGCTTATTCACTCTATACACAATACTAAAAGATGTATTTTGTTAGTGAAGAATTTCCCAGTTTACATGCTTGCTACTATAAAATGGCATTATCTTGATATATTGTCAGCTAGCTCTACGGGCTATTTATGCTAATATGGCACTATATGTTTAATGTTTTGCCAGATCCCTTTGATGAGTTGAGTTCTAAAATGAGCTTAGGAGGTTCAGAGTCCTGAAATTGTTTGTGCAAAAGTCGAATAGCTGAAGTGTGGATGACTGGATGGTTCCTTGGCTCTCACTTTGGTCCTGTGAATGTACAATTTTTTACGATAATGACACGTGGTTTTTGAATATGCATCTCCTTGCAGCCCAGTTGTTGACGCCAATTTAACTTATTACATGGATCTCTCTGGCTTCTGGAGCAGGAAGAGAAACGTACTTCTCTTCTCACACTCTTATAAGGTATGAATTAGCAAACTTTATGCAATTGAGGATCAGTGGAACAGGTTTGCCATACTGTTTTGGGGGACATGCATTTAGCTTGGGACAAAAATCCGAGCTAACCTGCAGAAGTCTAAAGCTAACGTCAGTTTAGCCCCACCTAATTTCCGTAGCTAATAAGCTCTCAGTTCAAATTCATCAACTAAATTAGCATGCATTCCTAGCAACTATTTGCTGCAGTCATTCCTACTAGTATCAAACACAGTTTATTTAGTGCAAACGCTGTAAGTTGAAGAAAAGTTTGGTGTGTAAAGCTTCCCATATGGAGTAGTCTTGCTTGCATGGTTGTTACCTATTGTATGTAGAATGTTTGTTTTGATTGTAACTTAAATTTTATTGTATTGCTAAATTTATTATTATGTGACAACGAAAAGTTCATTATAATTGATTGGTCAAATACATATGCAGACCCTTAAACTTGCCCATAAATTTCATTTTGGCACTCTAACTTTACTTTGTTCCATTTTAACCCTTCAACTCCAATTTTTATGTTCCATTTAGACACTTCTAAGTGATGTGGCAGAGTGTGTGAATCACACTTTCTTTTAAGAGAGTGAAAGTAAAAACAAAAAAAAAATTCTTAAAAAGAATTAACCCTTCAACTCTATTTTTTTATGTACCATTTGAACACAAAATACTTATTTTATGATTTCTTTATTTTTATATATGCTCCTCAACTACAATTTTGTATTTTAAAAATCGGCGTTCGTCCGTTAGTTATTGTAAAAAAATTAATAATTGATCATTAATTTTTTTTTTAAAAAAATAACTATTTATTTTTTAGAGTTTCTCTGTAATTTTATGTGAAAAATAACCGACGAAAGTGCGTCGATTTTCTTTCTTAAAAAAATCAATGACAATCCAACGAAGTCTGTCAAGTTTTAATGTTTTTTATTGGTGTTATAAATTAGCATTGAACATGAGTTTTTTTTTTTACTCGTATTTAGTTGAATGAAAAATTAGAAAGCTAGTATTTGAGTTAAATTCAGATAGACTAAATATGAAAAAAAAATACGCGGTATTGTTTAATTTAATTAATTGTTTAAGAAAGAAAACCAACACACTTTCGTTGGTTATCTTTTCACACAAAAATATAGAGAAACTCTAAAAAATATATTTGTTTAAAAAAGAATTGATGTTTATCCGTTAATTTAAAAAAAAAAAAAAATTACGACGTCGATTTTTAAAATGAAAAAAGGAAAATGAAGAACATAAATAAAAATAAAGAAATCATGGAATTAGTATTTTATGTTTAAATGATATAAAAAAAGGGAAAAAGGTCATATTTGCCCTTATATTCTTAGGAAATGGTCATATTTACCCTTCGTTATACTTTTTGGTTATATTTATCCCTACCATCCAACTGTAAGTCCATATTTACCCTTTGAATTGTTAAGTTCCACATCACCACTTTCATTATCCTAGGTGGCTCCTAAATGGCACCTACATGGATATAATCTTCTCTTAATTTAATTATTATACCTCACCCCCAAATATTATAACCACTTTACATGAAAATTGATTAAAATCTCCTAAAAAAAACACATCATCGAAAAATTATGTTGATGAACACATCATGTATGACATCGAAGGGAACCACCTTAGCGCCGCCGCCGCTATCATTGGACCAAAAGCTCAACTTTCCCTCAGTTCAAATCCGCAGAGATTGACGTCATCCTGAATGATTTTAATGAGCCCGATCCACTTGCTCCAACTATCCTGCATCTTGGTGGCTCAAAGTACATGGTCATTCAAGAGGAAGCTGGGGTTGTCATTCGAGGAAAGATGGGATCTCATTCCCCAGTGAGCTTCCATGGATTACAAATTCTTATCACACAATTTTTGGATTCTTTCAACTCTTTTCATCTTTTCAATAAATTCCACAATCCCATCCCACAAATGGATCTTTTCAAAGGGATCTTTGTTACTCCATGGTTCTAAACCTTATCCTGATTCTTAAAAAACGGATAGATTCTTTCTTTTATTTCCTTTTGTTATGTATATGGATGGGGGTTATAGTATTGGGGGTGGGTATAATAATTAATAAGAGAAGACTATTTCCATGTAGGTGCCACATAGGAGCCACCTAGGATAATGAGAGTGGTGATGTGGAACTTAACAACTTAAAGGGTAAATATGAATCCAAAGTTGGATGAGAGGGGTAAATTTAACCAAAAAGTATAACTAAGGGTAAATATGACTCTTTTCTAAAATTACAAGGGTAAATATGACCCTTTTCCGTATAAAAAATAGATTTGAAGGGTTTAAAGTGGAACAAAACTAAGTAGTTACTACTATTGTTAATTTATTGAACTAACAAATCTTTGTAAAAATATGTGTATTTGAAAGTTTGGAATAACATGTAGTCATAAATATTTATTTATGAAACATGAAGATATGTGATTTATTAATTCAATCTTAATGTATTTCAATACCTTGTTTACGAAATATGATTTATTTATTTTTTTGTAAAATTGCGTAAGAATTGATTTTTTTTTAATAATTCCCCAACTTATGAAGTTTTTATATTTACATTTATAAGAAAATACTAACTTTAAAAATTCAAATTATATATTCAAACAAAATCTTAAATTCAAATCAATCTGATTTCAAATTACTCATGTCGGTGCTAAGTACTCCCTCTAATCCATATTAAATAAATTGTTCGGAATTTTTTCTGTAGTCTAAAATAAGTAAATTATTCAAAATTTAAGATAATTATTGATATTTTTTAGGAGAATAGATTGAAAATAACCGAAAGAAAAATAGCAAAAAGTAAAATTTTATTTATGTTATAATGTTTTTTCAAAAGACGTCAATTCACTTAATACAGACCAAACCGAGAGTATTTTTTCAAAGGAAAAAAGTTGTGGCATTTTATGGTAGTACAATAACTACCCATGTTGCTTGGCTTTGTTTCTAACTCATCCTACATGTTTTGATTCCCAGAGCTATCGAATTTCTTCTTACACAGCCCCCGTGATACCTGAACAAAGTCCTCTGCTGTTCTCGTCTCCGCTTGGTATGGCTATCTGAAATATCCCCATTTTTTGTTTGTTTGCCCTAAATTCGTATTCTTTGTCTGTTATTCAACCTTTAATTTTCTCAACGACAGTGCTTTCGATTTATAACTATTTTTTTGCCCCTGCAACGAAAATTCGTGACCCCTTTTTTGTCCTTTTTCTTTCTTTGTTCTGTCTGTTTGCTGGGTTTTTGCTTGAGTAGAGCCAGGATTAGAGGTTTGGGGTTGTAAATTTTAGGACAGAAGATAAAAATATTGCAAAGCATTCTTGCTATAAAAAAAAAGTCTGTTTGCTGGGTTTTGGCTTGACTCTTGAGGGGTTGTAGCTATTTAGTTTTTTACCGCTCTAATTTTGTCCAAATTGTGTGATTGACATATCCTCTTAAGAAGATATTTACGCCCATAGAGCAACTCAACTTTTTTGGACGGTTGATGATAAAGTTTGTCACTTTTTGCTGACTTTGTTATTTTTGTATTGGTGAAATGCTGCTTAATCTGTATTGCTTTTTCTGTTTGCAAGTTTTGTGATTCAATCCAAATTTATTCTTTTCTCATCGGGGTATTTGTTTACTACTTTCTTGGGTGTGGGGGTGGGAAGGAACTGCAAAGTATGGTGTTATTATTATAACATTGAAGGATTACTTTCTTACACTAGGAAAAGGATAAGTGTATGTTTTGTTCCTTGTTCTTTTTAGCTGTTTTCCCTCTGTATTCAGTTAGAAAAGAATACAAGGGATTAGTAATTTCTGGAGGCATAGTACTTTCTGGGAAAAGCATAGTATAATAGCATTCGAGAAAAGAGATACCGAGAGGAAAACTGAAGAAGGACAAGATAGTATATGGAAGTAGTTGAACTTACTCTAAATTTGGTTTGTTCCACCTAAGTTGCTCGGACTCGGGTGTGGGTGTCCGATACGGGTGCAGATCTAGGTAGGATCCTTCATGATCTAATTTTTAAGATTCGGGGATATGGATCCATGTATGGATACTGGTGCGTGGATTCTCCAAAAAAAATTAAAATATCTAAAAATAGAGTTATAAAACCTAAATGTCGAGAACTTGAGGAGAATCCTGGGAGGTGATTAAAGGAAAAGGAGTGATATAGAATTTTATTATATATAAAAGGTATTCAATTTTCTTTAATTTCACCTTAGTTTTTGTATTGATTATAGAAATCATTAAAACTGTTAAGACTTTTCCCATCAATTTTGGTCAAAGTACCCAAAATCGGTTGACCAAATCGGACACGGGTTCCACACCCTCACCCACACCCATGTCATGTCGACACGGGTGCGGCACCAAAAGTGAAGAGTCCGAGCAACTTAGAGAATCACAGTGGGTTCATAAACATGCTTTATCTTTTGATTGATGTACTTATAGCTTTTAGCTAGGTACTGTTTTTGAGTGATGAGGTATGAAATTGCATATTGTAAATATCTTGTTTATGTGCGAATATTGTCTTACTTTTGAAGGAGCGTTACTTGCTGGGTTTTATCTCTGTTGATTTTGTTGGAGCTTGGATTTTTGGTTCGGAATGTCATCTGTATCTAGCCAGCCTCAGTTCAGATACACGCAGCCTCCCTCTAAGGTTCTTCATTTAAGAAACTTACCATGGGAGTGCACAGAAGAGGAACTGATCGAATTGGGGAAGCCATTTGGTAAAGTTGTCAATACCAAGTGTAATGTTGGAGCAAATAGAAATCAAGCATTTATAGAGTTTGTAAGTGGAACTTCCTTCATCTTAAAATCTCTGTTTGTTTCTAGTGAAACTACACTTATTCTTGATGTTCTTATTCTTTATTTTTAATTATCGTAGGCAGAATTGAATCAAGCTATTGCAATGATATCGTACTATGCGTCTTCCTCAGAACCGGCTCAGGTACGAGGGAAAACCGTCTACCTACAGTATTCCAACAGGCAAGAGATAGTGAACAACAAAACTACTGCTGATGTAGCTGGAAATGTATTGTTGGTAACTATTGAGGGAAATGATGCACGCCTTGTCAGTATTGATGTCTTACACTTGGTAAGTAATTATACTACTTCCCCACATATTCATTTGGTGGAGGGCCCACCTTCATAGAAAGGCTTCTGTGTAGTTTTGGTAGTAGGTTATACCGTTATAGTATGTCTTGCTTTGTTGAGTGCTCTTTGACATGAATATGGATGGATCAGCAGGCCAATGTCAAGGATATATCTGCAATGGCAGCTTATTGCATCGGGAGAAAGAGCGCATGTGTGTTTGTTTCCTTTCTCCTTTGCTTAGCACTGGCTCTTTCTCACCCCTTTATCTTAATTTAACTGTCTCGACTTCCCTTGGAGTGTCAGATGTTACTTTTCTTTTGAAAGTTGACATCCTCTCATTGGCATGTGCATAATGGATGCTGCTCATCTTATTGTCTGAGGCAAAATTGTTATTTGTGCATATGACATTTGTTAGTGGATGCAGCATTTCACTCTTCTGTTGTAGTGTCATTTTCTCTCTTTATTTTAAAATTATTTAACTTTTAGTGTGGAGCAATTCTTAAGTCTAAGAGAACCTCAATGCTCTGTCCTTGTTCAATTAGTTGCCTAAACCCTCTTTCTTTGTTACTTGTTCGTGTTGATGTTTTGCTAAATCTATTATAATTTTAATAGCTTATTAGATACTTTAAATGTGTCTCGTCCCTTACTGTTGCTGAAGACCCCACAAATGATGATCATCAGTTGACTAGGTTACATTTATGCTCACTAAGTCAAACCATAGGCTTTCTTAACTGGATACTATATCCGGTACCTGTGTTGGTTGGAGGTAGCAGGTACCATGTGGAATTAGTTGGGTGCAACCTGCCCGGACACTGCAGTTACAAAGAAAAGATACTAAATCAACTTTGTTGCTGGTGAAATATTGATGAATGTTCTGAATATTTGAATGGCTGATGTAAATATGTTTATTTGATCATACAATATTGCAGTGTTCTGGTAGCTTTAGGTTGCATCAGATGGAGTAGATGAGAGGAGTGATATTCTTTTCTAGCCTTTTCAAACAGTACTTTTTGTACTTAAGATTTTCTTTAGGTTAACTGATAGACCTGATCCCTGGAAAGGAGATTCTTCGTTGTATATTTGTAAGAGAGAAGATAATATATTTGATAATCGTTCGAGCGGAGGCAAAAAGTACTAGGTGATTTCTTCCCATTTGCCTAAGTCTTGGTGGACAGAGTTGCCAAATACTTGTGTTGGTGGGAAGTAGCAGGTACCCGATGGAATAGTCAAGGTGCACACAAGTTGATCCAAACTCCACTATTAGTATATATATATATATATAGACACAACAACAGCAACAACATGCTCATTGTAATTCCACAAGTGGGGTTTGGGGAGGGTAGGTTGTGCGCAGACCTTACCCCTACCTTTTGGGTATACATATAGTTGATAATCGTTTGAAAATAGGTGGTTTCCCTCTTATCTTGAAAACTCGAACTTCTTTATTCAAGAAGACGATGATTGAAATTGCATAATAACATTTAAGATGTTTTCAGATTTGTATCTTGATTTTACCTTCAACTGTTTTTTTCTACTTATAATCCAATTTTTTCAGGTGTTCTCAGCTTTTGGATTTGTCCATAAGATTACGACGTTTGAGAAAACTGCTGGATTCCAGGTCAGTATGTTACTGAAGTTGGATTTGATTTTGTTATGTTACTGGACCATTGATTCAGCTGATAAGTCCACCACTCTCCCTTGGAACCTTTTCAGGCTCTAGTGCAATTTTCTGATGCAGAAACTGCCACTTCTGCAAAGGATGCTCTTGATGGAAGAAGCATTCCCAGGTGATTGTGGATTTATATTTCAGATTGGGGAGTAGCCCAACTGTTATGGATCTTTTACTGTAGATGTGGTGCACATACATTGGGGCTCGACATCTTTGAAGAACTTTTTTAAGAATCTACCAAAGGGGTACACGCATGTTCCTTGACCATTCCATATCTCATTAGATATTCACATTTAATGCTCCTGAGGTTCGTTGTAATTCTAGTGATGTGGCCTGTTTACTGTTAAAATGTGCAGTTCAAATGTTGCTACTGAACCTATTCATAAATTACAACTGGTGATCTTGCAACTTCTAGTTTAAGAAATATTTGCTGATTCAGACTTTTTCTTGCACTTGCTATTAGATGGCTATTTCGATGCGCATATGCTCAAACACTACTTATTTTTTTGAGAAAAGGGTAACTTTATATTCATACCAAAAAGTTCATCATCCAAAACATGATGAATTGGAAACTTACATCCCACAAAGATGTGTTGTAAAGCAAAAAAATACTGCTATGTCTTTATACCCATCATCAGTTGTTCAATCTCAGTACATATTAGTCCTACTTAGTGTGTCACAGAGTAGCCATTGACCTATATTGTTTTTGTCTACTGCATTAGGTATTTGATTCCAGAACTGGGACCTTGCTCCCTCAAATTAACATATTCTGCACATACTGATCTGAGTGTGAAGTTTCAGAGTCATCGTAGCAGGTAAAACTGATCTCTCTCTCTCTCTCTCTCTCTCTCTCAGACACACACACAGAACATCCTCCCCTCTTCCCCCCTCTTTCTGCTAAACAGACATTCATGATGATGGCTTATTCTACTATTGGAAAATTGGTTGTACATATTGCATCGTTATATCCTTCATCACTCATACTCATTTTATTTCCTATTCTTTTAGGGTCTAATGACTACTTTTCTCGTCTCTTTAATCATCATTTTACATTTGGTTTTGATTTAGGGACTACACCAATCCTCTCCTTCCTGTTGCTCCCTCAGCCATTGACGCAAATGGTCAGGTAATCAATTAGACACAACTCTTTGAGTGTGGTCATTAGTTGCATGGAACTATGGAAGGATGTGTTAGGATTCTGATTTTTGTCTTCCAATTTCCTTGTTTGTATATTCTTGATTTTTTTGTTTTTGACAAGTCAAAAAGCTTCATTAAGTAAAGATGGAATCAGTTTTAAGCATGTAACTCAATCATCTGCATCTATCAACTTTGCCTATCTCTATATATCAAACAAGATATACTCTCTACACAAAAAATACAAGTGTTACAAAAGAGATAATGCCTTGCATGTCATATTTTGCATTTTGGGGGCTACATTAAGATAAGGCATCTTTCATGGATATTATGATTTAACTGGTAGAGTATAGCAGTTTGTATGTTTATCTTTTCTATGATTGGTACACTTTAATGTTTCTGTGCTTAGGGTACATTTGTAGTTGATTGGCTGATATTGTGATGAAATGCTGGTTTCTTTCCTTTCTTTGAAATTTATTCCATTCACGTTTCAGATCAGTGTGGGTTTAGATGGGAAGAAGCTGGAGCCTGAGAGTAATGTTCTTCTAGCTTCCATTGAGAACATGCAATATGCTGTAACCTTGGATGTCCTACACACGGTACCCCGCTTCAGTTACAAGATAAATTTCTGCACATTCTGTTGTGACCTTAATCCCGAGTTATTCATTGCTTTATCTGTTTTCATGTGTGGGTTTCAGGTTTTTTCAGCTTTCGGCCCTGTGTTAAAGATTGCAATGTTTGATAAGAATGGTGGGGTTCAGGCTCTGATACAATATCCAGGTGAGATGAAAATTTCCTTCTTTTTTTCTTTTTTCTTTTTTTCAGAAGTGTGTTTTTCCACTGAAAAGTCATTAGTTACTTGTTTTGTTGGTTCAAAAGTATTTCTAGCAAAGAGGCCAACGATGGTTCTCAGCTTTATTTCATATAGAATTCAGCAATGAAGTTTTGTCCTTTGTTTTAGGTATAGACATATTGACTGAAGAAGCTTTAGTGGTTATTGTACTTGTATCTGACCTAAATTGTGGATTATTAACCTCTTAACAATTTGGCCCCCTTGTACTGGTTTCGCATTACTGGAACTGATCAAATTACTCAGTATTAGGAGTGCTTGTATGTTGAAGTAAGCAATAAATGTGATGTGTTTGCAGATGTGCAGACAGCAGTTGTTGCAAAGGAAGCTTTAGAAGGACATTCCATATATGAAGGAGGATTTTGTAAGCTTCATATCTCCTACTCTCGCCACACTGATCTCAGTATAAAGGTAAAAAGGGTCATAGAGAGATTTATTTGCTAGAGATCCTAGGAGTAGTTTATAGGAGCCACTACAGAGTTTAGCGTCAGCCATCTCCTCACTTGATGTTTTTTCCCTATTTGGAAAGAGTAGTCCACTAAATTGCATGCTTTCTGGTCTAATATCAGGTGAATAATGATCGCAGTAGAGATTATACAATCCCGAATGTCCCTATGATGAACGCCCAACCCCCTATGATGAGCTCTCAACCCTCAGTCATGGGGCAGCAGCCACCTTCAGTAGGAGGTCCAGGTGTTCATCCATACAATGGGCCTACACAATATGTCCCAGCCCCTCAAGGTCTTAGTGCACCACAGCATTCATCGGCAGGCTGGAACTCACCTGTTGGTTCTGCACCTCCACAAATGCCGATGCAGATGCACAATCACCATTACTCTATGCCAGCAAGTGGACCTCCTCAAATGGGTCCTGGGATGATGCCAATGCATGGACAGAATGGCCTACCACATTCCGGCGGAATGCCTCCTTACCATCCACAATAGCACTAGTGAGAACCCCAAATTTCTAGACCAAGATTACATTTTGTTGCAGCAAGATCTAAGCCAGAATGTTTACTAATATTTTGGTCCAGACTGCATATCTTAGTTTTTCGTTCTCTCTATTTCTTGTTCCCTTTTCTTTGGGTATCATTTGAAGGTTTGTAAGCTACTAGTAGAGTCATACTTCATTGCCTCTTGATTGGTGCCATATATAATTTATATTATATTGTCATAGCATTTTATCGTGGTGGGTTTTGAGATATATATACTGCAGGCTTGACTGATTGAAAAGAACTAAGAACTATTATGTTTACTTTGTGTTGTGGTGAAATTCATGACCCGTCTAAAAACATTTTTTTTCTGGCGTATGTAAGGCGGCCAAGTATATTATATTTCCCTAGAGAAACACAAAACTGCTCATGCGGATGTTGCAACAAGAAAAATTAGGGAAATATTGAAGAGATGAATAAAATCTTGAAATAAACTATTTTTTGTTGTAGCCAGCTCTAATGTTTCATTTTATTCTAAGTATAATATAATGTTCCCTATAATTTAACAACTGTCCCTAAAGAAAGGGTCATGTTGGGGAAAACTGTGTCTTTAATCACAATTAATTAGTACTGCCACAAAGTCGTAGTTAGTTGACAAAATAAATGGAGAATAGTGCATATTTAGTAGATATTGTCCAAACTCTGGAATCATGAGGTGCATCAAACATGTTGTGAACAATAAAATAGTTTACCCAACTAACTACCTTGACTATGCTACAAATAGGATCAATACACAATTTAACTCAACTAATACCTTTACAACCACTACTACATTTTTTTTATGATAAAAATAAACACCCAAACACGTCGGTGACACTCTGGTTTGGCTCACGGGGGAGCAAATCAAACTTACTGTGGAAGTCAAACAGCAAATCTCTCAGGTCAAACGCTTTGAATTTGTTAACTTGTGCAAATTGCCTAAAGGCAATTCTATTCGTTAAAATGAAAGCCAAGACGAGTACATTGTATTCGTTAAAACAATATAATACATAACAACAGTCCAAAGAGTAAGCAAAAGAAATTAGGAAGAATCGAAGCAAGCGCCGCCGTGCTTTATGATTTTCAGAGACAGCTGACAGTCACCGGCCAGTTTGAAAAGGCACCAAACAGTGGGTCCGTGTAAAGCTAATAAGTAGGACCCACAAAGACTCTCTGTGGATCTTCCACTTCCCACAAAGGAAATCTGGGTGGGACAAGTAGTAAATGATCAAAATCACAAGTTGAAAAAACGTTCAAGGAACCTTGAATCCTCTTCTTCTCTAAACTTAGAGTGGATTCATAATACCACTTTTTTGCTTTTTCACAAGTTGCAACTCTCTTCACTCCCCATATATATATATATATTGTCTTTTTGTCAGGTGAACTGAACATTAGCATTCCATGAGCAATTTTTCTGCTTTCGGATATCTTTGCGACAAAATTAGTGATCTAAAGTCAAATCTGCCCCACTTTGAGTTTTTTCGAAGCATAGGCGGGCAAAGTCCGGAGGTTAGGTAAGTTGATATTTGAACTTTCTAAAATTAACCTATACAAATTGTTTATATAGTTGACCCAATTGATTTCGGATTGTGGCATAGTATCTACATTTATATTGGTTATTCTAATAATGCATCAGTTCGAATGAATTCTTATTTTCATATTTATCTTCCTGCTAAAAAATTATGATTGCAACCATTGTTTGATGTTAAAACTTTGAGAATTCAATAATTAGGAAGTGCATCTTGTTTGATGTTTTAGAATTGTGTAGCTGATTAAGGTGTTGCATTTTTTACCCTTTTTTGGTTGTTGTTGCAGTAAGTACCCTGATGTAGTAATTTGTTGGTTGCCAAATTTTTGTCTGTCTCCAATACACTATGTTGATTTTTCTAGAGGATTCAGTGCCTTTGACCTCAAATATATTTTTAGGTTCCAATTATTTTTGTATACTTAATGTCATGTTTTATTTAATTCTTATCGACTCCTCTCATGAAAAGAACAAGTTGGTTTGTTCTACTCTTTGTGACAAAGCTTTACACGTCCTAAGCATCTTTGACTTTGTTGAAAACATTGAATTCCTGTCTGTTAAAAAAGCTGTCTTCAAAGGAATTTTTTTGTGGTTATTTGTTTGGTGTACCTGTAGTTATATACTTGGAGAGAATCAAGATACCGAATACTTATCTGATAAGCAATACTAAATTTTCAGGGAATGGTATCAGCCCTTGGCTGAGCTACTCGAGATAGTTTTCATCGAGAAACTTGTTGCCCCTAGAATGATTTTAGAAGTTAATCTTCTGCATTGAGCACATTGATGCATTGGCTCAAGTTATGAATCATCGACAAGAGGAGTTTTCGAGGTCAGTTTTCTGAGAACCTCGGGAAGCCCATTTTTTTTTTTCAATCTAGGTTATACCTTTAAGTAGTTTCTGTTTGAATGTACTATATGGGAATAGAGGTGTAAATAAAACAAACTAACAGATTCAAGAGAATCAAAGTAAACTAATTCTGGACCTGAAGGGAAAGAAATGAAAACCTGGATGGCCTTTTCTATTTGGAATTGGAAGAGAAGAGGAAATTAAAAGGAAAGTTCAAGCACATTCATGTTTGGTTACTTTATTGGTAACTTTGATATTTATGAAAATGATTAACCAAATAAATCTGAATATGGACTATTCAGTTTTTTTCGAGTATAGGCGTAGATGTTGTATAACTGTGTGCACCAATTTTCTGACATAATGCCAACTTGTTTTTCTAATACTTAAATTGGCCGCCTTGTAGATTTCAGGGTTGGAAATCAGAGAAAAACTCTGAAGGAAATTTTCATGCTAAGGATGGAGTGAACCGAAGTAAAGTTGTAATAGCTTCCAACGAATTACATAAAGGCTTGGAACCTGGTAAATGGAGGGCCAAAAGCATAATACAAGCTGTAAAATCTAGTTTGAGTGGTTTTGTGGAAGAAAGCTTGGGATCCAACAAGAACATACTTGATCCTCAAGGGCCTTTTCTTCAAAAATGGAACAAAATATTTGTAATATCCTGTGTAATTGCGATATCCTTGGATCCTTTGTTCCTTTACATTCCATTGATTGATAATGACAACAAATGCCTGGGGTTAGACAGAACATTGGAGGTTACAGCTAGTGTTTTGCGTTCTTTTACTGATATATTTTACTTTCTTCATATTGCCCTTCAATTTCGAACTGGTTTCATTGCTCCTTCTTCACGTGTATTTGGAAGAGGTGTTTTAGTTGAAGATGCTTGGGAGATAGCAAAGAGATACTTGTCCACGTACTTCTTGATTGATATTCTTGCAGTTCTACCACTACCACAGGTGCAACTGACTTCCCTCAAAATGTTAATTGGTTTGATTGAATAAAGTCTTGTTCCATTGCAATAACACATAGTTGGTAGATCTATTCTCTAGAAAACACATGGTTGGTAGATGGAGATCTTGCGAAAAGATTATTCTTGTTCAAGCAGACGACGTGTTGTCTGTTACGAATATCAGATTTACATGATATGGAGCATTCTTGCATTGCATGTTGGTTTTTACGTACTTCCTGTGTAAATAGAAGTGTATGTTCAGTTGTTTACTCTTATCCTTCTATGTACTTTCAGGTTGTAATTTTAATTATTATCCCTATGTTGCGGGGTGCAAGATCTTTGAATACCAAGAATTTGCTCAAGTCTGTTGTGTTTTTCCAATATATTCCGAGGGTCCTTCGAGTTTATCCTTTATATAAGGAAGTCACAAGAACATCTGGCATACTCACTGAAACAGCATGGGCTGGAGCTGCTTTCAATCTCTTCCTTTATATGCTTGCCAGCCATGTAAGTTTGCAACAAGCTTGAGTTACAACTTACAGTTCTTATGGATATGCTATATACTCTGTTGTTCGATTTTGTGCTACCCAAACTTACCTATGGATGATTCTATTTGAAAGGCGTCATTTAAAATTTTGTCATGTCTAGACCAATTGGTATCCTAGAAATAAAATTTGTAGATTTTCAGCCATATTAAAGTTTTTCCTGGCATACAAGCTTTTGCTATACCAGCAGATCACTAGTATGCTGAAATAGTTGCATCATTCTCTATTCTATATTTTTGTGGACTCATTAGACTGAGATTTGAGTGATTTCCTGCTCTCTAGGTACTTGGAGCCTTTTGGTATCTATTTTCTATAGAACGTGAAACTACTTGCTGGAAACAAGCTTGTGCAAATTCCTCTGCCTGTCGTCATGCCTCGTTGTATTGTGATGATCATCATACAGGATTTAAAACGTTGCTGAATATTTCCTGCCCTATAGAGACACCAAACACAACGCTCTTTGATTTTGGGATGTTCCTTGATGCTCTCCAATCAGATGTTGTTGGATCGATGAATTTTCCACAGAAGTTCTTTTATTGTTTCTGGTGGGGTTTACAAAACTTAAGGTATGCTTGCACTCTGCTTGTTTTTGTTTTTTTTTTCCATTTTCAAAGGAATGTTTGCTAGATCTTTATACCAAGTGTCATTCTGTTTAACCACATTTGCATGTATATGTAGTGGTCATTAACCATCTTTTTAAAGCTCGAGAAGGAATAGAAAGAAACTCATTTTTAGAATAGTTTGTGGCTTACATAGGGTATGCATAGCTTGAGCATATTAGACTTTGCAATGCCGGAACACTGGATTGGTTTTTCTTGATTTTATAATGTCTGAAATTTGTGACCATCTCATCTAATTGCTCAAACAGTGTGCAAGAGTATATTGTTATCTATTAATTTAGCTCTGCAATGCGTCATGTCAAGTGTAGCCTAATTCATTTTTTTTTTGGACTAAGCACGTGAAAGAATTTAGGTTCACAATACGTCATGTCCATTTATATTTTTTGTTCAGTTTTCCTGCTTGAATCTAATTTTTAAGCTTAGGAAATTGGTGAATTCTTTCCTCTCAAAGAAATTGGGTTAAAAAAAGGAATTAGGTCAAATCAACAAATAATTTTATAGAAATGTTTACAACATTAAACAAATAAGCACCTAAGACTCTTATTCCAACATAGACAAAAAATACTAGGTGATTTCTTCTCATCTAGCCAAGCATGTAATCTGTTTTGGTGGGAGGTAGGCAAGTACCTTCTAGTCTGTAGATAGTCGAGGCATGCACAAGCTTGCCCGCCCACCACCTTTGTCTGTGAACTCCTGTTAGAATTCTGAGTTGTGTCTTAAAAAGTTCAGTTTCGTTTGAGTTTTCTGTCTGATTTTTCTAACCAAACTTTGATCCTTTATGTTGCAGTTCCCTTGGTCAAAACCTCCAAACAAGTACCTACGTATGGGAAATTTGCTTTGCAGTTTTCATTTCCATCTCCGGCCTGGTGCTATTTGCCTTTCTCATTGGAAATATGCAGGTAGCATTGTGGCTTTCATTTTTATGTTCACTGTTCTGGAAATTCTTAAATGGCAATTGACACACTTGACAGCATACGAACGAGCCATGAAAATAAAAGCCTATCAAAGGTTCTATCAAGAAAATAAAACTTGTATTGCAGAGTTCTCATTCTGGTGTATGGCACTTCCTCTCTCTGTGATGTTGCAACCTGTTTAATTTAGTCTACTTGAAATATCAATTTATTTGCTGTAAAAATTTTGGTACGTCTTATGTGAGTAAAACAATCCCAGGCTCTAATCAGCTGAATACTTGTTTGTGATAGACATGTCTGCAGTCCTCAACAATGAGACTAGAGGAGATGAGGGTGAAAAGGCGAGATGCAGAACAGTGGATGTCACATCGGTTACTCCCTGAGAACCTCAGAGAGCGAATTAGGCGCTATGAGCAATACAAGTGGCAGGAAACAAGGGGTGTTGAGGAAGAGAATCTGATTCACAATCTTCCCAAAGATCTCAGAAGAGATATAAAGCGCCATCTTTGTTTAGCTTTACTCATGAGAGTAAGTTTTGTCACTGCTTCTCTTTGACTGTGTTTCACCCTTATTTCGCGAAACAGATGTGATTCATCCCTCTAATGGTTGACATCATAACTAAGATGAACTTGTTATATTTACAATTGAGATTTTCCGAGAGTAACATAGTAAAAGATCGCTTTATCAGTTCCTGATTTTGATTATGCATGAATATTTGAAGGTGCCGATGTTTGAAAAAATGGATGAACAACTCTTGGATGCACTATGTGACCGACTCAAGCCAGTGCTCTACACCGAGGACAGCTTCATTGTTCGTGAAGGGGATCCAGTTGATGAGATGTTGTTTGTAATGAGGGGCAAACTACAGTCTGTAACCACTAATGGAGGGAGGACAGGTTTTTTCAACTCCGAGTATCTAAAAGCTGGTGATTTTTGTGGAGAGGAGCTACTTACCTGGGCTCTTGACCCTCATTCATCAACTAACCTACCTATCTCAACTCGAACTGCACAAGCACTCTCAGAAGTTGAAGCATTTGCTTTAGTGGCTGATGATTTGAAGTTTGTGGCCTCTCAGTTTCGAAGACTTCACAGTAAGCAGCTCCGCCATACTTTCAGGTTTTACTCAGGTCATTGGAGAACTTGGGCAGCTTGCTTTTTACAAGCAGCATGGCGCAATTATTGCAGGAAGAAGGTAGAAGAGTCTCTCCGTGTAGAAGAAAGCAGGTTGCAAGATGCATTAGCAAACGAAGGTTCCAGTTCACCAAGTTTTGGTGCTACCATCTATGCATCAAGATTTGCTGCTAATGCACTTCGCGCTTTGCGGCGCAATACTGCAAACAAAGCAAGGGTACCAGACAGGATGCCACCCATTCTGCTTCAGAAACCAACAGAGCCAGATTTTACTGCTGAAGATAAATAACTGCCATTAGTCAATGTAATGTGTGGGCAATAATTGAGTTGCATTTTTGGCCATATTTGTTGTGTATAATACACTCATAGGAGATTTCTTCAAGCCTAAAGGCTTGTTGGAATAAAAGCAATGGTATTTGTACAAAAGAAATGATGCTTCTACCATTTTACCAAATTATATAAAATCCAAAACAATGACTACACCTCAATTACAAACCAATTGAGGTCAACCACACAAAACCTCAAGATCCATTTGGACCTATATATTCTGGTGCATGTCGTCATCTATTCACTGTTGTAAGTTTTCCTTAAAATTGATTAATTTCATGTTGATTGTTAACATCAACTCACTGCAATCCCCCTCATTCACACACGCAAAGTTCCTTTTTGTATTCTTTTGAGTATAGAAAAAGGCTATAATGGTGACTGCTCTGTAGAGTTAACCAATTGGTTTAACATGTCATCCACCAGATAGAAAGAGCTAACAAACAATATCATCCATTGCCCCTCAAAATTAAGGCTGATGGGAAGATATCACCTAGAATTTTATTCTCTGCTAAAATGTGAACCATGGTCTCATATTGTTCTTCTACTGTTAAAACAATACGATTGTGAAATACTAATTGTTTGGTTTCGCTGAATATTGATGTATGTACATAGCAGAAGAAACGGTCATGGTGAAGCAGAAGATGTACACTCATACGGTCGAACCAACTAAAAGTCGTGGCTGGATAAAGCAAGGAGCTTAAATTCTGCATTTGACTTAGTGGAGTGATTGCTCAATATTCTGTGTAAGAAAGAGACAGCTTCCACAATGCATTTACCCTTGTTCAACATGATACAACTTGTCCTGCAATAAGAAAACAGATTAAACATAGTCGTGCTGTTGAAGAACATTCTCAGGTAAAAGGGGGATAAGGTCGAGTTTCTACTACAGTTCTAATACGAGTTTAAAATAGCAAGTATTTGAGATTGTTTGGAAGGGTTAGGCAGGAAAGAATAGTTTGAGGATAAATGGTTAGACAAGGGCTTTATTTCTTTGCTAACACTGGATGAAATTTATATTTTTAGAAGATAATTTAATGATTGGGAGGTGGATGAAATCAGCGAATTATTAAATTTATTGACGCCCATTAAACTGGATGATAACAGCAAGAATAGGATGATTTGGTTAGCTGATAAAAGTGGTGTAATCTCTGACAGAAGTTGTTACATGAGGTTATAGAAGCAAGCTGGAAACTGGGAGGTTGATTGGCCATGGAAAATGATTTGGAAAATAAAGCCCCACCAAAGGTTTCTCGTTTTAGGTGGGTGAGTGCCAAGAGTGCTTGTCTAACACAGGACTCCATGCAGAGGAGGGGTACTTCAATGTATAGCAGATGCTTTTTATGTGAGAAAGCAGGAAACACCACTAATCATCTACTGCTGTATTGTGATTCAACCTGGCAGGTTTGGACATAATTTATGTGTGTTTTTGGTGTGCAGCAGGTGAAGCCAAAGGATGTTAAGAATGTCATGCCAAGTCAGCAGGGAGAAAGAAATCAGAACCAGTTGAAGCAGATATGGAGGACTGTCCCATTGTGTATCATGTGTAATATTTGGCTGGAAAGAAATAAGAGATGTTTTGAAGAGAAAAAACAACATCGGTACTGGAATCTAATTGTATCTGCCGTCTGTTTTGTGGTGCAGGAAACATAGGATAGAGAATATGGAACATCTTTTTGAGTTTTGGACTCCATGATGTAATGCAGTCATTGTAATACTTTTTTTTTGTACTCTTCTTGATAATGGCATGTATTACATGAAAGCTTTAGAGGAGCTTGATGGACACCAAATAAAGACATACAATGTGTGGGAGTTCCATCAAAGTGAAGAGAAAGAAGAAAGAGGCCATGTGTGCAAATGGTCATCTCATAAATTCAATAATTCACAAAAGAAGGCAACCAAAAAAGGCTCTTATCTCATTAAGGGTAAATTTGTAAAGAAATTGTCTTCTTTATTTCCTTAGTATAATTAGTAGTTTTTCATATTTTGGAAGACTTAGATTATTTAGATCACGAAGATTTTGGATATTGAATGAAGAAACTCTTTAAAGAGTGTAGTTCAAGGGTGGATTCCCTTTAGGTTAGTCTAGCTTAGTGTAGCTTAGTTTGATGGGTTGATTCCCGTTATTGATTGAAGACTTCTTACTCTTGATTTCATATTGAGTCATTCATTTGTGGATTTCAAGTGAGTTTCTCTTTTCTATTGAATCAAGTCTCTTCTTCCTTGGTTAATTGTGGATTCAATTAGCCCTTCTTTCTTCCCTTCTCATACCTTATTTCTCATCTATCTTACTCAAATTTAAGTATATTTAGCATTTGGTTAAAACAAACTAAAGAATTATATATTCCTCACTAATAGTGTTTTACCTTGCTCTTACTCAGGGAAGTGCAACAAAATATCACGAAATAAAGAAGCAGCCAGACTATAACCTCCTCTACTCCCTACTCAACTCCTCAAACCTCAAAAGGAAAGATAGGAATCAAAATCCCCCAACCCACCCACACAGATATAGACACAAACACACACTGGCAACAAGATTACTGACCTCATTCCTTCTGCCACATCAGTAAGCTCAGCTCTAGTAGGCACTCCAAACTTGACAAGCGACTCCAGGACCTGTGTTGCCCAAATGACAGGAACATGAGCAGCTGTGCAGATGGAGATTATCTCCTTCTGTATATATGCCATGTTTTCCCATCCACACTCTACAGCAAGATCTCCTCTGGCAATCATAATGCCTAAAGGATTTGGCATTTTCATTGCCTCCAGTAGTAGGAGCGGCAATTTCTCAAATCCTTCTTTTGTCTCAATCTTTAAAGAAATCCCCAAATCCCCTCTTTTCCGCTTCTCAAGTTCTTGGCGCAACAGTAGAATGTCACGGACATCTCGGACAAATGATACACCCACCATGTCTGCATGGTTGGCCACAAAGTCAAGATCTACAAGGTCCTTTGAAGTGAGGCCTACATACCGAATATTGCTCCGCGGAATATTTATGGACTTCTCTGATCCAAGTTTACTACCCCTGGGACCTGCATGGGTGATTGACACAAGAATTTCTGAAGTGCTAGTTGCTTTAATAATACCCCATATCTTCCCATCATCAAAAGCAATTGGTTCCCCAGGCTTCACTGAATCAAAAACATATTCAGATGAGCAGGTTATCCTATGCGCACCAGTTGAAGGAGTCAAGTTATTTTCTTCATTTTGACTATCTCGTGATATAGTCAGCAAGTCATCAACCCTTAATTGGACAAATTGCTTGAGAGGAGGAATATTTACTACATGCCCAGCTGATAATTTCCTTCTCTTGTCCTTGATATACAATTTTGCACCTGACTTGACATAAACAGTCTTACTGCACTCAGCCATAAATCCGACGCCTGAGAAAACAGGATACCTGCTTAAGATCTTAAGGGTCCTTTGTTTTCCACGAGCATCAAATAATGTCACAACATCATTAACTTTGAGCTTACTAAGAAGTTCTTCACCGTCCACATGTAGAACTGCATCAGGGGATACATGGGCAGGTGGAGAACCAGCTCCTGGGCTTGAGAGCCAAACTAGGGCAGGATATATCACTTGCCCATGAGCATTCTTCTTGGGAGATATTTTCAACACACATGGGCCATCCTGCAGTTTTCCAGTTCGAAGCTTGGGCCCAGCTAAGTCCATGAGAATTCGACAAGGCTTTTCAAGAATTTGAGAGCTTCTTTTCACCCTTCTGATAATCTCACTCCAAATTTCAGGGCTTCCATGAGCACAATTGATACGAACAATGGTAGTTCCAGCATTTAGAAGATCTTTCATTAGTGTTTCACTTTCTATAGCTTCTTGGTCCACTGTTACCATGATATGGGTGTTTCTCTTCTCGGGCAATCTGCCCAAGAACAGGTCTGCAGTATGGGATGCCCTCCTCCTTAGTGTATTGACAGAAAATTCCCCCTTCATTTGTTTGTCAAGACTTTTTGTTGAAGAGATTCCTTCACTATAAGAGATAGTATGACTTGAAGAATCATATTTTACGTTATCTAACAGCCGGATGCCTGCCGAAAGACTTGCTAGAACATGTTGATTTATTGTGTCTAAATTCAGGAAACAAATGGAAGAAAGTTCTTCTTTAAGCTGCTCTATGTCGAGGCTTTTCAATGCCAAATAATGAATTAGGTTTGTTGCACTGACCAAGTAATTCCTGTCATGCATGGAATCTCAAGTTAGTTTCAGGAAAGATGATCAAACAGGGAGAAAATAGCGGTAGAGTTGCTGATGGAAAAGCTGAATATAGAGTAGGTATTTAGTGTAACCACTCTTGTCA
This sequence comes from Solanum appendiculatum, assembly GCA_018342035.1. Lineage (NCBI taxonomy): Eukaryota > Viridiplantae > Streptophyta > Magnoliopsida > Solanales > Solanaceae > Solanum > Solanum appendiculatum. The sequence goes on along the minus strand of JAGDQO010000378.1, from coordinate 1,014,154 downwards.
CTTTAATCACATTATGCATAATGATTTAAGTTTATTTCTAAGCTCTCGAGATACAATAAATGAAAGTACCTAAAGAAACCAAACAACTTCAATGATAAAAAAAGGAAAAGACAAAATTGATTGTCTGTATTATACTGGCTAACTCTTCCATGCTGGCAATGTTCTCATTTTATAACAATAACCCTCCCATTAGTTCTATCAAACACATCCTTTCCACACGTTTCAATTTACATTTGCTATTTCTTGTCTTATGATAACTCTATCTGCTGGTATTTCTCCTTTGGAAGTGTGAAAGAGGAGAAAAAGTGAGGATAAACAGGACTTTATTATCTCGCAATATAAATGTACATACATTTTATCACCTTCACTGAAAAGGAAAATATTAAAAGAAAACATACTTGTGGGACATTTTAAGTTTGGAAGCGTTCCATTGTTCCATTGCCAGTACATGCAAATGAACCGCCATCAGCTTAGCAAGTAGGCCGTCTTCTTTACCATTCATCTCATAACTTCTAGGAATATCTTCACCACATGGCAACAAGGAAAAAGTTGTTTCCATCTCTGGTGCACAAGAACTCCCATCTTCTTTCTGACCAACGATGACCGGATAATCAATATAGTAATCTGAGCCTTCTTTTTCAGCATCATCCCTTTCATTTGGAATAGCAAAGACAACATTCTTTCTGGCAAGGTTTCCATTATTACTGGCTACAAATTGGACAATATGTTCCCTAAAGCCAGGAATTTTGAAAAAAGGTTGTGGAATTGAGTACTTCCTGGACAGGTTGGAAGATCCAACAACCAAGAAAGAAGCAGCTTGAAAGCCCTGCAGAAAGGAATGTCCCGCAATGTTACAAAAGAGTGAACTAGGATAGAGCAACGAATAATTAGGTACTGTGAAAAGCATAGCCTCAAAGATACCAAAGGAGAGTGATAACCTTTAGCTAGCAGTAATTAGCACAAGGTACGCAAACTCCAACACAAGTTCATTTTCTGATACTTATTTTAAACTAAACATTGTGTTATACGAGTATCCTTGTCGGAAGAAGATAACTTACATTATTTGACAGTGCAGATTGATTGGTGAATATGGCAACGGAAGCTACACCACCCAACATCTAGAGACAGACGTTGATAAAGTTCACAAGCAGAGGACAATTGAAAATCTGCAGAGTACAAGCAAAGCATTTTAGACTTGAAGTGTTGCAGACATGTTTAGTAATTGTTTTTGCTATAGAGGAACCAGAAAATAACACAATATCTAAGCTTTAATGGTCCATATGAATTCAATTGATTTGAAGCCATCTAATTACACACATAAATTGTACAAGTAAACACAAATAGAAACTCTCAACACCAATTTTTTTCAATTAGAACTCCTTTTCTATTTAGGTGTCATTTGAAATCTTCTATGCTTAGCCAATCAGCTGCTATAGATGCATTCTAAATAAAGGATAACAACACCAACTTGAAACTCTATTTGATTCGAATTGAAGTCTTAACACATAAGTCCGTCCGCATACACGTTAAAGGAAAAAGAAACAAAAACACTATCCCCTAACTTGTTCTAGGTTCAAAAGAGCATGATAGCATAATCTTGAGTCCATCTTTCTCGACTTAGGTGAAAATACATAACCACCAAAATACAGATTAACACATGCTATGAAGAAGAAGAAAAGAAAGAAACTTTTTTGGTTATTCAAATGAAATCTTTGTATAGAAAGATTAAAGAATTGCAGAAAGGTGGAGAGAAATTACCTGAGAAGGGATTTGGCTATTACTGGAAAAATGAATGGGAAAGTAAAGAGAGAAAAGGGTAATATGGAGTGTGGAGGGCGCGTGCCAGATTCAGATTCTTCAGCCCTATCATTTCCTGTACGGCATCAACATGTGCCACAAATCTTTCTTCTCAATTTCATCCTCATACTCATATTTATCTCATTTTATATGAGTTAGTTTGATTTTCTATAAAATTTAATAAAATAGAAAGAATTTTAAAATTTATGATCTAAAATAAGTGAAAAATATTTGTGTAACTATAAATCATTTCATTAAGGGTAGAATGACATTTTAAAGTTAATTTGTTATTTAATATAAAAATATATCATTATTTTTTAAAATAATTAAAAAGAAAAGTAAGTCAAGCCATTAATTTTGACCAAAAACATCCAAAGAAATAGGTGGGATTGTCACCAATTAGAGTGTAGCAATTGTTACAAATGTAATTTAAGTAATTTGCAAACCTAACGTATCCAAAAAAAAAAATGGAAAAGGGTCATATTTGCCCTTGTACTATTAGAAAAGGGTTATATTTACCCTTTGTTATACTTTTTTGATATATTTACCCTTGTCATCCAACTTTAGGCACATATTTATCCTTGAACAGTTAAGTATCATGTCACCATTTTTATCATCTTACGTGACGCTTATGTGGCTCCTACATGGATATATTTTTATTATAAATAAAAATTACTTTCTATTTAATAGTTTATTCCACCCATAAAACTTGACCCACCCAATTTTAAAAATCCATTATTAACCCAGTAACCCACCCAATTTCTCTGTTGCTCCAGTCAGTGCACGGTAGTAAATTAGGTGGGTTACTGGATTAATAATGGATTTTAAAATTGGGTGGGTCAAGTTTTATGGGTGGAATAAACTATTAAATAGAAAGTCATTTTTAATTATAATAAAAATATATTCATGTAGGAGCCACGTAAGCGTCACGTAAGATGATAAAAATGGTGACATGATACTTAACTGTTCAAGGGCAAATATGTACCCAAAGTTGGATGACAAGGGAAAATATATCAAAAAAATATAACGAAGGGTAAATATAACCCTTTTCTAAGAGTACAAGGACAAATATGACCCTTTTCCGGAAAAAAATTAATGGAAAAGACTCAAAAAAGAGACCCAAATTAAACCTACATCCCTTTTAACCCAAAACCAACCATTGTCTTCTTCTCAAAAACCCATGTTTGAGTAGGGTGCACTTGCTTCCATTAACTTTGTTATATATGCCCTAGATGTTCTCTCATGCTATAGCTGAACACTAGGATGTCGTCTACATATACTATAATAAAATTCCTGTAATCCCTAAATATGTTATCCATTTTCCTTTGGAAGATTGATGGGGCTGTTTTTAACCCAAAAGGCATTACAAGCCATTCAAAATGCCCTTCTGGACAAGTAAACGCCGTCTAATCTATACTTTCTTCTGCCATTTTTATCTGCCAGTAACCTGATTTACAATCAAACTTACTGAGAATTTTTCTTCCCTGTATTCTATTTATTAATTCTGTCTTATCTGGTAGTTTGTATCCATCCATTCTAGTATTGTCGTTTAGTCTCTTGTAGTTTATTACCATTCTTATTTTTCCTCTTACTATTTCACTATGGTTTCTTACCATGAATGCTGCAGATCTATGTTTAGATCTGGATCTTCTTATTACTCCTAATTCCATTAATTCTTTTATTTGGACCTCAAAATCCACTAAATCTTGATTAGTTGCTTCTATAGATGTTGTTCTTACAGTATATTCTGGGTTAATTATGTCTAATTTACACTCTATTTGATTAGATTCCCAATGTTTTAATGGTTTTTCCCATATAATTTCTAACTCATCTAGAATGTGTATTATTTTTTCTAAGTCTTTTTGATCTTTTATTATTCCTATTTTTTGTATACCTTTTCTAAAATCATATAATTCCGTATTTATTTCTATTAACGTATATTCTTTTTCATTTTCTTCATCCTTTATTATGTCTATTTCTTCATTTATTTTTTCACAAGTATCGCATGTACAACTTTCTCCTTTATTACATTTATTCTTTTTATCTTGTTCTTTTTGTTTAACATATCTAAATTTATTTTCTACAGGTATAGTTACTACAGGTGTCTGGGTGATATTTTTGGATAGAATTACTCCATCCCTTATTAATAAACAACTTCCATTATTATGTAATAAAAAATCTAATCCTAGTACAAAGTCTACTTTTATGTTTAAGTCTCTTACCCAGATTTTTTCTATCTTGTATGTTGGTTTGTAGAAATTCGTACAAGTATTTATAAAACTTATTGTTGCTTTACTTACATAATGTTTATAAGTATTGAATGATCCATCCATTTGCATAGAAATTTGTGGACTAGGTAATTCTTTTATTAAGTTTGGGGGTATAATCTTTTGATTTATTATACTCTTTGTACATCCTGAATCTACTAAAGCTAGTGTTTCTATTTCATAATCTTGGATTTTTATTCTTGCTAAAATCTATATTGTGGTTATCTTTTTATCTTCATTACAGATCAAACCGTTAGTAAAAGTATTTAAACATTCTTCTTCTGATTCAGATTCTTCTATAGATTTTTGTTTCCCTTTTTCTACTTTTTCTAATCTTTTCTCTAAATTCTCTATTCTTTTTCTTAGCTCCTTTATATTATCTTCTAAGTCTTCGTTGTTATCATTCTTAGCAGCATATACCTGTTGTTTGTTTTTGTTATTACTTTTTATTGGTTCGTTTAACTTCTTTTCTATACATGGTATACATCCCTCTATATAACATTTTTTACATTTTGCTCTCCTATTCTTTCCTGGATACCAATGACATATATAGCATTGATTACCGTCTAATCCTTTTCTCTGTTCAAATTCATGTTCACAGGTTAGAGATATATTTATCATACTATGAATGTCTGCTTCTTCTATTTGCAACTGTTCTAATCCTATTTCATTTATTAATTCTTCATCTTCAGAATTTGAAGATTCTTTCTTTTGTTCTTCTGTTACTTCCATGCTTATAATGGAATATATACTTTCATTGTCTGACATATATTCATCTACATTTATTAAAGTTTCTTGAAAATCTTCTATTAATTGTGCATTTCTTGTTCTACTATTATTTCTTTTAGGACAAGTGTCAGCTAAATGTTCTATGCTTCCACAGGTGAAGCATTCTAATTTATTTTTGTAATTTCTGTTATTATTATATTTTCTCACATGTCTATATTTGTCTAGGTATGGTTTTCTTGCCATTGATTTCCTTAAGTAATATTTTCTTCTAGGATAGCTACTTCTATACTTCTTTTTATTCTTACTATATTTCCGTTGTTGATGATCTTTATCATAATTTTGTGTGGTATATATACTTTTACAAAAATTAGTTTCATTTTGTTTTAGTTGTTTTTGTATTTGTATGTTTGTACATTTTTCTTGTAGTATTGTCATGATATGTTGTATTCTTTGTCATATGGACCATCTTCCTTCTGGATTTTGTATTACTCCCTCTCTTTTATACCATTTTTCTTCTATTTCTCTTCCTAAAGCTTCGGGTAATTTATTAAATAATTTCTTACCTAAATTTCCATCAAAAGCGTTTCCGCTTATACTACAATGATAAAAATATTCATTTAAAAATTCTTTTATGTTGAACCAATTACTTATACTTAATTGTTCTAATTTTATTAAAGCATTTCTTTGTAAAGTTATTAATCCACTATTTGGGTCTTCTCCTGTTATTAAACTATGTATTTTATTTGTAAAATTATAAGGGTTTGGTCCCATATTTACCATTCCTTGAAATTCTTCTGGGAATTCGGTTTTATATGCTTACCACAAACCTTTTGTGGATTCTCCTAAAAATGTCTCCATATATCTATACATTGTTTCTGCATCATTATCTTGATTAGTCTGTATATAGTCTGCCACTACTATTCCTTTCCATAAATCTATTACTGAATTCATAACTGTGGATCATGAGCGGCTATGTTTAAAATTCTTCCCTTATTTCCTCCCTCTTGGAGTCTAATAGGTTCTTCTATAGGTAGTCTTTTTCCTTTAGGTTTTAAATTTTTTGTCTGTACTTCTTGATTTACTCTATATATTCTATATCTTGGTAAATTTCCAGTATTTGTCTCTACTTGTTGCATTGAAGTAGTTTTTTGGAAGGGGCTTGAGCTACTTGAAGCACTTTCCATTAATTATTTTATACTTAAACTTGTTTCACTAATTACCGATTCCTTTTCTTCTTCTACTTCTTGCATTCTATAACCATAATTATCTTGTCTTAATCTACACGTTTGGAAATGTTCTTTTACCTTATCAAATTTTATCTTTCTTGTTTTACATCCTTTACATCTGAAAACTGTTCTATTATCTTAATTATATACTTGTTCTGCATTTTTTATCGCTTCATCTACGTTAAATTCTTCTTCTATTATCTCAATGTTCATTAATTCTTGACTATCTGATTCTTCTTCATCTATTTCTTTTTGTTCTGCATAGGTATAATCTGTGAATCTTATGGACGTTTGTCCTTTACTGTTTGTATACATTAGATGGCCTTTTGGTTTTAATATTTCGTTTTTACTTAAATTCTCCAGATTCCATTCTAACCCAGCATATTCTTCTGAATCTATTTTTAATGGCTTCATTACTTTTGTACCTTTGTCTCCCATTAATCCTACTACATCTTCTACTTTTAATTTGAATTTTGTATTACTATTTGTGGCAATCTTACCTATAAATCCTACGCATATTAATAGATTATTACCTCCTATCATTTCTTCATATCCTTTAGTTTGTATTTCTATCTTAATATGATTTGCAAAATCAGTAGAACTCAGCATAAAGTCTGGACTACAATAGAATAGCCCTCCATTATTAGTCATGTCTACCTCTGTTAATCCTATTATTGATTTCTTTAATTCAGTCCATCTGTCATCATATATTGTAATTAATACCTTTGTACCTAGATTCTTTCTAGTTAATCCTTTTAATCTTATTACTATCAAACCCATATGCATTAATGTCGTATTTGATTTCTTTATTTGTTTTAAAGATTCTGAGCTTATTAAGCTAAAACTATTACTGTCTTTTCCTATTACACACATATGTTCTTCTCTATAATGTTTGTATAATTGTGCTTGTCCTGCGAAGAATCCTATATTATATAATACCTTTGGGTTTAGCAATTTAACTTATTTTGTTGAAAAATTTGAATATCTCTGTCTACGTCTATTACTTCCTCTAACTGTTGACTAGTATTTGTTTTACCTTTAGAGGAATCTAAAATTTTCGCTAATATTCCTCCTCTCAAGCTGTCTTGTGAGAAACTTGCTCTTGATTTATCTGTTCTTCTTTTAATTGGAAAAATTTCCATGGTTTTCTTTTTATTTGAATTACCCTGTCTTCTTTAGGGGTGATTTCGATTCTTTTTAATTGTTCTATTAATTCGTCTATAGTTTTCTCTTGAGTAGCTTGTTTTTGTTCTGATATTTTTTCTTTAATAACTTTTTCTAGTTTATTATTTATTTCTAACAGTAGTAATATATATGTGTACATATATGTACGAATATATATGTGTATATATATATGATACCAATAATAAAACACTTAGATAATATAGATTTTTAGACACTTAGATAATATAGATTTTTAGATTTTTTGATATTGATAAAGAGAAATAAAAGTTTGTTTTGCAAAGTTTTAATCAAATAAGATTTTAATCAAATATGTTGTAAGTCCTACTCGGTACTCTCTCTTTCTTTAGTCCTTTGTTATGTGAATAGCTTATTGCTTTTAAGGTTTTAGTAACTTCTCCCAAATTTTTTTTTTTTTGTACCCTCTATTCATATCTTCTTCGCAGCTTAACTTTTAACAGCTATTGTCTCTAACCACACCCCGGGTAACTATGTCCTTTAGCACAACACGGCCTTGGTGGACATTCAACAAGCCCTAGAACTTTACAGGTTAGTCCATTAATACTGTTAAAAACTGTTCAGAGAACCATTTATTAAGAGATTAAGCAATTATGTAATTGAAATTAAACAAACATATTTACTTTTATATATATGAAATCAAACATACTTATACATAGTGGGAGAGATGTTACATAAACCTGAGCATAAACTACTTACATGTCTTAGGTTGAAAGAGATTTCCCTTTCGTGAGTCCCCGATGAACTGAAGCTAAACTTGGGGTAACTTTATACAAACTTAAAATTACACTAACACTCTCTTTTTATTTTTTTTATTTTTTTATGAAATAACTCACTGGAAAATTACTCACAAATCTTTATATTTCTCTTGCTCTCTTTCTTTGGCTCTTCGCTCTTTTTTCCCTCTGCTCTATCTGTCTTTAGAATGAGGTATTTATAGGCTCCTCCGGACTTCAAATGCGGATTTCAAATTGAAAGAATCAATCAACCTGCCGGGTGCGCTATGGGGCCCCATCGTCACATGGTTGTATTTATCCTTTTGTCAATTTGTTCTTTAGTTGGGTGCTTCCTTGCCTCATTGCTTACGTCTTCTATCGTCACTGCTTACGTCTGGTTCTTAAATCGTCACTGCTTGCGTCTGTCCTTTTAACAGGTATCTAACAAGTATCTAGATTATGTAGTGCGATTGAATCGAAACTCATATCCGAATCATCATCCTCGTTTGGATCTTGGGCAAATTGTTCCATAGCAGAATTATATCCCAAACTTTCAGAACTTTCAGATTCCGATCTTGGATGTTCTACAATGACCTCTTTAGTTTTTTCTTGAAGTATTTTCTTAACTGTTTTGTCTATCATGCCTTCTATCTTTTTTTGTTTGTTTTTTCTCAAACAAATTCCTTTTTTCTGGGTTTTTGTATTTTGTTTTGAAGATGATTCTGCTATTTCTGTCTGGAAACTTACAAGGAGTATCCTTACACTTTTTGGCAAAGTGTCAGCCATAAACGGATTTGTCTTGTCTTTACCAGTTACCGTTTGAACTGGACTAGCTGTATCTCTATCCGATACAGTGGATCTTTTTACATTCGTTGGGGAATGCACACCCTTCTTATCCATTTTTGAGGGAGATGGAGAGCTCTGGTCTCGAAATTTTTTATTTATTTGGTATAACTCAAAATAAAGGGTTTTTTCTTTGTCTTGTGATATTTGGAGTTTTTCTACTAGTTTCTGTTTTTCTGATCTGAGTCTTTCATTTTCTTGGTTCAATCTTTTGAAGGCTTCAGTCATGGTTGAACAATGATCACACAATATTATTTTATCCGTGTCTTTTTGTATATTGTATTGAGGAATTTGGGTATTTTGTTGTCTGAGACTTGGAGTGATATAATAATTTGGTCCTAACTCTCCCCTAGCATAGTCTAGAGCTTTATTAAAATCATTAAAACATTTGAATAGAGGAGTAGGAAAATTCTTTATAGCATCTATCACTTCTATTGTCTGAAAAATTCCGGGTTTTTGTCCCCTTATTACTACATAAAATTTAAAATTTTTGTCTAGATTTTTATCGGTAAAGTAATAACTTAAAGCATTTAAAGTTGAAATAAAATAACTAGTGTCTCTAGGATGCTTGTTATAAGCTATCCATAGATTGTCTATTAAACATTTATGTGGTTTATCTATTCTTGTCTCTGATTTAAGTCTAAAACTTATGTTACTTTGTGGATAACAAAGCAAATTTTGGATTCCAAATTGTACTCTTTCAAAATTTTGGGTCTCCATCGTTGCTTGTGGTTTATACTGAGTGTTACCCAGTAGTGTCTTTAGATATAAGTCTCTGTATTTGTCTGAAGAAAAAGAGTCTTCAACTTTGTCTTTCCCTTTTCTTGCATTCATACTAGAATATCATGGTTAGTTTATAATCATTCTACTTAATTGGTCTGCCAAATTATTATATGTTCCTTTTATATGTTCTATTTTTATATTATAAACTAAAGTAGCGTCTAAAAAATTTAACCATCTTCTCTTACTGCTTTTCTTCTCATTTATCTTTTGATAAAATTTTACAATTGCCTCACAATTTGTTCTTATTAATACTTCTGGTTTATTTAAAATATATAACCGAAAACTGTCTAATCCATAAATCACTGCTAATATTTCTGCGTCTATACTTGTTAAATTGCCTTTTTCCTTATACTTACCACTTTGATAAGCGCAAGTTCTTTCTTCTTTCTTATCACTGTATTTATTCTTTCTAGCTTTCAGGACAGCTCCCCATCCTTCTAAGCTTCCATCAGTTTCTATTATTAAATAATCAGTTTCTAATGGTAATGCTAGATCTGGAATGGTCTTTACCATTCCCTTTAGTTTCTTTACTAATTTTATATCTTCTGTATTGAAAGTTTTCTGACCTTTTGATCCTGTCTTGGAATATAAAGGTCCTGCTACCTTTCCTAAATCTTTTATGAAATGTCTTGCATAGTTTAAAATCCCTAAAAACTTTTGTAATTCTTTAGTTTTATCTAATTTGTCTGGCATCTCTAAGATCTTTTTTGCTATATGGGATTGTAAACTTATTTTTCCTTCTCCTATTGTCACTCCTAAAAAATTAATATGTGTCTTACATAATTCCATTTTCTTTTTACTAATGATTATTCCATGTTCTACAAATAATTTAAACATCTTTTGTAAATGCCCTAGATGTTCTCTCATGCTATTACTGAACACTAGGATGTCGTCTACATATACTATAATAAAATTCCTGTAATCCCTAAATATGTTATCCATTTTCCTTTGGAAGATTGGTGGGGCTGTTTTTAACCCAAAAGGCATTACAAGCCATTCAAAATGCCCTTCTGGACAAGTAAACGCCGTCCAATCTATACTTTCTTCTAAATATGTTTGATTTCATATATATAAAAGTAAATATGTTTGTTTAATTTCAATTACATAATTGCTTAATCTCTTAGTAAATGGTTCTCTGAACAGTTTTTAACAGTATTAATGGACTAACATGTAAAGTCATAGGGCTTGTTGAATGTCCACCAAGGCCGTGTTGTGCTAAAGGACATAGTTACCCGGGGTGTAGTTAGAGACAATAACTGTTAAAAGTTAAGGTCCGAAGAAGATATGAACAGAGAAGCCCTAATTACTAATGATTATTCTATATATTTGATTAAAACCTTTGCAAAACAAACTTTTATTTCTCTTTATCAATATCGAAAAATCTAAAAATCTATATTATCTAAGTGTTTTATTATTGGTATCAGAGCCTAAAGATTCAAGTTTGGACCTACCAACAAAGTTAAAATAAGACTTGTCTAATGTATGAAGTTACATAGATATTCTAGATATATAAGTTTGCATCATTTACTAGCTCACACAGAACTACAAGAAGTAAGAAGATTAAGAGAGATTAAAAAAGAATTTATAAAAATTTACATAAAACATAGAAGATAAATTAGATCAGACAGACCCAGAAGTAATTCAAGTAAAAAACTTTGTAGACTGAGAACTGCATAATATAGGATACGACATAGGAACTAGACTAAGGATTAAAAAACATTATACAGACAAGATAAAATACTACCCATTAGGATAAGAAAGCTGAATGAAAAGACACCCACTCACTAGATCTATAGCTTTTAATTATTGGCTCTTACAAAGAGAGCTGCAACAAATTAAAGAAAATAAACAAAAGATAAAAAATTTAGAAGAACTAGTAAAAATTGTAGAAGAATTATTAGTTGAAGACATAAGGAAAAATTTTATAGAACGGATTACTACAACAGACGAAGTAGCTGAGAGAATTATATCAAGGATAAAGTGGGAAATACTAGCATTAGAAAGAAGTATCGAAAATAATCAGTCTAAAATAATTTTCCAAAAGGAACAACCAGTGTGGATTCCTTTAGGATAAATGACTAAAGACAAAATACAAAAAATAAGAAAAAGAATAAATCAATTATATCCAGAATACATAAGTTTAAATAAAAGTAAACAGGATATTAAAAAGTTGAATAAGCTTATAAAAAGAATATCTAAGTTAGAAGCAAAGTATATAAGAGAATTAAGAATAAAATACAATAGCTAAATTAAGAGAATTAGAATATTTAGACTTAAAACTAATACCAGAAAAGAAATATAGAAGATTAAAAGACGAGTCGCTAATACGGTGTAATTTCAATAACGGAGAACATTTGTTACATAGTTCAGACCAACATTTAAATAGTATTACAGACTTAATAATAAATCTAGGGGAAACAGTACAAATTGATCAAGAAAAAATAGTAAAAACGTTAGAAAATTTGAAAGACCTACAAACAAAGCAAAATAAATTATTAGAAAAGTTATAACAAAATTTAGAATACCTAAAAAGGCAACAAGTAGATTTAGATAGAAAGATACAAAGTTTTTATAATCAAGAAATAAATAAAGATCAAATAGACGATTTGGGTATAAATAAATATAACTTTAAAAAAGAACTAAAAGAGTTAAAAGAAGAAATATGTCAAATAAAAAGTATAGTACTTTCATCAATGACCCATTATACAAGGTAATATTAAAAAGAACAAAACAAATCCAGCCAAACCCTGAGGGATTGTCCGATCATCAGCCTCAAGGGAAATCAGACAGTACTTTAATAAAACAAAATAATACCATTACTACTGTTAGAAATAAATAATAAACTAGAAAAAGTTATTAAAGAAAAAATATCAGAACAAAAACAAGCTACTCAAGAGAAAACTATAGACGAATTAATAGAACAATTAAAAAGAATAGAAATCACCCCTAAAGAAGACAGGGTAATTCAAATAAAAAGAAAACCATGGAAATTTTTCCAATTAAAAGAAGAACAGATAAATCAAGAGCAAGTTTCTCACAAGATAGCTAGAGAGGAGGAATATTAGCGAAAATTTTAGATTCCTCTAAAGGTAAAACAAATACTAGTCAATAGTTAGAGGAAGTAATAGACGTAGACAGAGATATTCAAAATTTTCAACAAAATAAGTTAAAATTGCTAAACCCAAAGGTATTATATAATACAGGATTCTTCGCAGGACAAGCACAATTATACAAACATTATAGAGAAGAACATATGTGTGTAATAGGAAAAGACAGTAATAGTTTTAGCTTAATAAGCTCAGAATCTTTAAAACAAATAAAGAAATCAAATACGACATTAATGCATATGGGTTTGATAGTAATAAGATTAAAAGGATTAACTAGAAAGAATCTAGGTACAAAGGTATTAATTACAATATATGATGACAGATGGACTGAATTAAAGAAATCAATAATAGGATTAACAGAGGTAGACATGACTAATAATGGAGGGCTATTCTATTGTAGTCCAGACTTTATGCTGAGTTCTACTGATTTTGCAAATCATATTAAGATAGAAATACAAACTAAAGGATATGAAGAAATGATAGGAGGTAATAATCTATTAATATGCGTAGGATTTATAGGTAAGATTGCCACAAATAGTAATACAAAATTCAAATTAAAAGTAGAAGATGTAGTAGGATTAATGGGAGACAAAGGTACAAAAGTAATGAAGCCATTAAAAATAGATTCAGAAGAATATGCTGGGTTAGAATGGAATCTGGAGAATTTAAGTAAAAACGAAATATTAAAACCAAAAGACCATCTAATGTATACAAACAGTAAAGGACAAACGTCCATAATATTCACAGATTATACCTATGCAGATCAAAAAGAAATAGATGAAGAAGAATCAGATAATTAAGAATTAATGAACATTGAGATAATAGAAGAAGAATTTAACGTAGATGAAGCGATAAAAAATGCAGAACAAGTATATAATAAAAATAATAGAACAGTTTTCAGATGTAAAGGATGTAAAACAAGAAAGATAAAATTTGATAAGGTAAAAGAACATTTCCAAACGTGTAGATTAAGATAAGATAATTATGGTTATAGAATGCAAGAAGTAGAAGAAGAAAAGGAATCAGTAATTAGTGAAACAAGTTTAAGTATAAAAGAATTAATGGAAAGTGCTTCAAGTAGCTCAAGCCCATTCCAAAAAACTACTTCAATGCAACAAGTAGAGACAAATACTGGAAATTTACCAAGATATAGAATATATAGAGTAAATCAAGAAGTACAGACAAAAAATTTAAAACCTAAAGGAAAAAGACTACCTATAGAAGAACCTATTAGACTTCAAGAGGGAGGAAATAAGGGAAGAATTTTAAACATAGCCGCTCATGATCCACAGTTATGAATTCAGTAATAGATTTATGGAAAGGAATAGTAGTGGCAGACTATATACAGACTAATCAAGATAATGATGCAGAAACAATGTATAGATATATGGAGACATTTTTAGGAGAATCCACAAAAGGTTTGTGGTAAGCATATAAAACCGAATTCCCAGAAGAATTTCAAGGAATGGTAAATATGGGACCAAACCCTTATAATTTTACAAATAAAATACATAGTTTAATAACAGGAGAAGACCCAAATAGTGAATTAATAACTTTACAAAGAAATGCTTTAATAAAATTAGAACAATTAAGTATAAGTAATTGGTTCAACATAAAAGAATTTTTAAATGAATATTTTTATCATTGTAGTATAAGCGGAAACGCTTTTGATGGAAATTTAGGTAAGAAATTATTTAATAAATTACCCGGAGCTTTAGGAAGAGAAATAGAAGAAAAATGGTATAAAAGAGAGGGAGTAATACAAAATCCAGAAGGAAGATGGTCCATAGGACAAAGAATACAACATATCATGACAATACTACAAGAAAAATGTACAAACATACAAATACAAAAACAACTAAAACAAACTGAAACTAATTTTTGTAAAAGTATATATACCACACAAAATTATGATAAAGATCATCAACAACGGAAATATAGTAAGAATAAAAAGAAGTATAGAAGTAGCTATCCTAGAAGAAAATATTACTTAAGAAAATCAATGGCAAGAAAACCATAACTAGACAAATATAGACATGTGAGAAAATATAATAATAACAGAAATTACAAAAATAAATTAGAATGCTTCACCTGTGGAAGCATAGAACATTTAGCTGACACTTGTCCTAAAAGAAATAATAGTAGAACAAGAAATGCACAATTAATAGAAGATTTTCAAGAAACTTTAATAAATGTAGATGAATATATGTCAGACAATGAAAGTATATATTCCATTATAAGCATGGAAGTAACAGAAGAACAAAAGAAAGAATCTTCAAATTCTGAAGATGAAGAATTAATAAATGAAATAGGATTAGAACAGTTGCAAATAGAAGAAGCAGACATTCATAGTATGATAAATATATCTCTAACCTGTGAACATGAATTTGAACAGAGAAAAGGATTAGACGGTAATCAATGCTATATATGTCATTGGTATCCAGGAAAGAATAGGAGAGCAAAATGTAAAAAATGTTATATAGAGGGATGTATACCATGTATAGAAAAGAAGTTAAACGAACCAATAAAAAGTAATAACAAAAACAAACAACAGGTATATGCTGCTAAGAATGATAACAACGAAGACTTAGAAGATAATATAAAGGAGCTAAGAAAAAGAATAGAGAATTTAGAGAAAAGATTAGAAAAAGTAGAAAAAGGGAAACAAAAATCTATAGAAGAATCTGAATCAGAAGAAGAATGTTTAAATACTTTTACTAACGGTTTGATCTGTAATGAAGATAAAAAGATAACTACAATATAGATTTTAGCAAGAATAAAAATCCAAGATTATGAAATAGAAACACTAGCTTTAGTAGATTCAGGATGTACAAAGAGTATAATAAATCAAAAGATTATACCCCCAAACTTAATAAAAGAATTACCTAGTCCACAAATTTCTATGCAAATGGATGGATCATTCAATACTTATAAACATTATGTAACTAAAGCAACAATAAGTTTTATAAATACTTGTACGAATTTCTACAAACCAACATACAAGATAGAAAAAATCTGGTTAAGAGATTAAACATAAAAGTAGACTTTGTACTAGGATTAGATTTTTTATTACATAATAATGGAAGTTGTTTATTAATAAGGGATGGAGTAATTCTATCCAAAAATATCACCCAGACACCTGTAGTAACGATACCTATAGAAAATAAATTTAGATATGTTAAACAAAAAGAACAAGATAAAAAGAATAAATGTAATAAAGGAGAAAGTTGTACATGCGATACTTGTGAAAAAATAAATGAAGAAATAGACATAATAAAGGATGAAGAAAATGAAAAAGAATATACGTTAATAGAAATAAATACGGAATTATATGATTTTAGAAAAGGTATACAAAAAATAGGAATAATAAAAGATCAAAAAGACTTAGGAAAAATAATACACATTCTAGATGAGTTAGAAATTATATGGGAAAAACCATTAAAACATTGGGAATCTAATCAAATAGAGTGTAAATTAGACATAATTAACCCAGAGTATACTGTAAGAACAGCATCTATAGAAGCAACTAATCAAGATTTAGTGGATTTTGAGGTCCAAATAAAAGAACTAATGGAATTAGGAGTAATAAGAAGATCCAGATCTAAACATAGATCTGCAACATTCATGGTAAGAAACCATAGTGAAATAGTAAGGGGAAAAGCAAGAATGGTAATAAACTACAAGAGACTAAACGACAATACTAGAATGGATGGATACAAACTACCAGATACGACAGAATTAATAAATAGAATACAGGGAAGAAAAGTTCTCAGTAAGTTTGATTGTAAATAAGGTTACTGGCAGATAAAAATGGCAGAAGAAAGTATAGATTGGACGGCGTTTACTTGTCCAGAAGGGCATTTTGAATGGCTTGTAATGCCTTTTGGGTTAAAAACAGCCCCACTAATCTTCCAAAGGAAAATGGATAACATATTTAGGGATTACAGGAATTTTATTATAGTATATGTAGACGACATCCTAGTGTTCAGTAATAGCATGAGAGAACATCTAGGGCATTTACAAAAGATGTTTAAATTATTTGTAGAACATGGAATAATCATTAGTAAAAAGAAAATGGAATTATGTAAGACACATATTAATTTTTTAGGAGTAACAATAGGAGAAGGAAAAATAAGTTTACAATCCCACATAGCAAAAAAGATCTTAGAAATGCCAGACAAATTAGATAAAACTAAAAAATTACAAAAGTTTTTAGGGATTTTAAACTATGCAAGACATTTCATAAAAGATTTAGGAAAGGTAGCGGGACCTTTATATTCCAAGACAGGATCAAAAGGTCAGAAAACTTTCAATACAGAAGATATAAAATTAGTAAAGAAACTAAACGGAATGGTAAAGACCATTCCAGATCTAGCATTACCATTAGAAACTAATTATTTAATAATAGAAACTGATGGAAGCTTAGAAGGATGGGGAGCTGTCTTGAAAGCTAGAAAGAATAAATACAGTGATAAGAAATAAGAAAGAATTTGCGCTTATCAAAGTGGTAAGTATAAGGAAAAAGGCAATTTAACAAGTATAGACGCAGAAATATTAGCAGTGATTTATGGATTAGACAGTTTTCGATTATATATTTTAAATAAACCAGAAGTATTAATAAGAACAGATTGTAAGGCAATTGTAAAATTTTATCAAAAGACAAATGAGAAGAAAAGCAGTAAGAGAAGATGGTTAAATTTTTTAGACGCTACTTCAGTTTCTAATATAAAAATAGAACATATAAAAGGAACAGATAATAATTTGGCAGACCAATTAAGTAGAATGATTATAAACTAACCATGATATTCTAGTATGAATGCAAGAAAAGGGAAAGACAAAGTTGAAGACTCCTCTTCTTCAGACAAATACAGAGACTTATATCTAAAGACACTACTGGGTAACACTCAGTATAAACCACAAGCAACGATGGAGACCCAAAATTTTGAAAGAGTACAATTTGGAATCCAAAATTTGCTTTGTTATCCACAAAGTAACATAAGTTTTAGACTTAAACCAGAGACAAGAATAGATAAACCACAGAAATGTTTAATAGATAATCTATGGATAGCTTATAACAAGCATCCTAGAGACACTAGTTATTTTATTTCAACTTTAAATGCTTTAAGTTATTACTTTATCGATAAAAATCTAGACAAAAAATTTTAATTTTATGTAGTAATAAGGGGACAAAAACTCGGAATTTTTCAAACATGGATAGAAATAATAGATGCTATAAAGAATTTTCCTACTCCTCTATTCAAAGGTTTTAATGATTTTAATGAAACTCTAGACTATGCTAGGGGAGAGTTAGGACCAAATTATTATATCACTCCAAGTCTCAGACAACAAAACACCCAAATTCCTCAATACAATATACAAAAAGACACGGGTAAAATAATATTTTGTGATCATTGTTCAACCATGACTGAAGCCTTCAAAAGATTGAACCAAGAAAATGAAAGCCTCAGATCAGAAAAACAGAAACTAGTAGAAAAACTCCAAATATCACAAGACAAAGAAAAAGCCCTTTATTTCGAGTTATACCAAATAAATAAAAAAATTCTAGACTAGAGTTCTCCATCTCCCTCAAAAATGGATAAGAAGGGTGTGCATTCCCCAACGAATGTAAAAAGATCCACTGTATCGGATAGAGATACAACTAGTTCAGTTCAAACGGTAACTGGTAAAGACAAGACAAATCCGTTTATGGCTGATACTTTGCGAAAAAGTGTAAGGATACTCCTTGCAAGTTTCCAGACAGAAATAGCAGAATCATCTTCAAAACAAAATACAAAAACCCAGAAAAAAGGAATTTGTTTGAGAAAAAACAAACAAAAAAAGATAGAAGGTATGATAGAAAAAACAGTTAAGAAAATACTTCAAGAAAAAACTAAAGAGTTCATTGTAGAACATCCAAGACCGGAATCTGAAAGTTCTGAAAGTTTGGGATATAATCCTGCTATGGAACAATTTGCCCAAGACCCGAACGAGGATGATGATTCGGGTATGAGTTTCGATTCAATCGCACTACATAATCTAGATACTTGTTAGATACCTGTTAAAAGGAGACAGACGCAAGCAGTGACGATAGAAGACGTAAGCAATGAGGCAAGGAAGCACCCAACTAAAGAACAAATTGACAAAAGGATAAATACAACCATGTGACGATGGGGCCCCATAGCGCACCCGGCAGGTTGATTGATTCTTTCAATTTGAAATCCGCATTTGAAGTCCGGAGGAGCCTATAAATACCTCATTCTAAAGACAGATAGAGCAGAGGGAAAAAAGAGCGAAGAGCCAAAGAAAGAGAGCAAGAGAAATATAAAGATTTGTGAGTAATTTTCCAGTGAGTTATTTCATAAAAAAATAAAAAAAATAAAAAGAGAGTGTTAGTGTAATTTTAAGTTTGTATAAAGTTACCCCAAGTTTAGCTTCAGTTCATCGGGGACTCCCGAAAGGGAAATCTCTTTCAACCTAAGACATGTAAGTAGTTTATGCTCAAGTTTATGTAACATCTCTCCCACTATGTATAAATATGTTTGATTTCATATATATAAAAGTAAATATGTTTGTTTAATTTCAATTACATAATTGCTTAATCTCTTAATAAATGGTTCTCTGAACAGTTTTTAACAGTATTAATGGACTAACCTGTAAAGTCCTAGGGCTTGTTGAATGTCCACCAAGGCCGTGTTGTGCTAAAGGACATAGTTACCCGGGGTGTGGTTAGAGACAATAACTGTTAAAAGTTAAGCTGCGAAGAGGGTATGAACAAAGGTTAAAAAAAAATAAAAAAAATGTATATATATAAGGATTATCTGCGTGAATTATGCGGTGTTCAATGGGTACAAATCCTAATTAAGGTGTCTAAGTGAATTATGCGGACTACTTCAAAGGGTCACAGATGACTTATAAGTATAATTAGTTTTGCACTTTGAAACATGTAAGCTGAGTTGGTGCATTAGTCGAACACTGATCACTGTGCTTCTTCGCAAGCAAGTGTCCTGCTTTTGCTCACAGACAAGAAATTATAAGACGGAATATATAAAAGAGAATTCAAGGGCTAGCTTTAGGACTTCAAAAGCAGGTACAATATTATACAAACAATCCGTAATGGACACAAAGCAAGAAACTCAAAAAGAAAAAAAAAAATGGACAGTCAAAGTAGTGAACTATAAATACTATTTCCATCTCTGGTGCCTAAAGAGTTGTTCAACCCAACTATAATGATGCTTATGTTATCTGTACTGCCCCGTGCAATCGCTAATTCAGCGAGTAAGGCTGCTGCAACATTTTCTTTCATGACCTTATTTTGAGATGGCTCAATCCCATTTTTCCACCTTCTAATCTGACCACTCAAGCATCTTCTTGTAAAATCACAAGCAACATCATTAGGAATAACATCCCACAGACCATCACTGGCAAGTATTAAGAACTCATCTGCATCACTTCTTTTGCTCACTGTGACTTCTGGCTCTGGTATTACATACGGTTTTAGGTAGTTATCCCCTGCATTAATTAAAATGTAACGTTTCAGTTTTGGTGTGTCCTAGACAGAAATCTGAATACATCATCATTAAATTTTGATTTGAGACGAAACATTATCTGGACGTACCTATGGATCTTGAAGTAGCCAGTGCTCCTAATACTCTATGCCCATTCCAATTGATAACCTTCCCGCCTGACTTCTCAATTCTCTCCAGTTCATCAGGTCTGTTCGGCTGTGTACACGAAAGTCAATTACAAAATTAACAACCAAATAAAGTGCACCATTAGACAGTCAAAAATTCAGTTTCTTCAATTTGTTTGTGTTACTTTCATTTTTAATTCATTTAAGAAGAATGTTTCTCAACTCTTTAATCCTAATTTTCCACCTAATATATTTAAGACATTTTCGGAAGTAAATTTCCAAATTACTCGTTTTAGATACCAAAGTTGTTACAAGAGTTTTAAAAAGCAAGATTCCAAAATTTTGAAATACCTTATGATCATTAGACAAGGCTAATGCAACTCCACCTCGTGAAAGAACAGCTCTTGAATCCCCACAATTTGCAACTATTACTTCTTCCTCTCCCACAACCGCCACGACTGCCGTTGATCCGATTGTCGCCACTTCCGCCCCATTAATCCTGTTCACCTCTTCATCCATCTTATAGAAACTCGTCGTCATCACTTTCCCCCAATTTATTTCTTCTAATTTTCCATCTTCTTCGAGAATTACTTCCATCAGTAACTTGTGCAACAAGTCACGGCAGGCATGAGCTACACATGACCCTCCATGTCCATCATAAACACCGAAAAAATCATAATTCGTCAATAAATCCAGCTTCACTGACAGAGCATCCTCCATTTCTCTTCTTCCACCGATCAAAGAGATAGATCCATGTGAATATCTCGTAGTGGATCGGAATTCCTCTGTTTCCTTGCTCACTTCATTGACATTACTGGAAGTTCTGGTCGAAACGACACCGTTTTCTGGATGCTGGTTATGATGATCAGAAGTTGTCCTACTCATGGTGAATAACAGAGACACTACAACCTCCTTTTTCTCTCTGTATTCTTCTCCATTTCTGGTTTTCTCATCATCATAATTAGTTACTCCAATATTCTCATGCTGTTTCTTTTTGTAGCACTTGTAGTTGGTTACGGCAACATTGGCGTTAGTGCTAGAGATGTCAGGCATTAATGTCCGGCACAATCGCTTCAATTGCTGACTACCGTTAACGCGAGAGCACTTTTGCTGTTTCGCATTGAGATTAAGATCTTCCATTGCACCTGATTCCGATAATGTAGTTTGCCGGAAAACATTTCCCGGCGATGCGCCATAAAATTTATCATTAGTCATTGTTTGAAGGCTGAGAATATGACAAAACACATTGCAGCCAGTAGGTGATTGATGGGGGAATATATAGCGCCTTTGTATGGTTGTTTCATATTTTATTGTTAATTTAAACATTATGTTTGTTTTTATTGTTAATGTATCGTATTGCGTTTAAATTCATTTCTAGGTAACAATAAAAAGTCTCATTTTGTTTAACAACAATTATGTGATCGTAGTTCTGTGATTGTGTTGTTTCTTTTTGTAATAGCTCTATCACATACTCTACTTTTTTTATATAGATTTATCATTCAAATTATTAATATATAACATTATGTAGTCGATGGTCCAAAATTGGAAAGAGAATGAAAGACCATGTGAAAGTTGAGAAAAAGAGGGGAATGGGGGGCGGCGGGGGGAGAGAGCTTAAACGAATTAATTTCATACACGTGGACGGTTGCGATAGAGTAAGAGATAACAGGTGGCAAAAAGATGCTGGATTAATTGATACGGTTGTTTTGGGAGAATAGGAGGACCAGTGTATACGTGTCGTTAAATTGAGTGGGGAGTATGCTTTCTTTTGTTTTTGGGGCCATAAAATGGACTTGTCTGAATCAGAATCGATGGAGATTTTATGGGACACGTGTTTGTTAGCAACTGCTTTTCTTAAAATTGGACTTGTTTTTACGTGTTTCGTAAATCTCACTCTTCTTCTTTTTATATAAATTATAAGGTAATATAATATGTTTGTCTTAAGATATTTATATTAAAGTTGAAAGAACTTGGGTCACTGTATTCAGCTAACGTTTTTTTACCATGGATAAATAAATTTTGTTGAAAAATAATTTTGAAATTTAAAGTTGTATTTAGACATGTATTTTAATTGAAAAAAAATTAAAATCTTGTCGATGAAAGTAAATTTGAAAACTTTTTAAAGAAAATTTTTCAAAAACTAACTAACTTTCATGAACAAATAATGTTTTTTATTTTTTATTTTTGAAAATTTATGACCAAACAATAGATCCTAAAACATTGTAACTTAAAAGGATTTTAAAATTATAAATGTAATTATAGTATTTCGCATGTACATGAAAACAAACAAATTCAGTAAAATTTATGAATTCTTATCAATTATAATTATTATTTTTGTAAAAAATAGCTTTATTATATGCATTAGAGAAATCAAACCCTTGTCAAAGAGAAAATCAGTGCTTTTAAGCAACTTTCATTTCTACCACAAGATTCAATGACCATCTTTTATTGAGTTCTTAATAAATGTTTTTTATATATTTAATAGACTTCTCAATACAAATACATAGTCTACACGAAAGTTATTGAATTCTTAAGATCTGCTTTGAGTAAATGATATATATAAACAACTGTTATGGAAAATTAGCAACAAATGCCCCATAATTAAATAGCATTTAATAGACCAAAAAAAAAAAAAGAGCACAAATTAGCCCATATTCACGAACGGCATAGTAATAGGGTTTTTTAAAAAAAAATTATCCTTGTGTAACGAACCGCCACTCACAGCATTAAAAACGGAACGTGGGTACTTCTTTAAACCATATAATTAACTCCCAATAGATAATTAGCGATTCAGTATCATGAACTCTACCAATTCCAACAATTCAAAAATATTCATGTATCCAATATAAAAAAATCAACAAGGTTCTACTACAAGCATCAACAAATAGATGGCATCTTTGATTGTTTTGATTCATCAAAGCAGAGAGTGGGATAGTGCAAATAATTTTGTAAATTATTCCATGGAGGGGGTGGTTATTACAACAGACATTGATTTCAATGGATTCATTCACTTGATTTCAACTCATCTAAATGTCGATACTTCCTTTAATTCGTTTGATTTTCATTATAAAATTGATGACAATTCTATGCCGATGTTGATACGAAACACTATGGGATTACGAGTATACATCGAATTGAAGAAAGGGTCAAGAAACTTCAAAGACTATCCATTGTTCATAACTTGGAAAACTATCGATATTCATCATACACTTTCAATTAATGGAGAACAATATGGGGAGGTCATAGCCATATAATACCTCATGGTAACACCAACACAGACAATTTGAATGTAATAGAATATAACGGCATGGCTGCTCGGGAGATTGTAAATTTACAACAATGCAATATTATTGAATGTGTTGCTGCAAACATAGCAGCAGAAGGTCAACTATACAAGGAAAAAAAGATTTTGAAGACTGTCGTTGAAAATTATGAAATTCGAAAGAAGTTCGAGTTGAAAGTGAGTAGATCAAGTGCATCAATGTATTATTCAATTAGTATATGTATACATATAAATCTATGCTATCCACCACAATGTATACATATTCAAAAATGGTATAATTTATGTATCCAATCACTTATAATATGTAAACACTGAATTGAATTGGCTTATCGTATAAATAGATTTTAATAACATGGATAAGCAATCACTCATGTATACATATCCGTGTATTCATTCACTAAAAAATTGTATACATTCTAGATTCTTTCTTCGGTGTGCAAATGTTGATTGCACTTGGAAATTAAAATGCTCAGCATTGCACAAGTCGAAAATATTCAAAGTTAGACGATTCATTGCTGAACACACTTGTCATGCAAAAGATAGACTAATGTCGCAACGAGTTGCTACCTCAACTATACTTGGAAGAGAAATACAGTACAAATATCGAGATCCAAAAGATGTATACAGTGCAAGAGACATTATTACTGATATGCAAATGCAATTTGGACTTGATTTGACGTACTGGAAAGCACATAGAGCAAAGTTGGAAGCATTGAAAATGGTTAGAGGTGATCCAACAGAATCCTATGCTGAGATACCAAGATATTTGCACATGTTGACGCAGTCAAATCCAGGATCTGTTGTCAGTTTACAAAAAACAGCCGATGGTCATTTCCTATATGCTTTTGTGGCTTTAATTTCTTCTATACAAGGTTGGGTAAATTGCAGACCAGTTGTGATTGTTGATGGTAGCTTTCTTAAAGCAGTCTAAATATATAAACCTTCAACTTGAAATTGAAACTCCAAGACAAAATTTAACAAAAAAATAAAAAGGGCAGCTAGACATCAAACATACAATCCAAAATTTAAAGTGAATAAAAAAGAGGACACTATATCAAAATTTCTTATAAAATGCATGTAAAGCTACTGGAGAAATAGAAAATCAACTTTTATTGAAGAATTTAAGAAGAAGAATGGTATAGATGGAGAGTTTAAATTATCAATAAATACTGACCAATCAAAAAGTAATGTGCATATTGGAAAAGAGGAGAAAAAAGGCAGCAAATACCACTTTCCGATAAAAAAAGGCAACATGCTTTCACCAACTTAAAAATAGTTTATTTAAATAAAAAAAACTACCCAATAAAAACATGGGACAAACTTAAAAATAATTAATTTAAATAAAAAACTACCCAATGAAAACGTGGGCTACAATATGCAAATTTAAATTTTAAAAATCCTTTTTTCGTTATAAAAATAAAAAGGGGTTATATGTTGCCAATTAATAAAAGTGGAGGACATGCAGTGCCATTTATTCATTTCTATCACCCTAGATCCGCCCATGAAGGAATAACATAAATGGTGGGCTGTTTCTGTCAATTGTCACAACCATGCACTTCATGCTTAATAAGTGACTGGAAAAGTTTGACGAGATGTGATAGATGACCTTTCAAGACAAATATCAAATGGAAAAGAATACTAAATCTAGATTTATATATATTGTCAAACCAAAAAACAATCAACTGCTGCCACACTTGCTTGCTCTGTTGCGTGTGGACTGATAAATTGCTAAAATATGGACAAAATCACACAGAATCGTATCCTATAGAAACATCAAACAGAAATTCAGGTAAAGAGATCAACCGCGGTGCAAGACATGAACCACAACAGAGAATAAAAGTTCAGCAAGCACAGAGAAGAGGAGTAACATGGATTAGAATATGAACATGTTCGGATTACTAACTGTTTAGATCAACTACTCCAATAGCAGTACATAACTATCTTCCTTAGTCTACACAAAAGTCACTATAGAATATAAGTATCCCATATGCACAAAAACATCTTGAATCCCAGCCGAAGTAAAGAAGAGATACCAAAATATGGTCTGGCTTCTTTTTTTTTTCCATTCAGAAATATTTTCGCTTATCAAAAACACCCCTTGAATCAGGATTTCTTCGCCCTAGAGAAGTCCATCCATGGATACTGCAGAAGATCATGAACAAAATCAGTTAATATGAATACTCTTCGAGGGAGGGGGCAGGAGAAAAGAACACATTATCATGGAGTACCTTTTCCATAATTATCTTTAGCATCTCCTGGTTTTGCATCTCTTCAGTTGTTGGAAGACCCATTGCTTTCTGTCGCTGATCAAACTGCAGAAATATTATCCATCACACATTTAAAAGCCATCAATATCCATAAATACAACACAAGAAAGTCAGTTCTTGTGAATATGAATTTTCACCAAAAGAAGAACCAGTAAACAAGTAAATCAAACATCACTAAACTTGTCCCTTCTACAAAATGAAGATAACAGCAACACCACTCCCAAGGTAAAAGTCCAGTAATTAAGGATGGCTAGTGGGCAGATGAAGCTGGTAGACACAACTTAGCATCATCAACAATAGCCATATGAGAAGTAAACCTCCTAGCCAAACAATCACCCGTCATAGCAACAATGAGACAGTTCATTTATTTAAATACCACAGCATTCAGGGCTCCCAGAATATGCTATAATCCAATTGAGAGATAGGGCAAAAAATGGAACCTCTAAGACCCGAAGAACAAACAATATTCTACTAATTGTATGGAACTATCGATGCCGGTCAGCATTGTGGCCCTTTAAAGTTTAGTTTCTTTCTTGTGCCATACAAAAGATGCTACAAAAAAAATTGTATAACCGAGTATCTAAGTTTTTCTATAAAACACCTTCAATACTTACCTTTCATAACTAATCTCAAACCCAAATGTACATTTTGATTTCATAATTGTGAATCGAAATATACTAGAAGAATTTTAGGCTCAAAAGTAGCTTCCTGAACTCCAAATCTGAAGTTTTTTCTCGAAAAACACATTTGTATGCTAAGCTTCTACAAACTAAATCAGAAGTACTTTTTTGGGCATTTACCAAGCATGTCAAAAAAGTAAAGGTGTCAAAAAGGGACCTATTTTCTCAAATGCAAAAGGAATTTTTGGGATACAAGTAGAGCACAGAGTAACGGTAAATTTGTATTAGTGTGGATAGCAAATGACTCGTAAGATATAGGATCAGCACAAATTATGCAGTACCTACCATGTCAGTGAAGCTAGAAACTTCCATATGAATAACATATATGTGGGTTTGCTTGGCAGAAATAAGTAAAAATGAAGTGACACCAGAATTCCTTCGTAAAAAAGTGTTACTATGGCAGAAAAATTTCAATTAACAATTAAGCCGTACCATAATACTTTCAACATCAGATCGAATCTCTGGGTCCAATTCTGATAGCCTGGTAATTTCAGGTTCAACTTTCTGGGTATCGAGTTCAGGTTCACCTTTCACCACACATTTCCACCAGTCCATCTGGTCTATCTTGGTAAGGAGTACAGAGATGGATTTCTGATCCTCTGCAAAGATGTCGGCAATAGTTAGTTATTGATCTTATGCTCTTCAAAGTAAAGCTGCATTAGCTGTTCTTGCATAGATAATAGTAAGATTAACTAGCAAACTATTCGATTAATAGGTACATGCCCATACTTTGAAACTAATGTATCACAGTGAAAATCAACTGGCAGGGTACTAATAACAACAGATGTAAATAGAAAAAAATCTCAAGCAACCATGCATCGAAACATATAAGCAACTTACCTAAGCTCCAGAAACAATCCTCAACTTTGACAGTTCGATAGAGTTCTCCCTGCCACCACAAAGAGGATGAATGTTAATATATGGGCTCAGAAGGAAATCATACAAATCTTACATATTTTGAAACAGAATAACAGCAAAAGATATCTCTGAATGACTAGAAACAGGAGAACACACTTACTTCAATTATCGGAGGCTGACCCTTTAGTCCGACCGTAAGATGCTTCTTTTTTATATCGCAAACAATAAACCGTGATTTTGTTCCCTGAGGTACAGGAATATTGACATTAACCTCCTGTTTGGATTGACCCCAAGAGTAGTTTTCCAGATCAAGGCCATTGCCTATGTTGGGAGCTGTGTACATATCCACAGAAAGAGCAATAAGTTATTGGTGATGCAAAACAAACAAGGTTGTCCACTAACACCAATTAACATATAAAGTTGGCATATGATGAGAACAAAGAATATCCAATTGTTATATGGATTTTGGAATTTCAAGAAACTAGACAACGAATAATGCTAACTGACACACCTACACAGTATGCCACAAGCGTACACACCTACACAGATTAGAAAAAGGAATACTAGTTCAAACTGAATACAGTCAACCTTCTGATGACATAAAAGGAAAGAAGACCAAGTCCGGCGACAAATAAAGGAGACAACAAAAGAAAGCCACAACATCGACCCTCCCTCAGCAGATTGGCACAATGCAAATGGAAACCACACAAGTCCTCTGCTATCAAATTCCAAATTCCCAGAGAGCAAGAGTATCTTTTTTTTTCTTTGATCAAACTATTGTATGTTCTTTTTATCAAGAAAATTAGAATCAAAACATACTTGATAAATGATAACATCTGAAACCACTTAGCCATTAACTGTCACTAAAATGTTGTACAAATATAACTCTAAAGATCAAGAGTGAAGCTTCAAATGGGCTATTTGATACACTTTTATTTGTTTTCAGAACATTAAGCACTAAACATACTTGATAAGTGCAAACATTTGAAACCACTTAGCCATCAACTATCATTGCTTTACAAATCTAACTCAAACAAACTTTACTCATGGCTAATAACCATAAACAATACATCAGATGATATTCAAGATCAAGGTTCAAATCAATAATCATTATATCTTTTCCCTGAGTGGTAATCTTGAAACCCAAGGGTTCAAGGGAGTGGAATTGGAGCACAAGTCAGTATAACACAACAGTACATACACAAAACAGAATGTAAGCATCGCGTCCATTCCTCTCAATCCATAACTCATTTCGCTTCAGTACTGAATAACTATAATTGTTTTTCTTATCCCAAAATTCCTACAGGAAACGCTACACGCCTCTAACTAAATACTCCTCGAGAAACAGAGAATAAAAGGAAAAGAAAAGTAAACCATAGATGAGACATTTTGTTAAAAAAATAATACCTAGAAACCCCTTCTTGTCCTCTTCGATGGCCTCAGTAGCGCTCTTGGCCTCCTTAACCTCATCTACCTTCGTCTCGCTAAAAGGCTTTGGTGATACTGGTGACGATGACAGTGGTTTGTCATCTTCCTCAACGTAGTCGGAAATGATCGCCATTGATAACCTCAAGAATCAGTTCAGAGTTTGAGGGTTTTGGGGCTGGATTTTTGAATTATGAAAAATGAGGTTGATTATATATGTTTAGAGGGAAATGAAAAGTGAGGAGCCAAATGTAACAACAAGCAGCCTATAGAATATTCCAGAAGATCTTGTGGGCCGTGGCGATGAGTTTCAATGGCCAAAACACAAAGCATAATGTTATTGGAGCTAATTATATAGTGACTTTCTCGCTCGCCTCTCTATATTATCCATTTGTATATGCATTTCATAATATATTTCAGTTTTATAATTTTATTTATATGTGTATTCAATATCAATGTCATCCACAAATAACATACGTCATAATATCTCACTTTGAATTCCCCTTATCAATTCAGCTATCATCAAGGCAAATAAAAATGGGCTAAGAGTTGATACATGGTGTGTTGGTGCAACCCCATTATAACTGAGAAGTGCTCTGAATCTCCTTTCACTATCCTTACTTGAGTCTTGTCTCCATCGTACATGTCATTGATCGCCCTAGTAAACGCTACAGATATTCCTCTAGCAATTACAAGAACCTCTAAAGTACATTCTAAGTCGATGAACACTATGTGTAGGTCCTTCTTCCTCTCTCTATAGTGCTTCACCATTCTCCTAACCAAATGAATGGCTTTTATACGTCTCTGCATGAATTCAAATTGATTCTCGAAATTGAACATGTCCTTCTTCAACCTTATTTCCTTTCCCTCACTCTTCTCCTTATTCAAACGTGTATGCTCCTTTTGTTTGAAATATTGAACGAGTTTTCGCTATTAATGTCAACAAAGTGACTGTACATTATTCTTACATTTTTGTTTTACAAAAGAGAAAAGAACGTATAAATACCAGTTGGATCAGTAGATGGCTAAGATAGTCTAAGTTTTATTTATAAGCATGATTTATCAATTTAGACAAAAACATGACAAATTAGAGCAACATACCTCCAAAAGGAAACAAAACCTAAAAATAGAGCAAACTCTAGCAATCGTGAATTGCAATAATTGAAGAGCCAAAGAAAAAATGGGGACAAATTTAGGGGAAGTTATTTGGCCGGTCAACAAATTAATTACATTGGTTAACCAAAATATACAAAAAGAATATACACTATTTTGTATTAACAGTATATATTTTATGCATATCATACAATACTATACAAAAAAATATACATTTATTGACAATTATTTTGATGACCGCTATACAATGTCGTTTTCCCTTAAAATTAATTAGTAGTCGTGGAGCTTTGGACCCTCGGCTTATATTACCAAAAGTTAGGATTATACATCTAACGTTAAAGAAAACTTCCTTCATTTTTGTATTCCCTTTGCAGAGCTAAGAGAAAAAGTTCTAGAATCTTCAATTCTTTTTCATCAATACAATTAGTATCTTTGAAGTGTTTTTGATAAATGCAACACTTAGAGTTTTTTCCCATAAAGATAAAATTCAAAAACTCCATTATTGAAGTTTGAAATTCAAAATCCGAAAAGGTGTTGTTAAATCAATTCGTTGTTTGTGTAATAGCGTGGAAACATATTTGAGAAGCTAAGGCCTGTTTGGAAAGCCCACCATGTAATTAGGATTTGATGTAATTAGTGTAATTACACTCTTTGGCATGTTTGGTAGACGAAGTAATTACTTGGCAAGAGAAGAATTGAGTGTAATTGAAGGGTGGTAATTACACTCCTCAATTTCCGAGGGAGGGTTTGGAATTGGTGTAATTACACCATGTAATTAAATGTAAACTTTTTACATTCTTTTCTCCCTTTTATTTATATTTGTATTTTTCGTTTTAATTTATTTTTTATTTCTATTTTTTTTAGAAAAAATATTTTGTTATTCTAATATTTTCTAAAAATATATATTTTTAAAATTTTTATTATTTATATTTCATTTGCTTCTCATTCTCAAACTTTACTTTTTCATGTGATTCCATTCAATTTTTCTTATTATCTATTTATTTATTCTATTTTTTTTCATTAGCATAATTTTGTTAGTATTCTAATTTTTAAATTAAGGTAGAATTCATTGTTAAATAAGGCTATAGACTTACGTTTTTCTTTTCTTTTAAATCATATTTATAATGTTATGTTGAAATTTGACATAAGAGTATTATGTTAATTTTTTTTGTTTTGAATTTAGAACTTGTGTTATATTTTCAGTTTCTTTTGTTTTAGTAGTATTGACTTGATATTTAACACTGCAAGTCATTTATTTCTTAGTTAGACTTGATAGATTATCTTTTTGTCAAATGTTTTAATAATTTATGACATTGTATTTATAATATTAATCTTTTTATCAAACATACATTTCATGATGTTCATAGAAATCTAGTACTTTTAGTTTTTATGATTAATTCAATTGAAATATACTAGTTTGAAAATATAAATCAATTATTTTTTCATAATATTAGTTAAGAACATATGTTTATTATTTAATATATTTTCACAAAACAATATATATCTTAAATATTTAATTTAATAACATTTATAAAGTTTCTTATTTGTCTAATATAAATTTGAAATAATTACCTTTTATTTTTAAAATTTAATATAATCTTATGATTGCAAGTGTGCATCCAAATAGTACATGTGTAATTACACTGTGACAAACAAATAGATTGGTGTAACTACTAAGCTGTGTAATTACTAGGCTGGTAATTACTACCCTAGTAATTACACCAATTTCAATTACCAGGTGGCTTTCCAAACAGACCCTAAATAAAAAATTTGATTTATGTTTTCTTGTATATCAATGTATATTCTCTCTGTATATCCAGTACTTGATGTATATTTTTGTATAATCATGATAATATGTATTTTATATATGCAATATTCACAAATGATATACATGATTGAGTTGGTGTTTTCCAGTTCCATTTAAAATCTGAAATTTAATTCCAAATTAGCTCAAATCATATCTAATCTTCCTCGTTTTTACTATATAATTGTGTTTAGGTATTTTCAATGGATTCCAACTACACTTACTAAAAAAAAAACTGTAGAAAAATTTAGATTATAGTTGTGATTTCAAAATTTGAGTTTTTATTACAAGATTTTGTCAGTAATGAACTAAGCAAATTTTGTGATAGTTGTGGAGAAATAAATTATCGAAAAATGTGGCAAAAATTGAGCTTCCCGATGACCTGATTTTTTTTTCCGATGAAAGAGAAAATTGAGGGATTGTTGGAGAAAGAGATTTAGGGTGGAGTTGAGGAAAAATGTTAAGAAAGAGGAAGATGAAATTATAAGAGTTAAGCAATATGTTGTCAAATTATTTGGGTAATAGGTGCTATTGCGAATAACAATTGTTGGCTAATTTGATATCTTTGGTAAGTTACAGAAATTTCACTAGTTTAGAAGCTAACTATTTAGATACACACTAATTTATAATATTACAAGTATTATCAAATTTTGGACTTCGATACATGTATCTGTCGCATCCAAATACGTCCAAATACATGTATCTCGAATACATGGGGTCAAATTTGAATGTAATCTGTTTAGATACTACATTGTATCCAAGTGGATTCGCATGTATCTATGATTTATCGACAAATATCGTTCGTCTCCTTCATGTCTCGCTTACGTAACTGGTATCCCAGATACATGTAACTAGTTTCAGATACATGTATTTAGTGTGCTTCGCATATATCTTGGATACATAGATAAATCTCTCACCTCCCTCTCATTATCGCTCGCTTCCCTCCCTATTTCAGCATATCAGATAGCAAAAAACATGTATTTAGATGTATCTGACTTGAATTCTAATATGAAATTATTAATTAATGAGGTAATATGTAATTATTTCAAATTATAAGGAGAATCAATAATTATAACAGGAATGTTCGGATAATTAGGTAGTTTTGATATCTTTAGAGTAGGGGTGTACATGACCGGGTTGGTTCGGGTTTTTCAAATATCAAACCAAACCATCTGAGTCAAATTTTTAAATTTATAAACCAAACCAAACTAATAAAACTCGGGTTTTATTGGATTTTTCAACCTCGGGTTTTTTCGGACTGGTTTGGGTTTTTCAAATACCAAACCAAATCATTTGTGTCGGATTTTTAAATTTTTAAATCAAATCAAACTAATAAACCTCGGATTTTTTCGATAAAGTATTTATACAAACATATAATTAACTTGTGCTTCAAATACTTTTTAGTCCAATCAAAATATAACTATCTAAGGTGTTTCTTAAAAAAAACACACACAAAATATGAGATGAGTGATGACACTAAAATATTCAATAAAAATTAATAATAAAATCGTATAAAAAAATAACAAATTGATAAGTCATGATGAAAATGATCATAATTTAAAAGTATTAAATTATGCTAAAATAAGTCTAATAAGTATTAATTAATGATTAAATATTAAAGAGAAATTAAAATTAGGTTATGTATTTTAAATGTCTAAACCAATGTAAAACTAAAGAACAAATATTCAACATTATTGTCATTCTTAGTGTTGGATTAATTTATTTTGTTAGCATTAGTATTGATTTGATTTTGAATTGAGCTTTATTAGAGTTATTAATACCTATGGACTATAACCTTTATTGGACCATTCAAAATTCTAAGTCTCAAAAAACTTGAAAAAATATGTTAAAGATAAAAATTATGAAAATATATAAGCAGTATTTAGAAATTACAACAAAGTAAATACTTTTATGTATAAAATAAATTTTAAAAATTACATTATGTAATGTCGGGTTGGTTTGGTTTCGGGTTGACTTTTTTAAGTTAAAACCAAACCAACCCAAGTATAGTCGGATTTTTTTTTTCCAATACCAAACCAAGTCAAACCAAACCATTAGTCAAAATTTTTTTAGTTTGACTCAGTTTGCAATTTGATTCGTTTTTCGATTCGGTTTTGTACGCCCTTACTTTAGAGTTATATAAGCCATAAGGTGATTAAATGGCACAACATGACAACCTATAGACTAAATTGGCAATAAATAGCCCATTTTTTATTTTTTTTTAGCAAAAAAAAGATTTTGTTTTATTAATTTGGCATTCAACAGTCATTTTTCTTTTTCTTGAAAAATATATTTTTGTTCTCCTTATTTTTCTCTAAACACGTCTGATTGATCTTTTTTTTGCTTGAAAAGGAAAAAATTATTGTTTTATTATTCCTTTTTTTATCTCTATCCTTTTTATTTGTTAACCGTTTTAAAATAGAGTTTTCTCTTTTTTGTCTCTTTTTTTCTTTCTAGAATTCTTTTCATACGTATATTTGTTTCTCTCTCAAATATTCTATTCTTCTCCCTAGTTCACTTTGTCTATGAAAACCAGATATAACAATATGTTTATTCATGGATTCTTTTAAAAATCATCTTTTATATATAATTTGGTTCTTGTCCAATTAATTGTTGAATTTCATAATTTGTGGAATTGAAGTTTTCTCAATTTTGTTTTTGCGAAAATTTAGGTTATTCTTCGTTCTTCTTTTTTTTATCTTTCTTAAATCCTTATCATATGTATATTTTCTTCTCTTCCAATTTTTTTCTTCTTCTCCTTAATTCACTCTATTTATGCAAATTAGATATGTATGTTTATTCATTGTTCCTCCCAAAAATTTCTTTTAATATATAATTATGTAGCATTTCTTGTCCAATTAATTTTGAAATTTCGTGATTTGTGGAATTAAAGTTTTAAAAACTTTTTTTTGACAAAAATTTTAGGTTATGGTATTTGAAATTTTTGTTTTAAATTTCATGGGTAAGAAAGGTTCTCATAAGATTCTCGTAAAAAATCGGAATGTTGATTTTGATGAATATAAACCAATGAATGTCAATCTCAATTTAAATAAATGTCTACAAATTTATTAGGTGAATACAGACCAATGAATACAAAGATGAATACGAACCAATGTATATATACTACAATTACTGTATATATAAATAAAATCACATGTACAAATTATGAATAAAATTTTATTTATACATGTATCATATTAATCTCATTCTTGTATTCATCATAGTTACACCTATAATTATTGGTAATATTCTTATGTATACATTATATAGCTTATGTATACATGCTACAGTTACTGTATACATCAACAAAATTTACACGCCAATTTTTACGAATAAATTTTTGTGTATACATAAGTATATTAAATTTTTTATGTATACATTATGTAATTGCAACTATAATTATTGTTAATATTCTAATGTATACAAACATATATAATTTATGTATACGTATTATTACATTTTCTAATAAAATTCATTGCCTTTTATATTATTTGATTAATTATTGTCAATTATTTGATAATTAATACACGTTAATTGAGCATTAATAATATGGGTTAATTAATAAAAAAAAATTCCATTTCTTAAAAGTAGGCAACAGTTTTTTTTAATAGATTAATTACTGCCAGTTGGTAAAAAAATAATTCACAAAATTACAATCAAATATATCTTATATTTCTTTTTTAGGCTAATACGTGATTCTTCCTTTTTTGGGCTATTAATTGCTAATTAATATTGGACTATATGTTGCTAGTTGTATGTAGTAGCTGTATGTCTGTGTCAATTCTTCCCATAAGGTGTCAAATTCTCTTGGCTGAACCTATACACTGGACTAACGCTATTGCTTGCAGTCACTGAGTGTAAGCCCAAAAGGCCCATCCAATATATAGCTCATGAAAATATCGAATGACGTTTGCATTTAGATAATTAGATAAATTATCAGTTTGCATGAATAATTAGATAAATTAACTTAAATAATTGCTCACCCAATCACTTAAATTAAAAATAGCCAATATAATAAGAAAAAATAAATAAAATACTACAAAACCATATTAAAAAAGAACACAGTATAAACAAAAACAAAAGAAGTCACATATATAACTAAACTCTTCCTAGTTAGTTTAATTTTTTTTTAATTTATTCAAAATAATCTCATTAAAAATAAAATTAAGGAAAACCTAACTACACATCCTTTTTTATCCTATTTTCTATTATTTCCTACCATTCTAAAAAACTACAAAAATCCCTCTTTTTCATAATTTCTCTCGCTTTTTTCCGGATACATCACAGTACACTATCACACCAATTTTTTTTTTCCTTTTTTCACGCCTAGAATCACTCCATGTATCACCAATTATCTTCATCACTCTATTTTTGCATTTCAAATCTTTTCTCTTTCCGATTTATGATTGCAAGTTATTGAAAAAGTAGTTCTTCTTCATCCATTTTTTTCTTTCCACTTCATCATGTATTGATTATTATTATTTTTTTAGCTTTTTCATCTACAAATTTAGTCGAGTCGAAGAAGGATGATCTTCAACCTCAAAATTGATTGTGGAAAAAACATCCAAAAAAGGAGGAAAAGGTCAAGTTGTTGGTGGCTCCGGTAAGGACTTTGGATCGAGATCCATGGGTGACACCATTGTTGAAAGTGAAAAAAGCTACGGGAATTTATACAGAGCAAAAGAAAAAGTGTAGAAGGATTTATTCATCATTTTTTTTTTGCTTTTACCAAATCAGATTGCTGACCTTTTTTTTCGATTTTTTGTTGTTCTTATGATACATATATGGGTTCAATTTTTTTTAATGTATCTAATTGTTTTTGTTTCTTAAATTAATGTATAATGCATTCGTTTCAACATCATGATACATTACAATTTTATCAAGAGTTGTTGGTGGCTCCGATAAAAGCTTTGGGTTCGAGATCCATGGGTGAAGCCATTGTTGAAAGTGAAAAAAGCTACAAGAGTCGATACAGAGGAAAGGAGAAAGTGCGGAAGAATTTTTCATCGTTTTTTTTTTTTTGCTTTTAACATATCAAATTGTTGATTTTTTTGTTGCTTTTAGCATATCAAATTATTGATTTTTTTTTTGTTGCTTTGAGCAGATCTTTTAATGTATCTAGTTGATTTTAATTCTTAAATTAATGTATAATTCTTTGATTTCACCTTTATGATACATTACAATTTTATCATGTATAATATATCATTTTCAAGTATTAGTTTTGATACATAACCCTAATTTATTGAAACGCAAATTAATATGTATCATGTTCATAGTTGTGTATTTTGGATACACAACTATTACAAATTTTGTTATCTTTTACTATCGATACATATATCTAGCCTTATTCAACTAGTAGAAGGCTATGTATATGTAGACTATCAAATATTACTGTTGATACATAAACATTATAACAAAATCAGTTTGTATCATATTCATAGTTATGTGTTATGTGTATAACTTAGTTATGTATCAGATGTTGTGATGTATCACATGTTGTTAAGTATTTGTAACATTGTTTTATAAATAAATCATTGTATATCATATTCATAGATTTTTTTTTAGGTTTATGATACATAACTATATAAAATATTCATTTTTTAATCTATTACGATTTGGGAGAGATTTGAGAGAAGAAAATTTGAAATTTGAATTGTTTGGAAATATTATTTGGAAGAGATTGACATCACTTTGATTTGCATGATTTGGAGAACTGACATTTAATTTTATATGAAATTTCCTTTTTAATCTCAACAAACTAATTGTATAATGTATCCAATAAGATGTATCCGGATGACAACAATTTTAGGGAATTTTTGTAAATTGGAAAAGAGTAGGGATATGATGTAATTTGCTCCTTACACTATGGGATTCCTAAAAATTCGCTTTTTAAAAAAGCTCATCATTTTTTTGATTCCGCAAATCAATCTTAATCAATTTCATTATGGAGAAAATAAGATGAAAAGAAGAAAAAGAAATGCACATGTATACTTTTGTAGGTGAGGCCCAAAAAAACTCAAGAAGACCAAATGAAGTTGCTAGTTTCCAAATTCATGACCATTTATTTTGCTTGACCAAATGAGCTCCACAACTATTCATGTCAAGTGATGTCATTTCATTCAATTTGACCACTTATTTCTTCCTTACAATTATATATACACATTTAATAAAATTTTCTGATCAAACTTTAATGTCATATGATACCACTTGATCTAAGGTAAATAATCCGTCTCTGCTTTCATTAAACAGCGCAACGGGGTAGGGCAGGGCGATTTTAGACACATGTGGTGGCAAATTTAGACATTTATTGGTGGGTTAAAACAAAATTTTCTAAGCTCAAAGCGGGTGCGGAGCGAGGGTGGGTTGAAACTTGAAAGAAACATAGATCATTTATCATTGTCTTTTCTCAAGTTTCGGCAAAATGGCATATTTGATTTGCATTGTTTCAACAGATGTATAGTCAGTAGTAATAACAATGTTGTTCAAAAAATAAAAGTAATGAAAAATCATTAATTATCACTAATTTCTATTTATCAATTACTTATAATATAAGAAATACAATCCGACTTTCTACTTAAATTTACAAAAATAGTAAGGCAAAAAACGTCTGAAATTTTTGCAGGCTAAGCTCAAGTTATACCACAATCGTGCATCCAGCCCCATTGCTATTCCTAGCTTTCATGTATACATTAGATACACACACACCCTTTTTATTTTAATTTTGAGTTTATTTTTATTTTTTTCATAAAATGAGATTATAAATTTAGCTATATTCAAGTCACTTCTCACGTGGGTACCTTGATAAATTTGTCATCCATGAATATGTTACTGATAGTTCGAGTGCGTAGATGAGCCTCAGGGTGTGATTAGTATGAAAAAAAAAGAAGTGACTTTTTAAACTTATTTTATGTTGTTTAGTCAGTAATTAAGAAGAAAATATTGTCTCAAAAGCATTTAGATATAACTTAGACAAATACTATAGCACTGAGCGTGAATCCCCATCGACCTTTAACACATATTATTTGTATGAAACTTTTACTATCTAGTTATAAAAAAAATCTGTCGCTAATTCCTTATTTTCTATAATAGTGAGATATGGATCCCTTCATATAAGAAAAGAAAAAACAGTTGTTGTCATTAGCATTAATAAGTCAGTGCAGCATTATGTTTGGTCCCTAAAGTCTCTATCATCCCATGAATATTGCACATGGATTATGAATGGATTATTATAAGACATGGACTAATTGATAGAAAAGTATATATAGTGGTGCTAGCTAGCTATGATTTTATATAGACATGCACGTATCCTCATGTCTATGATACCAACAGGAGCTAAAAGTAAAACCCAATTGTGAGAATGTCGTTTTCCTCAATTCAGTATGTGATCAAGAATAATGAAATGATTTAATTAATGTCACATGCAAGTAGCCTATTTCAAACTTTATAAACAAAAACTAACTCCAAATGCTCCTTGTCGTATCTAGGGTGGGCATTCGGTTCTTCGGTTCGATGTTTCGGTGTTTGGTTTTGAAAAAATGTGCACCAAATACTAAACCAAAATATTTCGGTTCGGTTCGGTTTTTTAAGCTTTGGTTCGGTTTAATTCGGTGTTTTTAAAACAGTTTTTCGGTGCAAGCAAATTAAAAATAAAATGAAAATTAAATTATCAAAACGTTTAACTAAAGATAAAAGTTGAAAACTTGAAATAATCAATTAAAATATTAAATAGTTAAAGTTTCCAACAAAGAACTAAAGAAGTTTTTTTTTCTCTTTCCGATTTTTTGTTTCAACAAACACTCTTTGTAATAGCAGCCAACAATTTAAACCAAGAATTCAACACTTGAAACTTAAAAGTTAAAACAATACAAAGTTAAAAATGCCTTAATATTCAACTTCATTCAAATAAAAACAATAGTAGTCACAACTCACAAACACAAGTTACCAAGTATATAATTAATAAATTTAAAATATTATTAAAAATTTAGTTAATAAAATTTTGGTTTTTCGGTGCACCGAATTTTTCTTACCCTTACACCAAATACCGAACCGAAAAACCAAAATTCCGAAAAAAAACACCGAAATCTAACCGAAAAATCGAATTAGTTTGGTTCGGTTCGGTTTTTCAGTATTTATGCCCACCCATAGTCTAATCAGTCCCTTTTATGTTAAAGGCTGTAAAATTAGGGGGCGCGCATATATATATATATATATATATATACTTAGATGCCATTGGTCTGTGTTAGCCTGAACCCAATAATTTATGTTAGAATAAATTTTCTTCGTGAGTTTATTTCTTTTAAAGTATTTAAAAACAGATTTTTTTAAAAAAAAATTAGAAACAAGTTGAATTATTTTTTTGACGATAAAGTTTTATAATTATATAAATATTATAATATATTTAACATCGACATTGTACAATCACACGAATATTATAGCATATTTAATATTAAGAATTTCATGCTTAAATAGATAGGTTCACACGAATTAACATCAATGAAGAATAGCCGTTAGTTAGCAAAAATGGATGACAACCTTAACCTATTTCTCAAGTTGATTTCATATAACAAATGACTCGTATTTTCCTGTTATTTTGTCTAAACAAATTAAAGAATGATCCCTTTTAAATTCAAAAATAATTTAATTTAATTTTTTTCTAAGAATATAAACAATAAAAATTCTTAAATTGAGAAAGCACCTTAAAGTGATTAATAGTTACTTCAAAATAGAAATACTGTAATTGTATTATATATTTTTTTCACCAAATGATTGTCCAAGTACAAAATTGCCAAATTGAGTGTGTACCAAAGCAAATAAAAGATAGCCAACTACAGGAGCGTAAAGTCAGAGATAGATAATTTAAAAACGTGTACGAAAAAAATATGCAAGTGGACCCACAAGTTCAGCAAAAGTGTGTACAAGTATTCACAAGGTACACCGAAAATAATTGTATGATTTTTTGGTCCAAAAAAGAAAAGGTACATGCACTCAACAACTAAGTACAACATAACTGAAGCATAAAATTTATTGAAATACCAAGAAAGTCCTTGGCCGGTAAGTTGGCAAGACAACCATGAGGTGCTTCTCAAGCCTCTTCTATATTTTTTAAAAAGAATTTCACTCGATGTTTGGAGCACGCAATGGAGCTCTGACTAAATTTGAATCGCGCATTATATGGCTCGTTTGGGCATGATACTTCCAAATTCCAATAAAATTTTCTCCATATTCAGGACTTAAATCTGAATTCTCTAATTAAGAATACTCATGTTGCTTAGGATCATTCACATTTGGTTGGGGCTATGGAATTTTTTTCTGGGCTCCATTTTTATCTGCACCTTCTTTGTTTATTTTTATTATGGATCACTTTGAATTCCTATGTCTCTTAAATTAATGATTAATATGAGCATTTTACCATAATATTTATATTAATTGATATATAATTTTAGATTTTAAAAAATAATTTAGAGAATAAGTAATTAATGTTAAGGGTAAAACATATAGAAGTAAAATAATAATAATATTTTTTATATAGTGAACATATCAAAATGAACGGAGGAAGTTTTCACAATTTTCATTTTTCAATGAAAAGATTTACCGAAAAATTCAAAGGACAACGAAAATTTGTTGTAGCAATTACGTATCCTTTTGTTAACATGAAAAAGACATAAAATTGCTTGTGTAGTTATTCATTTTCTTTCACTTCTAAGTTAACCGTTTGACTATAAAAAATGCGATTCACATTTTTTTCTGAATAAATTTATTTTAGGGATAAGACATAACTACCTCCTAAACTAAACTATGATCGAAATTCCACCGTCACACTTTTAACTTAATTAGAATCCTATTACCACCCCACATCCAAACTCAATTTTTTTTGTATTTTCGTGCACCTTTTATGCTGACGTGACACTTTCAGATAGGTTAACTGATAAACCTATAGTAATTATTAAATTACAGTTTTACCCTTAGATATATAAAGTCACTAGACCTTAGGATCTAAAAGATTGTGCTACGTATATTTTCACTTGTAAATATTATCTTATATTTAGCTGTGCATCTTCTCTGTTTCTGTTCTTTTTAGCCTTTGAAAGGACTGCAATTTAGCATAAGTTGACTGCATGCCGCTATTAGAAATACAAAATGTGTGCATTTGTTTGAGCCTTATGTGGAGCCAATACCAAATTGCAAAAGACATTTTTCTTTGATAACATATTTGATAAAAATGAATTTGAACTTTGTATAACTGAATATCTCAATGATAACGATTAAATCGCTGATCAAATCGTTAACGATCTATAATCAATAATCTCAATTATAATGATTCTGTAACAATGTAATATATCTATAAATCCATAAACAAAAAGTCAAAATAATAACATTCAAAATCGATTTGAACCACCCGAATAAGCTGGACTGGCATTAATGATGGTATTTATTAATGAGCGTTTGTGCAGGGCAGGAAATCGTCCTTTGTGATTGACATGTTACTCTTTCAAAGATTCTCAAATACATTTCATTCTCTTATGGTCTGTTGGGTCCATTGACGGATTCAAAATTTTCATTCAGGAATTTGAAAAATAAAAATAAAAAGGTGTGAACTAGAGTCCAAAGTACAAACTCCAAAGAATTAAATTTAAAAAAAATTAGGCATGCCCAAGTTGCATAGTCCAGTATCACTAGACTATCTTTCTTCTTTGATTTAGGTGGTTCAAAATAAGTATAGGCACAAAAAATAGAAAATCTACTTTATATATACAATGTAATTTTTTATCGAGTGATTCGAATAAACCCCTTGATAACCACGTAGGTCCTCCCCTGATTGGGTCTACCCTTTTATTGCGTGGGAGACTACTGTCATCACCACAGAGTAGAGACCGAAGTCGCGGGGCCAGGAGATAAACCATCACTACTTTTTTAAAATCATTATTTCCATTGAAATTTTTTCACTCAAAAATGTTCAATACCTATTTTTATAGATATTTTAATTAAATTGGTGAGAGAGAAAATATTACTTACAGGAACAATTAGGAAATTTTACAGTATTTCAATCAACATGTGTTATCCTACGTGAGCTGGTTCAATGAAATATGAGTGGCAAAATCATTTTATAACACAAATTTCCCATTAATTTGTGGTGGAAAAATCATTTGTTTCTATTAGTGGGTAACATATATATATATATATATTTTAATACTCTTAGAACCAATGGAGACTTGTAGCGTAGTGGTTCGACACGCATAAAACTTACATGGCGCCCATGTTAGAATTCCTATAGAGTATTTAAAACATTCTAACTCGTTGTCACAGTGTCTAGGGGACATCTGATACTGACATGACACGCAAACTTTGAAGGAGTCTAAATGATCATTTTGTAAGTTGAAGTGTTCAATTAATTGACACAGTAAAGATGAATTAAGATGTCTAGTTATATATTAATGAGTAAAATAGTGTGAACCAAAAATCTACCCTTACCGTGTGAAAAACTCTTATTAACACCACTATACTATAGCATTACTCATGATCAATTTGTTGAATATTGGACTTTTTCCTATATGGTTGTATTGAAGAACCAAAACATAAGCAAAATAAATTAATGAAAAGGATATGGCTCATTCATTAACGCTGTGACATTTCCCATTTATAGGCCTAAGAGTGAACTTCAAGAGACTTTTTTAGTGCATCTGTTTTATTATTGAAACAAAACATTCACTTCTATTTTCTTTTTAGCTTTGGATATTTGTATTTGTTAGCAAATCATGAAAGGAAGGAAAAGAATCGTGCAACTTCAATAGTAAAAACAGCATCAGTGCTTGCAAAATACATTGGATGAGCATTAAATAGAAAATGACAAAAAGAGTAGTCACAGACAAAGTAGAATAATAGACCATAAGACATAATAGCGCGTCTTTTTGTTACTTTTCAATAAGGAATAGTCTCTCCTCTATAGCCTTTTCCTTCTTTTTAGTTTTTGACACTATCTTCTTGTTTTAGCTTTTGGGAGGCTGTCCTGTCTCTTTTGCTGTGTGTTGGAATGGATATAACTCAATGCCTTGTTATGTTAATTTTAGACCTAATATTCTTCTTTAACTAACATTTATATTCTTCAATTTTGAATGTCAATATGTAGACATTTAAATTTGTATAAAATTGCGTCCCAAATGACATAATATGTGTTCTAGATGACATAATACAAATTAGTTCGAGTGTATCTAACACGAATTTTCATGTAGGATGTGTGTGTTTACTTATTCAACTTTATACAGTTTAAATGTCTATTTATGCGCACCCAAAATTGGAGGACATAGATGTTAGTTTAATCCAAGTTAGAAAACATGTTTATGTGTGATATGATACAAAAATGTGCCATTTAACTTTGTCTCATCCCATATTTATGCCCTTCCAGTTATATTTTAGGCATAATACATAAATATATTTTATAACTTGGCCTTAATTGATATTTATATTCTTCAACTTTGGACGTGCACAACTAGACACTTGAATTTGTATAAGGTTGAATAAGTAGATATATGCATTCTGCATGACACATAATATACATCCTACATGACACAATACAAATCAATTCGAGTGTATCTTACACAAATTGTCATGTAGGACATGTATTCTATTTGTTCAACTTTCTACAAATTTAAGTGTTTACTTATACATATCCAAAATTAAAGAATATAAATATCGGCTAAAGTCAAAATGAAATCAAATTCAATTTGAACGGTTATTATATTTAAGGCAAATGGATCATCTCGTAAGTAAAGTCGCTGAGTTCGAGCTAGGACCGTTTCATTTAATAACTTTAGATGAAAGGAGTGGCAGAAATCTCTCTTGGAGAGTCCACTATGGCGACTGTGAGTGTACATTTTGACTTTACACCATAACTTTTTTTTTTCGGTTTCTCACCCGATATTTGGTTCATATTAGAGTTTGATTAAATTTGATTTCGCGTCGAATTATGACTTTACAGCATGAAGTTTGTAAGTATAAAACCTTGTCAATTTAGGATAAAAAAATTTTAAAAAAATTATTAGACAAGACATTACT
Source organism: Solanum appendiculatum (assembly GCA_018342035.1). NCBI lineage: Eukaryota > Viridiplantae > Streptophyta > Magnoliopsida > Solanales > Solanaceae > Solanum > Solanum appendiculatum. The sequence continues at coordinate 969,376 of JAGDQO010000378.1, read as the reverse complement.
TAATTACTTTAGCGAATCAGCGTACACATGACTCTAAATAAAAAAATATGAAGGGTAATGATTACAATAAATAGTTTTATCTGGTTCATTTATTTTGTATCTTACTATTTAGCTATCATGTTTTCTTATCTAATAGGAAGAGAATAGTGTTGTCCTATTAAGTTATGGTTAGCTTAAGGCGACTTGCTAATACAAAGACAACAAATTTTCCCAAAGATTTGTGTCTTTATTGTTTTTGTTCTTTCGAATTTTAGCGATTCCAAAATATTTTGTAAGTTCATTAAATCTACATCAATTAATATAAATATTATAATAAAATAATAATCTACTCTTTTTTCTTTCTTCTTTAGGATTGCGATACGCCATTAAAAATAATGTGTTCGATACAAAAGAAAATATTTTCTATTAAAACTTTCCGAATGAAGTAATATTACGTAATACCACTTAGGACAAGGTATATATCCGTCTCAAGATAAAAGTAGCCAAGTCCCAACTATTTTACACAACTCTTGGTGGTTAGATGTTCCTAACAACTAGTATGTAAATAGATGCCTATCAGAATGCCCACAGACCAAGGCAGACCCCATTTTCACCCTACCATTACAGTTGGTGTAGGGTGATGCAAAATCATATATAGGCAGTTCGTCACCTTCCAGACCCACTCTAATAATTATCAGGTTCATATCCATACCAACAAACATTGTGGTGGACTGATAAGTACTCCTTCATTCTTAACTAGAGGTTGGGTTTGAGTCCCTATGGGTACGGAGTCGCCTTTTGTTAGGAAACGCTTTACTCCGGGACTTTCCGGTGCGAATTCGAATTCAGTCAAACTCCAATATGGGTATCGGACACCGAGAAATTGAAAACAAGAAAAGAAAAGAAGAAGGTCCATATGTATACCAATTTAATTTCTTATTTTTATTAAATATAGAAGAAAATGAAATTTGTAAAAGAAATGTTACTTCACTAGTTGTTCCATCATGGGCAAGCTAAGTCTTATTCCACTTTATGCCTTTTTATCTTCTTTCTCAACGTTCCATTTAAAAATAATTTCCAATATATAATGATGATAATAATAACAACAATGGTATATATTATTAATAATAAAATGATAATGACAAAACATTTAAAGTTAAGACCTACCATTGGCCATCAAATTATAATACATATCCAGACGAAAACTAAACTGCAAGAATATCATTTTCTCACTTGTCTGGACTATATGTCATGCTGATAATTAAGTGATACCTAATAAAACTGTGCTACATATATATAGCTGCATTATAAAGAACACAAAAGAGAAATGTACATAATATTTTTTTTATACAGAGACATCAAAAGTGGTAATTTTACTAATTAAAAGGTAAATTTGTTTACTTGAATATTATAATGAGAATAATTATGATGAAAAAAATATAATCTAACTATAACTGAGTACGCGAACACATTTTCTGTCTAAAGAGTTATAACAATAACACATTTAGTGTGGAAAATCTTAATAGTTCAGTTGATTGTTTATCTGAACTTTTGTCTTATTGATGAAAGTTTGAAAGTGATGGAGAGCCAGAAATTTTATTAAGGGTGTTCAAGAATAATGGTGTGTGACTATCAAAATAAAACAAAAAAATAGTGTGTTATTTGGGGTTTTAACTTGGAACTCCTTCATTCAAATGGACATCCATTACCACTGCGCCAAAAACATAGCTTTTGTTAAGGGTGTCCAATTTTAAATATATATATTTTAAATGTAGAATTTCACATATATATACAACATAATTTTCCAACAAAGGGTGTCCAATTGGATACCCTAGGGTGTCTATAGCTATGCCACTGATGGAGAGACTATTTTCGATAGATCATCGGCTCAAGCAAAACATATTAAAACTAAAATAAAATATGTAAAGTAAATACATAAAATCTTGACCACGATTTTCTATTTGAATATGTAAAGTAAATACATAAAATCTTGACCACGATTTTCTATTCAGGTCTATCATACTCATCTCTCAATTATGTATAGAACAATTTTTAAAGAAAATTGGAAGGAATTATCCATAAAATCAACATAACAATTAGAGCTTGAAATGTAGATAGGGCACACACCATTTTCCCAGGTAGTAACTAACGTAGACATGCACTTAATAGATATATAATCAAACACCAACTAGCTAATAATGAATATATATTATCCAAAATACTTGAAAAGCCAGCAATAAACTGATTGAGCAACTAACAACCCAAACTTGTGGTTAGCATCCCACACCACTGGTTTATCACTTGACCCATTTAATTAATTGATTTATTATTTATTACGCTCAACATTATTTAGTGTTATCACCCAAGCTTATATTAGGGACTAGGGTCTACATTCGTTCGCACGATTTGCCTTTTTAAATAGGCGAATTTCTTAGCACAATCGAACTTATGCCTATCGGGACATAACAAGTTCTGTAAAGGCGCGTGACATAACTTGTGAAATGTTCTGATGCAAAAATATAAACTTTAACTCTATGAAAAAGTTATTTATCTTGAGGGACAAAAAATTAAAGGCCAACACAAAATAGAAGGAAAGTGCAAATGACTCTTAGCCATGCATGGGGGTCCATTCAATTTTTTCTTTTTTTTTAATGTTGGACACATTGACTGTCACCTAGAGTTGACACCATTTTTTACTAAGCTAGACACTTCAACTAAGACTTATACCATTTAAACATTATTACTATGCCATTTTGACATTTATTTACAATCAACAAAAAAAGAAGAAGAGGAAAATGTAACACACTTATTGCTGACGTGGAAAAGCAACAAATTTAAGTGATTAAATGTGGCATTTTGGAGTTTTAAAAAAAGAGAAAAAAAAAGTTTTTAAAAATAGTTAATAAACAAAATAAAAATAATTTTCTCAAAAAAAAAACTTTGTTTACACCCATCGAAATCACAATTTTTGAAAAAATAAAAAACAAAAATTTGAATTTTTTTTTTGTAAAATCTATTTAATAGTACACAAATTAAAAATAACAATCTCAAAAGAAAAACAACGAAAATGAAACTTCAAGAATTCACAACTTCGAAAAAATACACGAACAAAAAATCTGGAAAGTTAAATAACATAATTTAGAAAATATAAAAGAGGTCCTTTTTTCTAATTAGTTTCCTTTGCATTCTTCAATAATATATATTTTTATTTCATTCTAAAAAAATATATTATTGAAGAATGCAGGGACACTAATAAAAAAAGACCTCTTTTGGCTTAATTCAACCAAAGTTATTTTGTTGAAAAAAAGAAAAGAAGAGGTTATTTCAGCTGCAAGTCTGCAACTAGAGGTTTTTGTGAGGTGCAGCATAGGGAGTGGTATCAACTGAATAGGTGGACCTAAACACAATTTTTTTTTTAAAAACTTTCGAGTTTATTAATTATATATTTAATAATCTCTCTCTCTATATATATAAAGGAGAAACATAGAAAAGGTGATGTGACATCTCGCCATGGCTTCCATTAACATTTATCTTTTTTCTCCTTTTTTGGGCTTTATTTTAGAAGTTAAAGGAATTATTTAATTGTAAAAGTAAATTATTTATTTATTACAAATAACTATTTAGGAGGAACATTTACAACAAAGACTCTTCACATGCCAATTGATAATGAGTAATTATTCATAACTCACACCTCTCTAATTTCTACTCTTAATAACAAAATAATTCTTTTTTTCCCTTCTTCCAATTATAAATTATTAATTATAAAATGACAATATTTTTTTAATATTTTTAATATATTTCTCTTTATTATTAAATTTATTTACATCAATCTATATTTATATTTTTTTTCCTTCTTCCAATTATAAATTATAAAATGACAATATTTTTTAATATTTTAAATATATTTCTCTTTATTATTAAATTTATTTACATCAATCTATATTTATATAGATTTCAAAGCTTGATATAGACAAAGTAATGTGAAGCCCTCTCTAACTTGGGATACCATTTATCTTTTTCCTCTTTTTTGAGTTTTTATCTTCATTAATTTTATTAATCAATTTATTTAATAATTAAAATTCTATCATATTATTGCATCTAATTATATCCCATGAGTTGCAATAAAACCTATACGTATTTGCATTCTCTACTTAAATAACATGTCTCTTCAACTTCTTCTCCCTAATTTTTAATGCTTAAATTATCTATAAATAACAATTAAATATAGAATTGCTAGATGCTCATTTCTATTTTCTCCCATTTCTTTTTATCTTAGTTAAAAAATTTGTTGGCTTTCGATGAAATTATTGTCTTTTGATTCTTCATTTTAACTTTTGTTGGATCTCTTTTCTATTTATTAGATAGATATGTTAATCAACTAAATTTTGTTTGATCGATTTTCAGTAACTCTTGGATGTGTATGAAGGACGTAATTGTGGTATCCAATTTCACCAAATTACTGAAGCATTTGAGGTAAGTTTTTTATTTTATCACCAACTTATAGAGATTGAAGAAATATTTTATGTCTTTCATTCTGTCATTTTTTATAGTGAATTAGAATGAGAAAAAAAAAGAGATTTGATTCATTTTTCTAGAATTAAAATTTCAATTAAATATTACGCCAACGTATTAGTTAAGAATTTTATTTATAACATAGTGATAAAAGCAAAATAATATAGCAATATATAATCAAGATAGAAATAGAACATATATAAATCTTCCTTCTTGACGTATATGGTGTTCAATACAAAAATATATTTTTCCTTTTCTTTTGATCAATTTCTATGGTGTGAATATATTGTGTTAATTCTTTTTTCATATATTTATTTGTATTGTACTATTTGTTAGTAAGAAAAAAAAATAGTGAAATGCTACCTTTGTATGGCTTAAAAAAATATTTTCTTCCTTAAATTTTTACACCATTTAATTTCTTAATATTTATGTGATATTATTTTTTAAAAATCTAAAGTCATCATCTTTTCACATTCTTTATCCCACCTCTTATATTAACATACGTAGTAAACATCCCCCAACTAATAATAATTATTTCTCTCCCTATTACTACTAATTATTTTTCCTTTTACAACCCCTCTTTCTACCTTCTTTAACTTCATATGCATTTGTACTTTAAAAGTTCTAGCTTTTTAAAATTATTTCTCCGTTGATTCATGTATTTATTTGTTTATTCAGTCCTATTTAATCTTTGATTAATGAATTTTAAATTCTTTTAGTATATATTTAATCCTTTTTCAGTTGAAAATACTGAAAATTATAGTTCCAATTCTTATTATTTATACTTAATTTCTTTTCTACTTTTCATTTTCATTGATTTCATATGCTTCTGAACTATATTTGAAGCCCTTTTTTGGTTTCAATTGCTTGAATTATGCTTAGCGAGAAAAAAATTATGATGTTTTCTTTCTTCTTTTTTAGTTTCATTATTTTTTATTGTATTTTTCTTTTGTTGTGCAGCTTGATTAATGTGTGTATTTGTATTTTGTTGTACTTGAATTATTTTATTTGTGAGATTATTATTAAGTTGAATTGACATTTGTTGTAGTAATTATTATCAATAGAACGTTTGAAGCCTATCATAAAGAATGGTAATTGATACATCATTACGTTTTGATTTGAAAAAAAAAATCACTACAAAATTAGTTCATGTGAAGGGAAAAAACTTTTGAATGATTCCTTGCTATGAATTTTAGTCGATTTTGTTCTATTGTGGAGATTTTTTATTTATTTATTATGATTAGAACTGTGGAGTGAGTGAACTACAAAGAATATGAGATATCTTATTATCATGTATTTTTTGACATTTTATATTCTATTCGTAATCACTGTTTTATAATAAAATTTTATGAAAATCTACATTGAACACATATATAATAAAAAATATTATCCAGTTTAAACCTACATTATTAGAAATCATTTTTTATAAAAAAAAATTAAAATATTACGGATACAAAAATGATCTAGCTAACAAGTTCATATTTTTCATCCAACTATCCTAATTTATTATTATTATTATTATGATATTAATAGACATATTTTTATTGTTGATATTAATAATTATCATGGTTTTTCATCTTTTATCTCTCAAATTAATTTTAACTAAAATATTGTAGCATAAATTCGTAGAAAAATTTTCACAAAATAACTGCGCGAAGAGTGGTTAAATTCACTAGTTTGATAGATATTCTTATACTTATTAAAATGCAAGGTAGTTAACTATACTCCATTTTGATGATCACTCTCTTTTCGTCAATTAAAAATATAGCCTTTTTATTTTTATAATTATTATTTTTTATTTTATTGTTGGTTCTTTTAAAGTAAGAATTTTTTTTTAAAAAAAACTTCCAAGTTTTCACCTTTTTCTCTCTTGGTAACTCAAACCCAAACTGCAATTCAATTCAGTTAAATTTATTGGTGTTTATATCACCAAATCTAGCTTTGTTTCTCCCTTTAGGCTTCAATGATTCACTTAATTAATCGAGTATTAATTATTAGTTGAAAAAAGAACATTCAAATTTAAAACGTCAAATATTTTAAAACAAATTCACTTTAGCAAAGGGACTAATAGACTAGAGCTAACACGTTTCCATTTTTTAACTCCATTTTCATCTTTTTAGTGCTAAAGCTATACCTAATTAAGAAATCGAAAAAGGTCCAAATATATCTTTAAAGTATTTGAAAATGAGTAAATTTATCCTTTATTAATAGTTAGCTCACATATATTATTATCATTTAATAGTTAGTTCAAATATAATCTTAATTTAACAGAAACCTTGATATAACATAATTAGTTTATTAATAAGAGGAAAAAATGTCAAGTATATTCTAATTAAGATATGCGAAATTAAGCAAATATGTTCTTCACTTGGTATGGGGTGGGATACAAGACTCACAAGGATAATCCATGAGTTAATCCTGTCATTTTAGTACATTCCATAAACTTATTATCTCCTATCCTACCAATCAAATACAAGACAAATAAATAATTTAACGTTTTATTCTAAAATTATTTCTCTTTTATTCCACATGCTAAATCAGATCGACCTACGGATATGTTTGGACCTTGTACGTTAAGAAATTAATATTGCTTTCCAACTTTTTAATGAAAAAGTTAAGTTGGTGTTTCAGCCTGTCCCGTTGAGAAAACTTAAAAAGGACTACAAAGTAGGGGTAGGCATGGTATGATATTGTACTAAATATAATATCAAAATTAAAATATTTTATGCCGCAATATAGATATTATAATATTATTTGGTATGATATTTAAATTTTTCTGATATTAGATAGAATCCATATATATATATATATATCAGCAAAAATATATGTAAGTGGAAGTCAAACAAATTATGATTACTGAACAATTATACCGTAAAATATCGAAATCAAAATTTAAAATTCAAATCATATCAAACTAATTTGATGTGATAATGATATACTAATACTTTTAGATACTGAAAAATAAAATTATCGTACCAAATTTTAAAATATCATATGATACCATACCATGCACACCCCCTATTACGAAATGCTAATGGGTCATTTAATTTGCCCTTTTGGCTCTATATTGTGTTGATCTTTAAAATTTGTTTTTCTAATTAAAAATATGTGGGATATGAATTTAAAATTTTATATTATAATATTTTACAAATTATGTCTTACGTTCTTAAATAATTTACGTTTTGCTAGATGTAAGCTCAACTGATAAGGAAAAAAATTAAAAATTAACTCATTTCAACATACTTGCATAGTTGCAGAGATCCTTACGTAGTATATGATTTACTTGGGTCACTTTAAAAATAATATTCATCTATTTTAAATTATATATCTCACTTTTCTTTGTAACTTGTTTAAGAAAAAATATAGTTTCTCCTTTTTTTGGTAACTTTTTAATTCTATCTTTTCACGTAATATGTCTAAGACTAAAAACAAAAGATATTTTGATATATATGCTATATATCTTTAATTCAAAATCATAAACTTTAAAAAGATTTATTATTCTTTTAAACTCTATATTAAGTAAAATCAAATAAACAGATTATAATGAACGGGAGTATTAATTACATTTGGTGCTTGAACTAAATCGATAAACACAAAATATATAAGAAAAATTACTAAAGTACACACCTTTAAGTATATTATTTTCCATTTGTCCGTATATCTTTTAAAAATAACTAAAATCCCTTATTTTAATAATGTATCCGTATTAATATATTAATGTATCCGTGCTTGTATTAATGTATCCGCGCTTTCATTAATGTATCCGGATTGGGTTAATTTTATTTTAATAATGTATCTGTATTAATGTATCCGTGCTTGTATTAATGTATCCGCGCTTTCTATCCGGATTGAGTTAATTTTTATTTTAATAATGTATCCGTATTAATGTATTAATGTATCCGTGCTTGTATTAATGTATCCGTGCTTTCATTAATGTATCCGGATTGGATTAATTTTAAGGGACTATTGTAATTAGAAAAAAAGTAGGAATAGATAGTAATTTCATCTTTACACTATGTGATTTATGTAACTTACCCAAATATATATCTCAGATATACATGTTCATAAGTCAACTATGATTGAGTGAAATGTTGGGGAAAAAAAAAATCTTTGGAAAAACATTTCCTCGTGTCATACCGACTCTCTCAAATAAAAATTTCAACTACAAAACTATCGAATTTAACAAAAATTTCTATCATATTTATTAATTAGCTCTATAGTTTGAAATAATTATATACTATCTCACTAATTAATAATTTTATATCAATTTTCAAGTTAAATACAAGCAGATACATGTATTTTTGTTACTAGATACACTAAAATAGGAAGATATATGAGCAAGGGAAGGAGAGAGTCGAGCGAGATAGTCTATATATCCTAGATCCATGTGAATCATATTAAATACATGTATTTTGAATACCATATACATTCCAGATACATAGGAAGAGAGGTGAACGGGATAGGAGAGGAGAGCGAGATAGGAGAGAAATGAGCGAGAGAGTCAGATACATATGAATTCACTAAAATACAAAGTATCTGAAACAAATTGCAATGCTATACTTAAATACAATATATCTAAAACAAATTACACCTAACAACGTATCTTTCGTAGGACTCTAAACCTTTAGGCCTGCAAAGCTAGCTCCTCCCTCACTCATATTGAACCTTTTTCTCTTTTCTTTCTATCTTTAGTTATTACTTCCTCTGTTCTTAATTACTTCTCCACTTTTAAATTGACACATCTATTAAGAAAATAATGATTAATATGGTGAGTTTATCATTTTACCTCTATTGATTATGAAGTGAATGAATTAAAAATTTATTTTCAAAAAGTTTTACCTTTTTCAAAATTAATTAATTGAGGATATAATAGATTGAAAAAATATGTCCTTTCTTGATTAGTCAAAATAGACAAGTAAAAAAGGAAATTGGACAAGTAATTAGGAACGAGTAATCACTAATTTGGCTGTAATTAAAGAATTAGATGTTGATGTTATCTTTTTTAGCCAAAAGAAGTAATGCGCTTTTAAATTGTTTAAACTACAGTAGATTACAAAGATAGGTGCTTCAACATTAAATTTCTCTCTTTTTTCCATAAAAGAAAGGCAGAATTTGCATTAAAAAGTTAGCTAGCGTTTTAATATTTAAGAAATTAATATTGCTCCCAACTTTTTAATGAAAAAGTTAGTTTGGTGTTTCATCCTGTACCATTTAGAAAACTTAAAAAGGATAACACCATAAATTGTTCTGTATTCAATTCATTTGCTGCCTCCAACTCATATCGAACCTTTTTTTCTTTTCTTTCCATATTTAGTTACTCCTGTTCCATATTAACTGATCAATCTTTCTAAAAATACTTGTTTCAAATTACTTGATCACTTACTAAATCAAGATAAAATTAATTAATTTTTTCCCATTTTATCCCTATAATTAATATCATAAATGTGCATAAGTTCCAATAATACCTTTTGTATGCCTTATGTCATCATAAATTATCTTGATATCCATCAATATGAACAAAGGGTAAATTTGTCAAATTGATCATCTTATTTATGATTTCTTAAGTGCCGTGTAAAATAGAAAGTGATCAGTTATTATGGGACGGGGGGAGTAGTAAATATTGAGAGAGGTAATAAAAATACTCGTGAATTTGATGTGAATTATTAATTTTATTTTTGAATTATTAATCTCCGTAAAAATATTTCTCTACTTGATTAATTGAACTTAAATACACTTCTGATTTGTTACATGATACAGCAAGTGGTCTAAAACTCTTGTAAGAGCGTGATATTCTTAATAATAAAAAGATGAGAGAAGTGTTGAAAATACACTTGAACTTGGTGAGAATTATTAATTTTTTCTCCGACTATTGACAACCTTAAAAATACTTCTGAATTATAGGAAAAGGTCTAAAAACACCCTTCATCCACCTATTTTGCTAAATCCACTCACATTTTTGGCTCACTTATACCCTTGAAATTAACATCAACGTCTTTATTTTATTTTTAAATATTATTTATTACTTGTCATTTTTTTATTGGAAAAATAAAAATGTTTAATGAATATCCACAAGTGTATGTGTAACAACAATCCATGTAAGAAAATGTCAAGTAATAAATAATATTTTAAAAGTAAAATAAAAATGAGGTTGTTAGTTTCATTTCTAAATTATTTGAGAATTATTAGTTTTATTATCGAACTATTGACTGCCATAAAAACTCTCATCTACTTGACAAACTGAAATTTTAAACACCCCTCTCATGTCATATAATGTATCTATGTTTATGTCACATTAGTAAAAAAATCACACGTACATACCTGAATAACACATTTATATATATATATGACATGGAAAAAGATAAATTTAAATCAGTTAATCAAATAAGATATTTTTAAAACTCTTAATAATTGAGGGATAAAAGAATAATTTACGCTAAATTCATAAATATTTTCAATACTTTTTCACTTAAATACTAAATAGTAATAGCATCCTTTTTTCCAAAAGAAGTAATGCACTTTTAATTTGCTTAAACTACATCAGTAGATCACTGTCGCCACGAACAAGATCAATGTCTCTCTTTCCATAAAAAAAAGAAGGCAGAATTTGTATTCAAAAGTTAGCTAGCGTTTTATGATTGATTTTAGATTTATTTTTTTAAAAAATAAAATTATTTTTGGAAGAAATTTTACTTTACCTATAACATTATTTTTTAAAAAATCAAGTAAAATACATTGTTCAAACATAAATTTTAAGTCATAACTTTAAACTTTATGACGAAATAGGAGCTTATATCTTACAATTGATGAGTACGTTTTTTTTTGGTGTCTCATGCAGTGTTCAATACTCACATTAGAATTCGACTAAATCAAGCGCTCCTAACAAGGCAACTCCGTACTCAGGGGAAGTCGAACTCAAAACCTCTGGTTAAGAATGAAGGAGTGCTTACCACTCCACCACAACTCTCGTTGGTATGCGTACGTTGTTGAACAAATGAGTGATATAATCTTCGGAGATTACTTTAATTTAAAATTTGAATATTGATTGGTAGGTACCAAAATGAGTAAAACTTGGATTACCAAATAATATGAAGAAATATTTTAAAGATAAAACAATAATAATAATAATAATAATATGTCATACAGGAAGACATTAATCGACAAGTTGATAAAGACGTACGTTAAATTACAAGCATCTAATTATTAAAGCAGACATAATACTAATACAATTCACACCAATATTCAAGTATAAATCTAGAGTTTAAATTCTATATATTAATGATTACTAAGCAAAGTTGATTACCCAGAATATACGATAAGTAACCTTTCATATAGTCGATTGAACAGTTAACACTGTGTATTGAAATCTGGAAACATAAGCACCGACTTATTTATTTTGCTTAGCAACTATTACAATAATGTAGTGGAAAAAAGTGTTAAAAATTGTCAAAAGAACATTCTGGCAGTCCTCTCAGGTGGGACATTGTGTTTTATATTAGTGTCATATAATCAAACTTTGTGATAGAATAATCGGAAAATGGTGGATTTTTTTTGGGAAAGTTATGTGATATGAATAATTGAATATATGATAAATATATTATATGTATTTATTATACATAATTATAATTTAAAATAATTAGAATTCTTAGTGTTAGATTGGACTCTTTTCTCATTCGCCTTTCTCCTCTCTCGCTCGTCCCTCCCATCCCTTCCTTTTTCAATCTCGCTCGTCGATATTTTAAAAAAAAATATAATTATATTTATTGATACAAAACAATTGAAATACAATTGATACAACAAATACAACATGTATTCAACCTCTGATCTCTTGCCTCTTTTCCAAATCTCGCTCGCCTCTTCCTTTCTTCCTTCCTTCTAACATGTAGTTATGAATCGTAATTAATCAAATCATAGCTATAACTCTCTAATAAAGCTCAAACTATAGTCATTTGTGAAAGTTTTCTATTTTTTTAATTGAAAATTTACATTTTTTTTTTACGTATGAGAGATCATACATATATAAAGAGACACAAGATCCCAGACGGATAAGAGCACTAACACCCCAATCCCATAAAGGATGCACCAAAATTAAAGAAAACTGATTGGATGTTATCTTCAATCATCATTCAAAAATATCCACAAAGGGAGAAAATTGCTACTCAGTCCTGACCAAGGTAAAATTCAAGAGACAAAGTAAAACACTCCAATTACAAAAAATGTGTAAGATCCACAAACTTAAAAAATACAGTACATTCTATGTATCATTAATTTAAAACCAGAAACTTAAAAAATCTTCTATTACTTTCTTAAACTCCATATCAAATCAAAACTAGGTAAACAAATTAATATTGGGGTGGGTGGATCATAGATGAGTGGGTTATAATTACATTTAGTGTTTAAATTAAATCAATAAATAAAATATATATCTCAGATATACACATTCTCTGGTCCGGAGGGGTAAGTATATAGGTTAGGTAATTTTTTAAAGTTATGTGATATTTTGAAATTAAAAAAAACTAATTTTAAAATTTTTCTGATTAAGTAAAATATAAATATATTAGCGTAAAAGATAAATATACATTATTTGTTAGACAAATGATATATATGCACCATTTTTTTAATAACGGTTATCTCCACTCAAAATCTCTGACTGGTATACTTGTTTCTTTTCCCATTTTAAATTATATATGTATAGACATTCTTCTTTCTACTCTTTTCTGTTTGACCACAACCTGACGATTCTATCTATAAATAATATAGTTATATCCAATCTATGCTCTAAATTATTGATGGTTCGAAAAAACAAATTAAGCCCTGTTCAAGCACATTCTAATACTCCCTTTAGTTCTACAATGGGGAGCCCAAAATGTCTAATACTTGCATGACCAAATTATAATTAGCAAATCCCCTTAACTTCATTTGATCCCACTTCTTAATCAAATCATAAACGTCCTTACCAGAATTTGGATGAACTAATCCAAAAAATGATCAATCAACTGACAAATGGACGTCCATCCGCACACCTAGACCTCAATTGGAGCATTTACTAGTATTAGGTAGCACAACTTGTTGTATATTTAATATTCTGCAAACTAAATTGATGAATGAATACAACAAAAAGAAGTCAATATAAAGATTGATCTTTTCCCAAGTCTACCACTATCCTCCATGGAGGACAGCTAATATCTCCTCTTGATATTGACCTCACACCAAACCTTAGCCTTACTCACAACGTTGCCACTTCCATATACCTAGGGGGTGGCACTTGGAAAGAGATCTTTTCTTACTCCAACCCACTTCGGATTCAACTGAACTCATTATTTTATAATAAAATACGCTTATTATTTGAATTTACTACTACTAAAGATTATGAACTTGCTTTTGTCATATCTCCACCAAAACAGATAGAATTCATCATAAACTTTAAGGAGGAGTTTGCCCCTGAATTTTTAAATTTTTTTAGAGGTATGAACTTCAAAAAAGAGGTTTGATTATAAAATATCGGAATTCAACTTGAAATTGAATTTCAGAATTTTTAAAAGTTTAAAAAATAACTTTCACTTTTTCACTCCAAATTACTCACAAAAAATCAAAGCAATTCCAATTTGTCTTTACAGCCAAACACAATTTCAATTTTCAAATAGAAATAAATATTGAAAACACCCCTGTATTTGGCGTGAGTTATTAGTGTCAACCTCGAACTATTGACAACTTTAAAAACACCTTTCTACTTGACTAACATAACAAGTGGTCTCAAACTGCAGGAGTATGAAATTTTTAATAAAAAATCAAAAGAAGTGTTGAAAATACTCCTAAACTTGGCGAAAATTTAGGGGTGTATTTCACTCATGTGATAAAATCGGATGTATTTAAGTTCAATTAGTCAAATAGAATGATATTTTTAAGGCTGTCAATAGTTTAAAAATTAATTATCCACGCCAAGTTTAGAGATGTCTTTAATACTTTTCTCTTTTCAAATATTATTTTTCATTTAAAAAAAAAAATAGTATTTCTATTTTCAAATTTCACAATAAAATATTGCCCGTCTAAATTCCTACACACCCCTGTCCTTGCATAGTTCCACCGGCTACTATATATGTATGATTTTCCTCAGTCTATCCAACACTCAGTTCTTATAACTCTACTTTCTTCTTTAATTTAATTGTATCACTCACAACAAAAAAAGCACTACTCTTGCCTCCCCAGAGGCTCCATTTGTTCACTCTACTTATTGTCGGCAACTGCATTTTTCTCTTCCTACTGTATTAAAAAATTTGAAACCCAAAAATGGACTACGCCAGGCTTGGAAAACCCAAGCCTAAAGATCTCTCACGCAGAGAAATACTCCCAAAATTTGAAGAAAATGCCATTTCCAGGCCCAATCAGAGTTCCAAACTCAAAATCGTACTCATTTTCTCTAGCATTCTTATAATTGCTTCTGCAATTTCCGCCGCAGTTTTAGTCACTGTCCGAAGTACTACTAAAACTGGTGCCACAGTGCGTCATATAAAGCCGAGTCAAGCAATTTCACGAACATGTAGTCGAACTCGCTTTCCAACGCTCTGTTTGAACTCATTACATAAATTCCCGGGCTCACTCACCGCTTCTGATGCCGAACTCGTTCACATTTCCGTCAATGCGACGCTTCAGCGTTTTGGCAGGGCGTTTTACATGGCGTCCGATATTAGCAGCCTTGTCATGGATAAGCGTACAAGGTCCGCTTACGAGAGTTGTCTTGAACTGTTAGAAGATTCAGTTTATCTTCTATCCCGATCCTTAACCTCCATTTCTCCCGCAGCCGAAAAATCTCCGCCGGGAAATAATAACGACGTGCAGACGTGGCTGAGCGCTGCGCTCACTAACCAGGACACGTGTACGGAAGGTTTCGCTGATGTTACCGGGAACGTGAAGGATCAGATGGCGACAAATTTGAAGGATTTATCTCAATTGGTGAGCAATTGCTTAGCCATTTTCGCTGCCGTGAACGGAAACGATGATTTCGCCGGAGTTCCGATTCACAACCGTCGGCGTAGATTAATGGGTACTGTTGCGTCGGCGAAAAATGAGAATTTCCCGAAATGGTTGTCACGGAAGGATCGAAAGTTACTGGAGGCACCAGTTTCGACAATTAAAGCAGATATGATTGTGTCAAAAGACGGTAATGGCACATTCAAGACAATTGCAGAGGCAATTAAGAAGCTCCCTGATTACAGTTCTCGCAGGATAATAATTTACGTCAAGGCAGGAAGGTAAAAAAAATAGTACTCTATTATTTTTGCTTGCTTTTTTTTACTTTATCAATGGTACTTTTTCTTTGTCCTTGTTTACATCCCACGTGATAGACTCAGTATTCAGTAGTTATTTCTTTGTCGTCCTCATCATGATATTCTAGTAAATTGTATAGTGCTGTTCGAATAGCAAGCATCTTTTATTTTCAATTCGAGTAATCAATAGAATAAAAAAGTTAGAAGAGGTTATCTAATCTCTAATGCTTTTTGTGCATATAAATGACAGCTATGAAGAAGATATCCTGAAAGTAGGGAGGAAAAAGACGAACGTAATGTTCATAGGTGACGGTAAAGGCCAGACGATGATATCAGGTGGCAAAAGTGTATCACAAAATCTGACGACATTCCATACCGCGTCTTTCGGTATATTTACTCACTTTGACTACATTAAAAAAAACGGTGATATTTTAATCGTCAACTTGATTATGACATGTCAATTCAAATTGTTTAAAATCAAGCATCAGCGTCACATTGCTAGGCTGGTGCGTCGCTTTGGCTCCACTTATATGATTTCCCTTGACTTGCCTCATATTACTCTATTTATGTATCGTTTTGTGTGGTGGAAAATTGAATACAGTGGGCATGGGAGGCCCTCTTCATTTTGGCAATTTTAGTAGTAGAAATTAGAAAATGCACATGGCCTTGTCATTGAATTCTTAGCTACCCTCACTTGTATGCTACCCTCCAAATATCTTAGTCTAATACTATTTTTATTATGGCGTAGGAGAAAATAAATGTATGTTGGTATGAAATTGCTACGAATAAATATGAATTCAAATGACCAATCCCAATTAGTTAATTATTATGTCAAAACATATGTTGGATAGATTGTTTAATAATGTGGAAGCACTAAATTACGATGTTTTACCTATTTTGGGAAGTATGGATAGTAACTTTAGTCTTGGGGATATAAAGGACGTTAGCCCCACAACTTGTGTTTCTTAATAAAAGTTGTGAAAAAATGTATATGAGAATCTAATAGAAATCACAAATAGTTTATCCTTATCCATGGCATGATTGGCTTTCTTTAATCTATAATCTGAAGACAAGTAGTACTAGGGATAGCGATATGACCAGTTATTTGGTAGGCTCATTATATTTTAAAGAGATAATCACATGTTGGGAGGTGAGGTAATTAATATTCATGCCCCTCCTAACTGTCAATATCTTTTTGACTCTCTTTATCTAACCACTTGAGTAGATTTATTACTCCGTGCGTCCCGTGTGTCACTTTTCGCTTCCGATAATCAATTTGACTAATGTTCGAAGCTAAAAATCATCAAAATGAGTTACTGAATAACTTGAACAATAGATATTATTGCTATCGATGGTCCGATACTGAATAAACGAGTATCTCCGGTAGATAGAAGAAGGTTATTTTAAAGTAGATAATTTTAATATTTTGAAATTCAAAAATTATGCAAAAAGTATTAAAAGTTACAATTTTTTGCATATCAATGTCATAAAAAAAAGAACATTAAAAAATCTCGATGAAAGTTTTACATAGTTTGAATCTTGGAAATGGAAAGGTACCACAGGAATTGAGACAACGTTTGTCACCTCTAGAATCTACCTCTAAGACTAATTCATCATACTCTGTAACATTGGACCATGGCCTCACAGTGCAAATTTCTTGATGTACAGCGGCAACTGGAGCTGGATTCATTGCAAGAGACATTACATTTCAGAACTGGGCTGGACCAGGCAAGCATCAAGCGGTAGCTCTTCGTATTGGTGCTGATCATGCTGTGATCTATCGATGCAACATCATTGGATACCAAGACACTCTGTACGTGCACTCCCAGCGCCAATTCTATCGCGAATGTGATATCTATGGGACGGTTGATTTCATCTTTGGTAATGCAGCAGTGGTAATCCAAAACTGTAGCATTTATGCTCGAAAGCCTATGGACTTTCAGAAAAACACCATCACTGCTCAAAACAGGAAAGATCCAAATCAAAACACTGGCATTTCAATCCACGCTTGTAAAATTGTAGCCACATCTGACCTCCAGGCATCTAAAGGGAGCTTTCCCACGTATCTAGGCCGACCATGGAAGCTGTACTCGCGAACTGTTGTCATGTTATCTTACTTGGGTGATCATATACACCCGCGCGGTTGGTTAGAGTGGAATGCTACTTTTGCTCTTGATACATTGTATTATGGTGAGTATATGAATTATGGGCCGGGAGCAGCCGTGGGGCAACGGGTGAAATGGCCAGGATATCGTGTGATCAATTCCACGGACGAGGCCAGCAAGTACACCGTAGCACAATTCATTTTCGGATCATCGTGGTTGCCTTCAACTGGGGTGGCTTTCTTGGCAGGTTTGAGTACCTGAAGTTAATGGTATAAATGAACATATTTCCAAAATGGAGTTTTTATGTTTTGTGCAGTAGTATATGATGAATAACATGATATGTCCCATTAATAGTATTTCCATAATTAGGTGGATAAATTGAATTTGCTCCATTATTGGTGATCTGGCAGAAGAAACATTCCAGATTACAGCTTTCATTGTTTAGTAAGTGCATGTAATTTGTTTTTCTTTTTTGTTATTATTAGATCATATTTATTTCATTATGTATAAAAGTTATATATATTTTATGTTTTTTTATATATTAATATGTATTTACCAGCTATTACGTACTTTGACGGAACGTATATCAAAGGTAAGAACCTAATTTTTTTAATGGAAAAATTTCATAAATATATCATAATTAAAATTCTCTACCTACATCCGATAAAAGTGATGCGCTAAACATTAATAGGAAAACCCGATGGACTCTGTGTCAGCCCTTTTTTAGTAGGAAAAGTTGAAGTCATCCCACCATTTAGTAGCAATGTATAGCTAACAGTACTTACACACTCCATGATCATATTTACCATCTTGAAAGGGACACCAAACTCCAGTAATAACATGTGTTTCAGCTACAATTATCTGCTCTAGTTGTCTTACCACAGGCTGCACCATACTGTTCTGTGACCATCTGTGGTAGAAAATTATGATGCACAACTCTTACTATAGATATATTGTTTTAGAAGGCAACATTGGTACTCACCCGACCCGAGACAAGGCACTCAAAATGTCTTGAGACCTCAGGAGGAGCTTGTCTCAGGCCATGCTTATACCTCAGGCATGCAGGAGTGCGCCGCGCCCAATGTCTAATGCATGTGGTGCATCCAACAGTTTTTGCGCACTCGTGTGCTAAAATAGCCTTGCAAACTCTTGAAACTTCTTTAATCAACTCTTTACTCCTCAAAAATCACTTCTCATTATCACAAACCTAAAATTTGAGGATGTTGTCACTCAAAAGTAGAGTCCTGATATCACATTCTTTGACTAAGAATACAAAAGGGTGAATAGTAAAATAATACTAGTTGGTATCCATCATCATTTGACATTGCTGGAAGTTGAAAATTTCCAGAATAAGTGCAATGAATAGTAAATGATTGATGTTATATCAGATTGAATTTCATGTCCAAGTACACTGGATCAAAGAACATAACAAATGAACAATCAACGTCAAAATTTTAGCCTATAGGCTGGAAAACAAAAAGTGGAAGGAGGTTTGGAATAACTACGATAGGGATAATGCCATGTTACAATTATATACAGCAGCCTAACTTGCCAAGTGAATGGAGATGGCAGAGAAGCCATGATGGTACCCCTTAAATACTTTCCTTTTTTCTTATATCGGAAAAATTCCCTCTGGGCTTTTGGAACTCAAATCTTGTTTGGTGAATCTCAAAATAATTAATATAAAACCTAATATTCTTCTGATTATTGAACTCCTTTGCACTGAATTGAATTGGATCATCCAAACACCAGTGTGGAAGAGGCTATTTAACATGACCTTCAAAGACTTGTAAATATTTACGCGCACAAGATTAAATTTCTGAATCATCAACGTCAGAGCTCACCACAAAGCTGGGGAATGCTAAGGTTATGTCCCTGTATAAAGCAAGGCCACCATATCAGTATCAGGAAATAGCAATTTATGTTTTTTTTTTCCAACTATCCAAACGGCTTATAGTCATTTCAAGAGGAATGAGAAAATGTAAAAGAACGTCTTCGAGATAATCACAATTAAAAAACACGACGCCTATCTGAGTTTCATTGATGCCACACTTACATCAGATAGGGAAGTGTCATATTCTTTAGAAGAGACGGATTCTTTGAAACAAATTCCTTCCACTCTTCTGAATCTATCCTCCCATCACCTTTTGTGTCCGCATCGCTAAACGTCTGGCACACAAGATATAGATAGAGTGTGAATAAACAGCAAAGGACAACATAGTGACAATTGGTGTGAAAGATAGTTTAAACTTTAAAGTAGTCTTCACCTCATCTACAATAATCTCAACTATGTCATCTGAAAGAACCAAGTCTGATTCATGCAGCAGCGCCAATACCATCTCTTTCAACTGCAAATTATATACATGCAGCGTAGAGATTATTACCTTTAGCTAACATGCTTTTGCTAGTCAAAGTAATATCACCATTTTTTTTTCTTTTTCAGGGAAAGGATAATATTTTAAAGCAAAAGACTGTGAGTGTTTATATTGGGCCTTAACAATGATTGTCAAGATGAGGAGACATAGAGTAGCATAATCATATATAGTTGTGATACCAACCTCTTCTCTCTCGATATAACCAGTGTGCCTTAGATCATATAATCTGAATGCAACTGCAAAGATATTAAGCTAGAGACATCAATGTCAACGAGTAGGCATACATAAATGTAATTCATTAGAAGACTGAAAGTGAGAAAATGAGAACTAAGTGAAAGGCACCATTATCAATTGTATAAAGCTAACAAAGTTCATTTCCTACATGACATTTTATCAGCTACTGGTGCGTTAGGGTGGAAGATACCCAGTGATCGGACAAATTCCCCGAACTCAATCACTCCATTGCGCTTAATATCAAAAAGATCAAATATCTGCATAATAAGAAACTCAGTGAAGAGATATCCACAACTTCAGATGAACACAAAACAGGGAAATTGATAAAAGAAGCAATGAAATTGTCCAATCAAATGGAAGAGGAGCAGTAGACTTCCAGCATAAGAGTTGATGCGTCAAAACTGTTTAATCAACAATGCACAGGATTCATATCTACAGAGACCATTTGAATGAAAAGTTGGCCGAGAAACGTACCCTATCTGCAAACAGATTTTTCATTTTTTGGTTCCCGAAGAGTGCTAGCTGAAACTCTTCCTGATGAAGGCATTGCAAGAATTAGAATAGTGCCATAACACATTATATCAATTACTACATTTAAGAAACCAAAACATGGAAAAATATATCTATATCTATTTGCAAGCAACAGAGATATACCTTATGAATGAGCCCATCATCAATTATGCAGCTGCTTATTCTTTTGAACAACTCATATAATGCTTCGACTTCACTCACTGTAACTGCAATATTTTTTTAACACAGTTCCTAAATGATTAGAAGTTGTAGGAAGAGGTACATGTTTCTATCTATTATTTACACCCATGCTATCAAAGTTAGTGATGGAAGCAATAAAATTGCTAGTAAATCAACCAAATTGACAAACCAGATCATACCTCTCGTTCTCAGAAGACATAATATTATGGCTTTCATAGTAAAAAGATTTGTGGTTTTCTTTCTCAACCAGTGTCCATTGAAAGTCTCATGGATGAAATGCTATCAGAAGTCTTTCGATTATAAAATTAAATGCTCTTCCTAAGATCTGGAGGCCTGTGGATGTGATCCTTATCCTGAGCTCTAGTATTTTTCTTTCTCTAATACCTTAAAATTCTTCTTTTTAACTATCTGATAAAGGGGGGCGGGATGTGCACAGGCATAAAATAATCTATATTGACAAAAGATACATACTACATCATATGGAATACCAACGGTCCTTGACTGCTTCTCTTAAGGCCATATAATTCGCAATCTAACTAAACTAGTAGAACTTGAAAGCTAGGAAATAAGTACATTTTGCTTTCAACTTGAGTGACACAGCATGACCGAGATTCTTAAATGATTCATACTCACAAGGTGTCTCAGCAGCAAGCAGAGTGGGCTCCTCATAACCGGGTGTGTATTGGAGTGTTGTTTTTGAGTGAAAGCAGCCCATCAGAACATAGTAGTAGTAATAGCAAAAGATTGATTAATATTGACCCAGATAGACTTCATCTAACAATCCACCTGCCACAATTAAGATTAGGTCACTAACACTCTAACAGAAACAAGATAGATAGCGAGTTAGAAGGAGCAGCCTAACAATCAGCCTCGCTTAGGCAGAGAGGCTTAACAATTTAGATATGCATGATCATTATACATTTAGATGAGCAAACTTAGTTCATCAATGACATCTCAATATTTAGCAAACATTCAATTCTTGTTTACACTTACTAAAAGCGGAGCATATAGTGATGTAGGCTAATATCATACTTTTTATGTCTAATTATTAATCAACTTCAAATTCAGGGGAGGATAATACAGAATTTTAAATGAGATAGAGACAACTTGTTAAACTATAGAAGCCACAGACATAACAAAATTTCTACAGAAGTATAAAATCATGGTAGCATAACAAAGGAGAAAAAAACAATCACTTTGTTACTATATAATATAATTACGTACACAGAAAGAGTATTGAGTCTAAAAGCAGAAGCAAATGAACTAAGAAGAACAAAACCACACCCAAAATTTTCAATCTTAGGGCTTAGTTTTAAAGTCTTGGCTTTAAATTTTGAGAGAACATTTCAAATTATTGCTTTAGTTTTGGAGAAAACCAAACCAAAAGCAATAGAGGTATGGTATGGTCCATAAAATTCCTAACCCACAAATTTCAATGAAGTATGTCCCATGTCAGTACATGCACCTTCTGTGACAAATTATGGAGAAAAGAAAAGGCCAACTACACAAGATAACAAAAAAGAAAATCATAATGAAATTGAATTCAAGAATGATCTTGGGTGTTAGACAAAAAAAATACTAACATTATGCATGTTGCATTGCTCATCACAACTGAATTTATGGGACAAAAGCAGAAATCAAAATTTGATCTTTTTCCTTTCTAAGGACACTTTTAGTTCAACAGAATTTTTTTTAAAAAAAAAAGGAGAGAAAGAAGTCACCTGAAAATGGGAGTGGGATCTATGGGAAGACTGGAGATATTTGTGTAATACACACATTTTTTGGATTAATTTGATAGTCAAGTAGGCAGCCAATTAGTTGAGTAAATACAAATTTGATTTCTTTTTTCTTTTCTTACAAGTAAAAGTCGGCGTGCTATCGCAGTTGCCACTTGTCAGAGGCGGAGCCACGATTAAGAGTTTGGGAGTTCTAAATTTCCTTGTTAGAAGTTCACAAGTTAATATACATATATATTTATTTAATTTTCTAGTACAAATATAAGATCTATGAAAAAACTACTGGGTTCATCCAAACCCACGAACCCCCACCTAGCTCCGCGTCTGCTGGTTGCAACTTGCAACACACCAAATAGTAATATTAATACTAGTACTACTTTTTTGTCAAAGGGGATGAGCTTTCAAAGACTTCGCTTTCAGCTTAAAAAAATAATGACATATTCAAAAGGAAATTGGTGATCGCTATTTTTTCAGAATACTTTAGTGTAACAATCTGTAAATCATATAAAATAGGTAAATTCGTGTTTTGAATTTGATATTCGATCACATGATAAATTAACTGGGTCATAATTAATCAGTTTCTCATTATAATGTGAACATTACAATTTGAATTGAAAAATACAACATGATTTTATAAAAGAATTTAATTTTCAAATATTGTACGTTGATTTTTTTTATTTCTTGATATAAAATTTTGAAAATATTTGTGTACTGGACCATAAAAATAATTAATCCTCATAAATATACCCCTCCGTCTCTGCGGGATGTTTGATTAGGTATGAAAATGTTGAAACTCAAACATGTTATATATCTTTGACATAAAAATCATATTATTAAGAGTAAGACAAAAATTATAAGTATAAAAAAGATGTCATTTTTCTAATCTCAATTTACAAGGAGCAGCTTGATAATCTGTAATAAATATAGTGGATGTTTGACTATTTTCATTGTGATTTTTTTTAAAAAAAAAGTAGTTTTTGTTTTCAATAAAAGATATAGTATTTAAAAATTGAATTTCTGTTGGGTTATGAATATAAATTGGAGTTGTTTTTGACTTTTTATGAGTAATTTGGAATGACAAAGTAAAAACACCTGTTATTGAAAAATTTAAAATTCCACTTCAAATTGAATTCTACAATTTTATGATCAAACATATTTTCCGAAATTTAACCCCAAAAAAGAAAAAATCACGATCAAACATCTCCATAATCTTTGGGACGATTCATTTGAAAAATTGGCAAATTACACTTGAAACCTTAGTAAATAAGGAACGAGTACGTACATTTTGTGAGGATGACTATATATAGAAAAAGATATATTCGATTAGATATTTTATCATGCCATGAAGTTATCTCTGTTTTCTTTTTTTTTTTTAGATTAATACTGAAACTTACTTCTCTTCTTTTTCCGTTTCGTGTTCCATTAAAACATTTGATTACTAGTTTGAAGTAATTGTAATAGTAAACTCTTACACTTATGTATCTAATTACAATATTCTCTATCACTATGAATGCATGATTCCCCTTCATCACATAGTCCAAGAAAAAAAGTTTGTAATGAACAATAATTCATATTTATATAATTATAAACAACCATTAAGGATGAAACGAAAGTTTAACGTTAAATTTTTCTATAAAAAAATCTTATATATTTTTTTAGACATACAAAAAATACATATTATAATATTTTTAGCTATAAATTGAATTGGAGGAGTTGAAATAATTAATTTAGAAGAAGAAATACATCACTTTTGGCTGCACATATCGTCTCGTAGATGGCACTTGTAATCCCTATCCTTCCAACTCTTTTTCAGATATGGATTGTGAAATACTATACTCCTATTTATTTGTTCTGTGTAATATATTTAGCCCGTCTATTTTTATTTGTTCAGTTTTAAAAAATTAAGAAATAATTTATTATTTTATTTTTAATATTAAATACAGACTATTTCAATTCATTAATTTTTTATTGAATAAGATGACTTATAATAATTAAGAGTAATATAATAAAATTATTATTTAAAAAAAAAGTATTAAATTAAACATGAACGAGTAAACATTGTCCAAAATAAAAATAACATTGCCATGTTTTCTTCGAATCAATTTGACTTTTTGTTTTCCATAAAATATACGTACTACTTACCAAAAATGTGGCCACGTCTCTAATTAAAAATTAAAAAGCAGGTAAGAAAATAGTACTTTGATCGAACAATTACATGAAATTTTATTATTTATTTTCTTCCTTACCCAATTTTTCTTAAATGTTGGATGAATCCAGAAACCTGATCTCACTTACGGCAAAGTATTATATTTGGTCGTTGACATTTGTTATTGCGTCACATATTAGTTTAATCATTTTTTTCTTTAATGTTTTCGCAATATAAGCTTACGATTGTCAATAACTGGGATACCTTATATAAGCTGACGTGTTGACAACATGTTATGATAAAGTCTTTTGCTAAAAATTTGCAGCAAACCAAGATTTGATGTTTTTAGATAGCTTGATTCAATTTGTAATGTACCTACTTTTAGAGAAAATCACACCACATAAATATTTAAGATTTTATTATAAATTATAAATATATTTTTTACTTTCTCTATTCCAATTTGTGAGGCAATTTACACTTATTAAGAAAAATATTCAAGGACATAACTTAAAACATACTTTCCACTATTGTCTTTTGTGAAATAATAAATATAACTTTGCAAGTAATGTAATTTATCTCATAAAAAATATCAAACTTAATTAAAGGAAAGGGCAAATATGGTAAAAAAATTCAAACATCCATCTTGAACTTTGAACAATTCAATTATTTTGAACAAAGAAAAAGGCCCAAAAATTCAACTAATATGGAATAGAGAGAGCATTATTTACCAAACTAAGTTTCTTTATTACAATACGTAACAAGTCTCTGGGGGAATTTGGTCGAATAAACTCCAAAGGAAAAAATACGAGGTACACTAGACAATTTATGGACTGGTTGAAGCATTAGCACGGAAGGAATATAACTCAGCAGTAGAGTGTCACCTTGACATGGAGAAAGTATCTTTAACCATCTTGGTTTCAGGAAGAGAGCAATAAAAACAACAGTAAGATGGTTATTAACAATTGATAGAACTAAAAAAGGGTATATGTAACATCCTAGTACATGGTCAGAGCACAAGTTCTTCTTAGATACAAACATAGTGCAGTCTTACACACCAACTACATGCACATTACATCCAACCAAAAAGAAAAGGGAAGAAAATATAAAAATAAAATCACCCAAAAAAAAGAAAAGAAAAGAAAATAAACTAGCTACAGAGATTTGGTATGCATACACCACCATCTGGATTTTGTTGTTCCTTCCATATCCTTCCAGTAACTCGAAGTTTCAGCTCTTTCCGGTCACCACCAGAAAAGAAAAGTGCCATGTTACGCTGAATTATAAGACCATCATGACTGTCCCTGACCTTACGATGGCTATCTCGGATACTTCTTGGGGTACCCTCCCATATGAGTTTTCTACCATTTCCTCCTACCTCTAGACTGTAGCTGTAATTGCGTGCATCCGTTTCATCACCCATGAATCGTAAAAATGCCATATAAACAGGGGCCACGCCAAGCTGGAAGGCCTCGAAATGGAGACAGAAATATTGCCCAAAACAATGAAAGACCTGAGAAAGGAGCAAGAAAAGTCTGTCGGTTAAAACACACTACTTCGATGAAGTTGCTGTGAGGATATACTAGGATACATCAACGAAAGCATGAATGAGATACAAGTATTTCCTAATCCTACAGTCTTGAAAGGGACACATACATACATTGTACAGAATGCATGCTGCAAGGCGCAAGCAGATGCCGGGGGACTCTAAAACTCAATCAAGAGACTCTAGGCAAAACTCAACCCAAAACATGCCTCAAGAACTCGTCCCAGCATATCTCATATTAGAATCGGTCAAAGCAAAATGTTCTAGGCATCCTTTGACATTATAAGAGGCATTCTTCTTTATGATTTGAAAACAGAAGCTTTTCCTAAACAGATTGAAAATGACAGGACAAAATACAATGGCCATAAGGTGAACTTTTCTTTCTTCATTATCACAATAAACTCTATACATAATTGGATCAAAACATTTTAACCTTTCAATAGAATGATTTCTATTATGCTCAAATGGATGCCATCAAAAATATAGACTGATTAAAAAAAAGTAGCAAGATTGACCTACTAAGAAGTAGAGATAAGAATAGAGGACGTGTTTCTTTTCTAATAAGGAGGAATCCAGGACACATGTTAGGAAAAAGAGAAAATTTGGACAATGAAATAAAAGTAGGTATTTCAAAAATCATAAGAAACGACATAGAATATTTTGGCATCCAACTGTTCCCTTGTCAATAACTCATCCATATACTTGTTGCAAGTTCATTTTATACCACTCGGGTGATTAGCGTGAACTTAAACAGCAACCACATTAATCATTAGACAGCAACAAACAAAAAAATTATTTCATGCTAGCTATCATTCAATTCCAATAATATAAGAAGATGCTGGAGTTACCGTCAACATCCATGTTGCATTTTCTACTTCACGAGGATTAGACTTCACATAACGATGGTTGAACGTGCATCCCGTGTGCATATCCACTTTGTGGTCATCTCTTAAATGTGTAACCAAATAAGGGATGTCCCCGGTCACTGAGCACTCTGACCCAGCATATGGGCAACTGTACGGTCTAAAATTGCACAATGTTTCATGCTTGAGTTTGCTGTAATATGGGAATATTTCTGGGCATCCCAAAGAAAAATATTTGCAAGGCAGTTCAAGAGACTCTGCAACCTTCTCTAACGCTAAGCACCTTATATCACCAAGCTCTTGTCTGCATGTCGGACATCTATTGTGCACCCTTGTTTTGCAGGTAGAACAAAGTGTGTGCCCATTGTGACACTGCAAAAACAAACAAATTTTCAACTGACAACTTTAAGCCCATTTAGATGGTGTTAAAATTCAAAGACTAAATGAACAATATGAACTTTAATGTGTATTAAAGTTTATACATATCAAAGTTCATCAGTTGATCTACCCAGTTTCGCACCAAAGTAATTTATGCACATCTACTTTATCCCAAAGAAAACTTTTAAGCACATCTACAAAGAGTTCGTGCATCAAGGAAACCATACGGAAGACATGATTAGATGAGTGACAACTTGGCAAAAGGAGAAAGCAAATATCAATAGTCATCCCTCAAGCTTATTCCAATCTGTCCTAGCCTTGGTGGACCTAGTTACCTGGTACTTGTTGCTAGTGGGAGGTGGCAGGTATCCCGTGGAATTAGTCGAGGTGCACGAAAGCTGGCCCGGACACCACGGTCATCATAAAATAAAAATATTCATCCCTCAAGTAGTTATACAACACAACCTTCTCTTGGCACATACACCTCCAGTCTATCTAATGTAGCTCTAAGTGGCAATATTCTAAGCCTTCACATGGAAACCAGATAATATTAAAGAGAAAGGTAGCACTTATTATTAGGAGAACAAAAGCTCCCAAATTTAGGCACAGAGAATATTTCAGGCACGAGAAGATCCATTTAATATTATTTTGATTTTTCTCTGTTTCTTTGGAAGGCCAACCATATGACTTTTACAGCAGAACAAATGTACTCAGTATTATGTTAAATGCCATGTTCCAAAAGAATCACTAGCACATACACAAGATTGGTTTCATTCAGAATTGATGATATGAAATTGTGCTCATCCATTTGCTTGTAATGTGCAGTGAAGAACAATGCGGTCAAAAGGAGTCACCTGAAATATATCCCCAAGAATGTAACAAAATGACTTAACTGCTAGTCTGCTACAAACTAAAATGAAAAAGAAAGGACTTGTCTATTTTCTGTTAACGAATTCCTAGCTTCTAGTGGCATAAGGCATTATCCATATTTATTCTTTTTGATAAATAGGTATTAACCAGTTCTAAAGAGGACACATCGGATAATTTACCCGAAAAGGAAATGTCTACTACTCCCTCTGTTCACTTTTATTTGTCCGCTATACTATAAATAAATTTTCACTTTTACTTGCCAACTTTAGCATATAGAAAAACAATCTTTTTTTCCTGTTTTACCCTTAACATTATCTACTAATTTTCCAAATCATATGTCAAGATCTTTTGAAATGCTAATAGTCATGAGTTTAATAGTAAAATATGCAATCCATTTATTATTATCTTAAAAGAAGCGCAAAGTTCATTGTGGACAAGTAAAAGTGAATAGAGGGAGTACCTGATTAAACAATCCCTGGTGGCATTGGTTATTTCCTGGAAGGCCATATTGGATTATCTACCCTCACTCAGGGACAAGTCCTAAACCTTGTCCAGCAATCTATGACCACTAAGTAACTTCAAATTTTTTTACAAGATTTTAATTAGTAATAATTATTACATATGCATCAAAGATTATCACAAATGTTCTTTTAGCCTACTTTCTATGCTTTTTTTCTTTTGGATAACTGCAGTCGTCCAGGCCCACTAGCGAGCACCTTGACTAATTCTATGGAGTACCTGCTGCCTTCCTACCAACATAGGCCAGGACAGATAGAGGACCTAGTCATATTGCCTCCTCTAGGGTTTGAACCTGAGACCTCATGGTTCTCAACCCACTTCATTGATCACTAGGCCAAACCCTTCGGTGCCCTCCTTTCTATTTTTCTGCTTCAGGATTCGCTTCATAGCCTTTAAAGGGCTGGATTAAAGTGGGATAAAAATTAGCCCGTCCTCTGTGATAAAACTTTTACTTGGGACTCAACTTTAGACTAGTAATCCCTCCAGTGTAGGATTACTATCCAATGGTAAGGAAAATTCCTTATAATTTTTGCAAGCACTTGTCTGAAGGCCAAAATTTAATCAAATGTTATTTCAAAAGGCTGGACAAGATCAGGATATGTTGTTATCAATTCAGAATACTAGTAAGCATGGGACATCAACTTACAACCCAATGAATAGTATCCCTCATTATAGTTCTATCTTTCAGATATCCCGCTTTCAACCAAATGACCACATTATTTTTATCCTGATGATCCTAGTCAGTGTGCAAACACTATTGAACATGGTTACACCAATTTAATCTACTCCAAAAACTACAGGCAGCCCAAGCTAAATCAACAACAAAATGAACTCCAAAATAAGTTACAAGAACAGGACTCAGTAATAAGTAACTTACACCACCAAATTCTAGACCGGTGTTAAATTTTCTTTCTATGCTCAACTTGTTCAACATACCTTCATGGAAGGTCTTTTTAAATAACCTTACCTTCTTCCTTGATATACAATAAGGTATTTATGATAGTATCATATAATTGGATGCCAAATGTGTGACCAGATGACCCAGGACCATTCAAGATCAAGACATTGCCCAACGAAGTAATTTTATCCACTCAATGGTCCTACATAAGTCCTTCCATGACCTGAAGTAGGGAAGTTCATAGAATGTTAAGTGCATCTCCCCATAGTGCTGCTATATTAAGTCTCATTACCTAAAGCCAACATTGTCTTTCGGGATACTAAATTCATCTCCTCATAAAGATTTGAACCGCAGGCTGAAACATAACAGGACGATCTGTGAATTCCACAAGCAGCAAATCGTTCTTCTATTTGTCAAATTTTAAGGCAACGAATCACAAAATTCTCAGAATCAGCTTCTGTTATTCACCAAAACAGTATCCAATGTATTCAATAAGAAAAGCACAACATTGTCTGCAGTCATCTTCAACAACTTATCCGCCTTCTGCAATTGGTTAAAATGTCAACCAAATAACAGCAGATGATTCCATTAGCCTTGCTACACCATAATCATATTATTATGCTTCAGTCTGTAACTAAAATTTTCCCAACACTCAAGGGAGCCAAAACGAGCCCATGTAGGTTCCAAAGCAGCCAGCTTTGAAGTGATTAAGTCGTAAGAGCACAAATCAACCTACTGAATCCAACTCTTTTTCATCATTAACCATCTACATGATAGAAAATTAATAGAGTTTTCACAAATGAAGTTCGCATTCTAACAGCAAGAGACCGACCCTTAACATACTCTACCAGTGGCATCCAATTCCTCAATGGTGTTTCAACCACAGTCTTACCCTGACAAAATCGGACGACCCTATAAACGGAGAATTAGAATTCAATGTCATACGACGTTCCTTGTCATCTCCAAATTAACTAGTCCTTTTGAATTTAGTTACCACCCCACACAATAAAATTACACAAAAGACTTCACTTTTCCCCTCAAAGCACCAAAAGCCCTCTAATACAGGAACGAAAAACACAACAACTACTCCAATACTCAACAATCTTCTAATCAAACAAAACAAAACAAAACAAAAACAGTCGATCGCGTAATCAAAAACCCAATAAAAAATTCAAAAAAAGTAAAGAGAACAAACAAACAAACCTGGTGAATTGGTGGGTACATAGAATTGGTACAAACAGGGCATTCAAGCAATTCATGTACACTAGTAGGGACATTTCCGGCAGGAACAATATTATTAGGCTTTCCTAAAGGGTATTGATGAGACGCAACAGAAGATTGGATCTCTTCATCTTCAACACCATCCATTGATGATACACACTCAATGCTATCCATTTCCATTTCTTCCATTCAAAAATCTGAACCCCACACTTTCAAGATTCAAACTTTCTCTCCAAATAACTTACAAATCATTCAAAAAAAAAACAAACTTTCTTCATAATCTGACGGGAAATTACAAGAATTTGAAAGGAATTTGGAGAAAAATAACAGAAGGGTTCGGATCAAGAATCAAAAAGAAACGAACCCTTTTTTGCCAGACGATGATCTTCTTTTTCTTCTTTCTTTTTTTCTCTCTCAGCGCTACCAAGGTTGTCTGAGGAGAAGAGAGAGAGGTTTAAGGATCGCCGTCAAAATTCCCAACATAACTGTACATGATCTTCATCGTACGGCCAATTATTTTTTGTAAATATAAAACTCCTAGTGGAACTACCTCTTGAGATGGATATAATTATTGGCCAACCTACTTGATGTGATTTTTTTGCTTACATGACACGTGGAGTTTCAAGGTAAAACCAGAAAAATTTTATCATGGTAGAGGCAACCAACAATAGAGTCTGTTTGGCCGAGCAGTTTTGAAAATACTAATAGTTGAATTACTTTATTCGTTTTATATTAATTGACTCATTTTAATTTGACACATTTTTTAAAAATATATGTTTATTGAACTAACCCTATTAATAATACATTGAAACTCTTAAAATTTGACAATTATTATTTTATATATATGCCTTATGAAAGATCACAAATTATTATCAACTAGTGAATTTATCCGCACTTCGCGTGGATTAGACTTTTAAATATTAATTTTTTTTTCAAATTCAAATTTTAATTGATTATAGTATTAATACTTTGTTTATACAGTTTACTATGATTTTTCATTATTCAAGAATGTTTAATATTCTATAAAAACTATTGTATAATATATGCAATTTGAAAAACAGAAGTTGTGTTTTTAAAAGAATGTAAATAGAGAAAAGAATTTCAAGAAAAACCAAACTCATTCCACGTATTTGTATATCAAAATCTTATTTTTCTAAATGTTTAAATTTTCTAACAGTAAAAATAAGTAATCAAAAGACAATATTCTCACGATTCAACATAAAATATAAAATAAATCATACATAAAAATATATTATAAAATATGAAATGTCAGTTGGACCCTCCTACTTATAACTTTGCCAATTGAACCCTTAAACCCATAGAAACACGACATTTTAAACCCTTAAATGGATGACTTATTGGTGAGTGTAATACAACTAAATACACATTAATTTCCAAGTCATTAAAAAATGCCGCATAGGAAATTATATGTTAGAAGTCTAAAAAAAACCCTATTCCACTTCAGCTCTTTGTTGAAACAAGAAAGGATCTTGTTGGTACATTTTTTTAATTTAACTTTTTTCTTTACTTTGCATCTGTGAATGAATATGAAGAATACGGTTGGTGGTTAACTTATGAATCCTCTATTTTCATGTGTATTTTTGGTAGTAAAACTACGATTGAAAGAACTTGTTGCTTGATAATTGAGTGGAACTTTCATTTGATTAAAGCTTCATAGTTCGAACAGAGGCGTATTCAGGATTTTGAGATGATGGGTGCACTATTACGAAAAGGTGGGTCTAAGATATAAATTTGATCGGTTTAACATTTAGGTTCTTATCACTGAAAATCATTAAAATTTTAAAATTATAGGTTCAAAAATATTTTATATCTATCCAAACCACTTAGAGAGGCGTTACCCAATTTTAGAAAGGAAATAAAACAAGATAAATAAAAGATTCAAATTTCTACCATCACTTAGAGAGGTGCACCCAATCATCATCGCATGACATTATATGATACTTCAAGTGTGTGTTCACACATCTATATTTAAATATTTTTAAAAAAATATAACATTACTATATATGATTTCAGAAGGGGAGCTTCTGGATACGTCTCTGAGTTCGATTGCAACTCATCAGTTTGTTTTTTAAATATTTTTCGTGATTTTTTTTATTCTATATTCTTATTCATTGTTTATAGATCTGGATCTGTATGTTAGTGCAATAGTTAGTTTTAAGAGAGTGTAAAAGTCTTTATTTTTTGTTTAGTGTAATGGGTACTGATGAAATCACCCAATCGCCTTCAATTATTGCATATGTTAGATTTTAGAATTTAACAATTTTTTAGTAATTATAGTGTGATCTTTTGGAGAGTTTTTCTTTTTTGAGTGCTTGATGAAATTGAAAAAAAAAATCAATTCTTTTCTAGATGTTTAATGACATTGGGGATTATTTATTTTTTAGGGTGTTTAATGAAATTAGAAAAAGTTTAAATCTTTTTTTGTGTGTTTGATGAAAATGGAGAAAAATTAAATTTTTGTTCAGGTGTTTGATGAAACTAAAGAGAGATTCATATATATATATATATATATATGAAAGAGCACTGAAATTTATGGGCTTGATCAGAATGATAAGTAGAGGAAGAAGGTTTTGTGGAGGGAAAATATTGGAGAAGAAAAATCGAGTGGAAGTTCATAAAGAGCTCAAAGTTTGATCAATAATGGTGAAATAATTGGGGACACTGACGGACCTAAGATTTTTATCTAGTGGGTTCAATATATATATAAATAAATAAAAAATGAACAAAGAATCAACAAAACAAAGCTTCCTCAATTAAGATATGTTTTTATAATTGTATTCTACGAGTTTTCATTTCTTGAAACTTATTAATAATACTTTCATCATAAATGGTAGTAAATTTTTTTAATGTAAAGCACCATACAACCGCTAGCTCATGAAGTCACCATTCAATTGATTCCAATATTCATTCATGAAATTTTCACGATTTCAATTGAAAGAGATCAGAGATGTGAAGGGGTTGGGAATTGAGGATTATTATACTCGCTCAGTCTCAATTTATATGACGCGAATAGAATTTTGAGAATTAAACAATTTAATTGTGATTGTGAATTTGATCATATAATTCATAAAATTTATATATTTAAAAACTACATAAAAAGTACTATAAGTCATTGACAATTTAAAATATTTAAAAATGAAAAAGAATATAAAAAATTACATTCAAAGAATGACTTGCCTTTTTAGATTGGAAGCCTTTTTGTTATTCTAAGTTCTATTATTAATATTAAAATTAATTAAAGAAGCAAGTTAAATGCTTTAAGGAAAAGGGTGGGTGTTTAAATATTTAAAGAAAAATATAGCTCATTTGCGGTAAGTGGGTTCGAACTCGGGATCATTTGAAAAAAATGAACCCACCTTACCATTGGGCTGAATGTTACATTCTATTTAAGTGGAGTCAAAATATTTTATATAAAACTATTTTTTCAAAAACATATCTCCGTTATATATATATATTTTAATTTTTCGACAAAGTGGGTTCATATGAACCCTCTTGAAACCATATAGGTTCGCCCCTGATTGAGGAAGAAGACGATTGTTATAAAGGTCAAAAGTGGCTGTCATTGCCTTTTTAGAACTCCTCACCCGCCTAAAATATGTGCATCACACGCACTTTAGACAAAAATGCCACATAGGATGACAAGTCAAATAAAGGGTTTAAAATATTTTGTTTCAACAAGTTTAAGGGTTCAGCTGACAAAGTGGTGAGTAGGAGGGTCCAACTGACAAACGGAGTCAAGTACAGAGGTCTCCCAGATCATTCTGCCAAAAAAAGAACAAATAATTGAGAATAAAGGTGTGTTTGGTTCGAGGGAGAAAATGTTTTCTCCAAATCAACTTATTTTCCTCAAATTTAAGGAAAATGACTTTCATTCAAAAATTAAGGAAAACATTTTCTAAAATTCTCCTCCAACCTCAAATTATAAATTTTTTTGGGAAAATTTTCAAAATGTCAATATTTTAACATTTAATAGGACCTCTTATCAAAATTTTTAATATTTATTAAAAATGTCAATATTTTAGTTTGTTATTCTTCTTATTTATGTATTTTTTATTTGTTTGATTTGAAAGAATACAATCATTTAATAACAAAAGGAAAAAATCATGGGAGAAAATATTTTTAAAAAAGAAAATATCCCTTAAAATTCTCATCAGTTATAATTTTAAAAGTAATTGATTGTATTCATTCGTATATATGATATGTGTATTTGTATTCATTATACCTCTTATCACAAAAAATTTGTGGACTATAGTACACGAAAAGCGGCAAATATGGCCATATTCCCGTTTTGGGACTATTTTGAACCTCAAAATACAAACGTTTGCCCCTCGGGACCAACTCACACCATTAATAAGGTCTTAATGGACCCCCACAAAAACTTTCGGCCAAAAATTCGTCTGGACCTCCTATCACAAAAAATCCATGGACTATAAGTACACAGAAAACGGCATATATGGCCATATTCCCGCTCTGGGGCTATTTTGAACCTCAAAATGCAGACGTTTGCCCCTTGGGACCAACTCACGCCATTAATAAGGTCTTAATGGACCCCCACAAAAGATTTCAGCCAAAACTCCGTCCGGATATCCTATCAAAAAAAATTCGTGGACAATAGTCACAGAAAGCGGCAAATATGGCCATATTCCCGCTCTAGGCCTATTTTGAAGCTCAAAATACAGACGTTTGCCCCTCGGGACCAACTCACGCCATTAATAAGGTCTTAGCAGACCCTCACAAAAGATTTCGGCTAAAAATCCGTTTAGACCTCTTATTACCAAAAATCTGTGGACTGTAGTACATGGTAAACGACATATATGGCCATATTCCCGCTATGGGGATATTTTGAACCTCCAAATGCAGACGTTTGACCCTCGGGACCAACTCACGCCATTAATAAGATCTTAACGGACCCCCACAAAATATTTCGGCCAAAAATCCATCTGTACCTCCTATCACCATAAATCTGTGGACTGTACATGGAAAATGGCAAATATGGCCATATTCCCGCTCTGGCTAATTCTGAACCTCAAAATGCAGACGTTTTCCCTTCGGGACCAACTCACGCCATTAATAATGTCTTAACGGACCCCAACAAAAACTTTCGACCAAAAATCCGTCCGAACCTCCTATCACTAAAAATATGTGGACTATAATATAGAAGAAATGCAAATATGGCCATAATTCCGCTCTGGACCTGTTTTGAACCTCAAAATGCAGTCGTTTGCCCCTCGGGATCAATTCAGGCCATAAATAAGCTCTTAACGGATCCCCACAAAAAAATTTGACAAAAAGTACGTTCGGACATACTATGACCAAAAATCCGTGGACTATAGTACACGAAACACGGCAAATATGGTCATATTCCCGCTCTTGGCCTATTTTGAATCTCAAAATGCAGACTTTGCCCCGTGGGACCAACTCACAGCATTAATAAGGTCTTAACGGACCCCCACAAAATCTTTCGGCCAAAAATATGTCCGGACCTCCTATCACTAAAACTATGTGGACTATAGTACACGAAAAATGGAAAATATGGCCATATTCCCGCTCTGGGGCTATTTTGAACCTCAAAATGCAGATGTTTGCCCCTTGGGACCAACTCACGCCATTAATAAGGTCTTAATGGACCCCCACAAAAGATTTCAGCAAAAAATCCGTCCGGACATCCTATAAAAAAAAATCTGTAGACTATAGTACACGGAAAGCGGCAAATATGGCCACATTCCCGCTCTAGGCCTATTTTGAACCTCAAAATACAGACGTTTCCCCCTCGGGACCAACTCACGCCATTAATAATATCTTAGCGGACCCCAACAAAAAATTTCGGTCAAAAATTCATTCAGACCTCTTATCACCAAAAATCTGTGAACTGTAGTACACGAAAAACGGCATATATGGCCATATTCCCTCTATGGGGATATTTTGAACCTCTAAATGCAGACATTTGACCCTCGGGACCAACTCACGCCATTAATAATGACTTAACGAACCCAACAAAAACTTTCGGCCAAAAATCCGTCTGAACCTCCTATCACTAAAAATCTGTGGACTATAATACACGAAGAGCGGCAAATATGGCCATAATCCCGCTCTGGACCTATTTTGAATCTCAAAATGCAGTCGTTTGCCCCTCGGGAGCAATTCACGCCATTAATAAGCTCTTAACGGATCCCCACAAAAACTTTTTACAAAAAGTACGTCCGGACATCCTATGACAAAAATCCGTGGACTATAGTACACGAAAAACGACAAATATGGCCATATTCCCGCTCTGGGCCTATTTTGAATCTCAAAATGCAGACTTTGCCCCTCGGGACAAACTCACACCATTAATAAAGTCTTAACGGACCCCCGCAAAAATTTTCAGCCAAAAATACGTCCGGACCTCCTATCACAAAAATTATGTGGACTATAGTACACGAAAAATGGAAAATATGGTCATATTCCCGCTCTGGGCCTATTTTATGAGTAAACAATGATTAGAGGAAGGCCGACATAGTTGCAAGAAGAAGACAGCCAAAAAGAAGGAATAAATATAAGATGTGAGAGTAACAGAATAAGGGTAACATAAATACAGCAGATACTTTTTGGTTTTTGATAACGGTGCAGGTCTCTAACACTTCCGTAACAGTTGTGACTTTTAAATTGCCTAGTAACGTGTTTCATTTGTAATTAAAAATATTTGTTCTTTGTATATATATCTAAGCAATAAACTAATTTAAATAAGAAAAGAAGGCCAAAAAAAGGAGAAAAAAGATAAATGCAAATGGTGGCCTTAGAGGCATGCCACATCAGCATGTCTAACATTCTCCTTTATATTGATACAAATTCTGTAATGTTTCATTTTATTGTAATATTAGTATTTTATTTTGGGGATTTATTTAGCTTTTAGAGATTCGTGTGTGACTTTTTGTATTTGAGAGATTTGCTTTGTGTCTCTTTTCTCTTCACACTTTCATGTCTATTAAACATGGTATATGATTTAGCATATGTAATCTTTAATCAACAAAGATGTGTATTTTTGGTCCTTTATGTAGAAAATATATTATATTTGAACTATTTTTAGAACTATATTACCCTCAAGTATCGAGTAACAATACAAGTTTAATATTACATATTGACAAATCAGAGTGATATGATTGATATTGTGATAATTTTTTGAAGAATTACATACAAAAGGATTGAAAGTACATCACTTCAATTAATTGAAGGTTTCAAAGCTAAATATCATAAGAATCAAAATTAAAATTTAACAATATTTAAAGGACCAAACCTGCAATTATCCCTATACCAAAATGGAGTTGAAATGGCTCTTGGACTAAATAATTAATGAAGTTTTTCTATATATTTCTCAAGTAAGAAAGAGTAATGAAAATTTTCCTACTTCAATTATATAATGTAAAAATAGCTTGATGGCTTTGCACTCACCACTAAAAACATAGGCAAATTAGGCTAAAAGAAATTTGTCATACTTGATATTGTGATAAATTTGTGAAGAGTCACTTACATAAGATTAAAAGTGCATCACTTTAATTAATTAAAAGTTCAAAGTGTTTTAGTTAGATATAAGAATTGAAATCAGAAACTTAATAATAGTCAAAGGACCAAAATTATAATTCTCCCAACTATTATCGTCAAAAGGCGCCAGACAAATTAGTTCACCCATAAAATTTTGTCCACATGACAATTGACTCATTAATTACGAGGTGTATTTCTATGAATAATTGATTTAATTCTAATAAAAATCACAATCACTTGATAATTTAAATAGAAAATCACAAAAATTTAATAATAGTCAAGGAACCAAAACTATAATTCTCCCTACATCAAACTGTAATTGTAACAGTTTTTAGGCTATATAATTAATAAGATTTTCCTATATATTTTTCAATTAAAGAATAATTATTTGTCTAACAATAAAATAAATATAATAAGGAAATTTTTTCTATAGTCAAGAGACCAAAACTATAATTCTACCTACACCAAAATGCAGTCAAAATGGTTTTAGGATTGTATAATTAATGAAATTTGTCTTGATATTTTTCAAGTAAAGAATAATAACTAATCTAACCAAAAAAAACAAATATAATAAAGATAGTTTTTCTATAGATTTCATAAATAATTATTAGCTTCATCACTTCTTCACCTATATAATGTAGGAAAAACATGATGATTTTGCACTCACTATTGAAAACAAATTAGGCTAAAGCAAAAATGACTCCTTACTCAATCTCTTTCACAACATTTCTTGCTTTGGTTTTGATAATTGTTTCTTTTAAACGTGGCCACTCTAGATCTTTAATCCCCATTGAAGATTATGATCCCCCAAGAGCAAGTCATTGTCGTAATAATGGTCAATATTGGGTTTGTCCACCGCATAAAGGAGGACATGAATCTAATACGCTAAAGCAAGGACCAATCATTAAAGATAAACGGCCTGTAAGGTCCGAGCATGATTCTCCAACTTGGCAACCTGTTCCAAGGTGGCAACCTATTCCAAGGTGGCAACCTGTTCCAGCACCACCACCAAAAGAAGAGTAAATTAAGCCATACATGTTCTAAAAAAAAATTATGTATTTCCATCTGCAAAATGATGGTTGTGTTGCATAGTTGTGAATTTCAATTTCAATCATATCTTTCTTTCTCCCTTTCTCTCTATTTAATTATTATTACAAAAGCATCCTTCATCTTGATCCTAACAATCAATTTTAGTTGAATGATTAATAATTTGATTCAAGTTAGATTTAGTTTATACACTAATGACAATGGTGTAAAGGTTTAATTTATACATTATTAGTATAATTTAACACGCTATCACACACATTAAAAATGATGGATAAATTTAAAGAAATCAACGAAT
Organism: Solanum appendiculatum; assembly: GCA_018342035.1. Taxonomy (NCBI): domain Eukaryota; kingdom Viridiplantae; phylum Streptophyta; class Magnoliopsida; order Solanales; family Solanaceae; genus Solanum; species Solanum appendiculatum. Next base: position 929,144 of record JAGDQO010000378.1, on the reverse strand, counting down.
TGCCTCATGCTAGAGTTACCTAGTGCACTCACTGCAATTATCCCTACACCAAAATTAAAATTTTACAATGCTTGAAGGACAAAACCTACAATTATCCCTTCACCAAAATGGAGTTTAAATGGCTCTTGAAATGAAGAATTAATGAAGTTTTTTTCATATATTATTTCTCAGGTAAGAAAGTGTAGTGAAAGTTTTCCTATATATATTTCATAAATAACAATCATATCGATTCTCACTACTTCATTGTAGAAATTACTTGATCATTTTGCACTCACTATTGAAAACATAGGTAAATTAAGAATATACATTTTCTTCACATCCTTAATACAGATCCGGAAGAGAAAAATCTAAAAAGAGACAGACATTTTTTTCTGATGATCTTGTTGAAAAATATTTTGATCGGTGAGGACCTAAGCTGAGATTTTGAGGCTAAATTTGTTGGTTGTTCAAAGCTATGGGTGGTGATGATGGTGGAGGAGGCATGGAGGGTTTTTGACAAGTAGATGAAAGAGCATAAATAGAGAATGGTGCAGGTTGTTTCGGCGGTAGAAAAAGAAGATACAAATGGAACAGAAAAGAAAAAATGAAAGAGAAAAAAAAAAATTTAAATGATGAGTGAAATAAGTATTTCACAAAGAAAATAATTTAAAATATATCACCTTAACTTTTAATGGTAATTAATTATGGTGTACTATTGATTCGAAAGTATTCGATAAAAAAATAACATTTGCCCATATTAATAAGATTTTAAGAATTTTGAACAGGACTTACATGTAAAAACAAATTCTCTCTCTCTCTCTCTCTCTCTCTCCGGCACACGTTAGAGTGCACTAACTTGCACCTCGCCGAAATGGGGAGGGGACGACCACGCAGAGATTTACAATGGCATCGTGAGGAAGAGATAAGTCAGGGTATTGCAAGTAGTTCAACAATAGGTACAACACAAACAGATAAGAGGAGGCTTACTGAATCACAACTAAAAACACCAGAAAAAGCTTCAATTAACTCAGCAATTGGAAAAAGTAAGGAGAAGGAGGTAACAAATAGGGATGAGCAGTGGCTGGAATTGGCTAAGAAGAGTGGAAGTGGAACTGGGTTGCAGCAAATGCAGGTAGAAACCAATGGAATAGTAACGCAGTCAAAACCCTCAGAAAGCACTCAGAGGAAGCTTGATCTGATTGGGGAAGCATCAGAGACACCTTGGGTCAACCTATTTGCTACTAATCAATTGGCGACGAAAGGTATGAATCTTAACTATATCCCACCAGGTGGAAATCTTGGAGAAGGATGTTGCCATTAATAATGAAAAATGGGCACCTTCAATAGTAGTGTATGTGGTAGGCACTGCACCATCTATTGGAGCAATGGAGAGATTTATACTTGCGCAGGGTACCTTCTCTATTAAACCTATAATTTTATATCACAAAGATGGCTATTTTGTTGTGAGATTTGCGAATGAGGAAGAGAGGGATAAGGTGTTATGCTCAAGGCCTCATTACTTAGTGAAAAGGCCAGTTATAATGAAGACATGAGTGTCTGAGTTTAACTTCAAGAAAGAGATAATTACCACCATACCACTATGGATTAAACTTCCAAATCTCCCTCTTAACTGTTGGAATGCAATGGTATTGAGTAAAACTAGCAACAGTCTGGGGAAACCATTGTATGCAGATGAGTGTACATCTCAAGTGAATTGAATTTCATTTGCCAGAATACTAGTTGAAGTGGACATAACAAGACCCCTGCCTAAAGTAATAAAATTCATGATCCTAAGGGGGGAATATTAGAACAACAGGTATGGTTTGTGTAGAAACCCATATTTTGTCAAAAGTGTCTCCAAGTATGTCATTCATGTGTGGAAAAGGCTCCTCCACAAGTCCAGAAGAAAGGTCTGAATCAAGGAAAGAAAAAAGAAAGGGTTCCTACTACCACTGACAGAGGTAAAGAGAAGAGCGATGATATAGGCCAGAAGATATTACAGGCTCAAGAGGTGATAGATCAACAAAAAGGGGATGAAATACAAGAACAGGGTGAATGGCAAACTGTAAGGCATATGAATAGCACAAAGAGAGACAAGCATGATGGAAGGGCAAATAAGGATACTAATGTAGGGGAACCTAGCTATGCTGAAGGGCAACATAGTGGGGAAATAGGTGGGGGTAGTAGGGAGATACCAAATAAATCCCCCTTATCTATATGATAGTTACATGGAATGTGAGGGGCTTCAACCAAAAGGTTAAACACAGAGTTGAGGCTGTTTTTAAAGAGGAATAAGGTAAATTTTATAGCAATCTATGAACATAGAGTTAGAACTGATAGAACAAATTTTATTATCAATAAGAAATATGCCAGGTTGGGAGTGGTGCACGAATGAAAGTACTAATGTGAGAGGGAGAATCTGGGTGGTTTGGAACCCTAATGAAGTCTCTTTCAATAAGATGGAAGATACTGAACAATATATACATGGGTTGGTGATGATGAAGCATAGTAGTATACAGTTTCAGCTTAGTGCAGTGTATGACCTTCACACAATAGCTGCTAGGATGCCTTTGTGGACAACAATTAAGCAAATAAACAATAACATCAATGAGCCTTGGTTGATTATGGGGGAATTCAACTCTATATTAATACATGAAGACAGACTTATTGGGAGTCAAGTGCAAGATGCAGAGACAAAGGATTTTAGGGAATGCCTCATGGATTGTAACCTGGCAGAATTGCATATAGGTGGAAGGGACTACAGTTGGACAAATGGACATGTGTATAGTAAGATAGACAAAGCAATTAGCAATGCTGAGTGGATCGAAAAGATGCCAGCACAACAAGTCATGGATATGGATCCATTGTTTTTAGACCATTCTCCATTAGGCCTGATAGTAGAGGAGCAAAGGGTTACACAAAAGAGACCTTTCAGATTTTACAACTGCTTAGGAAATCATCCAGATTTCAAGGAAAGGTTTCAGGCTAGCAGATAATAGGAGGTAGTATGAAAGGGATTCGAAGGAACCTGAACTTGGTGAGGAGAGAAATACAGAAATTGATTACAAAGGAATTTATGGGTGTTGCTGATAAAGTGCAAAGACTGAGAATGGATCTTATAAACATGTAGACTAACATGAGGGTAATACTAGTGCAGCAACATATGATAGAGGAGGAGAAAATACTGAGGACAGAGTAGGCAAAATGGAGTCAGTTAGAGGAGAGCATATACAAATAGAAGTCTAAAGTGCTATGGCTTAAGCTATGGGATGCTAACACTGCTTATTTTTTTGCTAGTATGAGGGGCCGGAAGTCACAGAACCAAATAAATATGCTAACAACAGAGGATGGCACAATTCTAACAGAACCAGATGATATAAGACAGGAAGTTGTGGGATTTTACCAAAAGTTATTAGGGCAGAATACCAGGCACATGACAATCACACAACCAGATGTGTTCAAAGCTGGACCTATACTTATAAGGACACAACAACTAAATCTTATAAAGCCTTTCACTACAGCTGATGTCAAGGTAGCACTGGAAAGCATTGGGGATTCTAAAGCTCCAGGAGAGGATGGTTTTAATGCTTACTTTTTCAAAAAAGCTTGGCCAGACATTGGGGATGAGGTAACTAATGTTGTCCTAAACTTTTTTCAAACTAATGAAATGTATGGTCCAGTCAACAGAACTTCTGTCACTCTCATTCCTAAAATACTATCTCAATTAAGGAGTATAGACCTATTTCTTGTTGCACTACCATGTATAAAATCATTTAAAAAATGCTCACACAGAGACTTCACAATGTAATGAAGTATCTTGTGGATCCCAACTGCTTTTGTACCTGGTAAAATGTTAACTGATAATGTGGTAATTAGTCATGAATTGGTCAAAGGGTATGGAAGGAAATGAGTGTCTCCAAGATGCATGTTCAAGATTGAAATGCAAAAGGCTTATGACTCCTTGAAATGACATTTTTTGGAGGAGGTGTTAGTAGGTATGCAAATTTCACAAAAGCTTGTAACTTGGGTAATGAGTTGTGTAAGGACAATATCATATTCAATCATGATAAATGATTGTCCTAGTCCAGCTTTCCAAGCAAAGAGAGGGGTGAGACAAGGGGATCATCTATCCCCCTATCTATTTGTCTTTGGTATGGATTATCTCATCAGGCTGCTGAAATCTCTGAAAGACAAACCTGCATTCATATACCATCCTAGATGCCACAAATAACACATTATTCAGCTAAGCTTTGCTGATGACCTCTTGTTGTTTAGCAGGGGAGGTGTAGCTTCCCCTACTCTACTGTATGAGTCCTTCCAACAATTCTCAAATGTGTCTAGACTTATAGCCAATCAGGCTAAGAGTTGTGTGTATTTTGGTGGAGTGTCAGAGGAAACTCAACAGATGATATTGCAACATACAAGTTTTAGTAAAAGAGTTCTTCCCTTTATATATCTTGAGGTGCCTCTATGTTCAAAGAAACTATCAATAGGCCAGTGCCAACCTCTCATTGATAGAATGCTAGGGAGGATCACTACATGGACAGTAAAATTCTTATCTTATGTAGGAAGGCTTCAATTAGTTAATAGTGTCTTATCAGCCATGCAAGGATTTTTGTCACAGATCTTCCTAATGCCTAAGAAAATACTACAAAGAATAGAATTCATGTGTAAAAGGTTTCTATGGAATGGAGAAGTATAATCACCAAAAGGCGTGTGACAAAGTAATTTGCCCATAAAATTTTGTCCACATGACAACTAACTCATTGATTATGAGGTGTATTTTGATAAATAATTAATTAAATTCTAATAAAAAAATACAAACACTTGATAATTCAGATAGAAAATCACAAAATTTAATAATAGTCAAGGGACCAAAACTATAATCCCCCCTACACCAAAATGCAGTTGTAATGGTTTTTAGGTTATATAATTAATGAAATTTTCCTACATATTTTTCAAGTTAAGAATAATAATTAGTCTACCGATAAAACAAATATAACAAGGAAAGTTTTTTTTTTAGTCAAGGGACCAAAACTATAATTCTCCCTACCTTAAAATCCAGTCAAAATAGTTTTTGGATTATATAATTAATGAATTATTCTCCTATATATTTTTCAATTAAAGAATAATAATTAATCTACCAAAAAAAAATATAATAAGAAAAGTTCTTCTGTAGATTTCATAAATAATTATTAGCTTCATCATTTCTTCACCTATATAATATTAAAAAAAATGATGATTTTGCACTCACTATTGAAAATATAGGCTAAAGCAAAAATGGCTCCTTACTCAATCTCTTTCACAACATTTCTTACTTTGGTTTTGATAATTGTTTCTTTCAAAAGTGGTCACTCTAGATCTTTAGTCCCCATTGAAGATTATGATCCCCCAAGAGCAAGTCATTGTCTTAGTAATGGTCAGTATTGGGTTTGTCCACCCCATAAAGGAGGGCATGAATCTAATACGCTAAAGCAAGGATCAACCGCCAAAGATACACGAGATGTAAGATCCGAGCATGATTCTCCAACTTGGCATCCTGTTCCAATTTGGCACCCTGTACCACCATCACCACCACAAAAAGAAGAGTAAATTTAAAATACATGTTCTAAAAAATTGTATTTCCTGTTGACACCCAATTTTGTCCCTCCTATCTTATAATTCATTCTATTGAGCTTCTAAAGTTTTAACAAGTCGAATACTTTACATTTCACTATTATTTTCACTTATTACTATTGTTACCGTAACTATCTATAGACACTAATATTACTATTACTTTAACTTTTATTGTTTTTATGATTATCTTCTTTTTATTATCATTTTTCACTATCGTTGGTAATAATCTGCTATTTAAGTGGAGAAAGGTAGAGGGTCGGGCCTACTGGCTACTATCCCTAAGTTTAGAAGACTACGGTTGATCTCAAGACTTGACTTAGATAGATTTCTCGATCATAAAAAAAATAGTCTATGAAACTCTACAATTTTCATCGGAAAAATACTATTTTGTTGTCGATTTGAATATTATGAAAAGGCTAGATTGTAAGTGTTGGCATTCTCCATTTGTTTGTAACACAAATTTTTGATGGAAATAATTAGGCAACATAACCACTTTTGACCATTTCATTTATGAGAAAATAGATTCAATTTTTCAAAATTATTTGAACGGGTCGAATTTACTTCTTTTTTCCTTCCACTTTAGCCATTAACTAAGATTACTTTTTCTTTTTTGAAGTAATAATTTCATTGATAGCAAATGTGTTAGTTTGATGCAATGATTGACCATCTTTATTCATTATACAAAACTTATAATGCTCATATACTGTTAACGAGCACTTTACTAGCATACATCAATAAGCTTTTATCTTCTTCTTTTTTAAAAATCAAATTCACCTATTTTTATTGGACATGATTTATATATTATTACTAGATGGGGGAAAGCCAGTGCTTTGCACGGGCCCAATATGATGAAGATTATAATTTAAGGAAGACAACAGACTGCTGGGAATACAAATGTATTAACTTGGTAATGAGTTGACATTATCAAATAATGGCATAAAGTAAGAAATTGATGTTTCTTTCAATACAACAAGAAGTGTAAAGTTCGTGTTGATACTTCTATTGTACCAACTGCATAGAATCACATCCAAAGTAGAAAGAATAAGTTTATTAACGAAGTAAAGCTGAATAGATTACAGGCACATCACAAGAAATCTGAAACGGAGGAGCAGGGAAAGCACATTGAGAATGAGAGGAAGCTGAGGGAGGAACCAAAGAGAAATCCCATTTGAAAGTAGATGAGGGCGTGAGGCAGTACATGCGGCAGAAGTTGAAATCATCCAAGGAAAATCAGTATGAAAGAGTCTAACAAAGTCAGCACCCAAAGAACATGAATATATATATAAGGATTATAAGATGTAAATATATATTATTTCGCTATCATGTTAGATAACATACAACTTACTCATTTGCTGATTTAGTTTATTTATGATTTCTTTCAGTTGAGGAAGATGGTATTAGTAAAGCTAGCTGTTTTATATACATGTTGATAGTTCTTGACTACTCTATCTCTGCAGAAGCAAAGAACGTATTAGAACTTGCACTATGACGTAAACAAATTAAAGCAAGAAATCATCAATGTAACTACTTGTTTGGTTCTTAAATTGAGGAGATGCAACATAAGTTCAGTTTAGTATATTACAAATCAGTTGAGATTGGCTATATGAACTGTTTTGTTGTATTGTAATCAGCAGGAGGCCTAACTAGAATTTAGAAGTAGAGAACAAAAGATAATGAAGAATGTAACTCGAAGAATTATGAGATTGGATGTGGAAAATCACTAAATATAGCTAAATAACCAAAATTTTATACCTTGAGTGTAAAGTTAAATCATGAAGAAAAATATCACATGCTACACCTTTACATATCTAATGAAAATTGGTGCGTTACTACTACTGTTAACTTTTTGTCCTCAATATTGCAATCATTTTGCCCACACAAAGGTAAATTACACAGGTTTTTTACATTAAAAGTAAATAGTACCACTTTGTTTCTCATTAAAATTGGTGCATTCACTAATTACTAAGATGAGCAAATATATTCCAGTAAAGGAGCTAATTCCCTTGAAATATCTGAAGAATGGGAAACTTTCAACTCTATTACTATGACGAATAAAACAGCATAAACAATATCAAAATAGAAAGGCAAATGAGTTGACTTTTCCAAGTAACGGAGAGCGACATAATATTAAGCAACAGTAAGGTACGCAAACTGGGAAAAGGTACGAAGTAAAGTACGAAAACTGGAGAAAGTTATGAAAGAGTAAAGCTAAACAGATTTGGGGCACTACTTAAGATTTGTAACAATTTTCAACTCCAATTCAAGTTAAAGCTAAAAGCAACATTCAATATTTTCAAACTATATTTAACCAAAAATCAACAACCAAAAGAAACTCCTCAATTACAATAGGGAATTCCTTAATCAATCATAGTTCTTTTTACCATGCTATTGAAAAGATCATTTGACACAAGATAAAAAAAACTCTTGAATCTTTCACTACATAAACTCACCTGTCGAGAATAAATATGTTGTGCCGGGTAACATGAATCCTCTGAGACACTAGACTATAGATATTAGTGAACTCTATTATTACTTCAAACATCTTTAATAACATTTTCTTTATCATATATTTACAACTACATTTTTGCATGGCACAAAACAATAAAATTTGCGGAACAAAGTAAGAGAAGCACAAATGAACACAAGTAGTGAACAATTAAGAAGCAGGAAGAGTGTAGAATCTAAGGGTGAAGAATTATCAAGCAAGTAGTGAACAATTAAGAAGCAGATGGAGTGAAGAAGCTAACTGAAAAGAATTATCAGAAACGAAAGAGTGAAACTTACAGAAGTGTAGTAACAGGAAAGCGAACAAACTTGAGAGTAGTAGTCACAACAACGCAGATGGAAGCCTGTGAAGGAGAAGTAGAAATTAGCAGTTTAGTGTCGATAGTTGGAAAAGATTTTAACAGTTGAAAGCTAAAGAATATGTAGTATCACTTTAATCAGACACTTGATGGTATAAGAATTTTTTGTTGATAAAGCAAATTGGTTTCAGCTATTAGCTCTGTTGGGTAAAGTTGTTCAACTCAATCAAATGTAAGGACTAATTAAGAGAACACTAATTTGAGTCGGTTAGTAATGTAGAAGTTACTGTAGCTCTCGTAAACTTACCAGAGTTGTAACGGGAGATAAACGATAATAGACAAACCAAGTGGAAGAACAGTAAAACTCATTCACAGAATAGTGTCAAATACAGGGAGGATTCGGTTGAAGCAATGTGAGCATAGGTTGAGATGCATTTTACGTATACACGGCGGATACCCAAAAAAGAGTCGTGACACAATCCAAAAGGAAAGTCAAGCGTTTATTATAAGTAAACTGAAGAGAAGTGGAAGAAGAAAAGGTAGCTAATCTTGGATGGCAGGTCAAGATCAACATAAGTTCAGTTTAGTATGTTTTCAATAGACTTACCGAGGAATAATTATTAGGGAGAAAGCGTGGTATGAAATATTTAATCATTCAACCAACTATGCCTCAGTCATAATTCAGTTGAGATCGGCTATATGAACCGTTTTGTTGTATTGTAACCAGCAGGCTTTTCCAAGTAAAGGAGAGTGACATAATATTAAGCAACAGTAAGGTAGAAAAAGTTATGACAGCTAAACCAATTTATTTACATCCGAAGTAGGAAGAATAAGTTTATTAACGAAGTAAGGGGCACATCACAAGAAATCCGAAAGAGGTATTACCTGGAATCAGTGGACGGAGGAGCAGGGAAAGCACATCGAGAATGAGAGGAAGCTGAAAGAGGAACCAAACAGAAATTTCATTAGAAAGTAGATGAGAACGTATCTAATTACATAAATTTTGCACACAAACACTACAAATCATCAACTGACCAACAACAATTTCAAATCAAGTAAAAATTCAGCATTAAATCACATCAAAAAAGGCTAATAAATCACAACTCTCATCACTACTCTTTACTCCAATCAATGTATTACACTTCACCACTACAATTCCCCAATGCCAAACTTACTTGATCTGCCAAAGCTCACAAATTTATGTAAATTTTCCAAACACATCAAAAAAGCTGATAAATTACAATTCCTACTTAGTAACAATCAAAATGATAGCTCCAACTATTAACTGTACCTTAGATAGAGACCGACAAGGTTAATAAATCCAGATTTCTCATTTTCACTGCAAAAAAAATAAATCAAAATCAGCATCTGGATCCAAAACAACTTAATTCTACACGAATCAGTAACAAAACACCACTGGAAATGAAAAAAATCGCAAAAAAAAAAAAAACTGAAAAGTTACCTGATTTGGTTAAGGCTAGCGACGGCAGCTTTGAGGTTGTTGAGCTTTTCGGCATCAGCAGCAGAGAGAGTAGTAGCAGTAGCCATAGCTAAGAAGAAGATTGTGATCTACACAGAGAAATGAGAAGAGAAAGTTCTCGAAGACCGTAAAGTAGAAGCACAGGTAGTGTGGAGAGAAGAATGATAGACGGTGCCTATGGCATAGTCACGGCGAGGAGCACAATTTGGGCGACGCATGGCAGGAAAGCTTTTGGAATTTTTGGTGATGACACAGACATGTCGAGGAGGCATCTGCTTATTGCCCTTTATTATATAGGGTAAAATCATCATCCAGCAATCTTGGTTGAATGATTAAATGGTTGAGCACCAAATGGTTCCATGGTCTAGTGGTCAGGACATTGGACTCTGAATCCAGTAACCCGAGTTCAAATCTCGGTGGAACCTGAAATTTATCTTTTACTCCATATTTTAGTGAATTGGGGATATAACAAAAGTGTTCAAAGCTTTTTACTTAAGGTAATTGTTAAGTTTTAGTTTTAGGATTAGGGCAAAAATGATCACATCTTACATACATTAAGGACGATATCTATTAAGTGATATATATCAAGGATCAAAACAATTCACTCCTCATACATTAAGGATCATTTTTGATCATTTTCTGTCTTTAATCAATAAGTTTCTTTAGCTTAGTGTTAAGGTCGATTTTGAATGTTTTTTAATAGTGATAAAGCAGATAAAGTAGTGTTATTATTCTTTGTAACTCATGTAATCACTATGACATGTTCTCATTATCTCCTACTAATTATGTACCCCACTACGTTTCAAATTACTGTTCACTTTCTTGACATTTACTTTTGGAAGAAATCATACATCTATATAAAGTATGCGTTCCTCTTTGTGTTGTATGGATGAAAAACGAATGAGCAGTATTCATATTATAAAGATGAAAAAGAACATTGTATTGTGTTTATATTTTGAGGTTAGTGTAGTGAAAGACAGAGTTGAGACGAAGGAGTCTCCAACTTATTCAATATAAAAGCAGAAAATAATTTTATGTCGAAGAAAAGTGTTTTTTGATGAAGTTTTTAGACTCTTTAACTAATTCGAAGTTGTTTAAGTTATATAACGTTATCATCTTGGAGGAGACCATTCAAAAATTATATTGCTAGACGAGTGAAGATTATACCGCAGTAAACTTGAATCTTCTTAAATAAAACGAGATATCCTCATTTCATCTTCAATATTTATTAATTCATTTTATTTTTCACTTGTAATTTTTAATATTTTCACCAATAATTTATTAAAACCTTTAAAGCAATTAATAAATAGTAGCTATGGTTTTACAAACTTAAAATTGAGGTATAGTCCATCATCCTCAGGTGAATAACAAAACAAGACAAGACAGACAATTATATATGGACCGTTTGGTCATAAATATTACAAACATTTTTGGGCAAAATTTATTTTATTTGATCATATAATTTAGATTAAATTTGAGTGGTGAAATAATATCGCCGTGGATGAACTATAAAAGTATTGGGCTTTAACTTTTTAATGGGTTAGGTGAGTCGGAGTAGGTTAAGGGAGTAAATATAGACAATTTATGAGAGTAAAAAAGGATAAATTTGACTCTTTTCCTATATATAATAGAGATTAACTAGTATTCATTGAAGTGGACAATAAAAATGTACCGTTAGTTTATTTTTAGAAATACTATAAAGTATTTTCACATATTATTAATATTTAAATAAAAATAACAAAAAGAGTATTATAAGGTAAGTATGACTCTAAATTAATTATATAGAATTTGTTTAGGATTCTTACTAATTGACTTACTAAAAGTAAGGACTTCTTTTCCGGCTTATCTTAATCGTCACTATTTGTCATCCTCTTCTTCAACACCATTGAAGCATCATATATATTCACCTTTGAAGTAACTTAAGATTATTTTGATAATTAAAAATCAAAATTATTTTGTGTGTGTTGGAAATTGTCTCAGATTATTTTAATAGTGTATATATAATGCTTCAATGGTGTTGAAGAAGAGCGTGACAGAATAATGATAAAGAAGACAAGCCGCAAAAGAAGCCCTTATTTTTAGTAAGGCAAATAAAAACCCTAAACAAACTACCTATGATTAATTTAGAGTCCAACTTACCTTATACTAATATTTTTTTAATTTTTATTTCAATATTAGTAATATGTAAAAATACTTTATAATATTTCTAAATATAATTAATTTTGAATCCAACTTACCTTACAATATATTTTTAAGAAAATATTAATAATGTAAAAATACTTTATAATATCTCTAAAAATAAACAGGCTGTATAACAAAAAAACCATTTTCTAATTCTGTAGTCACAAATTTGGTTGGATTTTCAATTTAGGATGGGAGAGAGCAAAGTTTTGAAGTCGGCAGAGATTCCACGGCAGGACCTTAATGCACAAGCAATTGCAGAAGCAGAAACTATTATTGCTGAGGCAGAAAGGGCAGTTATGATGGCGGAGGAGGCACTACGCTTTGCTGGAGCAGTATTGAATCCTCCAATCTGCAGGTAATCCTTTTCTTTTCAGTAACCAAACAATAATCGATTTTGCTTTAATATCAAATTAGTTGTGATTCATTGATTTCTTTCTATGAAGAAACAACACTTGTATATTCAAACATGAAATATCTCTTTGTTGAAGAAAAAAATATCCTATAGGCTAAAACAAGGTTTTATTGGAGCAGGAAGTATTCTGGTTCACGCGGTGTCAGGGTCCAAGCTCCACAACCCAAGAGAACGTGATGCACGCAAATTTACCCCGGTGCAAGTATTAGTGATCAATTTCATGACTCGAATTTGTGACTTACAGGTCACAAGAAGATAACTCTACTACTGTTGCTCCAAGGGCTCCTCTTCATTTACCTATAGTACTTTTTTTTTTTTTTTTTTTTTTTTTGTGTTGGGTGAAAGTCTGGGGTTGATGACTTTGCACTTAGGTGGCCTACTGTTTCACAATCTATCCTTTTTGTTTTCCATTTATATTAGTAGTATATTATGAGTTTTTGTATATTTTACTAGAGTATATGGAGTATTGTGCTAGCTAAAAAAAAACCTAGCTAATTGTTTGGTTGCATATAAGGTGCGCAAGCAAAAGAAGAACAAAAAAGAGGGGCTGGCTTACTAAGTAAGCATACAAACGACATACTAAGCGTAAGCGTGTAGACTCAAAAGAAGGGAGAGGGGCGTTCAACGACGGTAAGGAGAGGGATTTTCACTTCTTATTGCCTCTTTACATATGGTATTATTTGGATTGCACAGCTAGTGTCTTCATCTTCCAGCTTAAATGTCAATTTACTGTAGATGTGTTAATAGATGTAAATGTGGAGAGTTGTGTCCATTGGCATGGTTATGGTTAAAAAATCAAATTGAACCGCAATCCGAACCAAACCGATTAAAAAAACTGATATTTGGTTTGGTTTGATTAGGTTTGGTTTTAAATTTTGAAAACCGATATTATTTGGTTTGGTTTTGATTTTACTAAAAAACAACCACAAAAATAACCAAACCGAATCGATAAATTATATAGATAAATTTTATAATTATTTATATATTATTCATAAATAAAATATAAATATTTTGTTTACTTTTAATTAACTTAAGTTTTTAACTTTACCATTTATCAAGCCCAACACATAAATTTTAGCACAACAATTACAACCCTAAGTCCAAGTCCATCAAAATTAATTATTTTGGTAGTTACCTACCCTACCTCACATAAGATAGTCACACTTTCTCTTAATTGAATCATTTTGATCGTATAATAATAACTCTAATATTGCTTAATTGAACAGACAATATCTTTCATGTCCTAGGTGTCTGTGTGGCTGTGCCTATCGAGATACATATGTCCTCAAAAAAAATATTTCTTTCAAACCGAAAAAACCAGAAAAACCGAACCGAACCGAACCAATCCGACAATCACCAAACCGACGGTTATTTTTTTCGTTTGGTTTGGTTTGGTTTTAGAAATTTAAAAACCGACTAGATTGGTTTGATTTTGGTTTTAATCAATAACCGATCCAAACCGAACCACGAACAACCCTAATTGGCAGTGATCTAAATATATCATTGAGGTTACAACAAAGTTTATAAGCAAAACATGGTGCTTTTATTTTGTTGAGCTTCACTGCATATACCCTTCTTTTGTAGTCTGTTTTTGGTTGTATATATATTAAGTATATACTGCACAAACAGAGTAGCCCTCAAATTGTTTTTATCATGATTAAAAACATCTGAATTTAAATATATATTTACCAAATATTATCAATTTAAAAAAATGTAAAACCAAACCAAACCCAAATAAAATCAATTTATTTAATTGGTTTGGGGTTTGAATTTTTACCCAAACCACGAACACCCCTACTTGTAGATTACCAAAATATGACTTCATCAAACACACTTTGGAAAATTCTAATCTATAATTGCTACACTTTATGCAATCAATGAGTGCAACTCTGAGACGCCAGGTTGGCCTTTAGCCCTTTACACAAACACAAACAGATGAAACTGATTCAAGAATACCAGCATTCACGCCCACTATTTCCAACATGCTCGAGGCACATTTTAGTTGAAAATTTTCTTTGTTGGATCACAATCCATTTCCAGCTTTATTAGTAACTGGAATTTGCAATACTACCACAAGATGATGTACAGTTAACTACACATTCTATAACCTTGGGACAGGTTGTCACCGTGTATCTAAGTTTGTTACATGCATGAAACTAAGCCAGTCGAGAATCAGGAATTCATAAGACTATTCTATTAATCCTGAAGGGCAACACTTCAGACTGAGTTGGTGCAGGATTGATTACTGATAGAGCTTCTTCTTGTTCATTGCCCAAAATGCTCTCAGATTTTCCGTCAATCATGCTATGTGCTCCCCTCCTGCTTGAAGCTCTACTGCATACATGGAAACAATATATCATACACAAATAGGAATATTTATAGAGAGCTAGACAAAAAGGAGTACTCCGCCTTCATAATTTAACATCTTTAAACTTCATATAATCTTTTACAGTTAACAATATCAGCAAGCCTCTTAACACTCTATCATGTATTAACAATTAATCTCTTTGCTTTTCCCAATTCCTATCCAGGAAAAGGGAAGGTGACGTTGCATGATGATAAAACCAATATGGGATAATCAACATCTGTAATGGCCAGATTTACAATGACGTAGGAGTACAAGAGTACTTTCTTCTACAACCATTTTCTTTTTTCTTATAGGTACGACAGACTGCATGCTGCTTCATCTGAGAAACTTTTAACCATTGTTCCTGTAATATCCTGATTACTCTTTTACATATGGGGAAGATAGAAAAATAACAGAACAGAACGTCAGAATACTTGTAGAGCTTCAAGACCAGATGTACTCTTTCACTTTCCAGTCACCTATCCTACACCACTACATTCTCCTTCAAGGCATGATAAACGTGCTTTCAGACTGTCACTTGAAGAAAGCACTTTGTGGATCCAGATTTCCATTTTGTACTTTCTAAGGGAACCATTCTTGCTCTACTTGCAGGATTGCACCATTGGATAGGCTAAATATTCGGTTGGACACAACATGAAACTTCAGGTCAAATTATTTTCATCATCCATTTAATCTCTTCTTTTCTTTCACATGTTATATAGATCAGAACTTTTATTTCTAATACTTGCAAAAGATTCTCCCCAAGTTGCACAGAATTCTTGCTTATAATAGCCATCCTCTCTAATATTGCTACTTGAGAACTCTAAATATGAAAAGTAACTATATTCCAAAGCTTAATAGATATTAGAAGGCCTCTTTTTTTTTGTTATCTAATATTCCCTACAAATTTGGAACAGAGCCTACAGCCTTTTCTTGAATAGCTTCAATATAAACATGTCTTTGAAAGTGATACAGAACTCTACAAATACTTCAGTAGCTGAGGCTATAGATGATATATATAGACAAGATAAAGTTGTAGATATTACGTGCTCAAATCTCAATATAAAACAGAGCAAGAATTTTTAAAAATTAAAAGTGAACAGCAGAAACTGATATCAACAAAGACTACTTCAAAAATATCTTTACTTCGTCCTACCAAAAACCATTTCTGCACATTTCCTACAAAACCATTATCCAAGCAAACCACCAGGATTTTAGCATTCCAATTTCTAGCTCTTTAGATAGCTTAATGGAAAGAATCATAACTGACATAACATAGAAGAAACACACTAAGTAGTTTCCAGGAAAACAAGAAACAATTCTCATGTTGTCTCCATGCAGAATCCTCAGATAAGCATATTAATAGTAGTAGTAAATGTTTGCATTTATCAAAAGTTACTTCCAATAGAATAAAGCTGAATCTTTCATGGATAATATTAATGATGATAGAGTTAAAGATGTCCAAGCGTTTAGTAGAACCAACTCAGAGATAACTGAAATTCATTGTCTACATACTATCAGCAACACAAACTGCTCAGAATTAACCAATGACTAGCATACTGCAAGCCAAGAAAGCTACTGTGTCATTACCTGTGTTGCATAGGTTGAGCTTTGTGCAAGAAACTTCAAATACTCTTGCTTCTTTATATCAAAATTGATCCTTGCACGGTCTAGCAAAGCCTGTTCCCTCTGCATATCTTCTACAGCTCTCTCTTTTTTCCACTTCATCTCCTCTATCTGTCTTTTAATTTCAAAGTAGTTTTGCGGCAGATTTGACCTTCCAGAGCTCTTTGGGAATTTCACATCTATTTCCCTTTACCCAAGAATACAAAGGAAAAAAAAGACAAAACACCAACTTAAATTCAGAATATATAATTTCATGACAACTTAGTTATGCTATATCTGGTATATAAACCAAGGAGAAGAAACATTCTGCCGAAGAGAGCGCAAGAGAAGATACTTGGCAGAAAAGTGTGTGAATTTAACCTGGGGTCTAATCCCTGAAAATCGCATGAACTACTCTCTCTTTCACAGAAAGGAAGATTCTAGAGTTGTAATGAAATTGGATTACTCTAATTCAGATATTTTATGATAGGGTTATCTTTCTTGATTATATTATATGATATAGTGTGGTCTCTTGTTGATCTTTGGATGAAGAATTTCACTGATAAATAGTGTGTCAATCATTATTGAAATAAAGGACAATAAACACATTGATAAAGACGGTTTGCAGCATCCTTCCTGTGTATGCATAAATTACAGAAGGCTGTACAATTAAGTACAATAAACACATTGTTGGAGACCATCAGAGACAGATTTTAGCAAGTTCATGAAGGCTGTACTACTGAACTCACAAAGTTAAAGCTCCATCACATAAGTATAAACATAAACATATCCGCTTCAGAACTAATGCACAAAGTTAGACAAGGTATTATAATGGTAATCACTCAGAAAGAATCAAGTTATTTGGAGATCAATAAATTTAGGGTATCACCACCCATACGACCTGAAAAAGTACCGCACCTCCATGTCATCCATGATTGAGTTCTAAATAGATGAAAATAGAAAAGAATTGTTTCTGTAGTTCCCGAAATACAGAGAAATAACTTTTTAAGACAAGCTTCTTTACCTCTTGCCCAGGGAGAACACACCGTTATGCTTTATAATCCCACCATCCAGGGATATGGCTCCATGTCTAATACAAGGGAGAGCCTGTAGCATATCTTCTCTTGTTTTGTATACGTGCAAGCGGGAAAACAGGTTATAGAAGAGAGTCTCTCTTAGACCATAACCAGAGCTTGTAGCACAATACAAGTTCACGCTGTCTATGTTGACCATATTCACAGCAAAACCGAGAAAACCAGGTGGAGATTCCCCATTGGGTAATCTTGGCTTCAGAATATCAAGCCTCCTTTGAGGGTCATCAGCTATGAAATCATCAGCATATGGTCTAAAATGAACCGAAAGAAGGAAAGGGATCATATGTATGTAAAAGAGATGGATCAGTTTTTACAAGAAACATAATTTTGACCTCAAACCTTAATTTTTCAAGACAGATAACAAGAAAGCGGCCATCCAAAGGCCTTTCAATAGAAGCTCCAAGTCCATGAAGACCCAAAGTTTTGTTTATGTGACCTTCCTTGTCGTATGTCTCCAGTGCTTTAACACCATCACACGTCTTGCAAACAATTGCTAGCATAGTCTCAAGTCCCAAATAATCTGAGAGGAGCCTGGATTTAAGAGATCAAATATACATGTCAACCATCATACAGAAAAAACTGTCATTATTTCCCCTACTTGAAATAGCATGCTTCCCAAGTTCCCATATCGTCATAACTAATTAAAACAGAAAGAGATTCATGTTTTTCTGAATGTTCTTTGAGACTACAGAGATGTGAAACAAAAACATGGAGGCAGATAAGAGAAAATGTGAGGAACAAATATTACTCAACATCAAATCCCACGAACACAGGACATTTTGTGCTTGGGGCTTAAGGCAAGTCGAGACTTTCTAAACTCTCCTAAAGTGTTTGTGTTGGTAAATGCTGATGTGAAGGGGCAAGGGCGTTGGGAGTCCCATATAAGTGAGATGGCGAGTACTTATGCGTGTACCGGTGCCATGATATGGGTAGAAGTCGAATATTGACTATCTGACTGATTTATCATATCAATATATGTTGGAGCATGGTATATGAGCTTTTTGGTTGTTAAATGACCACTCGATTGGCATGACATTCATGATTCATGATTATACATAAACTTAGAGCGTTGATTTGATGAAAAGGCATTTATATCTGTTCATGACATATATTTTTCGTATCTGGGGCAGTTACTCATGCTTTCGTATGAGTTCACATACATAGTACATTGATGAATCATCTGGTTCTTTTCCAATAGCCTACGGACAGGATCCAAAGGTATTGAGATACAATTTCCCTTCATTTGATTTTTCTCTAATAACCTACGGGCAAGATCTGAAGGCGGTACATGGACCTCGCGAGTCCCCAATGGAGCACAACCAGCCTAAAGCAGGTGGCGTTGTATTGGTGCATAAGCCAGCATATCATATGCATTGCATAATATCAGTTGGTATGCTTTATGTGACTTCTTACCTGTTGAACTGATCTTACTTGTGATAGTAGACTATTGGTAGACTCTTAGTTCAGCTGATTATTTCCTCTATCCTAATATTCTATTGATTCCTGAATCCTGATTAATATATTGGACTCTGATTTTCTGTTGAGTAAGCGTGGAGGCTGGCATGGTAAGACTAAGAGCCCGTTTGGATGGGATTTTAAGTTGGTCAAACTAACTTTTAAATCAGTTTTTGACTTATTAGAGTGTTTGGCAATTATAAGAATAACTTAAAAAAGTCAAAAGTAACTTAAAATAAGTTAAAAGTTAAAAGTAGGGTGCCCCCTACTTATTTTTTTTAACTTATAAATCATTCTACTTTGACCAAGTATATTACTTTTTTACCCTTAATTCTTTTATAATGTTAACAACTTTAAGGGTATTTCAGACATTTTGATAAAAAAAGTAACTTTCAACACTTTTTTGCCAAACACATCAATAAACACATAACTACTTATTTTTAAAATGACTTTAAAGTAACTTTTTAAAAGTTACTTATTTTAAGTCAATCCAAACGTGCCCTAACTCTCTTCATTGTTTTACATAGGGTAGATTAAAAATAATAATAATTCTAAATGAGAAATTTGTCTATCAATTACAACTCTCACTCGAAAAGATAAATGTATATTTTCAACATACACTATGTAACGACCTACATGGTCATTTTGTGCTTTTGAACTCTTTTTCCCAATTTGACCTTCCTTGTAGCCTTATTATGCTATTTATGACTTGCGGGAATGGATGGTGTGGTTTTTGAGGTGATCGGGTGCATTACAGAGAGAAAATTAGAAGCTTTGTACTCATGTCACCAAATTGTGGGGGTTGTAGCTCGTACGTTTCACACTCTTTTATTCTATCGCTTTCTTAATGGCTAGTTTCTATTTTTTGCTTTTACTTCCTCTTTTCGATTAATGAAATGGACTTGGAATGATGAAATGCTTCGGGTAGGTGCCATCATGGCTTAGGATTTCGGGTCATGACATTAAGCCTTAACACTTCCCATGAGATGCATACTTCAATATTCACGATAAGAAACTAACATTAACACCACAATGTATTTACTTATTGTTGAAGTGAAAACCCTTATACAACCACCCCACTTTTGCACACAATTATTTTAAGCACATCTCTAATCAATTAGAATATCATTACATAACTAAATCTTTATTTCTTAATCTTAAGTTGTCCACATGTCATCATCTTAATTGAGACAGAAAAAATAAATTCTATAATTTCAACTTTCAAGGACATGGCTGAAGAAAACTGGGAAGAACTGTAATGTAGCTAAGCAAAAATTGTAATGTAGCTATATTATGGCTAAGAAAAAGCAAGAAAATACAGAAATTAGCATAAAATTAACCTGCTAAGATTATCGTCGTCAACGTTCCCAAGCATAGCAACAATTCCCACAACATCCTTCATCAAAGGAAGATGAGAAGCTTGAGTTCCATGATGATGTTTTAGCTCGCACCAGATGCCAGCTGCAGATTTCTCATGTACTAAGATGTGTCCAAGTGTCTCCTCCTCACCCCGTACATGGGAAAGTTCCTCATTTTCAGAACCAGATTCGCTTGCTGTCTGACACTTGCCAAGAGCGACTACAGTACCCACAAACACGAAATGTGAAAAAAAGATCTTGATATTGTAGTTCTCTCATGTTTTGAAATGTGAAAAAAAGATCTTGATATTGTAGTTCTCTCATGTTAATACTTCATAATATAAAGAGTAAATTCATCGATTAAAGGAAACCCACTGATGCAACAAAAATAGCTACTAGAATGACCCTTCTAGATTTACACATGCACCACTTCACACTACTCACTAAACTTAAGGAAAAGGAAGGTACCGTGCATATCTAAGATTGAATTATCCAATCCGTTCTTCTGAGCTTTTAGGAAAATGATATTCTCTTCATGATGTTTAAGTTTCAGACCCATCTCATGCACAGCATCCTCAAGTTTCTGCAGTATACAGCTGGTACTTTTGACTGATTGATTTTGCAAAATATTTAAAATGTGGTAAATCTCAAGTAACAGCTGTGAATGGATATCCATTAATCACAAGAAAGCACTAATTTTACAGATTACATTTCCAGCAAGATGAAATGATACAACTGGTGCAAACTTCTTGCATAATGTTAACAACCTTGGAATTGTAGACAGCTGCCTCAGCAGTTCCATTTTGCATTGTGTCCCTTGAAAAAGAATAGGAATCAGCCTGACCACCTTGATTGAACCTCAACGGATCATGCACAACTACTGGATTAGCATTAATTGGCAACTGAAACAAAATAATAACAAAAAACTGCGATCAAATTTTCTTATCAAGGAAAATCTGCCAAAGACATCTAATCAGTAGCTTGCAGAGTTTCCTATCACACCAAGTGTTGAAGTAACTATTAAGTGTAAATCGTAGCAAACCTTCATACACGTTTTATTCTTTTTCCATTTAGAATTGAAGACCACTGGAGTTACCTTCTGGATAAAAGTCGATATGCAGATAAGTATATATGCTATAGAAAAAGGAGAATCTAATCCAAGGCTGTAAATATAAAAATTCCACATTTTTAGGAATTCAGACCACTTGACCAGACGTTAGGCAACTGAAATGAAACTCATTTTAGTTAGCTGACTAGTTTATATATTTGATGTCAAGCATACATTAGCTAAAGTCTTGAAAGCTAGGTCCTGTTGTAGATATGAAATTTTAACAGAGTAAGGGGGTCTAAAAGACACATCATTTTAGAAAATGGCTAATCACCATTGCAGTCGCAACTGTTTCAAACAATGCAGAAAAAATAGAAGAAAAACAAAGTAGTGCCAGGACCCTGAGGTTTTACGGAATAATCTATCAAGCGACCGACTTTACAGTCAACTTCATGCTGACAGACCAACATTCGACCAGCAAGTCCTGCCTTATAACATCCACAGCAACAACTCGACTAAAGACGACCCTGCCCCCTGCCCCCCAAAAAATAATTGTCTAGACCAAGCCCAACTAGTCTAATTGACAAAATAAAAGAATAAGAAGGAAATAATTGAGGTAGGAACAAAAAGTAATCTGAAAGATCCAATTAAAGAGCCCTCAAGTATAAATTGACCATAACTTTTATTGCAAAACCTTCAAATTCCAAGCCCATCTTATGCTGGCACTATCCAAAAAACATAAATAGCTTAATAGGATATATACGATGACCTTCACATCCTCAGATAGTACAAATGTTCTCCCGAATGCATTTAGCTTTATATCTGAGTCAGTTTTTCTTCTTTATCATAGATATACGTAATTCATATAGGTGATGCCACCTTGCTTGGAATTGAATGTAGTTGTTCTTTTTTTTATACTAATTGTATTTTCACGACTAGTTTCTGGATAAAAATTTTGTTTCAATTTTCCTAAAAATTAAAATCTGAATTTACACAGGAATTTAGATTTGTTGAGCAGCTTCCTCCGCCATTCTTTCTAGGAAGGAGATAGCTAGCATCTTCATCAAAAATGTGGATGTGGAACAATCAAACACATAACTATGCGATTTGCCAAAATCAACTATTGCTATTAAAAATCTGGAGAAAAGAAACACTACTTAAGCCTTAAATTTTCTTAATTAAACTACATTATGTAATGCCTTGAGAAAGCTAACTAAAAACATTCAAATTCAAAGAAGAAATATCTCAGAATACATGCATGGCATCATTTCCTGTATCAATTAGTATAATTAAGTGTTTCTCAGAGTTTATAAGCTTGAGCTTAAGTTTCGATGACAGAAATAGTAGTTAAAAAAACATTTCACTCGACGATGAGCAGGAGATGAACAGGAGCAAAATGAAAAAGAGAAGCAATAGAACCTTCACTCTGTCGTCGTTCACCGGCATTCGCCCCGCCGTTGCTCGCTGTTGGTCGCCGGCGGTGGACAGAGGTCGATGGACTCTAGGCAGAGGAAACAGGCAACCTGACAGCGAAATGAATTATAGGGCTTTGCTTAATGAATGTCCTTTTATAAGTATAGTTAAACAATAAATAAGACTAAATATTTTATTAATTAATAATTAATAAACAATAAATAATATGGATAATATTACCATATTACCCTTTGAATATATTAAGGATCTGTTTGGAAAGCCATTGATAATTGGAATTGATGTAGGATAGTAATTACAAGTTTAGTAATTACACTGACATATAATGTAATTACAAATATACGATTTGGTTGCACAATTGTAATCATAAGATTATATTAAATTTTAAAAATAAAAGTTAATAATTTTAAATTTATATTAGACAAATAATGAACTTTTTAAATGATACTAAATTAAATATTTAAGATACATATTGTCTTTTGAAAATATATCAATTAATAAACACATGTTCTTAACAAATATTATGAAAAAAAATAAATGATTTATATTTTTCAAATTAGTATATTTCAATTGATTTAATCATAAAAACTAAAAGTACACGATTTCTATTAGCATCATGAAATGCATGTTTGACAAAAAGATTAGTATTATAACTAAAATGTCATAATTAAAATATTTAACAAAAAGATAATGTATCAAGCCAAACTAAAAAATAAATGACTTGCAATGTGAAATCTCAAGTCAATACTACTAAAACAAATTAAATTGAAAATATAACATAAGTTCTAAATGCAAAACAAAAAATTCAACATAATACTCTGTGTCAAATTTCAACATAACATACATAAATATGATTTAAAAGAAAAGGAAAACGTCAGTCTATAACCTTACTCAACAATGAATTCTACTTTAATTCAAAAAAATAGAATACTAACAAATTTATGCTAATGAAAAAAATAAATATGGTGTAAAAAAATAGACAATATGAAAAATTGCATGGAATCGCATGAAATAAAGGTTGAGAAGGAAATGAAATATATATAGTAAATAATATATAATAAAAAATATTTTTTTAGAATTTTTTAGAATAATAATAAAAAAGTTTAAAATAATAGAAATAAAAAATAATTAAAACAAAAAAATTAAAATACAAATAAAAAGAAAAAATTAAAATGTAATCAACTTGTAATTACACCATGTAACTACCAACAATTCACAGCCCCTCCTTGAGAATTGAAGAGTGTAACTACCCCTTGTCAATTACATCAAATTACCTGCTGACCAAGTAATTACATGGACAGCCAAACACGCCTGACAATGTAATTACACTCAATTACACCAAATCCAATTACCAATGTGGCTTTCCAAACATGCCCTAAATTTAATGTTTTGAAAAATGTATTAGATATTGAATAGTATTTAATAGTAAGGGTAAAATAGACACAAAAGGGTAAAATATCTCTTGATTTTCTAAACTGAACAAGTATTGTTGGACAATTATTTTAAGTATAGTGGACAAATAAAGATGGATGAAGTAAAAACACTATTATTAGTACTCCCTCTGTCCCTAATTACTTGTGTGTGTGTGTGTGTGTGTATCTATTATCAATTTTATGTATCAGTATATTCAAAATCAAATTCATCTAATGTATCTGATATCAATTTCATCATGTGCATCCGATATTAGTTTCATCTAAAGTATCCGATATCAATTTCATCGGTGTATCTGATATCAAACATATAATGTATTCAAACATAAATACATATATTTAATATTAAAAATATATGCATCTCATATTAAAATATGCACTGATACATACTTAAAGAGGGCTCTTTAGGTATCACCACCACTTAAAGAGGGGAGAGGAGAGAGTGGATGGGAGAGAAATAGAGAAAGAAAAAGGGAGTGAGCGAGGGGGAGCAGAAAGAGAGAGAGAGAAAGAGGGAGATAGCGAGCGAGAGAAAGGGGAGGAGAGAGAGCGCGAACGATTATGTAATTATTTTAAAATATAGTGAATGTAATAGATATAATAGGAATGTTTGTCTAATTAGATAATTATTTCAATTATAAAAGGTTTATAAAAATAACTTTGTACTAGTACATATTATCATTAGTTTAGTATAAACACTAGATATCTCTATTTTAATTGCTAAACAAAATAAGTCCTCTTAAATTTTGAAGAATTTTTTAAACATATCGCAATAATTTAATTTATTGAATGGATTTACATATTTATCGGAGAAGGGTCAAGACTATTTTTCTTATAATAATGAATTTGTTATAAGATTACCTCACGCCAATTAATTCAATCCCACAGTCATTTTCTCATTTAAAAATATCTTTACAACTAACGATTGACTTGTTAATCCTTGATGAGATTTTATAAAATACAACACTTCTCTATGAGTTCATCTAAAACAAAAAATTAGATTCAACCCGCCCCATCAACTCTAATCTTTGAATAATTTTTCTTTTTAGTTTTTGAAAAAGCAATTTACTTGATATACAAGTAAATTCTAATAGATGTAAGGTATGCAATATTTGGAACTAAAGTTACATATTTACCCAAAATTTCCACCAATTCTAACAGGAGCTTGTTACCTTAAGTCAAGGTTGTTTTGATTGTGATGCTATTTTCTGTCTGTATTATCCCCATTTTGAAGGGCCAAATACACTCTTCTCAAATTAATGGGAAGAAACCTTGCCCAAATTAAAGTTAGTGGCCTATCGATTCAATAATAAATTCGCTCATTGGACAGAATTCAATACTTTAGATAAACTCTATATAACTAGTACACAAAAAAAATTAAGTATAATGTCAAATAAATATTTTATAATTTACTATCTTAATTCATAATCTACATTTCGTGAGAATGAGGGCAATGCACATACACTAGAAGCCAACTTGTTGGAAGTCAACTATGTGTAGAATTGTCAGCTAAAGTCATTGAAGCACAAAGAACAAAGAGTAGAGGAAAGCTACTACACCTTTTTCTCCCTTTTTTTTTTTGTTACATAAAAGCTACTACACATACACCTTGTGAGAGTGATAAATACCAACGGCAAGCAAGTTCTAGCATGTCGTAAAAATACAAATTCATAATTTAAAGTTTATAAATTTTTATATCGATAATAAATTAATATTATATTAATAATTGCATTTACATTTAAATATTTATAAATATTTAATTGACTAATAAATAAATAGATATAAGAAGAAGAAAAAAAGTTATTGATTCCAGTGAACCTCTATAAATGCTTCTAAATCCGTCCCTGTCTATTATTCCCACAAGTCAATTGGTTTTATAGCCCTTTACATATTGCTGGCTCCTTGTATTTCAATTTGTTTGTCTTACTTTCATTTTCAATATGTTAAAAGAGAATATCTCTTTTCTAATTTGACAACTCTTTAATTTCAATATCTCACTTGGCATGTACAAGGCCATAAGATTAAAACTCATTTTGATACATTGTACACCTCTTTAGTTTAAAATATAAGATTCAAAATTTTTCTTTATGATGTGAGTGGTTTTTAGTTTTATATATATGTTTTTTCTAATAAAACTTTAGTTTTACACATAAAAAAATAAAGAATAAAATCTTTACAAGGTCATTTTTTATATTTATTTATACAAATCATAAAAGGCTATATATATATTCACCCATTTTCCTATCTAACTACTACAACCATATTCTACTAGTGATCTCATTATTAGCATCTGGTACATTCTTTCTGCAGAATACCCCACTTATTAATTCTTCATTTTTCTCATTCATAATATAATTGTGGTACACAGAGATCATCACAGCACTTCTCTCCCAGGTTTTTTCCTTTTGATTAATTAATTGTCACTTTTTTTTTCTTAGATAAATTTATTTGGGTAGAAATGGGCAAGAAAGGAAGTGTTAATTGGTTTTCCACAATGAAGAAAGTCTTTATTAAACCTTCTTCTAAGGATTATTCACCAGCAGATCATAAAAAGGTTAGTCATTCACTCTTCTCATCGATAAATATTGCATAGAATTAAAACGAAATTATCGATGATTTTAGTACATTTAATTTGCTTATATTCCCTCCAAAAGGATAGTTAATTTGATAGATCGACATTGTTAGTATCAATTATGCAAATGGAAGCAATACGACTCAGATCTAAGTTATACATATTGAAAGTATAATAGCATCAGTTTACTATAGTTTTGCAACTACTTTTTAAAGTGATCTAATTATACAAATATTTTATACATGATCGACGCATAAAATTTAGATTAGTATATGATTGATATGATTAAAAAATTGCAACATATTTTTGTATGTGATCATCTCTTTTTCTGGATCTCTGGTAAATCTACCAGCTTAGTTGCTACTGGTTAGCCATTTTTTTCCCTCACCAAACGGCATTAACTAATAAACTTGAACACATATTGGTCCCCTCTAAAATAGGGCCCCTGATGAAAGGCAACAACGTAGAATTTATGACTTGTTGCTTTCATCCACCTCTTCTATCACCACCAGACGGGTTCACGGATTGATTTTCAATTTAAATCAAATCGATTTAATCAATTTTTAAGTTATAAAATCAAATCAAATATAAATCAATTTTGATTTGATTATTCAATTTTTAACCATATATAAATATATACAATCTTATAATTACAAACATTTATTGATTCGATTGTTCATTTTTTAACCATACATAACTATTCACTTTCCTTCTTTTTCTACTTCTAGTTTTCGACATTAAACAAATAATGAAGTGATAATTTTTATTAGGTAATGTAACTTCATTTCATTAAAATATATTCATCACAACAAGTCAAGTATGTATATATATATTCAATATCTTAAGGTTTCCAATGTGATTGCAATGAATATATGATAATTTTGTGTCAATAAACATTTTAACACATGATAAAAATAATAATTAGACACTCCTAGCTCATATTTTTTGGATTCTTGTTTTACTGGTATTCTCAAATATTCATTAAGTAGATAAATTAATCACACAAAATATGTCTCCTCTTTTAATTATACATACCAACATCAATTGAAACATGTTTGAAGTTTTACGTACAATTTTTTGAGACTATTGCATATGAATAAAAATAGATGACATACTTAAATGGTTGACTTATTTACCTAATGGATATTTGAGAACATGTCCAGAATCTTTCCAAAATTTTGAGTCCAAAAATTTAATATAGAAACACTTTATCATGTGTTTAGTTATTCATCGAAACAGACCATAATTCAAGGGTCTAAATATAATTTACTGATAAAGTTTAAGAATTCAGAGTTGAAGTGCTAATGGTGTGAAGTGATTTGTATGCTTATTAGAAGGAAAAATTAGACAACCAATGGCAACATGAAGCTCCAGAAGTTGTCTCAGTTGAACAATTTCCAGCAATGAGTTCTTCAGATCTTACCAATAATCAAGAGAGCAATGACAATTCATCATCTTCTTTGGCTGAAGATCGAAATCATGATATTTATGTCATCGCGGCCACTGCTGCGGTTGCTGAAGTAGCAACCACAGCAGCAACTTATGCGGCCCCAAAAGTTGTCAGGGTAGATGGATACATCAGCCAGTCCAAAGAGGAAATAGCTGCCACCCTTATTCAATCATATTACAGGGGATATCTGGTAAATTAAAAGCCAATTCTTTCTTATATCTCTATAATCAAATACAATACTTACCTTTGTATTTATCTGCCATTGGTCTCCCACTCGAATTATATATAAGTACCGTTCAAATATACATTTTAATTATGTACGTCTTGCTAATTTTGTAGGCAAGACGCGCTTTGCGTGCCCTGAGGGGATTGGTGAAGCTGCAAGCGCTAGTGAGGGGGCATAATGTGCGCAAGCAATCACAGATTACAATGAGATGTATGCAAGCATTAGTACGCGTACAGTCAAAAGTACGTGCACGAAGACTCCAGTTGGTTCAGGATAAGCTGCAGAGCAAGCTGGAAGAAGTGAAATTGCGCTCGAATAGAGAGGACCAACACAAGAACAAGAGCCTGTTTATGAAACAAGTGACAGAAGGCTGGGATAACAGGAACCAAAGCATTGAAAAGATCCTAGAAAACACTAGAAGAAAACAACATGCTTATCAGGTTAGCCATTCCCTAACAAAAGTTTTCATATTTATATATGTGTGTGTTAGTAATGTAGTCTTCATTTTTTTCTTGAACTCCACGCCGATTTCTCAAATTGATGGGCTATTATGTTAGCAACAACAGAAATGGTTGCACTCTGATCCAGATGATGAAGAATGTTTTGGCAATGAACATGAAAATTCGCAACAAGGTTGGAGTTGGCTTGATAGATGGATGGATTCTCAACATGTTGTGCGACGAGAAGGCTCCTATGTGTCATTGTCCATCACAGATGACATATCAGAGAAGACAGTAGAATTGGATCCAATCAACCCATTGGGCTCAGAAGATGTCAAATTAGCCCATCACATTGTCAGTCCAGCTGAAAGAAGCCCATATTCATCTAGTCAGTCCGACATGGATTGTGTCCCTAACTACATGGCTCCAACTAAATCTGCAAAAGCAAAAATAAGGAGTCCAGGCCCAATAAAACCTCGAAGTCCACCAGGAGCGGCTCAATGGAATGCAACACCGATGAAGGTGACAGCCCGTAGGTGGAGCTATGATTCATCTGCAAGAAGCCCAAACCCAAGAACTTCTGCTAAATGGATGGCAACCTATAGCCCAGAAACACGTGTAAACGACCGGGCCTCACCAATGAGAGCCCCTGCTTGGAGATATAATTATAATTAGATATAGATATTTTTGCAGTAAATAAGAAGCTCAACAAATGGTTATTTAAATATGCAAATGTTATGAAATAATTATATGAGATGTCCAGTACTCTAGAAATAAATCTCCACTTCTTTCGTTATCTCAAAGGCTTAATGTCATGTCTCACACTTTCCCATGATCTTCCCGCATAACCTTCATAGTTAGTGCCAGGTTTACGATTACCTTTTGTATGTCTCTATGCAAATCTATATAAATAGAAGCATAAAAGTTCATATTGTACACCCCTCCATTACAAAAAGTTTTTTTTAGTAACTCTTAACTCAAATTTTTCAGATGACATATTTAAGCTCATCAAGGATTTTGGTACATTTGACATATCTTTAATTTAAAACTACAAGATTTAATCATCTTAAACTCTGTATCAAAGTCAAAATAGAACAAACAAATTGAAATGAAGGAAGTGCTATTTTCACATTTTCTACTGCAATGTTATTTTCATAGATTTCGGACAAACATAAATTTAATACCAAATTCAAATTCTTATCTTATAAGATGAGATTTAGCATATATGAAAAGTCAAACAAGCCAAAAGATATTGATAGGAGGTAAATGTTTTTTTGAGGGAAAGTGAGTTGGAGAAAAATTGCAGAACTTAAGAAAAGAGTAATCAGCCAGTTATCTGACATAGTACATAAGTAATTCAGCTATTAGGTGGTTTGTCAGTTGTCCCACATCGGTAATAGTAGAAGAAGAATTGAGAAACGAGCCTTATAAAATCGAAAGCAGGAAAGCATTGAACGGCATCTTTGCGCTTGGGGCAATGACGCAGCTAGTGAGGTTCTAACCGAGGCGCGTCTATTGCTGGTTGAAAACTATTTCCAAACCCCCTCTTCGGCCTGGGTTCGCCCTTGGCCGTCGAGAATTTTTGGAAGGGCTCCCTTTGGGGTTTTGCCCTACAATACTTAGTTTCAAATTTTTTTGCCTATGTGCTTAATGAGTATGTGACTGAAGATTAATTAAACGTGACACCAAATTTAACAAAGCTGTCATAAGAAGAAAATAGCATAGCAATTTGGTCCGTTAAAATCAATGCTGTCGTAACTGTTGCCATCGAATTTGTGTACTTTTCGCGATGCAAAACCTTAAAGATCATTAGTTTTATAACTTCATCCGCTTTTGAGGGAAAAGACCAGATTTTGGGGGGTTTTGTTATCACAAATGATA
Source organism: Solanum appendiculatum (assembly GCA_018342035.1). Taxonomy (NCBI): domain Eukaryota; kingdom Viridiplantae; phylum Streptophyta; class Magnoliopsida; order Solanales; family Solanaceae; genus Solanum; species Solanum appendiculatum. The sequence continues at coordinate 898,332 of JAGDQO010000378.1, read as the reverse complement.
CATGGGGCGGACTAGTAGTTCTTATGCCAGAACTTCTTGGGGAGTAAAAGAGAGTCTGAAGCAGTTGTGTTTATATAATATCATTTACTTGGGACTAGTGGTTCTTTTGTGTCAACTTCTTGGGGAGTTAAAAGAAGAGTCTGAAGCAGTTGTGCCAAGTTCCGTTAATTGATGATCATAACGATATCATGAAAATGCTGCACCCATCAATATATATAGGAATATAAAAAGAATCACCTTGATACCAAAACCAATGGAGCCCGGGATATCATTTAATTGGACTAGTTCTTAAGCCAGAACTTCTTGGGGAATAAAAAGAAGTCTGAAGCAGTTGTGTTGATGTCATTTACTTGGACTAGTATTTCTTATGTCAGAACTTCTTGGGGAGTAAAAAGAAGAGTTTGAAGCACAATTATCACACAATCCTGGGTGAATCCTAGAAATAGCAGAAGTGGGGAGTAAAAAGAAGATTTTGAAGCAGTTATCACACAATCCTGGGTGACGGTTAGATATAGCAGAAGTGGCACGGGGAGTTAACGACTGGACTTGCTACAACATAGGAATCACCCAAGCAGTTTTATGGGGACCGAATTCACCAAAATTTAAGCTTCAGCTGTGCTGCTTCTACAAAACGTGATTTCAGATCTCTATGCATAAAGCTCAAATGCCAAGATAAAAAGGCCAAGAAAGTGTACAGTTCTGTTTCCCAAATCCAAGTTGAGATGACTATTTGCTTCGGCAAGTGACTTGTGAGTGAATTAACTGTTTCAAAAATTTGCTATTTGAGAGTAACTTATTCTCTTTTGGTTGTAAAAGGTCCATTTCCATCCATTATCTCTATGCACTATTTTGTCACTAGCTCATATTGTCAAAGCTAGTAGTCAAATTCCATTTAATAAAATCATCAAGGGAATTACCGAAAAGGTTCTGACGAGGACATCAAACGCTCATGGGATCAAAGATCCACTAAATAACATCATGTAATTTCACTGAAATTAGTTGGAACTACAGCATAAAATCCTGTTCCTCAGCCTTTCTGGTAAAAGCTTTTGACTTCTGTCATATACTAGTTAGTGGTCCACTTCTTCAGGATTTGCTACTATTGAAGTTGTAATGTCATTGTAATTATCTTTTACTTGATCTTGACCTGTAAACAAGCAGGCGAATGGATGAACTTTGTCTCTGCTGCAACAAAATTTTTCTGTATAACTACAGACGAGCTTTAGTCCGTTGAATATGGTTGTCAACCGTGCTATCCCCTTAGGCAGTTCGAACATATATTTATCCCCGTGATTTCCTTGTCTCTTATTGAAACTAGATGTTCATGACTAAATTTATTAGGACTATAACTGATGCTCACTGCCTATGTTCATGGTTCAGACTTCAGCAAGTGATTTGTTCAAGTAGTTTAACTCCATTATATAAAATTCATTTAACTTGTTTCACCACTCAGTCCTTTCAAATATTGACTACCACAATTTCTAGCTTTAACAACAGATAGCCACTAAGCCGAACAAGTAAAGGAATTCATGAGCATCTCCTATCATGCCAAGGCAAAGGTGTTACAATATATTGGTAGTTTGTCCCACATTGATAATAGATGAAGCTGAATAGAGAAATGAGTCTAATAAAATCCAAAACTGGAATCAGTAAGAAGTATCTTTGCGCTTGGGGCAATGACGCAGCTAGTGAGGTTCTAACCGAGGCGCGTCTATTGCTGGTTGAAAACTATTTCCAAACCCCCTCTTCGGCCTGGGTTCTACCTTGGCCGTCGAGAATTTTTGGAAGGGCTCCCTCTGGGGTTAAGCCCTACAATCCTAGTTATAAAGAATTTATATATTTTTGCATTTGGTCCTTTCTAGTTGTTTTCGCATATAGTATTCTTAAATTTATCCAGTTGTTATCCCAGTAATTTCCTGTCTTTTATTGAACTCAGAAGTTGATGACTAAATTTATCACTATATATACTATGATTGACATCTTCTTCAAATAGTTTAGTTAACTTCCTTTCACTTACTTTCACCACTTGCCTAGGGCAAAGATATTACAACAATATATCAACATAAAAGAAATTCATACGAAGCTATGCTATGTCCTATCTCTCCACCATTGCTTGATCAAAATCTCCGTAATTTAGAGTAGTCTACAATCTTGTTTGATTATCGGAAAAGCAGAAAAATCAAGGGTGATTACCACTGCCACTGCCTTTCTTTCCTCTTGGGTCATGCTTGGTGTTAGGTCCTGCATTGTCGTAATCTAACACAACATCCAGCTGGAGCAACTTTCTTGGATTTTCTCGGATAACATTCTGCACACAATTTGCAACAAAGATCAATCAGCAACGTCTAACTTTTCCTTTAAGGATATTCTAAGAAATCCCCCAAGAAAATTGATATTAATCTAGGAAGTTGTCTATAGTCTTGGTAATGTTGTATACAAAAAAATGGATGAAACTTCAAGAGGAAAAACATAAGCTGCAGGAAGTTTAGTAATGATGACAAGTCGCATTTCATTAATCAAAACATGATATGATGCCAATCAAGTAAATTTACTTCCTTATCACTACCTAACCTTATGAAGCTTGTAAGCTCGGTTTACACCTTCAACAGGACCTAGATGGCACAAAGAAGAATGATAAACATCAGTGTTAGCATTATGTCATTTGCTAGTATAAACCAGACTAGTTGAAATCACTACTAAAAAATCACTATCTTCCCATTGACAAATGTTCAGTGGCTATTCTCACATATATTCTGCTTGAATTGGTGAGAAAAGAAAAAATAGTTATGTTTTCATATGGAAAAATGAGGAAGTTCCCCACTATTTCAGTGAGAATCTATTTCCCAACATGTATTTTCCCAGTGAGCTGGTTCAGTACATAGGAAATGAGTGGGAAAATCATGTTCTAAAGCACAAATATTCCACTGATTCATGGTGGGAAAAACCTTGTTTCTAGTAATGAATGTTGTTGTCATTTTATAGCTAAAATAGCTTACCAGAAGAAACAAAGATGAGAAACAAAAGGAGTAGAATGAAAGCTTTGATCCTCCTAGGCCTCATTGTGGTGCACTTATTCAACTTTCTCTATCACCTGGATAGAGAGATTGGTTCTTGAGATGAGATGGGGAAGAATGGAGGAGTTACCCCTTTTATATATTATGCTGGTCAAAGGTGGATCTAGGATTTAAATATTATGGGATCAAATTCGAGATTCTACCACCACCCATTCAATTTACTAGGTTCGAAATCTATTATTTTTACTTTTTAACACGTATACATGGTTTTTAGTAGGTTTGGATGTACTTGTAACTAAAGCACTATATTGGCCTGTGGTAGTGGTAATAGTGCACCCACTCATTTACTGTATGTATAGGCAGAACTAGCAAGTCAAACCAGCACTTAAAAGAATATAGTGCACATATATCTACATGTTACATCAAAGTAGAATAGAAAAAAAAAGTAGGTATTATTGTAGACTCATATTTTGATCAATCTCTCTTTGTTCTTTGCATTGCAATTTGCATGGCTCAAGCTTTGAAATACAACAATGGTCTCTCATATGTTGTGTAAATGGTTTTCGGAGTTTATAATGTCATGAACCACTCCATTTGTTTTGAATGGTATCAAACCAGGTAGAGGTCCTATAAGGTGTTATACCATGTGTTTGACCCATAAGAATAATCAAGCATATTGTGCCTGATGGAGTGTTTTTACGACTTGATTAAGTAAATCAAAGTGTGATCTCTCAAATAGTTTTACGTTTTTATATGAGGTAGTAGTACAATTTAACAGTTTTGAGATGATAAAAGCGGTTATAAATGTTGATTGTGCACCCACCCAATAGTTGTAGAATGAAAAGTTGCAATAACCAACAAGTCAAACTCACACATTTTTGAATTCAATGTATCAAAACAGAGCAACAGTAGATATGCTGTATGCATGTGAACTCAAGCTCTGTCATTATGAAAACTAATTTTCAGCTAATTTTAACCTGATTTTTCTGTGTACATCACCTTTTTGGTAAGTAAATTTGTTTTCCTCTTCCTTGGCCTATAATGATTAATGAGATCAGTGCCAATAGCTCATGTGGTGGATTCATCCATCTAGAAAAGGACGGTATCCGACACGAGTACAATAACATTTTTGAAAAATCCGAGTAATATAGCCATCAAAAGTTTGGATATGCTTATTCTACTGCTTGAGAAAGAAATCTTCATGTTTGTTATTAGTGGAGAGGAAACTGAAGAGGAAAAAAAGAGTTATTTTGGTAATGCAAAGGAAAGTCAACTACGTACTTTCTACAAAACTAATCACATTTTGGTCTTCCTTTCTTCAATGGTAAAAGAAAATACTCACTCCTAATTTTTGAGATTCAAAATTTGAAACTCTGACGGTGAATTCGGATATAGAAACTTTAAATCTTTTAAAATAAAATTTATATATTTAAAAAACTATGTAAAAAATATTATAAATCACAAACATTAACAATTTAAAAGACATAAAAGCTTTCAATTAAAAAAACCTTGGTTGACTTTTGAAATTTCTTTGGCATACAAATTGTAACGGGAGTATATTTCATGTGTTCATTACGAGGTGATAAAGGGCCCTTGCTTGTGACAGGAGATGGGCTGTGACCTAAAAGTGAAATAAATAAATAAAAATAGACTTTTTTTTCCTTTTGGGAGGGTTGAGATTAGGTAAAAAAAACACAAGTGAAGTGGAAGGGCACTATGAAACTATGGAGTTGAGGTGAGATGTGTTGGGAGGAGATAATCAACGGAGAACATTAGTATAAAACTAAAATTTAAGAAATTTTTTTTTAAAATTATTTTTCTTTGTACCAAACACACCCTTAATGTTGAATTACTAATTAAATTAATCATAATCATCTTAACGACGGATGGGAAGATTGATATAGTTTATTCTAATTCTCTGTCTCGTTTTATAAGACACTTTGTTTTATTAATGAAAAAAAAAAAAGAAGCTAAACAACTTCTTTGAGCATCATTTTTCAACTATATAGTCAAAAGTTTTTGTTATAAAATCTTAGTCAACTTCTTTAGGTTCAAAATCCCGTCACAACAAAAAAGACGAAAATGCCCGAGTAAGAAAACGGGTAAGACCATTATATATTTCATATGTTTTTCCCATTTCACAAGAATAATACTCCCTCCGTCCAATAATAGTTGCCCACTATACTAAAAATAGTTGTCCAACAATACTTGTCCAATTTAGAAGATCAAGAGATAATTTACCTTTTTGATCTATTTTACCCTTGCTATTAAATACTATTTATCATCTAACACATTTCTCAAAACATTAAATTTAATAAAGTCAAAAGATTACCCCTATTATTTATTGTTTCTTAATGGATGTGTCCAATCAATAGTGGACAACTATTGTTGGACGGGGGAATATTTGTTAGTACTCGACAATTATTTCAACATTGTAACACACTAATCCTTGTAGGTTTGAACAAATTACATTCGTTGCGCCTTTTTCCTGGCATAGAAATAATAAATAAAGATGACCAAATAAATTTCTTCTAATGTTTTACGAAAAATAAAACTATAAGATTTGCAACGATAAGTTGGTTTATGATTGATTACTTATACCATGTTAGAACACAATTTCAACAGGCTAAAACCCAACAATAACAAAAGAAACATAAATGCACGTGCAGGGCTGTAGCAGTATAATGTAGCACCAAAAAACTGGAAAAAGAATCTTGATACCTCATACCAGATATGGCACTTTAAAAAACAAGCGACTCCCAATCCGTTAAAATGTCATCAAAATAGTTGACATTCAACATCATGTTCTTCAAAGACAATGATTTATACAATTTCACGAACAAAAATACAGTCAATTAAGAAATAAAGAAACTTTAATGTAACAGCGTAAACAGGAAAGGATACATGCAATCATGGTTGAACGGTGTTTTTCCAATACTGGCTTTTAAAAAATGCAAAATTCTGTATTAGATGAAAAACAGTATGAAGGAAATCTTATGGAATGCCACTTAAAAATGAGCTAAACTCACAATAAGTCATGCAAGATGCAATGCAAAATGGACACAATAAGTCATGCAAGATGCAATGCAAAATGGAATTCAACTATAAAACAGATCCAGCTGATATGACAGACACGGACTGACCGACCAAAAATATATATTTATATATATATATATTTGTGAAAAAATTCAAAAGAAGCTATGACTAAGTATCAAGACTACCAAAACTTGGGACTTGTACATGCTGACCATGAAAATCCTCGAAGAAGACAGGATACATCAGGGCCTCGGTATTTCTTGTTAGAGTACCAAGGTCAGATCCACAAGCAAAGAGAAAAACCAGGAGCCTTGCCTTTCTTCAGCTAGTTACAAAGAGAATTCCCTTCCAACCCCAATGTACAGCATCAGTAACATCGCGTCCACTCCCAAGTGAAAGGCCTTCAGCTCCTGGGCAATCACCATGACCCATCTCCTTCCACGACAAAACAAAATAACCCCTCCAATGGTGCTGGCACATGTCTGTGACAACTTGGATGAAAATTTCTTCCATTGTCAGAAAATCGCAATGACTTGACACATGAATGCAATCTTGGATTCCGACTCGACACTACTACATGCATGCAGGGACATGAAAAAAAAAAAGTATGTACCAAGTACCCACAACTTTAAACTGAAATGGCACGGCTAATAGCCATCTGGGCCCACTCAGCAGATTCCTTGATCAAATGGTCATCTGACGACAAGCATTCAATCAAAAAGTCTTTGCTTGATACTGATTGTTGAATCAAAGAACCAGCATTACTGCCCAGAGTATCCGCTAAATCTCCCAGAACTCCAATAGCGGTCTTCATTACCACATCATCCCTGTAATTGGAGAGAAGAAATGGGGTAAATCCCGAAAATCAGAACATCGATGGCCTTCTTAAATAGAGCAAAAGAGAGAAGTAGAAGCAGTCAAGCAATACTTACATGTCTTTCTCCATATAAATGCTATCCAGGAATTGAAGGATATGAGGTGCATAAGGTATCAACAGCTGAGTCTTAGGTGAGTTCTTGAATCCCTGAAATATGCCGGAATAAGCCTCCAGGATTCCATTTCTCAGAAGATTCGTGTAATCTAATATCTCGTCATCAGCACCAGTTGCACGTGCTGACAGCTCTGCAGCACTCTGGAGCATAGGCATGGCATACATCAAGTATTTCTCAAAATTCTCTCCTATCGCCAAGGCTATGTCACCAAAGCATGAAAATATTGGCGGCTTTACAGAACGATGTAGCTGATTACTTGATAGATCCTTGAGAAGCTGTGTCATCATACCATCACAATAAGGTAAAATCTTATCCTCCAAAGCTCTGCATAAATCACCCACAACACCTACGGTGACAGCACAGACTTGGTACTCCTCAAAATTTTGAAGACCCATTTCCAGGTACTTGTAAAATTCAGGCATGTACTTGGCAAAGTCAGGACCAGTTGCATAGGCAAGTGCTCCAATGGAAAGCATGGCTTCCTCATGCACAGTAGCACTTCTACATGCAAAAACCCTGAGGAAAAGGCTCATGACCTGATCAGCATACTGTGCAAAAGCATACTTCGTTGGCTCTGAGGCCCCTAGCTTCTGAATAATAACCTGTAAGCATCCACACAAAAGACCTTGCAACTCGCTCTGCTTCTCACGTTCATCAGATGAAAGCTTCTGAGCCTCAAGAGTCTGGTGGAGCTCCATCATAATGACAGGAACTAGTTGCATAACCATGGGAGCTGTTTCATCGGTGGAACACCTCACAACTTCATTCAGTGCCTCATATGCAGCAGTCCTAAGCCGTGACTCACCAGCATCTTCTCTGTGGGTCGCTGTGAGAAGGGATTGCACCATTTCCTGGAAAAAAGGGGTCAAGGGAGATGATGCAGCCACATCCCCATACCCTTGGGCAAGAAAATAGAGAGCACCACAGGCTTTTTCAGCAACATTTGGAGCATCCTTCATGCTCTGAAGTAGAACTGTAACGATCTGTTGGCAGTTTGCTGGAGTAATAATGGGTATCTCCACAGTTGAACCATGAAGAAATTCAAATATTCTTCCAAGGGTCCATGCTGTAGTGTCTTTCACATGGCTATTGGCATCCTTAGTCAATGCAGTAAGCATGAAGTTTAGAGCACCATTAACAATGGGTGTTAGCTTATCAGGTGAAGGACCTTCCAAAATGGAGCCAAAGGCATATGTGGCAGCCTCTCTTTGCCTCCAATCAGGCTTTGTAATGTTCTCTTCAATGAATGGCATAACAAGAGGTACAATGTCATCTCCTACAGTCCTTGCAACCAAACCAAGGCAAGTGCCACCGGCCATTGCAAGATTCCAAGCAACTTCATCCTGATCCTGATCTTCTTCTTGCTTAAGAAGCGTCTCCAGTAGCATAGGGACAAGTGCAGGAAGAGCCTGCTTGATGAAATTATAGCAAGGAACATCAGAATCTGCAGTAAAATCACCCCCATATTCTTCTAAAATATCAATCTCCTCATCACAGATTGAGCTCCAAAATTCAATGGCTTGAAGAGCAACAGGCTCTTCATCCTCTCTAACAGCCTTTGCTGTTATGTTAAAGATGTCTTGAATATAAGGAGCTAATTTCTCATAGTATGTTGATGAAATCGAGACTAAACATTCAAAAGCAGCCTGCCGAATTTTGACTTCAGGAGACAGAGTGGCTTGGCAGACAACTCTCATAATAAAGTCACGCTCCATATCATTGGTGAAATTTGCCTGAGCAAAACCAAGTGCATTGTATAATGCTCGGGTCGCAGCAAGCCTCACATCACTGTTCCTTTCTTCAGCATTCATACCCTGAATTACAGCTGTAAGGATTTTATTTACTTGATCCTGCTCCATGACATCAGGAGAAACTTCTTCGCATAAATATCCCAGTGTCTCTAAAGTAGCTTGCTTGACGTGGGCAGGGAGCTGTTGATTTGACAAGAGTGACCCGATCAACTCAGGCCACTGCTTCTGTGGCAGCTCAATGCCAGCAACCTTGGCAATGACTTGTGAAGCAGTTGAACGAGCATCAGGTGCCGGAGACGAGAGGGTCTGTAACAAGCATGTTTTAATCTGGGTCTTCACAGACACATCAAGTGATAGCCATCTTTGGACAAGTTCATATTTCCTGTGTTGTTCCTTGGCATCCAAAGCATTTTTCAGTATTAGACCTGCCAACTTACGACTATCAACTGGCTTCTCCTCACTAGCCAACTCTCCTGACAGAGACAATAGGAAACCAGGAAGATTTTGCTCCTGAAACTGCTTCAATGTTTCTTCTGCATGTTTTCGCACAGTTGAATCAACTGATTGTGCATTTAGAAGGACCTGAGTGACTTCCATTGCAATATGATTCCTGCCAACACATGAGATATCCCGTAGTAAGATATCACAGGAATATCATAAGAATGAACTTGAAGTAATGCTAATATTAAGGGATTGCTTGGTTAAAGGTGCTGAAAAAGTAAGCATGAGACCCGAAGGTGTAAGCCTAGTAGTCAATGAGAACCATGAGGTATCAAGTTCAAATCCCAGAGGCAAAATACGAGGTATTTTTTTCTCATGTGTTCAAGACTAGGTGAAAAAGTTATCCAGTACATGTGTTGGTGGGAGGTAGCAGGTACCCGTGGAAATAGTCGAGGTACCCACAAGCTGGCCCAGACTCCACAAAAAAAAAAAAAGCATGGTGTAAAAATCTTATTCCACAGTTGGTTGTCATTTTCATGTCTGACATAGATAAGACTGTATAACTTATATGGTTTGAAATAGTTTTCAACAAGCAATAGAAGCACCTTGGTTAGATCCTCACTACCTGCGAAGACCGTATAAATTATACAGTAATCTATGCATAATTTTATATCCACATAAGCACCCAAAAAAATAACACCACTGATTCTAACTTGGTGGTAGTTCATATCCTCAAACCCTCGAGAAAACTGTTGATTCTTTAGACATTTTTTATATTGCTAGAAAATGGCATGTCACTTTAGGAACATCACATTTAGGGTAATTAACTCTTCTAGAGAAAGATACAAGCATCGTTCTAGAAATGTGCCATAGAACTGACAGACTTCAGACTCTTTCTTGGAAAATACCACTGAAAGCCACTACCCTCTTGTCGTAATATGTTTGAAAAATAATAGACAATAGCCTATGAGCTTATCCATCTTAAATGAATAACCGTTTCTCCGTTTCACTAGTCTAGGATTCGCAGGAACTTTCATGGTTTCTATGCTTAAAGAGATCCTTGCATAGTGATGTAGAGAAGAGAGTCTTCCCTTCCTTTTTTTTTTTGGGGGTAAACAATATTTCACAATGTGGTTTTTTTGAGAAGTAGATTATTATCAGAAGAAAGTCCCCTTACTTTAAGTAAATAAAAATACAAATATTCTTAATGAAAAGCAAAATATCTAGCATTATATAGTTAAAAATGATCATATTCAACAAAGGGTTCAAGTAGCACACAAAATAAACTATGGTGAGTGGAGGTGTTAGCAAGGAGATGAGGTAGACCTAAAATCAAAGGGGAGAAAGTTGTGTCAAAAGACCTACCACCATCTCTCTTGAAATCCTTGAAGACCTAGTGATTAATAGGGCACAACAGAATAAAATAATCTATGTAAGCAAAACCAATTAGTAGGATTAATTTTTAGTCATGTTAGTACGTTAAATTTAGGACTAATATTTTCTAGGACTATTTATGTCAAAGATATATATTTCAGTAGAAAATATAAAGAACCTCTAGTACTTTTATTTTTATTTGTTTTAACTTTATGTAATATGGACTAAGATGATCTTTATCCATTGCACATATAACCCTTGCATAACTATAAGTGAACCACAAAAAAATGGGCAGTGATGTGCTCTTAGCTCCCAACTATGTGCGGGGTCTGGGGAAGGGCCGCACCACTAGGGTCTATTGTATGCAACCTTAACCTACATTTCTGCAAAAGCATGTTCCCACAGCTCAAGGCAACTTTACCAATTACACCAAGACTCCCCTTCAATGTGAACCACAGTATCCCATAAATCTAAAGCACAATGTAAAAAAAGGATGAGGTCCATTATAAGCAAGAGAAAAGGGATACATAAAAATTGAAGCAGCATCAACAAAGGCCTTACATATCAAATTAAGAAATATTGCATCCATTGAAAAACGACACCAACCTTTAGGGAATAGATTCATAATTAAAATAGAAATATATTAATCATCTTGTTTAATTATTTTAAAGGAATTATTACTGCATTCTTGTTAATTCTAATTCCATGAAAATATGAACATTACATTAATTGATGTAAAGTGCATCACTATATCACTTGGAGAAGTTTCAATTTCAATAAAATAACAGAGCACATCATTGGTCATACTAGATCTCAGTCCTCAAAACAGAGTTAATAACAGGGATAGATGCAAATAAGTGAACCAAAAGATCGGAACCACAAACAAATCAATCCAAGTTCAAGTATTGAACATTAGATGAAGCTTAAATCAGTTGTGCAGAAAACGAATCAATTTTTCTGATATGAAGAATTGTTGTTGAAAACAATGAGTGAATCACCTGAAAATTGCAGATGCGGCAAATGAGATGGTAACCAGCAGAATCCACCGAGGGATCGAATAAACCAGAAACGGCGCCCAACTGAAACCCTAGAGAGAGAGATGGAGTGAAATTATGTTTTGTTATTTTGTTCCTTAAATAGTATACTTGCGTTTTTCGCCCTTATGTAATAGTAGTTGATTTAATTTCGGGTCAAATGGCCCACTAGTATATAAGGCCTTGTGGGTCTTTCTAGAAAGACATCGAATCATTTTGTGTAGTTTCAGATTTTAATATACTGAAATTATGCATGAGCATAGGATCATTAAGCGGATCCACTACAAAACCTAGTTCATGTAAAGTGCATCACTATAGCAATTGGAGAAGTTCCAATATCAATAAAATAACAGAGCATACCATTGGTCATACTAGATCTCAGTCCAAACTCAAATTGAAAAAAAATAAAAAAATATAAGCTTCCAAACCAAAACTTAGTCAATAACAAGGATAGATGCAAATAAGTGAATCAAAAGATCAGAACCACAAACGAATCAATCAAAGTTCAAGTATTGAACATTAGATGAAGCTTAAAATCAGTTGTCAAGTAGTAATAGTGTTTTTTTTTTTGGATTAGTTACTTCTTGTTGTTTATATAGTAAGGATTTCGAATAATTTTTAATTTAATTTTTTGAATACTTTTTTGTACATTTATCAAGGGCACAAATTTGTTTGATTTTCTATTAAAAAATGGCAAAAATGTTTGCTAAGACATCATTAGTTAAATGGCTTTTTAACCCAAACCACAGTTCTTCAAAATGACAAAGGAATGAAGTACATCAACAGCATCATTCGAAACAATCTCTTTTCCGGTTAAAAACTTTCAGAGTATGAACCAAATGTGGAACAAGAATGTATGAGCACCAACTAATTATTGTAATCCTAATATTATAGCCCTTGCACATATAACCCTTGCATAACTATATGTGAACCACAAAAAAAAAGGGGCAGTTCTGCGCCCTTAGTTCCCAACTATGTGCGGGTCAAAGCCGTACCACACGAATCTATTGTACGCAGTCTTAACCTACATTTCTGCAAGGGCTTGTTTACAGAGCTCGAGGCAACTTTACCAGTTACACCAAGACTCCCCTTCAATGTGAACCACACTACCCCATAAATCTAAAGAACAATGTAAAAGAAGATGAGGTCCACTGTAAGCAAGAGAAAAGGGACACATAAAAGTTGAAGCAGCATCAACAGAGGCCTTACATATCAAATTAAGAAATATAGCATCAATTGGAAAACGACACCAACCATTAGGGAATAGACTCATAATTAAAATAGAAATATATTAATCCACTTGTTTAATTATTTTAAAGGAGTTGTTAATTCATTCTTGTTAATTCTAATTCCATAAAAACATAAGCATCACCTTAATTGAATAAGCCGAGTAGAAGTTTGAAGGTTTTCTATGAGGAAAGTTAACCTTGTTAATTAATAACTCAAAAAAATTAATAAGTCAAATTATTTGAAGATTGCAACATGATTGTTTGAATAAGTCTAGAATATTTCTCTCATTGATATCCAATCATTATAAGTGTGTTGATCAGCTGTTCACAAAAAAAAATCCTCTGCTGCAAGTAATTTAATAAAGTTCATGAACACGGAAGACAAGTTTTTTGCCTCGTTAAAAAGCACTCCAGAGCTCAATCTAATGACTTAACGCAAACCTCTCACATACTAAGGTTCACAAATAGCAGCTTAAGAATCCGCAATTACTGAAATTATGCATATCAACATAGGATCACTAAACGGATCCACTACAAAACCTAGTTCATGTAAAGTGCATCACTATATCAATTGGAGAAGTTCCAATTTCAATAAAAATAACAGAGCATATTATTTGGTCATACTAGATCTCAGTCCTCAAAACACAGACAATAAGTGAATCAAAAGATCGGAACCACAATCGAATCAATCAAAGTTCAAGTATTGAACATTAGATGAAGCTTAAAATCAGTTGTATAGAAAACTCATCAATTTTTCTAATCAAAATTTAGTTAGTTATCTTAATGAGTTAGTTACCTTAAATTGCAGATGCGGCGAATGCGATGGTGAAGAGCAGATTACACTGTGAGATTGAGTAAATCAAAAACGGCGCCCAACTGAAACCCTAGAGAGAGATGGAGTGAGAGTAGAGAGAGAAAGATCACGCGAATTAAAGGGGGACTTGAATTATTGTGCAAAATCTATTATACTCATCTTGTGCTACTTGTATTGTCTCGTTTTTCTGTTTCTATTTTAATTGGGTAATTATCTGCTACGATGCGATTGGTGGAGTAATTAATACTATCTATTTATAATTTTTCTCAGCTTATTGCTCTTATCATATCAAGTACTAATATACTACATTACTTTAGTCAACCTTATTAGTAACAACAATTGTTAAGACTTGGAAGTAAAAAACAACTAGTACTACAAAGTACAAACTATTCTAAGATTCCAAACTAGGGGGAGTGGGGATATCATAACATTAAGGAAAAAAGGTTGAAATATGTTATCGGACTTTGAAAAAAGGTTTATTATGTCATTTGTTAAAAGTTTGGCTCATCTATGTCATTTTTATTTTGAGAAAAGACTCATCCATTTCATTACAGTAAAACTTCACTAAATTAATATAGGTGAAACCATGAAATATTATTATTTTGTAGATGTATTATTTAATCGATAAATTAATATTTATTAATTTAAAGAGTGTTTTCTGTTTTGGGATTCAATGAAGGTTAGTTTTGATTACGTCAAAATCATTGTACCTTACTAATTTATGTATCATATTTATTGAATTCACATAAAAAAAAAATTATTCTACATAAGTACAATGAATACATCAAAATCATTGCATCTTATTAAATTATATATCATATTTATTGAATTCATATAAAAAAAAAATCATTATACATAAAGTACAATATATGTGTATGATTCATTGTAATATATTTTTTGTTAAATGATTCATTGTAAAATAAATTCAATAATTCATTGTAAAAATAAATTCATTATACATAGAGTTCATTGTTTCTTAATAATAAAATACTATTCACTGTATCTTTACTAAAAACATTCAATGTATGATAGTGAGAGAAAAAACTACATAAGCAACATAGAAAATTTCTTGAAATCATATCCGAAAATGTCTTCTCATTTAAAAAGTGTCACAAAATGAACAATGACATATCAAATACGTAAAACATTATGTGAGTACAAAAGAGATCATTTCACACGCACTCAAAAAGATTTGCAGTCATGGCAACACCGAAACTTTTGGATACAATAAGAAATTCTTATTAGAGATGAGCTTCAACTAGATTTAAACTTTAACAAAAATAAAACACAATAGAATTATATTTCACTAAATTGTCTTAGATATATTTGTAATTTTAAAAAATTACTAATTTATAATATTAATGGGACCATATATTTATATAGGGATCTTCTGAAAATATATTATCTCATTATCTTATCGACATGAGTGATTTTTTCCATTGGCCCAAGTCGGAACCGGAGAAAAATATTATCTTACAGAGATTATTAATTTACCGAGTATTAATTTAGTGAGGTTTTACTATATTTGTTAACTAAATGGCATAGAGGAGCCTTTTCTTAAAGTTCGATGGTATATTTGAGTCCTTTTTTTAAAATAATTTAATTAACGACATGACCAAATCATAATTGACCACTTGTAAAAAATAGTTTTGTAAAATCGGAACTATTTTCAGTTAACAATTATTGGCATGACTGAGCAATTTCTCAAACGAAACTGGCATAGATGAGCCAAAATTATAACGGATGACATAGATGAACCTTTTTCTCAAAGTTCGATGGCATATTCAAGCCTTTTTCCTAAAATTAAATTAAAAGTAACAATGTGAAATTAAAAAGTAGATAAAAATATAGAGATTAGGAGAGTTCTCTTCTTTCTTCCAAGCGTGTACAATATAAATTCTTATGCTTTTATTTATACGGTTCCATAGAGGCATACACAAAAAGTTTATAAACATGATATGAAATATTTGAGATTATAAAAAAGATGAGAGACGAGGATTTGAGATCATGTAAGAGGTGCAACATAAGGATAAGAGTAGTGGGAGATTATATTTGTGCAGTAGACATCCATAATTAATATATTCATTATACTCTTTCTTGGATGTCCATTATTTAGATAAAGTATCTCGTTAAAATTTTACTAAGAAAAATTATGTGAAAAAAAATCTGGTGAAAAAAAAGAGAGTATATATATCTTGTAACAATCCAATCTGTCGTTATGTAAATGCACCTCGCGTGAAGCCCCCAAAATTTCTTCAAAATTCGATGTCAAATAAAAATTTGGGACACAAGACGAATTATTTAAATTTGAATTGATCAGCGGCTGATGTCAGCCCGCCATAACAGGAAGTCTTCCGCTATGGCGACACCTCTGTAGCGCTTGCATGGCCGTTATAGCGGGCTGATGAAATCAGACCCTAGATAAAAATGACATCTTTTATTTTCTTCCCACTTTCCTTGGACAAAATAGAGGAGGGTTATTCTGATAATTTCCCCAAGCCACTTCAAGCTCGTACGAGAGTAATAGAGAAGAGGGATTTTCGTGCAAAGAAGGGCCAGACCTAATGATTCCTGGTTCAACGTTCGTCAAGATTCGCCCCCAAAGAGCCAGGAGTTTACATCCATAGTCCTTCATATCTGCTTGGTGCCTAGATAGGTTAGATTTTCTCAATCAAGTAGTTAGACCTGAGCATTGTCGGGAGATTTCATGCATAGGCCTTCAGGCGCGAAATTTGGATGGTTGAACGAATGGTTAGCTGTGGTTAGGCTCATATTGACCTGATTAGTTATTGTTGGCCTTATGATGTTTGTTGGGTGTTATTTCGAGGAAGACAACGGTGGGTAAATAGACTGTGACAAAAAAATATTCTTAAAGAAATTCTCTCGGATAGGTGTTGGTTATTTGTATTCTCATTGTTTGTTATATATGTTTGTTAACTGTGCCGTTAGTAAAGCATGCATGATATATGATTAGGGAATTGAAAAGTTATAATGTGAAAGGAAAGATATTGTCATGTTGCAAAGTTATAATGTGAAAGGAAAGATGTTGTCATGTTGCACGCAATGAATGAGTTTAATTGAGTGTACAAATGTGATTGTTGTTCATTGGGATTATGATGGTGTTATGTGTATTATCATTGGACCGAGTATCAGCACGCCGGTACATATATATTATTATTATATTGGGTACGACATCAGTACATATATATTATTCTTGGATTGGGTACTAGTCCGATATATATATATATATATGTATATATATATATTATTGGATCGAGTACCATGCGGTACATTAATAGTTGTGTGTGGATTTCATGAGAGGACCAAATTTATTTATTGTGTTATATCTGTCACATGTTGGTCCCTGAGAGGCCAGGTTGGTATGTTTAATTGATGGGGTGGTTCTTGTGTAGATAGAAATTGCATGTTAAACGCTATAGATGATGATTAGAGTTCCTTGGTGGCAGGGGCGGACCTAGAGCAACCCGAGGGGGTTCGGCAAAAAATTACGTTATATATTTAAGGTATTTTAAAGAATTTTTATGTCTATATATTGATTTTGAACCTCCTAAATGTAAGATTAGAGATTTTCAAACCCCTTTAATTGAAATTCTAGATCCGCCACTGCTTGGTGGTCCAAATTATTGGGACGGTGTGATGAATCAGGTATGACTGATTGTGATGTTTGAGATCATGTGAGACTTGCTTCATGTGAATGTTAAGTCTGGGTGAGGACTAGGAGTCTAGGATACTTTATAATTGTGATTATAATTGTATATATCTGTTTTGCTAAATTGTGATTACTTGTTCATATTTTTGTATAACTGGAGTTTTGTTAAAACAAAGTGTTGGGATGAGAATCTGCGGGAGTGTAGTAGACTGGTTAATAGAGTTAGCATTGGTCTTGTATTTAGGGAATCTCTATGTGATGGAAATGATTAGGCTATGATCTTATATGAGGGTAGAATGACCTAGATGAGGGAGTTGACAGCGGAAGGAGGTGAGGTGTCTGGAGATATGGCGTATTTAATTCCAAGGTAATGATACTTTTAGTGAGAGTAGTGAAAGGTGGATGGGGGCCTTAATGTTATATTCTAGATGCATGTTTCTGTAATTATTTTGCTTGATGATTATGGGGTGGGTTCTGGTCGACCGATGATGTCTACCCGTACATGTTGTTTGTATTGACACCACTTATGCCACTTGGCATAGTCTGGTTGCAGGATTCAGTAATGTTTCGTAGGTAAAGACGATGACGATCTTCGACAGCTTCTACTCCTCTTTCCTTATGGTGGAAGTTATGTCATATTTTTTGTTATACATGGTATCTTCTTATTAGATTTTGTACCTGTTTACACTAGTTTCTTCGGAGGGTTTTCAGTTAATTGTAAAAGATAGTTCCTTAATCTTGAGTTTTCATGACTATTTCAGTTATTAAGAGCTTTCTTATGTTTGATTTACTTCTGTATTTTCCATTTTTAAAGTTGGATGGTAAGGATTCTCCTATCTAGGTATTAAAGTTGGTGCTCGCACGACCTGGTAGATTTGGACATGGACATGAACGACAACATCTTCTTCTTCTTTGTTCTCTCTTTGTTTCTGCTTTCGATGAAGCACAACCATGAACAATGACATCTTCTTCTTCTTTGTCCTCCCTTTGTTTCTGCTTCTTCCTCCTCCCTTCTTCTTTATCTTCTTCGTCCTTTTTTTTATAAATTCGACGTACTGCAAACGTGAATTGTATTGAGTGGATTTTACATCAAAAGACTCAAAATAGCAAGAGTATTTCATATCTAAAAATTGGGATTGTTTAAAGGTGATTTTGAGTTGATCGAGATTGAATAGTCAATGTATACTTTATCTATAGTTAAGCTATATTAAGCTTTTTGAGTATATCATATTGTATAGTCAATGTATACTTTCTATAAATTTTGGCATGCTATATTGTATAGTCAGTGTATACTTCCTATAATATTTGGCTATTTTTTATGTAAATAAAACATGACTATATTTATGATAAGTGTGTTAAAGAAGGAAAAAGAGTGAGTACGTTGGAAAGAAATGAAGTGGCCTACTTCGAATAAGAAGATGAAAGGTGGGCTAAAAATTGAAAGAAAAATTCCAAACTGTATTATTTTGTAATTAATTATCTGATAAAACAATTGAATACATATTTTATCTCAAAATTATTATTAGATCTTATATCTCTTATCAAACGATCCGTAATCCGTAGGAAATAAGCTCCAAGAAGATGAATTGCAATGACAAGGCTTAATTAGGAACTAGAAGAAAGAAATTAGAGAAGGATTCTAACTGTATTCTTATTCATCAAGATACGTACAGGTAAAATGTATTATATATAACAAAAAAGAAACAATTAGCTACGCTAATGCATGATAATTAATTAGCTAGATTAATTTCCTCCCTTCAGCTAGCATTCAACTAACTTCAACGCAATTAATTAATTAATTAATTAACTGCTTCTTGTTGAACTCTATAAAGGATCATTTAGTTGGTGGGAGAAGAATAATAATTCCGAGATATCTCATGATATCATTTTATTATGTGTTTAATAATGAGTATTATTCAGTTCATGAATTATTTTATTCAGGAATTTTAGTATAAATAGTGGGATAAATTATTCTGTAGAGAAGATGGAATAAGATAATCTCATAAAATATCCCAATCTATCCTATCCCACAACTAATCACCGCTAATCAGCTAAGACCGAAAATGTAACGCGTGATGCATTTAATAATATGGAGAATTTTTTTGAGAAAATATTTTTGAATTAGACATTTTTTTAGGAAAAAAAACAAATTTCTCATAAAAAAAGAAGGGAAAACAAGTTTCAGCACACATAATATTTCACTCCACCTCATCCCCTCCAACGCATGAACCATCCCACACTAGAGTATTTGTCTAAGATTATATATTTATTCTTTTAATATTTTTGGAATAATATTTATGTGCACTTATCAAACATCATCATAAAATAAATAACAAAATAACTTATTTTTCAGGAGAGACAATTTTCATGGAAAATATTTTTCTTCATACGTGCCAAACATACCCTAATTATATTAAGTAAGAAAAAAAAAGATTATGTACAAAAGAGCAGAGTGTCAGTCAATTTAGATGTTAGAGGTTCTTGGGAGGTGATTTAT
This sequence comes from Solanum appendiculatum, assembly GCA_018342035.1. Taxonomy (NCBI): domain Eukaryota; kingdom Viridiplantae; phylum Streptophyta; class Magnoliopsida; order Solanales; family Solanaceae; genus Solanum; species Solanum appendiculatum. The sequence goes on along the minus strand of JAGDQO010000378.1, from coordinate 878,480 downwards.
CATAATAAATAAGAGAAACAGAAAACCTATAAGAAAAAAAAAGGACATGTTTCTCATATCGATTATATGAGTATCTGAATCAACCTAGCTTACATATTCATTGAGTACGTGACGTACCATAAATTAGAGTTCTTCGTGGAAAATATCTTCATTCCTACCATTATCATAAACAGTACTATAGAAAATACTTTCATGATTCAATATCTCATCCAATGTCAATTTACCATCTTTGTTATCATCAGCCTACACACAAAAAATAATACAAATATTAGTAATTGGCTCAAATCCTGCAACCTAACCAATCAAATATATATAATAATAATAATATATATGTTGTTTCACGGATTGGACTTGCCTCTCGAATCAAATAAGTTGTGTACACTTTAGCGTAGGAAAGCTCTCCAGGGCACAAATACTGCAAAATTGGTTTTAGTTCTTCCACTCTCAAAAATCTAACATACAAAAAAAAAATTAATTAAACATAATTCACTTAATTATAGTATCTAATTAAAATTTACAAGTGACATGAATTAAGAATATTTACTCGTCACCATCATAGTCAAGGTTGGCAAATGCTTGAAATGGTGTTGGAATATTGGTTCCTTGAGATTCGTACTCAAGGTATGCTTTATAAATATTGTAAGCACCGTTACTGAATTCCAATCGATTCAGCATATTATCCTTATTTACGTCCATTTGCCTAGTAAAAAAAAGTAATTAAATTAAACTACTATTGATAATAGACAAAAAAAAAAATTAACTATAACATATTTAAAATATAAATTTTATGCATTGACTATATATATAATTAATAAAATATTCTAACCTTATTTTTTCTCTCAACAACCACCTTTGTATTTGTTCGTTCCTGCTATCTTCAGGGTGCATAAAACTGCATGAGGAACATTTGAACTTTAAATGTATGTTTCACACACATATACACATTTTTTTTTAAAAAAAAAAAGAAAAAAAAAAGCAAAAGAATAATATTAATTACTCTCTAAATTCATATAAGTTTAGAGTTCCACTTCGATCAGCATCAGCATTTCTGAATTGTGCCATCCACCATCCTGCATCCCCGTGGCTTGTCTCATTTTTCTCTGTAAATTAAAGATGACCCAAATTTGGGTTCTTTAGCAAAACTTCATAAAATGAAAAAAAGGATAGTATGATGCACTAAGCTCTCACTATGCGCGTGATTTGAGTAATAATAAAATCACAAAGGTCTATTGTATGCAACATTTCTTACATTTCTACAAGAGACTGTTTCTACATCACGAATTCTGAAAACAATTTAACCAATTACGCCAGAGCTGTCATTCTCGTAATTAATTCATAGTTTAATGAAAATAAATTACTCTAGCTAATTAATAATGGTGAGGCATTTCGGGGAAAACCATAGCGACCATATTAAGCACTAGTATATATCTTTGGGATCTCTTAGCCCAACAATATTGTACTCGTAATCAATTCATAAAAGGGGCAAAGACATCCCACCATAACCTTTTGGTCACATAGAGGTACGCCAAAGCTCTCATTCTAGTAATTAATTCATACTTAAGTGAAAATGAATTACCTATGTCTTCATTAGTAAATTGAGGGAGATATTCAAAGAAAGAAATAGCTCCATCTCTATCCTTATCTCTAAACTCCTTTTCTCTCCAAGTCCTATAATGCAATCGATCAATAGCTTGTTGTGTATTCCAAATTTCAAGCTCTTTATACTCAATAAATCCATCTTTGGGAGCAACGTCCAAAATAGGAAACAAAACCATCAATCTCAAACTAGTTTTCAATCTCCCATCATTATCAAAATACTTATCGTCCTCCTTTTTACGCGATCTCCTACTCGAATTATCATTCGATTTTCCTTTAGGCTTTTGCTCCAATTCGGCAACAAGAGGATCAAATATCGGGTCACGAGTTTTGAGTCCTAATCGCCTGCTCAAGCCATTAGGTGTGTAATATCCGTCTTTGTGATTCAATTTGATGAGTAGTTGGGTGAATAGTACAACGAAAAACACGAAGGCGGTGATTATGGTGGCAACCACCACCTTCGACATTTTTTCGTTCTCGTCGTACTAATAATGTGATCACAATTTTTTCTTCCTTTCATCTAAAAACTTGTTGGGGCAGTTATAAGATAAGGGCCAACATGTAAGTAAGGAGTACATTTTTGTGGTTAATACAATTTTAGTGGTTAAATAGAATTTTTCGAATTGATAAAGTTAAGGATCACAGATATTTACTTGCCTTTACAAGTGTTTTTTCAAAAAACAATAAGTTAATTCGTATTTAAAAATATTAAATACATAAGGAATATGACTTCCAAATAGTAGATAAGCAAATCTAAACAAAATAAGATTTTGAATCTCGAAATTTGAAAGGTGTCAGTATATTTTTAAAGTTTCGCATTCTAATCATTTCTCTCACGTCCACTTTAGTGAAACATAGATAAAAATATTGAATGAAAATGTTCCTATGTAATGGCGGGCAGAGTTTTTTATAAGGGGTAAAGATATATAATAATAAATAAATAAATAAATAATTGATATAATAACACTATATTAATAAAATTGTTTAAAGTATACTAACAACTTCCTAGATGACTTAGTTTTAACTTTATAACTTATTATTGTGTTGAATTTCATTTCGAACAAGTGATTAAATTACTAAAATGCTACACAAACTATATTTTAGTTCAATTGGTCCATTTTATTCTAATTGAATTAGGAATTCAAGGTTGAATGTTCGAATCTTAACAATATTAACTTTTATGCAAAAAATAAAAAAAATAAAAATGAGAAGACCTAAAATCAAACAAAAATATGCACCTAATGAGGCTCAAACAAAAAAAATTATAAGAAAAAGCTGACAATTGTTGCACCCTAACCACATGCCAAACCAACAAGCCAAGACAACACATTTATTTAAGGAGTGTAATTATATTACTTAAAGTAGTATTTATATATATATATATATATATATATATAAAATATTAAATTTTTTCAATGAAGCAGTGTCGAATGACACTCCTAGACGTAGGGTGGGTCCGCCCCTGTTCCTATGAATCTAGGGAAAACACATTTACCAAATAGTAAAAAATGTGTTCAACTAGAAGAAATTGTACTATATATTGATTTTAAATATTTTTAATGTGTTGAGAGCTTCTTTTAAAAGTCTAGAATTTTTTTTAAAATCTTGTAAAAACAACGAGGGGTATTAGATATGTATTGAGGCCTGAATCAAGAATTTGGACTGTACTGGTTTAGGTGGTATTCGGGTCCTTTTGAAGGCGATAGTTGACTTATTATGACTGGTAATATTTATTGGGAATCTCACTACAAGTCATTCGAAAATTTTATTAGTAACTTTGCCTTTATGGTTGATGTAGTTGATACTAGATCTTGTTGTAAATGCAAGTACTTGCATCAGGATTTCTCGGAATTGTCCAACATTTGAGTCTATTTTCTTGTTGCATTTGATGACTGATGTTTTAGAAATCGCAGATAATTTTAATGTGTCATCACAGTGGAAACAAGAGAGAAGAGAGAGCTGAATATTGCAAATGTTATAATTTTTGTTAAGGTAACAAAGAGAAGATTGCAAGTTTTAAGAAATAATTAATGAGATCTTTTAAAAACATATTGGATGAGACTCACTTAAAGAAAAGGTAGCCATATTTTGTATCAATCATAAAATTCTATGCATATGCTAATTTTGAGATATTCACTAAAAAAAATAATTAAAATTGCGGTGGTTTGAAAACCATCCCAATTTAATTTATTTTGTGGCGGTTTCGGGGTTACATTCGGGGTTATCAAAAACCCTCAAATATTACTTTATGTAGCTAAAATATCTAAACTTCGCAATTATTTATTTGATTTATTGTCTTTTTGTATTATTATTCTTTTTCAATTTAGCACAAAAAAGAACATGACAATTCTCCCTCATTTTTCCTTTTTAGTAAATTTCCTTCCTCTATTAATTTCAATTTCTAGGTATTCACATTTCACTGTAACTAGTGGTGCGTCTTCTCTTGATTCAAAAGACTTGAAATTGTAAGTTTTTTTTTTGCCTTCCCTTCCCCTCTAATCTCAGCCATCTAGATCGCCATTTATTTTTTATTCATAAGATCTCCTTCAATTGTTCGATTATGACTTCAAATTAGGTCCTAATGAGAAGCAATGCTCTATAAAAAAAAGGTCTTCACTTTATTTTTATAGCATTAATCATCTATACACTAATTCAATTGTTAATTTTCATATGCCCTCACTTATTAAATCAACTATAATACTTAGAGCCATCAAAATGGGCTTAGTCTATGAGGCCGGTCCAACCCAACCCGTTATTGGAATAGGGTTGAGGTAAGAATTTCAAACCCATTTAAAACTATGGCTTATAAGTTCGGTCCAAATAAGCCCTCGACCCTTGAGGCTTGACCGAGGTCGGCCCGAGGTCAGTCCATGGGCCAAAACTATTTATTAAAGGGCCACTTACAGAAATTTCACCAGTTTAAGAGTTAATTACTTAGAAAGACGCTAGTTTGGAATCTTACGAGTCTTACCAGATTTTGGTGCATCCAAATACGTTCAGATACATGTATCTCAAGATACATGGACTCAAAAGTAGGTGTAATTTGTTCTAGATATACTGTATCCAAGTGCATTCGCATGTATCTGGAATAGATAGACAAATCTCGCTTACCCACTCACCTCCCTCCAATCTCGCTCGCTACTCTTCCATCTTGCTCTTATATCTAGTATCCCAGGTACATATGAAAACACCAGATAAATGTATCTAGTGTGTATCTAGTGTGATTAACATGTATCTGAGATATATAGACAAATCTCACTCGCCTCTCCCTATTTCAGTGTATCTGGTAGCAAAAAACATGTATCTATGTGTATCTGACTTGAAATCTGATATGAAATTATTAATTGGTGAGATAAAATGTAATTGTTTCAAACTATAGAGAGAATTAGAAAATATGGTCGGAATGTTTGTGAAATTAGGTAGTTTCTCCTTCATTTAATTTAAACTAAAATAACTAAACTTGTAAGGCGTAATTGTTCTTTAATTTACAAGTTTATTTTTTCAAATTTCTTTTACTTATTTATTCGTCAAACAAATTATTATTTTTTCTTTAATATTTTTTACTAGAATTATTGAAACGACATCATTGTTTGCCACATTTAATTTGAAAATCTTTTCATTTTCTTGATATTAGATATTTAGATATGAGATTGTAATTGAAAGCATCACTAATCATATGTATAATGTATGTTATGATTGTAATTATTATGTTCTTTCATATAATTTTGTTAGATGTGTTAAAAAATTAATATATTGATAATATTTTATGTTTAAAAAGAAAAAAAAAGAAGGGCTAGCCCACGACCCTTCTAGGATTGGGTTGGGTTGGGTTGACCATTTCCAGGCCCTTTCAAATGAAGTGTCGGCCCACACTAGACCATCAAATCTCTTGGCCCACGAGGCTTAGGTCGGGTGGGATTGGGCTGACCGTTTTGACAATTCTAATAATACTTGTGGGTCTCTTCTTCGATGGTCAAAATATCAAATTTTCGCAATTACATATTTGATTTATTGCCTTTTTAAAAATTCTTTTCTAGTTTCGCACAAAAAAAGAACATGGAAATTCCCCCTCATTTTTTCTATTTAAGTAAATTCTCCCTCTTTTAGTTTCAACATCTAGGTTTTCTCATTTCACTGTGGCTAAGTGACACATCTTCTCTCGACAAAAGGCTTGCAATTGTAAGCTCTTCGCCTTCTCTCCCTCTCTAATCTCATTCATCTGGATTGACATTTATTTTTAGTTATTAGATCACCTTCAATTGTTCGATTATGGCTTCGAATTAGGTCCTAATGAGAATCAATGCTCTCTCAAGAGGAAAAAAGGTCTTAACTTTATTTTTCTGCATTCCTCTTTTAGTTTCAGCATCTAGATTTTCTCATTTCACCGTGGTTCAGCGACACATCTTCTTTCGACAAAAAGCTTGAAATTGTAAGCCCTTTGCCTTCTCTTCCTCTCTAATCTTATTCATCTGGATTACCATTTATCGATAGTTTATAAGATCGCCTTCAATTGTTTGATTGTGACTTTGAATTAGGACTTGATGAGAATCAATGCTCTCTCAAGAAAATATAGTTCTTGACTTAATTTTTTTGCATCAATCATTTATACACTAATTCAATTGTTAATTTTTATATACTCTCACTTATTAATTTAACCATCATACTTGTGAGTGTCTTCTTCGATGGTCAAAATATCTAATTTTTGCAATTACATATTTGATTTATTGCATTTTTTATTCTTTTCCAATTTCACACAAAAAAGCTCGGAAATTCCTCCTCATCTTTTCTATTTAAGTAAATTTCCTCTCTCTTTTGGTTTCAACTTCTAGGTTTTCTTATTTCACTGTGGCTCAGCGGCGCATCTTCTCTTGACAAAAGACTTGAAATTGTACGCTCTTTGCCTTCTCTTCCTCTCTAATCTCATTTATCTGGATTGCTATTTATTTTTAGTTTATGAGATCTCCTTTAATTATTCAATTATGGCTTCAAATCAGGTCCTGATGAGAATCAATGTTCTCTCAAGAAAAAATAGGTCTTGACTTTATTTTTTTTTTGTCTTAGTCATCTATATACTAATTCAATTGTTAATTTTCATATAATCTCACTTATTAAATCAACCATAATTCTTGTGGGTGTCTACTTCGATGGTCAAAATATCTAATTTTTGCAAAACATATTTCATTTATTGCCTTTTTTTATTCTTTTCCAATTTCGCACAAAAAAAGCACGAAAATTCCCCCTCATTTTTTCTATTCAAGCGAATTTCCTCCCTCTTTTGGTTTCAACTTCTAGGTTTTCTCATTTCATTGTGGCTCAGTGGTGCATCTTCTCTCGACAAAAGACTTGAAATTGTAAGCTCTTTGCCTTCTCTTCCTCTCTAATCTCATTCATCTAGATTGCTATTTATTTTTAGCTTATAAGATCTCCAATTGTTCAATTATGACTTCAACTTAGGTGTTGATGAGAATCAATGCTCTCTCAAGAAAAAATAGGTCTTGATTTTATTTTTTTGCATTAATCATCTACTAATTCAATTGTTAATTTTCATATGCTCTCACTTATTAAATCAATCATAATACTTGTGGGTCTCTTCTTCGATGGTCAAAATATCTAATTTTTGCAACTACATATTTGATTTATTGCATTTTTTATTCATTTCTAATTTCGCACGAAAATTTCACCTCATTTTTTTAATGAAATAAATTTTCTCCCTCTTTTAGATTTAACTTCTAGGTTTTCTCATTTCACTGTGGTTCAGCGGCGCATCTTCTCTCGACATAAGGCTTGAAACTGTAAGTACTTTGCCTTCTCTTCTTCTCTATTCTCGTTCATCTGAATTGTCATTCATTTTTAGTTTATGAGATCTCTTTCAATTGTTTGATTAGGGCTTCGAATTAGGTCCTAATTAGAATAGTTGCTCTCTCAAGAAATATATATATACTAATTCAACTCTTAATTCTCATACGCTCTCACTTATTAAATCAACCATAATAATTGTGAGTCTCTTTTTCAATGGTCAAAATATCTAATTTTTGCAATTACTTATATGATATATTGCCTTTTTTTATTCCTTTCTAATTTCGCACGAAAAAAGCACGGAACCCCTCGCCCCCTTTTCTTCTATTTAAGTGAATTTCATCTCTCTTTTAGTTTCAACTTTTAGGTTTTCTCATTTCACTATGCTCAGCGGTGCATCTTCTCTCAACAAAAGGCTTGAAATTGTAAGTTCTTTGCCTTCTCTTCCCCTCTAATCTCATTCATCTGAATTGCCACTCATTTTTAGTTTATAAGATCTCTTTCAATTGTTTGATTAGGGCTTTTAATCAGGTCCTAATGAGAATAGTTATTCTCTCAAGAAAAATAGGTCTTGACTTTATTTTTTTACATTAACCATATATATACTAATTCAATTATTATTTCTCATACGCTCTCACTTATTAAATCAACCATAATATTTGTGGGTCTCAAAAAATGGCCAAAAGCCTCCCCAACCTATATCCGGATTTCCAACTACACACTTTAACTTTACGGGAGTCCTATCACCCCTCTGGAGTGTTTAAAACTGAAATTATTACCTCCCTGAGTGCTTACCCTGAGTGCTTAGCTGGCAAAGTGAGTGTATTTCACTTTCTTTGAGAGAGTGAGCACAAAAAACAAATGTTAAAACTTTATTTTTAATATCTCTTTTTATAAATATATGTATTCTTTTTTTCTTATTTATTGTGCTTCTTCTCCATAGCAACAAAAACTAAATTCCTCCACCATTCACCATCTCTAAGCCGTCATTACCACTACCATCTTCACCGGATTTACCATTGTTGATTTCACACAAGCTTTTAAACTCTCATGTAAAAAACTCCCTCTCTAAGCCATCATTACCACTACCATCGTGGGACTCCTAAGTCAAATTTTTGAAGATTCAAAGCTACTTGATCAAAAAGAAAACCTAGAAAGCACTCAAAAGATAAATTCTTTTCCTCTTTGTGCTTCACTCCATCACAGTTATCCATCACAACCTGATCACCTGACTTCTTTTCCTTAACATCATTTACCCTCAGATTCCCTTTCATGTCATCACGAACACTATCCTGATTCACCTTCTTAAACCTCTTTTTCACAGTCTTAAACGGGATCGGAACAGCCTGAACAAAACCATTCATTAACAATGACCAAGCAACATCAAATTGCAAACAGTTAACACAGCTCCCATCCCCTTTGCCACTACCATACTTCTCCTTCAACCCTTTCCTGGCCACATTAGCCCACCATTGTTGATTTCACACAAGCTTTTAAACTCTCATGTAAAAAACTTTTAAAAACCAATCAAATCAATTAAATATAAAATGACATGTATTTGTATCACCCAAAAAAAAGGATTTGGATCAGATTTGAAAAAAAAAATCAAATTGGGTTTACATCAATTCCTCTCTCCGCTGCTTAACTAGCCGGTGAAAGGCCACACCATCAACCACCACTGTCGCCGCCTCCGGCGAAACCCAAACCACCAACAAAAACCCTTTCTCCCCCCGCCTCTCCTCTCATCTCTCTCTCGTTCCGAGACATCCACTATGAAGATCTACCTCTGTTCTCACATCAAGGTCGACGACAACAACAACAAAACCTTGTGGCTCCACTGCTCCGACCAGCGAGCTCCGGCGAAGCAAGCAAAATCTCGACGAAGCAGCGATATGCACAAATTTTTTTAGTTTGTTTTTCAGTTCTCCAACGAGGAAGCTCGAATATGCTTGACAAACTCCGCTATCACTATTCATCTTTGTTCCTCACAATTCAATTTCAATGGACTTTGGTGTTTAAAATAATGGTCAAGTTACATTAGAAATTTGAAGGAATTGGGAGAAAACTTTAGGGATTTGAAGGAATTGGAAGAGTATAGGAGAAAGGGGAAAGAAATTATTAAAAAAATTGAAAAAAATAATAAATTAATCAAATTTCCGCGTGGCAAACGCGTGAAATTCACAGGTCAACATAGATGTGGTTGTGGCTTTTTAAGGGTGTAATTATTTCAGTTTTAAACATTTCAGGGGGGTGATAGGACTCCCGTAAAGTTAAAGTGTGTAGTTGGAATTCTGGATATAGATTAGGGGGGCTTTTGACCATTTTCTCTCTCTTTTTCAATGGTCAAAATATCTCATTTTTGCAATTACTCATTTGATTTATAGCCTCTTTTTTTTAAAAAAAATTCTTTTCCAATTTCGCAGAAAAATGGACACGAAAATTCTCCCTTGTTTTTTCTTTTATAGTAAATTTCCTCTCTCTTTTAGTATTGACTTCTAGGTTTTCTCATTTCACCTATTTATAGCCTCTATTTTTTTTATTCCTTTCCAATTTCGCACGAAAAAAGCACGAAAATTCCCCCTCATTTTTTCTTTTTAAGTAAATTTCCTCCCTATTTTAGTATCGACTTTTAGGTTTTCTCATTTTACTGTGACTCAGCGACACATCTTCTCTTGATAAAAGACTTGAAATTGTAAGTTCTTTGCCTTCTCTTCCTCTCTAATCTCATTCATCAGGATTGCTATTCATTTTTGGTTTATAAGATAAGATAAGATCTCTTTCAATTGTTTAATTAGGGCTTCAAATTAGTCCTAATGAGAATAGTTTCTCTCTCACGAAAAAATTGATCCTGACTTTATTTTTCTACATTAACCATATATATACTAATTCAATTATTAATTCTCATACGCTTCCACTTATTAAATTAGTCATAATACCTTGTGGATCTCATCTTCAATGGTCAAAATAGTACATAGTTTTTTTTGACATATTTGGTTAATGTGATTTCAGAATTTTCACTCTTCTTTGGATAACTATATTCTCATTCATCATTTTAATTTTTTTTAATGTGTAGAAAAGTTGGTAGATGAAGTAGATTTTGCTAAGAATCAGCTATCAAGTAAGGTATAATTATATAAATATGTTTATTATCTTTGTTATTTTATTTATTGGTCTTTTGTATTTTTTTTTAAAAAAGAATTTATGTTGAAGGAATATTCTGAAAACAAATTAAAGGTGCAACATCTTAATAGACATACCTAGGTAGTATCGATTTGTATTTAAATTTATTTTATTATTTGAAATTCTAGTTCTTCTGGGAATAAAGCTCTTTTAGCTAAAGAAATTCATATGTTAGTCCATATACGTATTAATGAATTTAATTAATTTTTTAAAATCATAAATTTATATGTATGTTTACATAGTTTAAAGCTTTTTTTATAAATGACTAAAAAATTACTTTATATTTTTTTATATGTTCATCCTTTTTCTATTTCTTATAAAAACAAGCTTCAATTCAACCTTTTAGTTCAAGTGCAACATTTAAATTCTACTACATCGAAAAGTAGAATCAATTTTTTTTGGTATATACCTTATATGTACATTACTTTACTCTTCCTTTTTTTCCCTTCAAAATCAAGGGCCGGAGAAGGTGAATGGAGAGCGGAATATAAGATGGAGAATCGAACTCTTACCAACAAGGTTAAAATTCAGGTAGTAAATCAACTGAGTTACAAATACTTTTTTACTTTACTTTACTCAATCATGCCTTCTATACATGTATAGAAACTAATTTAAATCGTCGAGTGCAATATAATTATATATTTTAATTAAACTGCTATTAATAGAATATTTTTGACTTCTTTATGTGAATTTTGTTTTACAACAAGTATTTTTCGTACTCCATTCTAATTGTTCATATGCTAGCTTGAAGTAGGGAGCCATTTTCTTACTATATATCAAATTTATTTTTATTTTTATTATCCATCTACAAAGTTATCATATGTGTCCTATTCATCTTCTTTAGTTTATCCAATACAATTCTACTAGTTTCTTTTTAGATTTATTTTTCTTTTAAGAGTTGGTTGATTTGATATGAGCAGGAACTAGGAAGAAGGATGGCCTTTGGGATTGTAATCACTGCATATGAGAATGAGTTGGATTTCTCTGCTGGATCATCTTTGTCTAGTGAGTCTCACTTCATCCACAAATTCTTCTTTAGATTTGAAGAGTTAATTAGTTTTACACCTTTAAATTAACATTATATGATTATTTATGTGCTACTTTAATTTTCTCTTCTTTTTTTTCACCCACCTCTATTCTAGTAGTATGAATACCTTGATAAAAATTTTAACTCTACCACTAGTCAAATTAGTTATGTGGTCTAAGAACATTTTTCTCTATAATATATTCATTTTCATAGAATTATGAAAAATATAAATGAATAGAAACTGAAAAGATTTCCGACAACAAAACAAACTTATAAATTATTAACTTAGAGATATTAATTTAACGAATCCGCAGTCAAAAGGGTAAGAAAATGTTGCCAAAATTTCAAAATGGCAAACAAATTTTGGGATGAAACCAAAGGGCCGGGGCAAAGGCGCACGGACCCTTGCGTCTTGCTCTTTGTCCTTAACGGAGAGTCAAGAGCCATAAGGGAAAAAAATTGTTGCCAAATTTCTTAATGACAAACAAATTTGGGATGAAACCGAAGGGCAAAGGAGCTTGGGCCCTTGCGTGTTTTCCTTTGTCCCTTAACGGACGTCAAAAAAATGTTAATTAAAGACAAGGTGCACGGCCCCCGCACGCCTTATAAGGCGTAGGGGGTCCATGCGCCTTGCTCTATTTGTGGGTCCCTCTCCTTTTCTCTATTCTCCCACCCTAGCCACCCCCTCCCTTCACTTTACTGTTCACCCACCCCCTACTCCTCTCCTTTCACAGAGAAATTAGAAGAGTTCGTAGCCAAACGAGTAAGGAAATGTTGCCAAAATTTTGAAACGGCAAATAGATTTTGAGATGAAACCAAAAAGGTAAAGGTGCACAGGCCCTTGTGCCTTTCTATTTATCCCTTAAAGGACGTGTACCAAACGTAAAAGAAAAGGAGCATGCCCCCCCCCCCCCTCCCAAGCCTTACAAGGCGTAGGGGCCCATGTGTCTTACTCCATTTGTTGAAAAAAATTCTAATATTCACTGGCCTAAATATCTGTTTTTATCTCTGGATTTGTCCATTATTTTCTGGCTTAGGCTTTGCTGCATATGAAGATAATGAAGAAAGGTGCGCTCCATTTTCTTTGTCATTCTGCCGGACACACCACTCCATCCGTAAATTTCCAACATGAACAAGTTTCAACAAGAATCCAATATTGATTGCTACTGAAAGCATCAACCAGTAGTGTCGTACTGCAAGTAGCACACCTTGGTCTTTAATTTTCTTAGCACCAACAACTCTAGAAGTCATATTTTTTCCAACACAGATGTATATGGAAAATAGAGTGAAATTATCTCTTTAATTTCATTTTATTTTTCATATACATCTTCGTTGGAAAAAAATGCCTTCTAGAGTTGTAAGTTCTAAGAAATTAAGTTAAAGACTAGGTTGTACTGCTTACAGTAGGACACTGATTGATGCTTTCAATTGTGATCAACATTGGCTTCTTGTTAGAGCTTATTCATGATGAAATTAATTTACGGATAGACTGATTTGGACTGCAAAATGATAAAGAAAACATGCTCATCTTTCTTCTTTATCTTCATACGCAGCGGAGTCTAAGCCAAAAAAATATGAACAAATTCCAAGAAAAAACATAAATTTAGTCCAGTAAGTATTAGATTTTTTTTCAACAAATGGAGTAAGTCGCCGTGCACCTTTCCTTTAACGTTTGGTTCACGTTCGTTAAGGGATAAAGGACAATAACACACTTTTCTTTATGGTAATTCATAACTCTAGGCTTTTCATTCGTACTATTTCTGGAAAGTGTGATTATTTATTTGTTTTCTCGAATTACTTTATGTTGCGATTTAGTTTAAATTCACATAATACTCGATCAATTTTAGCACTTTATTATTACTTGAAAATTAGGTAGCTTGATAGTGATTGAGTAATTATATGTTATTCGAAAAATTAAATAAAATAAAAATATCTTTAAACTATGCGAAATTGAATAAAAATATCCTCATTTAATAATTTGATCTAAAAATATCGTTGCCATTGGTATATTTGCATGAGTTTACATAGTTGTGTGCACTTGAAAGCAACGACTTATATCTTCCCAACACATATTTGAAGTTGATTGGTCCATGTCATCACTTATCACATGCTCGATTATTTAATTACACCGTGAGAGTCCTAAAATAAATGTGAAATCTTTTCATTGGTTCTCACCTTCACCTAATTGGTCCACGTAATCAAATATGATATCATTGATGAACCCCCTCCTTATATATATTCTGTATGATATTTTAAGAGTCCATAATTGTGTGTGCAAAGAAAGAAGTAAGAGGAGAATTGGTAGCTAGTATTTGAAGAAAGTTGATAAGTTGAACCTGTTATAGATTGGCGAGCAATGGCGGGTGGTGCGTGGAAATGCATCCTTGATTATCTTTTTTCGGTAAACTTTCTACTCCTTGTTTGCATGCAGATGTTCAATTGAAATTAGCTTGATGAAATTGAGAAATTAGGAAGTGAGCTGCGAAATCTTTTGCAATAATAATAAGGTTAGAAGATTCTCATCTGCAAAATTAGGAAGCATAATTAACTGAAGATAAGGGACAAAGCATGAGCAAATTTCTCTTTGGACATGCATAGGAATCATTCAGTCCCTCAACGAACTGAATGAGCCTTGTTTCTTGCTCAAATTTGAGGGTCTTAGCCTTACTTTGACAGATGCAATCATAGATCCTTGTATGAGAGACATCTAGGTTGTCAAGTTCATCCCACAACCTTTTGAGTTTGGTGTATTATTCAGCATTGTCCAATGATCCATTTTTGCAGGTGATAAAGTTGTGGACCATTGCTTTGGCCAAACCTTTCTTCAAGCTCCTCCCAAATTTCCTTGGCTATTTTGGAATATAAACCACTCTCAGCTATTTCTTTTGAGAGAGAGTTCAACAATCATGAAATCATCATGTCATTACACCTTGACCGAGCCTAGAAATATTCAGAGGATATACTAGATCTCATAATTATTCCATCAATGAAGCATATCTTGTTCTTGACAGAAAAAGAAATGAGAATGCCCCTTCTCCAACCACCATACCCCTTTCCATCAAATATGATGTTGACATGAGTCATCTCTAAAGAGTTAGAAGGATGGAGGTAGAAAGGGTGACTGTTGGTAACATTATCAATTTCAACTTAAACAACAACATTAGCATTGATGTTTCCAATATTGGGTCTATCAGTTGTGCAAGTGTTCTCATGTACAACATCAACAATGATTTCAGTTTAGTTGGATGAGAAGAAAAGAAGAAAGAAGGATGAAATCGAAGAAGAAAAGAAGGATCAAAGGAATCTAAAACTCTGATACCATGTTAGAATGAAGGAATAATTGAAAAGATTAGACTGAATTTATTGTGTATTCCTCTTGAATTTGTACAATAATATTTATACAAGTATTGCTAGAGCAAAATTAAATCTTCTATGTATACTTGTAATTAATCTATTAGCTATTGTATAACAAACTAACTAATTGAGCAATGACAAAAAGAATAAATAAATATTCCTAACATATCTACACACTATGGAAACTTCTAAAGAATGATGTGTCATTACTGAATAGTTAATTAATCATATAACGAAGATTGAAGGATCAAATTAGGATATTAACGGTAATGACCTAGGTGTATATATTTCTTCTTTATTATGCTTCTGTCTAAAACTTTAGCTTTCATTTCCTTTGATTTGAGCACATGAATCTCCATTAGAGGAAATAGGAGAAATTGATAGAGTTGAAGAATTAGAGATCCCAACATTAGTGGTTACTACTGAAATTGCCATTGCAAAAATAATGCTGTAATGACTTCCTCCAAGATTATAGATTAGCTTAAACAATTTCGTTTGGTAACTTCCTTTGCATTCTTTTCTGATATATTCTAAAATCTCTTAGCTTAGTGGTGTATCTTCTCTTAATTAGGGTGTGCAAAAACTGAACCGATATTTAACTGAATCGAAAAAGATGTTATTGATTTATTACTACTGAGTTATTGAATTAACAGTTTTTAATGGTTTTATAAAAAAGAAATTATTGGATTATTGATTTGATTTTAATTTTTTAATATTGAGTTATTGAATAAATCGATAACCCATTAAGACTGTTGTCATGCCCCGAGGCTACCCCCTAGGCACAACACGTTGCTTAATGTCACGAGTGACTCCAAGCTAACCCTGAGTCTGGCATATCACAAGCATACTAAAATATAACTAAATAAGCGGAAACATAACTGTAAAGTAAACAATACTAAAAGAAACTTTAGGTGAGAATTTTAAAAACATCAATGCGAAACAACCCAAAACAACTGAATACTGACTCTATGTCTGAAAGCCTCTAATACTAATGATGATGAGTTGCTGGGACAAGCCCCGGCCTAACTCTATAAGTCTGAAACTAGAAAATAAAGATTGAAAAGTAAAGCATGTCAATCATCATCGGTCTATGAGGACTCACCGCTGAAACTGCTGAATAAGAACTAGAAGTCGAGCTAAGTGCAGTCTGAATGCTGAGCGCCTGAACCTACATCTTGAAACGATGTAGCGTAAGAGTATGCATCAGTACTTTGAATGTACTGAGCATGCGAGATATAAGTACTAAGTTGAACAATATAACTGAATAATATAAACTGAACATGGAAATAGGTTGTACTGAAGTATAACTGAAAACTGGACTAGATGCAATGACCAAGTACTAATCATAAAGATAACATGTTGAACTGTATACTGAAGTAAATGCTGATAAGATGGTCAATGCACTAAGAGTATGATTGTGGGAGCTACTGTTAACTGACACAAACCACGTGAGCTAAATGTGGAGTGCGATGTATACGCCCCATCAAGAGGACCCAATATACCTTGCCAGGGTTTAAAGGCATGACTGTGGCGTGATCACTAAAATAACTGATGCCCAGTATGGGACTTCTGAACCTACGGTGGCACATAGTTCTGGGGCTTTGAGGGTACGCTGAACCCTAGTCCAACTCGGTGCTAAGTCTACTCCCAACTGAATATGTAATAGATAAAATGCAACTGAAATACTGAGTAGCTCAAAATACTGACATGCTATCTGAGAATGCAACATAAATACACTGGAAGATATGTCATTCGAATTCTGAAGCATGATTTTCTGACTGATCTGTCTAGCGAGTATAATTCATGAAATACTGATAATTAATACAAGCTAGGGTTCTGAGTTCTATACATGGGACTACATTAATTCTCCAAGAAAACAGGTAATCAATGCAATGGAACTACAAAAGCTAACTTTCAATGGATTCCCAAGATTTGGGAACCCTAGGTCTAAGCAATTTATGAGAAATTGAAGAACTGATTGAATTCTAGAGACCTAATGGGTGAAGGGAACCCACTAGTGAAATCCCACATACCTGGTGACGAAAATTACGGAGAAATCCTTTGGATTTCGGGCTGAACTTCGAAGAACACCTCTGCTTGTTCTTAGGAGAAACTATCGCCTATTCCTCTTCTTTTCTTTCTAAGTTGGATGATTTTGGGAGAATGAGGGTTCTAGGTAGTTTCTGATTAAATTATAGGCCTTAGACTGAGTAAGACGACGTAGTTTAGGCATCAAACGACGTAGTTTAAGTGCCCAACGCATAGGAAAAAGACCAATATGACCTTGACTTAAAAGCTGACGAAGTGACTTCAAGACAGGTTTCACGGGCCGTGAAGCACTTCAAGGGCCTTCAAGCTAGTCTTTAGGCTTCTCCTGCCCGACAGGGCTCCACTAAAACAGACATAACTTTTTACTTCAAACTTTAAATGGAACAAACTCGGTGGCGTTAGAAAGAGGACTCAAAGACTTTAATTTGATAAGTCATGAGCCACCTAATTCATTTTGTGCTAAAAGATATGATTGTTTGAAGTTGATCCAAAACTCAAAACCTGATAGGTCTTCTTCACGGACGACTTCACAGTCCGTTTAGACATCCGCGGCCCTTTTCCCTTGACCTTGGGTCACACCCCACCAACTAGGTGACTCGTACGACCCACTTGACTGGCCGTCAAGTCCACCACGAGCCGTATGGGTCACCGTGAAGGTGACCTCTGCATGGGCAGATCCTGGAAAGGGTTCACGAGCCCTGGTCCCCTTCACGGACTATCTAGGGTGCCGTGAAGGGTCCATGGTCCAATTTGGGTCCGTGGACTTTTCTCGTTTTCCCTTTTTAGCCTTTTTTAAATCTGAGATGTTACCACTGTAGTAATTTACTGTTAGTTACTATTGTTTCTATTTTATGAGCATTATGTAAAGTTATATTATTGTCCTATCACACCAAATTGTTGGAGTAGTCATATATTTGCTTTATAGGTATTTTCTTATAGGTTAAACTGAAATCGAACCGTTAAAGGCCAATAACCGACAAACCAAAAATCGATAAACCAAAAATCGATAAAAGTATCTTATTGGTTTGGTTTTTAGTTATTGGTTTAGCATATTTAAAAATCAAAATCGATAATATATAAAATCGAATCAAACCAAACCTACCGATGCACACCCCTACTCTTGACTCAAAAGGCTTGAAATTGTAAACTTTTTTCCTTCCCTTCCCCTCTAATCACAGCCATCTCAATTGTCATTTATTTTTAGTTCATAAGATCTTCTTCAATTGTTTGATTATGGCTTCGAATTAGGTCCTGATGAGAATCAATGCATTCTCTCAAAAAAGGTCTTGACTTTATTTTTTTGCTTTAATCATCTGTACAATAATTCAATTTTTAATTTTCCGATGCTCTCACGTATTAAATTGACCATAATACTTGAGAAAACTTATTCATTTTGTGTCATTATTCTTACACTTTTTATCCTTCTTCTTCTTTAAAATATATAAATAGTAATCCGTACAAATATTAATTGAGGATGGGAAGGACTAGTAAATGTGAAGATGGATGATGATTTCATTTTAAAGATTATTTTGACTATTATCTTGTTTTATTTTGTTTTGTTAGTTGTTACCTTTTTCAAATAGTAATTATAATACTTTTTTCTATATTATTGGTTATTAATACCTTCCTTAAATAATAATTATAATATTTTTTATATTATTGGTTATTTATTAAAATTTATTTGTAAAATCATTAAAAGTTTTACTTTTGCTTATTTTCTTAGTAATAAAATTATAAAATTGAATATACATGAGATGTAAGCCCCGTAAATCCATGTGACTTATGCCCCATGTCTCGGGGCTTATGCCTCGCCCCGTACTACATAAAACGCCTCGCCTAGCACACTGCCTTTTAAAACACTGATTTGGATAATAACTATATTGTCGTTCTTCATTTTTATTTTCTTTAATGTGCAGAAAATTTGGTAGATGAAGTAAATTTTGCTGAGAATCAGCCACTATCAAGTAAGGTATAGTTATATAAATATGTTTATCAACTTTGTTATTTTATTTATTCTTCTTTTGTATTTGTTTTTTTAAGAATTTTTCTTTTCAGAATATTCTGAAAACAAATTAAAGGTGCAACATCTTAATAGACCTGCCTAGGTAGTATTGAGTTTTATTTTAATTTATTTTATTATTTGAATATCTAGTTATTCTAGGAGTAAAGCTCTTTTAGCTGAAGAAATTCATAAGTTAGTCCATATAAGTATTAATGAATTATTAATTTTTTAATAAAAAAATTTGTATGTATATTTACATTGGGTATCGTTACATAGTTTAAAACTTCTTTTTATAAATGAAGAAAAGGATACTTTATAATTTTATGATATGTTCATTTTTTTCTATTTTCTTGTAGTTGTGCAACCATGCCAAAGGCTAAACATTTTCATAATTCATTAAAATCAACAACTCCAGCTCAATCACATGATATAGGGCCCTTAACATCAGTACAACAAAAAAAAAAAAACAAGCTTCAGCTCAACTTTCCGTTCAAGCGCAACATTTAAATTTCACTACATTCAAAAGCAGAATCAATTGGCATATGCCTTATATGTACTTTACTTTTCTTTTTTTTCTCCTTCAAAATCAGGGGCAGGGGAAGGTGAATGGAGAGCGAAATATAAGATGGAGAATCGAACTCTTACCAACAAGGAAAAAATTCAGGTGCTCCTACTTTACTTTACTCAATCATGAGTACTTTAATTTTTTTTTCTCTGATTGAGTAATTTATTTTCTAATTAAAGACTTGAAAAATATTATCAAGAATATTAAGCTCAAGGTATATGATGTCAACAACTTATCTTTAGAGAAATTGTATAACTGTGAACTTCAAAGAATATGACACGAAGCATATGCTAGCTTGAAATAAGGGAACAATTTCTTACTTTAATTTGTGTCAAATTTATTTTTACTATGTATCTACAAAATTATCATGTTTGTCTTATTCATTTTCTTTAGTTTATCCATTACTATTCTACTAGTTTCTTTTTAAGGATTTTTTTACTTATAATAGTTGGTTGATTTGATATGAGTAGGAAGATTAAACACTGCGTATGAGAATGAGTTGTGATTTCTCTGCTGGATCATCTTCTCCTAGTGAGTCTTCTGACTTCATCCACAAATTCTTCTTTAGATTTGAAGAGATTAGTCTTACACATTTAAATTAACAAAACATGATTATTTATGTGCTACTTTAATTTTTTTTCATTTCTCACTCAACTCTATCCTAAAAGTATGAACATTTTAGTTCATACAACTAATTTAATCAGTTTTGTTCTCTAAGAACATTTTTCTCAATAATGTATTCATTTACATAGAATTATGAGAAATATAAACTAATAGAAACTAAAAAGCTTTTTGACAACAAAATAAACTTATAAATTATTAACTTAGACATATTAATTTAATGAGTCTGCAGACAAAAGGGTAAGAAAATGTTGCAAAAATTTCAAAATGGCAAACAAATTTTGGGATGAAACCAAAGGGGTAAAGGAGAACGGACCCTTGCGTCTTGCTCTTTGTACCTTATTGGAGAGTCGAGAGTCAAAAGGGCAAAAAATTGTTGCCAAATTTCTTAATGACAAACAAATTTGGGATGAAACCAAAGGGGCAAAGGCGCTTGGGCCCTTTGTCCCTTAATAGACATCAAAAAAAATATTAAATACAAGGCGCACTGCCCTGCACGCCTTATAAGGCGCACGGCCCGAATCAAAGAGCTCTTCTTTCTTTGATTTGAAAAGAAGGTGAGAGCCCTAACCCTCTGGTCTGTGCATGTGCCTTACTCTATTTGTGGCCCCCTCCCCTTTTCTCCATTCTCCAACCCTAGCCGCTGCCCCCCCTTTATTTTCCCCCACCCCCTACTTCTCTCCTTTCACAAAGCAATTAGAAGAGTCTGGGGCCAAAAGAGTAAGAAAACGTTGTCAAAATTTCAAAACGGTAAACAAATTTTGGGATGAAATCAAAGGAGCAAAGGCGCACGAACCCTTACGCCTAGCCCTTTGTCACCAAAGGAAAGGTTCATGGCCCCCATGCCTTACAAGGTGCAGGAGCCCGTGCACCTTACAACATCTGTTGAAAAAACTAATTAATACTTATATACTAGTTTAAATTTATGTGTTTTTTTGTAGATTTTTACGTCATTTTCTGGCTTAGGCTCCGCTGCATAGAAAGATAGCAAAGAAACATGAGCCCATTTTCTTTTCAATTCTGTAGGCCAGATCACTCCATCCTTAAATTTCATCACGAACAAGCTTCAACAAGAATCCAATGTTGATTGCTACTAAAAGCATCAACCAGTAGTGCCCAACTACAAGTAGCACAACCTGATCTTTAACTTTCTTAGCACTAGCAACTCTAGAAGTCATCTTTTTCCCAACAAAGATGTATATGAAAACTAGAGTGAAATCATCTCTTTAATTTCATTTTATTTTTCATATACATCTTTTGTTGGAAAAAAAAATGCCTTGTAGAATTGTTTGTGCTAAGAAAGTTAAAGACTAGGCTGTGTTGCTTATAGTAGGCCACTGATTGATGCTTTCAATAGCGATCAATATTGGCTTCTTGTTAGAGCTTATTCATGATGAAAATTTACAAATGGACTAGTTTGGCCTGCAAAATGGTAATGAAAATGGGGCTATCTTTCTTAGTTATCTTCGTACGTAGCGGAGTCTAAGCTAGAAAATGATGAATAAATTCAAAGAAAAAACATGAATTAGACCAGTAAATTTTATTTGAAGCTGATTGGCCCACGTCATCACTTATGACATGCTCGATTATTTAATTAAACTATGAGAGTCCTAAAATAAACGTGACATCTATTCATTGGTTCTCACCATCATTTGATTGGTCCACGTCATCAAATATGACATCACCGCCGAAACCAACCCCTCCCTTGTATACAGAGGCGAATCTAGGATTTCAACAAGACGGGTGCACTATCACTTTAAATATAAGATCTAAAATTGTAGGGAAAAGAGCCTAATATACCTCTTAACTTTGTCATTAAGTGTAGATATACCTCTCGTTATGAAAGTGACATATATATACTCATACTACTACACAAATGGCTCACATATACCTTTTTCTTCTAACGAAAATTCAAAAATAAATATATTTAAAAAGGGAAAAGGGTCAAAAATACCCATAACTTTGTTTTATTGGTTGACTATGCCCTCGCCGTTAAAATGGAGTTATTCTTACCCCTGCCGTTACTAATTTCATCATTTGTACCCCTCCTTGGACGGAAATCCCCAAATCAACTCAAATTAACCCGAATTCCTTTTAAACGACCCATTTCCATTTAAAACCCGTATCGAACCTTCTATCTATCTTAACCCAAATAAAATGTTAAGATAGATAGAAGGTTCGGTACGGATTTTAAATGGAAATGGGTCGTTTAAAAGGAATTCGGGTTAATTTGAGTTGATTTGGGGATTTCCGTCCAAGGAGGGGTACAGATGATGAAATTAGTAACGGCAGGGGTAAGAATAACTCCATTTTAACGGCGAGGGCATAGTCAACCAATAAAACAAAGTTGAGGGGTATTTTTGACCCTTTTCTCTTAAAAAAAACATAATCCATGTAGGTATATTTGATCCTTCTAACATGGTTTTTTAGGCTTTTTTTATTCAACGGCTAGTTTGAATTTATTATTTTGATGGTCAAATTTATTTTTTTCACTAATTTTAATGTAAAATTTATTATAAATGCCCCCAAAAAATTTATAGATACACAAACTAAATTATAATATAGCCACGAAAAAATATATTTAAATTACAAATATAGCTGCAACAAAATTTGTTTTAAAATTTTTTCTTACTTTTTTCTCTTTTTCTATTCACACTTCTTTCTTTTTATTTTTTTTTATTTTTCTACTAAAGAATAATAAGAAGAAAAAAAAAGAATAAGAAACTCAAATAATGATAATTAAATAAGTCACAAAATAATTCATGTGTAAAAAAAACCAAATATATTCCTACATGGATTTTTCATAATTACAAATCATAAAATAAATTTAAAATAATTTTTTTCAGCCACACTGACCTTTTCTAAAAATAAAATTAATGGCCAAATTGAGCTGCTAGCAGGGTTTGAACTAGAGATCACAGTGTTGAAAACAAATCCTCAAGCCAGTGAACCATCTGGGCAATTTGAGCATGGGTTCCTTTAGCTAATATTTAATATATTATTTAAGAATTATATAAGTAATTATCGAGTTTAGTTGGATGACCACGGGTTCCGGTGACCCAAATTTTATACCTAAAATCGCCCCTGCTTGTATATATATGGTGGATGATATTTGAAGAGTCCATAATTCTGTCTACAAAGAGAGAAGTAAGAGGAGAGTTGTTAGCTAGTAGTATTTGAAGAAAATGATAACTTGAACCTGTTATAGATCGGCGAGCTCATCCTTGATCGTCTTGTTCGGTAAGCTATTTACTCCTTGTTTGTATGCAGATTCTGTTAACTTTGTGATGTATAGATTGTAGGAATTCTCGTGTTCGGCATGAACATCTTTAAGGTTGATTAGTCAATTTTGATATATGTATGCACATTGTTCAATTGAAAATCGCAATGTGCATGCACATAGTTCAATTGAAAATTGCAAGTTGCAGAAGTAGCTGACAGTTTGATTAGAATATTAATGCCTTTTACTTTCACTTTTAGATGTGTAGAGTATAGTTAGTTTTGGTATGATATTTTGTAATCTGTCTATTTGTTCGGGTTCGGAGGGTAGCAGTTTGAATCGTTTAGACAGAAAAACGTTGATGATAGAGTAGTGATTGATTGCTTAATTCTATTTCCTATTTTTCTCATCCTCTCTGGCGAACACTGTAGATATTTAGACGTCTGTGTTTAAAATTGTACTTGACGGTTACTGGTTAGCTTTGCTATTTGGAGTAAAATAAATGTGAACGAGACGCCTAGATTTGAAGGAAAACTAAAGAGAAGCACGGTAAGAAGAAAATAATTGCTTTGTTTGGTCCTAACATTGGAGTTTGGCCACTTAGAATGGGAAAAGTGATAATTATAGATGTTCATAGTTATAACAATGCATTAAGTTGATCTTTGTATTTCTCTACACAGGGTGCTTGTTCGCATTTTCTATAGCCAACGAAGATGCTCCCAAGTTGGGAACAATTATTGGAATTGATCTTGGAACAACTTACTCATGTGTTGGTGTTTACAAGAATGGTCATGTTGAAATTATAGCTAATGACCAAGGTAATCGCATCACCCCTTCATGGGTTGCATTCACAGATGGTGAGAGGTCGATTGGTGAGGCAGCAAAGAATCTAGCTGCTATTAACCCAGAAAGGACCATCTTCGATGTCAAGAGGCTTATCGGAAGAAAGTAATCCGTTGTCTTCTTTTTTTCAAAAAATTATGTTTGTGTGATACAATAGCAATGACTCAAAACTATATATCTATTTGATAAGTTTGAAGACAAAGAAGTTCACAGGGACATGAAACTTGTTCCTTACAAGATTGTTAACAAGGATGGTAAACCATATATCCAAGTTAAGATTAAAGATGGGGAGACCAAGGTCTTCAGTCCTGAGGAGATCAGTGCCATGATTTTGACCAAGATGAAGGAAACAGCTGAAGCTTACCTTGGAAAGAAAATCAATGATGCAGTTGTCACTGTTCCCGGTAATGTTAAAAAGTTCCTTCTATGTAAAGTTCCAATAATTGTATCATATGATTGCTGATATTTTTATGTGTTCTCCCCTTTAAAATCCTGCAGCTTACTTTAATGATGCCCAGAGGCAGGCCACTAAGGATGCAGGTGTAATCGCTGGACTAAATGTGGCAAGAATCATTAACGAACCGACTGCAGCAGCAATTGCCTATGGATTAGATAAGAAAGGTGGTGAAAAGAACATCCTTGTCTTTGACCTTTGTGGTGGAGCATTTGATGTTAGCATCCTCACCATTGATAATGGTGTTTTTGAAGTTCATGCAACTAATGGAGACACTCACCTAGGAGGTTAGTTAACTGCATCAATTGCTGTATTTGTTTTTGTTAGTTTTCTACATTTTCCTCATACATTGATTTAATACTAAAAATTTACACCAGTTCTAGTTTGATATCTGATTTAGCTTTGATGAAAAGAAGTGTTGGTGATGAATTTTAAGTTGTAAAAACTAGTTCAGTAACTAATAGTTTCAAATGTTCACAAGTCACACTACACATTGATAGTTTCTTCATTGCAGGAGAGAATTTTGACCAGAGGATTATGGAATACTTTATTAAATTGATTAAGAAGAAGCGCGGGAAGGACATCAGCAAGACAACAGAGTTTTGGGTAAGCTTAGGAGAGAAGCTGAGCATCCCAAGAGATCTCTGAGCAGTTAGCACCAAGTTAGGGTAGAGATTGAATCTCTCTTTGATGGTGTGGATTTCTCTGAACCACTTACTCGGGCACGTTTTGAGGAGCTAAACAATGATTTATTCAGAAAGACAATGGGGCCTGTTAAGAAGGCTATGGAGGATGTTGGGCTAGGGAAGAACCAGATTGATGAAATTGTTCTTTTTCGTGGAAGTACCAGGATTCCTAAAGTTCAACAGCTTTTGAAGGATTATTTTGATGGCAAGGAACCCAGCAAGGGAGTCTACCCTGACGAAGCAGTTGCTTATGGTGCAGCTGTACAAGGAGGAATTCTTATGAGAAAGAGAAGATTGAAACCGCGACAAAGGACGCGCCTGAATCGTTGGATGACAACCAGAGTGCTGAGAAGGAAGATTATGATGAACTTATAGAAGTGGAAGCTGTGTGCAATGCAATAATCACTGCGGTATATCAGAGGTCTGGTGGAAAACCGGAAGGAGAATCAGGTGCTGGCGACGAGGAAGACCATGACGAGCTGTAGATGATTGCTAGTTTATAGTTTACTTTTACAAGTGATAGGATACACATGATTGTCATATATATATATATATATTTTTTTTTTCATGTTGACGGTGACAATCAAAAATAGATTTAGGTTAGGAGGAAGACTTTGATCAACCTAGTTCCATTTGGAAGACATGTATGATAGTAAACATTCATGAATATAGATTGGAACCTTTTGTATTCTTGCAGATGTGAGTTCTAAAGTTAAAACTTTGAAGTGAAGTATTAAACTATGATGTTAGTTGAAGTAACTTTGTCCCAAGCTAAAACTTTAAGAAAGAGCCAAATGAATAAGGAGTTATGACAACTTAGGAATGAGTCCTCTGTTCAGTTGGTGTTAGAATTTGAAGTTTTAATCATACTCACAAACATGCAACCTGGTCCCATAGTTGATCAGGTATCTGAAGTAAAAATGGTGAATAGTTGTAAAGGTTGTCCTCTCTAACGCGGTTGGTTAGCACAAGAAACGAGAACTGTGTACTCAACCAATCAAAAAACACTAGGTTGTTTGTCTAGAGGGTAATATATCCTCACTTTGATTGAAAACAACCCGTCAAGACATTTCAAAAGACACACAAGAAAAATAAGTGACAAAAATTGAAGAAGTTCGCCAAAAAGAGCTACGGAGGGACCTGATAGAGTTATCATTGCTCTCAGTTGTAAAAGGGCATTTTTGTGCTTAATCTTGTAAGATCTATTCCTAATTTATAAAGGAATTAGATCGTTTGTTGATCATTCCAATTGCTAGCTAGAGTTAGCTATGTCAGGTTGGTGAAGTCTAGATCAACTAGAGTTAGTTGGTTTAGTAGGCAATAGAGTTATTGCTTAGTTTCCTTTGTAGTAGAGTTGCTATACTAAGGGGAAGGGATTAAGAGTTTAATTCCTAGGTTACAAAAGTTTATAATCTGAAGCTTTGCTCCGTTTTGAGTGAAATGAAGTTTGGGTTGAAATCCTGCGAGTATAGGTCGTGGTATTCTCCTCCCTTGAGCTAGGAGGTTTTCACGTAAAATCGGTTGCACCTGATTTACTTGAAGTTATTTATTTTCCACACCGTTATTCTGTCAAGGGACCTGGTACAGTGACCATTAGTGGACGCATCCATTCTAACAATTGGTATTAGAGCACAGGCTCTCTATCTGTTTAACACCAAAAGAGAGATTCGTGTGAAGAATGGCAGCTCCACTAAACCCACAAGGTCAGTCTCCAACGAGGCCACCTCTATTTGATGTTCAATTTTATAGATGGTGGGAAACTCGTATGTATGACTATCTAATAGCTGAGGATAGCGAGCTATGGGATGTTATTCGTGAGGGTCCCTATGTGCCAACTATAGAAGTAACAGATGGGGATGTCATAAGGGTCGTTCCTAAAACCCAACAGCAATATGATGAATCCGACAAAAGGAAAATTGAGAAAAATTACAAGGCCATGAAGCTATTAATATGTGGCATTGGAGCTAGTGAATATAACAGGATCTCGTCGTGTGATTTAGCCAAGGAAATCTGGGATCGATTGAGAACAGTGTATAAAGGAACTGAGCAAACAAAGAAATCCAAGTTAGATTTCCTCACTACTCAGTTTGAAAGCTTCACCATGAAAGAAAGTGAATCTATTCATGAGATGCGTACTAGATTCTCCACCATTACAAATAAGATTATGTTCCTGGGAGAACCTATGATAATAGTTAATGTAAATTTGAAAGAGCCAAATAAACAATAAGTTATGACAACTTAGGAATGAGTCCTCTGTTCAGTTGGCATTTTATTTATAGCTATCTCAAACTCTCGATTATTATACAATGTGCAAGTATTTACTTTTGAGCTAAATGTAATCTGTCAACTCATCTGCATTGTTCATTTAGTTTAAATTCACATAATATCGACCAACTTTTGCACTTTATTATTACTTGAAAACTAGGTAGCGTGATAGTGATTGAATAATTATATGTTATTAAAAAAAAATTAAAATATCTTTAAATTATGCAAAATTAAATAAAAATATATTTATTTAATAATTTGATCAAAAAATATAGTTGTCGTTTGTACATTTGCATAAGTTTATATAATTGTGTGTAACACATATTTGAAGTTGATTGGTCCACGTCATCACTTACGACATGCTCCTCAAAATAAACGTGACATATTCTCATTGGTTCTCACCTTCATCTGATTAGTCCACGTCATCAATTATGACATCATTAACGAACCCCTCCCTTCTATATATATGGTGGATGATATTTGAAGATTTCATAATTGTGTTTGCAAAGAGAGAAGTAAGAGGAGAATTGTTAGCTAGTAATATTTGAAGAAAATTGATAAGTTGAAACCAGTCATAGATCAGCGAGCAATGGCTGGTGGTGCATTGAAGCAAAACGCATCCTTGATCGTCTTGTTCGGTAAGCTTTTTACTTCTTGTTTGCATGCATATCTTTTGCAATAACAATTAGGTTAGAAGATTGACATTGCGAAATTAGGAAGCATAATTAATTAAAGGTAAGGGACAAAGCATGAGCAAATTGCTCCTTGGACCTGCATAGGCATTATTCAGTCCCACAAGGAACTGAATGAACCTTGATTCTTGCTCAAATTTGAGGGTCTTAGCCGTACTTTGACAGATGCAATCATAGATGCAGGTTTGAGAAACATCTAGGTTGTCAAGTTCATTCCACAACCTTTTCAGTTTGGTGTAGTATCCAACATTGTCCAAATTTTCTTGAGCTAACTCGCTTATCTATTTTTGCAGGTGATAAAGTTGTGGACCATTGCTTTGGTCAAACCTTTCTTCAAGCTCCTCTCAAATTCCCTTGGCTATTTTGGAATATAAATCACTCTCTGCTATTTCCTTTGAGAGAGAGTTCAACAATCATGAAATCACCATATCATTACACCTAAACCGAACCTTGAAATATTCAGAGGATATAATAGTTCTCATAACTATTCCATCAATGAAGCCTATCTTGTTCTTGACAGAAAAAGCAATGAGAATGCCCCTTCTCCAACCACCATACCCCTTTCCATCAAATATGATGTTGACAAGAGTTAGAAGAATGGAGGTAAAAAGGGTGAGTGTTGGTAACATTATCAATATCAGCTTAAACAACAATATTAGCATTGGTGTTTCCATCAGTGGTGCTATTAGTTGTGCAAGTGTTTTCAGGTACAACATCCACAATGATTTCAGCTTAGTTGGATGAGAAGAAAAAAAGAAAGAAGGATGAAATAGAAGAAGAAAAGAAGGATCTAAATAACTTAAAGCTCTGATACCATGTTAAAATGAAGGAATAATTGAAAAGATTAGACTGAATTTATTGTGTATTCCTCTTGAATATGTACAAAAATATTTATACAAGTATAGCTAGAGCAAAATTAAATCTTATATGCATACTTGTAATTAATCTATTAGCTATTGTATAACAACCTAACTAATTGAACAATAACAAAAAGAATAAATGAATATTCCTAGCATATCTACACAATATGGAACCTTCTAGAGAATAATGTGTCATAAGTGAATAGTTAATTAATCATACGACTGAGATTGAAGCATCATATTAGGATATCACCGGTGATAAACCGGGTGTATATATTTATTTTTTTACTATGCTTCTATCTGAAACTTAAGTTTTCATTTCTTTTGATTTGAGCATATGAATCTCCATTAGAGGAAATAGGAGAAATTGATAGAGTTGAAGAATTATAGATCCCAACATTAGTGGTTACTACTCAAATTGTCATTACAAAAATAATGTTGTAATGACTTCTTCCAAGACTATGGATTAGCTTAAACAATTTCATTTGATGACTTCCTTTGCATTCTTTTATCATATATTCTAAAATTTCTTGGCTTAGTGGCGTGTCTTCTCTTGAATAGGGTGTGCAAAAATCGAATCGACATTTAATCAAATTGAAAAAGATGCTATTGATTTATTGCTACTGAGTTATTGAATTGACGATTTTAATGGTTTATAAAAAAGAAATTATTAGATTATCGGTTTGATTTTGATTTTTTAATTATGGGTAATTGGATAAACCGATAACCCATTAAGACTACATTAATATTAAAGATTAATACCAGTACTTTATTCGTTACTAATACCTTTGCCCTTTAGCCTTCGATTGACATTATTATCCTAGTTCTTTTATTTGTGTTGCACTTGTATAATTCTTTTCATGTTATTTACTATTGTTTCTATTTTATGAGCATTATATAAAGTTGCATTATTGTCCTATCGCACCAAATTGTTGGAGGAGTCATTTATTTTATTTATGAGTATTTTCTTATAAGTTAAACTGAAAATCAAATCGTTAAAGACTAATAACCGATAAATCGAAAACTGATAAAAAATATCTTATTGATTTGAGTTTTGGTTACTGTCTTAACGTATTTAAAAATCAAAAACTGATAAACCAAATCGGTAATACAAAAAATCGAATCGAACCGAACCTATCGATGCACACCCCTACTCTTGACTCAAAAGGCTTGAAATTGTAAGCTTTTTGCCTTCCCTTTCCCTCTAGTCTCAGTCATCTCAATTGTCATTAATTTTTAGTTCATAAAATCCCCTTCAATTGTTTGATTATGGCTTCGAATTAGGTACTGATGAGAATCAATGCTTTCTCTCAAAAAAGGTCTGGACTTTATTTTTCTGCACTAATCATTTATACACTAATTCAATTGTTAATTTTTCAATGCTCTCACTTATTAAATCGATCATAATACTAGTGGGTATCTTCTTTGATGGTCACGATGCCTAATTTTCACAATTACGTATTTGATTTATTGTCGCTTTTTTTGTTCTTTTCCAATTTCGCACAAAAAAAACATGAAAAATTCCCCCCTCATTTTTTCTATTTAAGAAAATTTCCTCCCTCTTTTAGTTTCAACATCTAGGTTTTCTCATTTCACCGTGGCTTAGCGGCGCATCTTCTCCCCCTCATTTTTCTATTTAAGTAAATTTCCTCTCTCTTTAATGTCAACATCTAGGTTTTCTCATTTCACTGTGGCTTAGCGGCACATCTTCTCCCCTCATTTTTTCTATTTAAGTAAATTTCCTCTCTCTTTAATTTCATTATCTAGGTTTTTTCCTTTCACTGTGGCTCAATGGCGCATCTTCTCTCGACAAAAGGCTTGAAATTGCAATCTCATTGTCTTCTCTTCCTCTCTAATTTCAGGGGCGCATCTTCTCTAGACTCAAAAAGCTTAAAATTGTAAGCTTTTTTCCTTCACTTCCCCTCTAGTCTCATTCATCTAGATTGTCATTTATTTTCAATTAATAATATCTCTTTCAATTGTTCAATTATGGTTTCGAATTAAATCCTGATAAGAATAAGTGTTTCTCAAGAAAAAATAGGTCTTGACTTTATTTTTTTGCATTAACAATATATACACTAATTCAATTTTTAATTCTCATGAGCTTTCACTTATTAAATCAATCATAATACTTGTGGATCTCTTCTTCAATGGTCAAAATAGTACATAGTATTTTTGACATATTTGGTTGGTGTGATTTCAGGATTTCCGCTCTTATTTCGATTTGTGTTTTCAAAAATGTTTTTTGGGGCGAGTCTCGGGGTAGGGAGTACCTAAAACGCTCTGAAACACAAATTAAAGGCGTAGATCCATAGGGCGTAAGTCCTAGAATTTGGGGCGTAAGTCCCGGGTGTAAAAACGTAAGTCTTGGGCGTAAAAACGTTCGCCTGGGCGTTAATTATTTTTAAAAAAATTTTGAACTATTTTTGCTTTAAATTATATATTATTATTATTGTTGTAATGATTGTATATTTTATGCTATCAAGTTTTTTTCCAGGTTATAGTGATTTTTTCTAAAATATATAAATAAACTCTTATAAAAAATGACACAACTATAAATAATTTTTTGTATAATTGTGTCTAAAATTGATATGATATAGCTTTCATAGCACTATGTTCCGAGACAATTTAATTCATTTTATGCCATTACTCTTACACTTTTTATCCTTCTTCTTCTTTAAAATATATAAATAGTAATCCGTACAAATATTAATTGAGGATGGGAAGGACTAGTAAATGTGAAGATGAATGATGATTTCATTTTAAAGATTATTTTGACTATTATCATGTTTTGTTTTGTTAGTGGGTTACCTTTTTCAAATAGTAATTATAATACTTTTTTCTATATTATTAATTATTAATACATTTCTCAAATAATAATTATAATATTTTTTATATTATTGGTTATTTATTAAAATTTATTTGTAAAATCATTAAAATTTTACTGTCGCTTATTTTCTTACTAATAAAATTATACAATTGAATATACATGAGATGTATGCCCCGTAGATCCATGGGACTTATGCCCTATGTCTCGAGGCTTACGCCTCGCTCCGTACTACAAAAACGCCTCGCATTGCGCCCCCGCCTTTTAAAACACTGATTTGGATAATAACTATATTCTCGTTCTTCATTTTTATTTTCTTTAATGTGTAGAAAAATTGGTAGATGGAGTAGATTTTGCTGAGAGTCAGCCTCTATCAAGTAATATGTAATTATATAAATATGTTTATTATCTTTGATATTTTATTTATTGTTCTTTTGTATTATTTTTTTTGAAAAAAGAATTTATGTTGAAGGAATATTCTGAAAACATATTAAAGGTGCAACATCCTAATAGACGTGCCTAGGTAGTATTGAGTTCTATTTTAATTTATTTTATTATTTGAAATTCTAGTTATTCTGAGAGTAAAGCTCTTTTAGCTAAAGAAATTCATAAGTTAGTCCATATAAGTATTAATGAATCAATGATTTTTTTTAATCCAAAATTTGTGTGTATATTTACATTGGGTATCATTACATAGTTTAAAGCTTTTTTTTTTTTTTAGAGTTTTTGGCTAAAAACATCCTTAAATTATACCCTCAACTTAAACTACATCCTTAAATTATCTTTTTTAACAAAAAACATCCTTCAAGTATTTAGAACTTAACAACTTCCATCCCACTATTAAAATTTGTCAAAAAATTAGCGGATTCCACACAAAAACATATGCAATTCATACTATTATCATAAAAAAAAAACTCTATAATTTTATTACTGGTTGGAAAAAGCTTCCAAAGTTAAAAATATGTTTTTTAGACCCTTGTTTGCTATTAAAAAAAACAATATTAGGACGGTGTGAGTCTACGAGGAGAAATGATCTGCTCTTCTCTTTTACCAACTGAATGGAGTTGGAGCTTAATTTCACACCATCTTCACCTTGCAAAGTCAAAATGTCGTTAGATCAATAATATTTTGGGGCAAACTAATAGTTGAGGTGATCAAGATTCAACTGATTTTGATCTCTTGTACTCGAGTTTCGTTTTCCATTATTAGAAGTAAAAGTCTCCGATCGACACCACTTTTTACAGATTCAATGAGAAGAAAATATTTCAACTGATAATTTTTTGATATCAAATCAAATGAAAAGTAAATAAAAATAAAATTGCTAATTAAAAGAAAGACAATGCAAAACGTTGTTGCTAAAAAAATTCACAATATTTTATTTTAGATGTATGTAAGATGAACAAAATTGGTTTATTGGGGGTGATTTAGGGAGGTTTGTTGAGAGTAATATGAACCGTACATGTTTTTGTGAAGAATTTGTCAATTTTTAACAAATTTTAACAAAAGGATGAAAGTTGTCAAATTTTAAATAATTGAAGGATGTTTTATGTTAAGAAAAATAATTTAAGGATGGCGTATAGTTTAAGGATGTTTTTGGCCAAAAACTCCTTTTTTTTTTACAAATGACGAAAAAGATACTTTATAATTTTATGATATGTTCATCCTTTTTCTATTTTCTTGTAATTGTGCAACCATGCCCAAGGCTAAACATTTTCATAATTCATTAAAATCAACAAGACCAGTCCAGGCCCTTAACATTAGTATATGCCTTATATGTAATTTACTCTTCTTTTTTTCCCTTCAAAATCAGGGACAGGGGAAGGTGAATGGAGAGCAGAATATAAGATGAAGAATCGAACTCTTACCAACAAGGTTAAAATTCAGGTAGTAATCAACTGATCTACTAAAAATTTTCTACTTTACTCTACTCAATCATGAGTACTTTAATTTTTTTTTCTCTTGTGATTGAGTAATTTATTTTCTAATTAAAGACTTCGAAAAGATTATCAAGAATATTAAGCTCAAAGATGATGTCTACTTATCTTTAGGGAATTGTATAACTGTGAACTTCAATGAATATGACACGAAGCATATGCTAGCTTGAAATAAGGAATCATTTTCTTACTTTGTGTCAAATTTATTTTTATTATGTATCTACAAAGTTATCATGTTTCTTTTTTAGCAGGACGAATAAACATTGCGCATGAGAATGAGTTGTGATTTCTCTGCTGGATCATCTTTTCGTAGTGAGTCTTCTCACTTCATCCACCAATTCTTCTTTAGATTTGAAGAGATTAGATTTACACCTTTAATTAACATAATATGATTATTTATGTGCTACTTTAATTTTTTTTCATTTCTAACCCACCTCTATCCTAAAAGTATGAATACCCTAATGAAAATTCTAACTCTACCATTAATTTAATTAGTTGTGTTCTCTTAGAACATTTTTCTCAATAATATATTCATTTACAAAAAATTATGAAAAATATAAAATAATAGAAACAGAAAAGATTTTTGACAACAAAACAAACTTAAAAATTATTAACTTAGACATATTAATTTATGGAGTCTACAGTCAAAAGGGTAAGAAAATGTTGCCAAAAATTTCAAAATGGCAAAAATATTTTGGGATGAAACCAAAGGGACAAAGGCGCACGGACCCTTGCGCCTGATAAGGCGTGGGGGCCATGGGCCTTTTCTTTAACGTTTGGTTCACGTCCGTTAAGGGACAAAGGGCAAGAATGCGCTTTTCTTTACCGTAATTCACAACTCTAGGCTTGTCATTCACACTATTTCTGGAAAGTGATTATTTATTTGTTTTTTCGAATTACAATATGTTGTGATTTAGTTTAAATTCACATA
Organism: Solanum appendiculatum; assembly: GCA_018342035.1. NCBI lineage: Eukaryota > Viridiplantae > Streptophyta > Magnoliopsida > Solanales > Solanaceae > Solanum > Solanum appendiculatum. Next base: position 843,578 of record JAGDQO010000378.1, on the reverse strand, counting down.
ATACTCAACTTTTTTTTTTCACTTTGTTATTACTTGAAAATTAGATAGCCTGAAATTGAATGAGTAATTATATCTTATTCGGATTTGTTTTTAAAAATAATCTTTAAATTACGTGAAATTGAACAAAAATATTTTAATTTGCAATAATTTGATCGAAAAATTATTTTCAATTTCATATATGCATGCACATTGTTCAATTGAACATCGCTATGTGCATGCACTTAATTAGTTCAATTGAAAATTGCAAGTTGCAGAAGTAGCTGACAGTTTGCAGATCTGGTATCTGTCTATTTGTTCGGAGAGTAGTGGTTTGAATCGCTTAGACAGAAAAACGTTGATGATAGAGTAGTGATTGATTGTTTAATTTCATTTCTGGCATCCTATCAGAATAGATAAATGAAACTGCATCCTTATACACATTTGTTGCAACAGAGCGACAAGTTTGACAAGTCTGTCTCCTTTGCCTTCTTTTCTGATATATTGTAAAATCTCTTTTAGATGAAAATAATTATGTTTTTACTATTTTTCTCATCCTCGGCGAACACTGTAGATATTTAAAATGGTTACTGGTTAGCATTGCTATTTTGGAGTAAAATAAATGTTAATGAGACGCCTAGATTTGAAGGAAAACTAAAGTGAAGCACGTTAAGAAGAGAATAATTGCTTTGTTTGTTCCTAACATTGGAGTTTTGCCACTGACTTCTAGAGTTGTTTGTGCTAAGAAAGTTAAAGACTAGGTTGTGTTGCTTACAATAGGGCACTGATTGATGCTTTCAATAGTGATCGACATTGGCTTCTTGTTAGAGCTTATTCATGATGAAAATTTACAAATGGACTGGTTTGGCCTGCAGAAGGGTAAAGAAAATGGGACTATCTTTCTTCGTTATCTTTGTACGCAGCGGAGTCTAAGCCAAAAAATGATGAATAAATTCAAAGAAAAAACATAAATTAGACCAATAAATATTAGTTTTTTTTCAACAAATGGAGAAACGCGCACGGCCTTTGCGCCTGATAAGGCGTGGGGGCCATGGGCCTTTTCTTTAACGTTTGGTTCACGTCCGTTAAGGGACAAAGGGCAAGAATGCGCTTTTCTTTACCGTAATTCACAACTCTAGGCTTGTCATTCACACTATTTCTGGAAAGTGATTATTTATTTGTTTTTTCGAATTACAATATGTTGTGATTTAGTTTAAATTCACATAATACTCAACTTTTTTTTTCACTTTGTTATTACTTGAAAATTAGATAGCCTGAAATTGAATGAGTAATTATATCTTATTCGGATTTGTTTTTAAAAATAATCTTTAAATTACGTGAAATTGAACAAAAATATTTTAATTTGCAATAATTTGATCGAAAAATTATTTTCAATTTCATATATGCATGCACATTGTTCAATTGAACATCGCTATGTGCATGCACTTAATTAGTTCAATTGAAAATTGCAAGTTGCAGAAGTAGCTGACAGTTTGCAGATCTGGTATCTGTCTATTTGTTCGGAGAGTAGTGGTTTGAATCGCTTAGACAGAAAAACGTTGATGATAGAGTAGTGATTGATTGTTTAATTTCATTTCTGGCATCCTATCAGAATAGATAAATGAAACTGCATCCTTATATACATTTGTTGCAACAGAGCGACAAGTTTGACAAGTCTGTCTCCTTTGCCTTCTTTTCTGATATATTGTAAAATCTCTTTTAGATGAAAATAATTATCGAGTCTACAGTCAAAAGGGTAAGAAAATCTTGCCAAAAATTTCAAAATGGCAAACAAATTTTGGGATGAAACCAAAGGGGCAAAGGCGCACGAACCCTTGCATTTTGCTCTTTGTCCCATAACGGAGAGTCGAGAGCCAAAAGGGCAAAAAATTGTTACCAAATTTCTTAATGGCATACAAATATGGGATGAAACCAAAGGGGCAAAGGCGCTTTTGGACCCTTGTGTCTTTCCCTTTGTCCCTTAACGAACATCAAAAAAAATGTTAAAAACAAAACGCATGGCCCCACACGCCTAATAAGGCCCAGGGCTCATGTGCTTTACTCCATTTGTGGCCCCCTCCCCTTTTCTCCATTCTCCGACCCTAGCGCCCCCCCCCCCCTCCCGCTACTTCTCTCCTTTCACTGAGCAATTATAAGAGTCTGGAGCCAAAGGGTAAGAAAATATGTCAAAATTTCAAAACGGTAAAAAATTTTGAGATGAAACCAAAGGAGCAAAGGCGCACGAACCCTTGCCCCTTGTCACTAAAGGAAATGCGCATGGCCCCCCACGCCTTACAAGGTGCAGGAGCCCGTGTGCCTTACTACATTTGTTGAAAAAAATAATTAATAATTACTAGTCTAAATTTATGTTTTTTTTCTCTGGATTTGTCCATCATTTTCTGGCTTAGGCTCGGCTGCATAGGAAGATAATGAATAAACATGAGCCCCGTTTTTTTTGCTATTCTGCAGGTCAGACCACTCCATCCTTAAATTTCCATCATGAATAAGCTTCAACAAGAATCCAATATTGATTGCTACTGAAAGCATCAACCAATAGTGCCCTACTGCAAGTAGCAGAACCTGTCTTTATTTTTTTAAGCACCAACAATTCTCGGAGTCACTTTTTTTTCAACAAAGATGTATATGAAAACTAGAGTGAAATTATCTCTTTAATTTCATTTTATTTTTCATATACATCTTTGTTGGAAAAAAAATGACTTCTAGAGTTGTTTGTGCTAAGAAAGTTAAAGACTAGGTTGTGTTGCTTACAATAGGGCACTGATTGATGCTTTCAATAGTGATCGACATTGGCTTCTTGTTAGAGCTTATTCATGATGAAAATTTACAAATGGACTGGTTTGGCCTGCAGAAGGGTAAAGAAAATGGGACTATCTTTCTTCGTTATCTTTGTACGCAGCGGAGTCTAAGCCAAAAAATGATGAATAAATTCAAAGAAAAAACATAAATTAGACCAATAAATATTAGTTTTTTTTCAACAAATGGAGAAACGCGCACGGCCTTTGCGCCTGATAAGGCGTGGGGGCCATGGGCCTTTTCTTTAACGTTTGGTTCACGTCCGTTAAGGGACAAAGGGCAAGAATGCGCTTTTCTTTACCGTAATTCACAACTCGAGGCTTGTCATTCACACTATTTCTGGAAAGTGATTATTTATTTGTTTTTTCGAATTACAATATGTTGTGATTTAGTTTAAATTCACATAATACTCAACTTTTTTTTTCACTTTGTTATTACTTGAAAATTAGATAGCCTGAAATTGAATGAGTAATTATATCTTATTCGGATTTGTTTTTAAAAATAATCTTTAAATTACGTGAAATTGAACAAAAATATTTTAATTTGCAATAATTTGATCGAAAAATTATTTTCAATTTCATATATGCATGCACATTGTTCAATTGAACATCGCTATGTGCATGCACTTAATTAGTTCAATTGAAAATTGCAAGTTGCAGAAGTAGCTGACAGTTTGCAGATCTGGTATCTGTCTATTTGTTCGGAGAGTAGTGGTTTGAATCGCTTAGACAGAAAAACGTTGATGATAGAGTAGTGATTGATTGTTTAATTTCATTTCTGGCATCCTATCAGAATAGATAAATGAAACTGCATCCTTATATACATTTGTTGCAACAGAGCGACAAGTTTGACAAGTCTGTCTCCTTTGCCTTCTTTTCTGATATATTGTAAAATCTCTTTTAGATGAAAATAATTATGTTTTTACTATTTTTCTCATCCTCGGCGAACACTGTAGATATTTAAAATGGTTACTGGTTAGCATTGCTATTTTGGAGTAAAATAAATGTTAATGAGACGCCTAGATTTGAAGGAAAACTAAAGTGAAGCACGTTAAGAAGAGAATAATTGCTTTGTTTGTTCCTAACATTGGAGTTTTGCCACTGAGAATGGGAAAAATGATAATAATAGTTATAACAATGCATTAAGTTGATCGTTGTGTTTCTCTACACAGGGTGTTTGTTCGCATTTTCTATAGCCAACAAAGAAGCTTCTAAGTTGGGAACAGTTATTGGAATTGATCTTGGAACAACTTACTCACGTTTTGGTGTTTACAAGAATGGCCATGTTGAAATTATAGCAAATGACCAAGGTAATCGCATCACCCCTTCATGGGTTGAATTCACAGATGGTGAGAGGGTGATTGGTGAGGCAGCAAAGAATCTAGCCGCTTTAACCAGAAAGGACAATCTTTGATGTCAAGAGGCTTATCGGAAGAAAGTAATCCATTGTCTTTTTTTTTCAAAAAATTATGTCTGAATGTTTGTGTGATATAATAGCAATGACTCAAAACTAGCTATTTGATAGGTTTGAAGACAAAGAAGTTCAAAGGGACATGAAACTTGTTCCATACAAGATTGTTAACAAGGATGGTAAACCATATATCCAAGTTAAGATTAAAGATGAGGAGACCAAGGTCTTCAGTCCTGATGAGATCAGTGCCATGATTTTGACCAAGATGAAGGAAACAGCTGAAGCTAACATTGGAAAGAAAATCAATGGTGTTGTTGTCACTGTTCCCGGTAATGTTGAAAAGTTCCTTCTATGTAAAGTTCCAATAATTGTATCATATGATTGCTGATATTTTTATGTGTTCTCCCCTTTAAAATCCTGCAGCTTACTTTAATGATGCCCAGAGGCAGGCCACTAAGGATACAGGTGTAATCGCTGGACTAAATGTGGCAAGAATCATTAACGAACCAACTGCAGCAGCAATTGCCTATAGTTTAGAGAAGAAAGGTGGTGAAAAGAACATCCTTGTCTTTGACCTTGGTGGTGGAACATTTGATGTTAGCATCCTCACCATTGATAATGGTGTTTTTGAAGTTCTTGCAACAAATGGAGACACTCACCTGGGAGGTTAGTTAACTGCATCAATTGCTGTATTTGTTTTTGTTAGTTTTCTACATTTTCCCCATATATTGATATAATACTAAAAATTTTCACCAGTTCTAGTTTGATATCCGATTTAGCTTTATGAAAATAAATGCTGGTGTTGAATTTTAAGTTGTAAAAACTAGTTCAGTAACTATTAGTTTCAAATCAATCCTGTTCTCAAGTCACACTACACATTGATAGTTTCTTCATTGCAGGAGAGGATTTTGACCAGAGGATTATGGAGTACTTTATTAAATTGATTAAGAAGAAGCACGGGAAGGACATCAGCAAGAACAACATAGCTTTTGGTAAGCTTAGGAGAGAAGCTGAGCGTGCCAAGAGATCTCTGAGCAGTCAGCACCAAGTTAGGGGTAGAGATTGAATCTCTCTTTGATGGTGTGGATTTCTGTGAACCACTTACTCGGGCATGTTTTGAGGAGCTAAGCAATGATTTATTTAGAAAGACAATGGGGCCTGTTAAGAAGGCTATGGAGGACGCTGGCTAGGGAAGAACCAGATTGATGAAATTGTTCTTGTTCGTGGAAGTACCAGGATTCCTAAAGTTCAACAGCTTTTGAAGGATCATTTTAATGTCAAGGAACCCAGCAAAGTAGTCAACCCTGACGAAGAAGTTGCTTATGGTGCGGCTGTACAAGGAGGAATTTTGAGTGGCGAGGGTGGTGATGAAACTAAAAGTATTTCTTCTTCTGTCTTTTATCCATTTGATGGAGATTCTTTTAAAAAGAATATATCTGACAATTAACTCACTCTTGGTATTGAAACTGTTGGCGGAGTGATGACTAAGTTGATCCCAAGAAACACTGTCATTCCTACTAAAAAGTCTAGTCTTCACCACTTATCAGGATCAACAGACAACAGTGACAATTCAGGTATCTCCTCGAAACTATTTTCTTAGAGAGCTCAACGTGTTTTGCTGAAAGTCTCAAGAGAAGGAACATGTCTCGCCTTCAGGTCTTTGAAGGTGAACGTAGTCTCACAAAGGACTGCAGACTGCTTGGAAAATTTGATTTAACTGGAGTAGCTCCAGCTCCAAGGTACTTTTCTTCTGCACCTGGTTGAAAGTGTTTGATGAGTTTCTTTTTGCCTGCTTGACTAAAATAATATTGGCTTCTTGACTAAATTCTTTCATATTTCAACAGAGGAACTCCTCAGATCGAGGTGACATTTGCAGTTGATGCAAACGGTATTCTGAACGTCAAAGCTAAAGACAAAGCCTCTGGAAAATCAGAGAAGATTACAATTACCAATGATAAAGGTCGCTTAAGTCAAGAAGAAATTGAACGTATGGTCAAGGAAGCAGAGGAGTTTGCAGAGGAGGACAAGAAAGTAAAAGAAAGAATTGACTCTAGAAACAGCCTGGAGACATATGTATATAACATGAGGAACCAAATAAATGACAAGGACAAGCTAGAGTCTGATGAGAAAGAGAAGATTGAAATGGCGACAAAAGAAGCCCTTGAATGGTTGGATGACAAAGGAAGATTATGATGAAAAGCTGAAAGAAGTGGAAGCTGTGTGCAACCCAATAATCACTGCGGTATATCAGAGGTCTGGTGGAGCACCGGGAAGAGAATCAGGTGCTGGCGACGATGATGACCATGACGAGTTGTAAATGATTGCTAGTTTATAGTTTATAGTTTACTTTTACTAGTGATAGGATACACATGATTGTCATATATATATTTCCTGTTGACGGTGGCAATCAGAAATAGATTTTAGATTAGGAGCAAGACATTGATCAATTTAGAGTTCAATCTAGTTCCATTTGGAAGACATGTATGATAGTACACATTCATCAATATAAGATTGGAACCTTTTGTATTCTTTCAGATGTGAGTTTTAAAGTTGAACTTTGAAGTGAAGTATTAAACTATGATGTTAGTTGATGTAACTTTGTTACAAGCTAAAACTTTAAGAAAGAGCCAAATGAATAATGAGTTATGACAACTTAGGAATGAGTACTCTGTTCATTAAGTCAAAATAAAAAGAATAGATGCGCATCCGGGGAATCGAACCCCGGTCAGTACCGTGGGAGGGTACTATGATACCACTACACCAGATGCGCCTTTTTATCTTCTTTTCCGTGTAGTTTTTAGAAAATAAATGTACCTCCATCAAACCTTTGCAGTTACTTGTAGGCTCTTCAAAATCGAACAGAAATCAATAATCTAAATCGAAAATTTGTTATTGGTTTATCGATAATGGGTTATTGGTTTAGTAGTTTCAGTAATATTTTTTATCCTTTTTATTATCAAGTTATCGGTTCTTAACAGATTGAGGTGTTTTCTTAATGGGTTAACTGATAACTCGATAGTAAATTAATAAAATATATTTATACCATTCGGTATATAAAGTTCTTGACTTAGGGCTTAGTTTCATATTTTTATTTCTACTTGTCTCAAACTCTCAATTATTCTACAATGTACTAGTGTTTACTTTTGAGCTAAATGCAATCTGTCAACATATCTGCATGATTCATTTGGTTTGTCACCTTATTTTTAAGTGATTTTAAATAAAAATAATTGTGTCAAACCGTAATGGTTAAACCGATAACCGAATAGATAACGATCAATAATCAATAACGGATAACTGATAACGATCAATAATCGATAAGTAAATATCTTAATAGTTATATAACTGTTTAGCATATCTACAAACTGATTACCAATATGTCGAATCGATAAACTCCGATAGATATGCAACCCTAGTCCTTTTATAACATGCTAGGAGATAAGTTATTCATGTATAAAATTATAATATTTAATTTTACAATTTAAAAATTCACATAATTAATACATATATCTATATTATTTCAGATTGAATAATAATACATGAATACATAAATCCGGCATAAAGTTAAGTCTTTACCCTTTAATATAATGATGGAATAGTATTGACAACTCAACATTGAACGCATGCGGGTGAATAAAGCAAAAGTTGGACGGTATTAGAATAATAAGGAAAAGTGTCAGGTAGAGGTAATGGATTATTGACCATTCTCCTCGCTCCTCGCCTATCTCTCCTCCATTTGTTCCTTTTCCCACAAACCGGACAAACAAAGACCCTCTTCTCCTTGCTCGACTGGAGATCGAGCTAGGAGACACGCACCAAAACACAACGAAAACCAAAAATTGAAAAAATCAAGCAGAATGTCCTGCGAAAAGATTGACGGCCTGGCGAGGTGGTTCGGCACCAGTGTCGCATCGGCATTCTTCGCCTCGTTGGAACGATGTGCTTGTGTTAATCTCACAACCTATGCCTCTGATGATGAGGAAGAAGAAGAAGCTAAAGATCGCCCTCTGTTTATGAACAATTTGCCTTCTCATGTTGATCCTTGCCCTAGGACCAACAATTCTAACTCCGTTGACAACCTACCTGTTTAACTCTTCTGGTAATTTCATATAATACATCTTCTTCTTTCTTCGCCTTCCCCAATTTAGGGAAAAAGGAGCAAGGATGAATAATTGTCAATGTATTGATTGTTTTTTGTTGTTAGTTCAATGTATGTTGATTGATAGGTGATCCGGATATCTTATTAATTTGGATCTCTTGCCTTTATGGAGTTAATTGAATATATGTTGCTTTGATAGGTGATTATGTGTGTGTTTGTATGAATACATGTATCAGATGTTATTGATTTTATGTTTATGAATATTGAATTTAGTATTTGTCCTTTTTTAAAATTTTAACCAATCAAACATTCAAACTATGATTTCTACAATTGGTTGGAGTCATATATATAAATCCTTTGTGTCTATTCCACTTTACGTCTTTGCTTAGATGGACGTTTCTTTGGCGTTCAAATGATTCATCATAATTGGACTAATAAGACGGCTTACCCCATTAAAGAAGTTCTCTCTGACTAGTACTACCCAAGGGAAGGAAGAGAGTGGACGCATATTGTACGTGAAGATCGCGTACATTTCTGTAGAAGGCTGTTTCAGTGCCTCGAAGTGGTGATCTACAGGTCATTGAAAGAACAACTCTCGTGTGTGCTGAAAATTGATGGCTTTTTCACGACAATGATTTTAAAGTTCGAGATGTTAATAGAATTGTTTTCTTGGTCCTTTCTGCCAGATGGATGGACTCTTAAGGGTTCTAGCTAGGAAAGAGAGGAAAAAGGTTATTTACTTCATCAACTGAAAACCTATCGTGAATGGAGGTTTTCTTTTTGTATTCTTGCAGGGAAAAGGTTGAAGGAACAAATGAAGAGAATGGAGTTAAAAGATTAGCAGACTTTTGGTGCTAAGTGGATCTATAGAGGAGCTATCTCATGTTGTTTCTCATAGTTTTATCCTACTAATGGAGAACTGTAAAGGTGGAATCAAGTTAATAGCTGCTACTCTTGGTATTGGTACAATGTTGACACATGCATTGCCACTGGTTGTCTTACACTTCATGGTTATTTGTTGGACATAGGATTTATTAACAAATTGAACGATGATTTCTTGGAAAACTAACTTGGGCTGGCTGTTAGAGAATTGGCAAGGCAGGCTTGTGTCATTTTTAGTGCCTAATCGCCCAATGCTTCCTGTGGTGTAGAAAAAGATAAAATATTTATTATTTACTTCAAATGTTTCGTTTAGGAACTCCATTCCCAAGATCATCAAACAGGATTGTCGATTATGACATCGTAACATATGGAGCTTTCACAATGAATTATAAAAGAGTTCAACTCACATAGATGATAGAGATCTATCTGACTTCTTAGTTTAAGTATAAGATCATTGGGAAATGTTTTGCAGATGAACTACATCCTTGTTATTTTGTTTATCAGAGAACTTGCATGGCTCCCGTCTAACATTACCCTGGATTTATTATCTCAGCAGTGAAAGAACTGAGTCGGACTAGAAAGGTTGCAAAGGAACTTGCCACAGGATCTTCTGCAGGGATTAATTTGAAACTTCTATGGTTGGTGAGTTAGATTTATGCCTGTTAAGCGAAAATTTGGAAACCCTTAGTCTCAAAGTCAAGAAGCTTTTAGACGATTGGCTATATGTTGACTGTTGAGTGCTTTGATGTGTCGAATCCTTATGGTTGGAATGTCTAAATACCAAACTTGAAGAAGAATAACAAATCTTTTCTTAATATAAGTGACTCACAGATTTCTATGTACATGTTATTGAAAACCTGGGGCATACGGTTGCTGACATCCAGATATCTTGTCCAAATCAATCACCTAACTACTGTTTGACTGATCATAGGTTCTGGGAAGAGCTTGTTCGAAAAGACATTTGGTTATTATCTGTAAAAGACTTGTTACAAATGCTAAATTTTGTTGATCGAGAATCAGACTAACATTCTTGACACAGGGATGTATGCTGATAAACTATCAGGTGCAAGACGGCAACTTAAGTGGTGTTTTCCATGTTTCTAACATTAAAAAACAAGTAGTGCTTTCCATGTCTAGAAGTTGCCTTGATTTGGCCCATATAATATTGTGACACCAAAAAAGAAAAAGTTAATTTCCTGATCTGATAATGTTTGCTTCTTTGCAATTGTCAATATTTTGCAGCCCGATCTCTACTGGACAGCTTATGATGCAACCTTTCTTTCCGTTTTTTTTCCAGAACTGGCATCACCAACTTCGTCATATTAATCCCCTGGCTCCAAACAGAGGAAATGGAAATGTAATTCTGGTATCAACTGTAATATTTTTTTTTCCCCTTATAGTCTGATTTTTCCCTTGAAGTGTTGTATGAGGTGTTTGTCCGTTGGCATTTTCATTACAAGGTCAAACATTTAAGCACGAAAGACGCCTTTTATTGTTCCTTTACCTTGACATTCTTTACCAAGTGTCTTGCTTGCTCTAGGAAAATAGCAAATGCCAGTGAGAGGCTGTTGTACTTTATGTTTCTGAAGCTAACAGTGCAAAATTGGCCCTCAGAAGCATTGGCAACAAGTTCTAGTCAAGTTTTCGGGCACAACTTCTATGTTCCTAGGGTTATTTTAAAAATAAATTTAATTTTCATTACTTTATGTAGGAAAACTTCATCATGAACCAGATAAAACCCAACAGGTAATGAGTTATGCTGAGTATATGTGTTTATACTCTACTAATTCAGGCATTAAAACTTTTGCGACTGCAAGGGAGTGTTTTGGCAATGAAAATTGTGAATATTTGAAAAAAAAGTAGTTTTTATATTTCAAAGTAAAAAATGATATTTGGAAATTAGTTACTTCTATAAGTTTGATTAAAAAATGATGATGATCTATTCTTATATTAGAATAATTAAAAATTCTTAAATTTTTCACAAAAGTTATTATAAATTTAAAAGTAACCTTATAAAGAAGACAAAAACGGCAGATACAGACTGAAGAGGAAGTTGGGAGTTTTAGTTTGGAAAAAATATTAAAGATAAAACAATAAAATACTTGGTCAAACGAAAAAAGCTTATAAATTGAAAAATTATAAATTGGAGATGATGATCTAACTTTTGGCTGATTTTGACTTATGAACACTTGATTATAAGTACTTTATTGTTCAACAAACACATAAATAAGCTAAAACATGACTATAAATTGGTTATGGTAACCAATTTATAAGCTTAGCCAAACGCCCTCTATATATAAGATTTATAGTGTGTATTAGCTCCAACATGCTTGCAAATTGGCTAATAGTCACCAGAATTCATCAAGGAATTAACCAATATCTCATAGTTCAAAGACTACAGTGATGATACTTGGAAGCAAAATCGTTGACTCTCAGAGCAAGGGGTTCAGCTGCTATAAACAATTTTGCAAAAACAGCAGTCAGTTCTATACATATACATACACTAATAACTACTGATTTTTCTACAGAAGAACTAATCAATGAAGTCACATTTGTTGTTTCACACGTGTGTTGTACCAACATTGTGATGCTACTAAATACAATTGTGGAGCTGTAAATTTAAAAATGCCGTCTATGTTAGTGTAACTATGTTACCAGCAGCCTTGCCTCCGGACTTTGATCTAGTGGTAAGAGCGTGATATGTGACGTGTTGGATTAGGCACATGTCACAAAAGTTTAGAAATTAAGTGCAGAAGGCTAGACACATTATCCACCGAGTTTAGAACCGTGCCCCCAAAAAAACCCATGTTACCAGCACCCTCTCTGTAATGAACCTCCCTCTATTACCAGAAAAGGTGCTGTTCCAAGCAGAGGTAGAGCAGAGCACCAGCCCCAAAGTATTCGTACTTTATTAGTAACTGACATCAGCAGTGAGATCTCACGCACGTTCAGCTGCTACGACACTCCAATTCAGCAGGAAGCGGCCCCCACCTTCCTCATAATCAACCTGTGGTTACTTCTATCTTCAATGGACGACTGTATGGCAGACAGCAATTCAATCATTCAGAAGAGCCAGCATGTCATAAAAGATGAAGTTCCCCACCAATTCTCCTTGAGCGAATAACAGCCACTAGCTCCTTCCCTGATCTCATTTAGATAACAAGGAAGTAGAATAATGAAAGGCCCCGCAGGCAACTCATATGGATAAGCATGTTATGTTGACCTCTCATAAAATATTCATTTCCTTCCAGAGTTGGTCGATGAATGGCGCTAATAAACTAAAATTAGGTGCCAACTAGTAGAAAGATCAGGTATATTCAAGCAAACTCTGACATGACTTGAAAGGACCTAGAGGGGCCAGTCAAACATCCTTTGTCATATGGAGCTCTCGTTGCAGCAGTGAACTCTGTCGAGTAGTTCCATGACAAAGGATATACACGCAGCGGCAGTTTCTGCAATCCAGAAAGGAGGTGCCAAAAGAGGAGATAACTTTCACTTCCTTAAAAATCCTGAAAATATACTTCTCAAGGTGGTGAAGGCAGTCCATAATTATGATATGACCTTATTCGCCCATCATAGCCTGCAGTAACAATAACTAAACCCCAAGCATGAGAACTGGATGAACTCTGGCAAGAACTTTTGAGAAACTTGTATTGAGATTTACCCATCGCAGAAGGCACAGACCGAGGACTTGACAGTGGAAGCTTCTCTTCAGGCCACGTCGCAGATCCCTTGGGAATTGCCTCTAAAAACAACCCTTGTCCTAAAGAGAAACAAGGAGAAGCCCCAAATGGAAAATTGTTTAAGCTTTGACTTAGTACTTGTGAGTGACACCGATTCTCGTGGTTGACATTTTTCAGGCCAGACCAAGGTATTGCAACGGATGCATCACTATAGAAGAATTCAAATGATCTCACCGCTTCAGGTTGAGACACAGAAGACTCTTCTGGAATGTGACAGTTCCACAGATAGACATTAGAATCTTCAGATGCAGAGATGATATGCTTCCCATCTGAGGAGAAAGCAGCAGAGAGATGGCTTCCTGCATTTCTTAGGCCTAGAGAATAAAACAGAAAGTTAAAGAAGACACGAGGGAGAAATAAGATAAAAACTCCACCAAATATCCAATGACCACCAAAAATTATCTACATATAAAAAAAATTAAGTCGACAGAAGGTCCCATATTTGTAGACAACTGCAATATCAACTAGAAGGAAAATAGGTTATCATCTAAAACTCGAGAAGGGAACATACCTCTGTATTTGCCAATCACATTGATCCCACTCAGGATTCTTACTAGGGAGTCTGCACAAGTAACAATCACTTTACTTGGGTCTTGTGGTTGAAACTGCATTGAAGTAATGATTTATCAGCATCTTATTACATTGCTATCCAAACTAATAAAGCAACATAGCCAATAGTATCTAGGTGATGTATACTAACCTGAAAGCCAGTAATTCTTTTGCAAAGTGACTTCTTCTTACTGCCAAAAAAAATCTGCTCCTCCAGTTGAATCTCATCATCTGTGATGGTCCAAAAATGTCAAAACACATTTCTAATTTGATATGAAATCTGTATTAACACACTATCCACGCTTTAACGCAAAAATATGGACCACAAATTCTCAGTCACTGTAAACTATATTTGCATTCTTTCATTTGCTATATCATAACAATTTATATAATGTGCATCAGAAATTGGCATGTGCCTAACATGTGATGCTCATAACAGGTAATAGTAATACTACTCTGATAAAGCTTGGAGAAATAAAGGACACGGAGCATGGGCTGAAACAACTCTGGAAAATCAAAAGATAGAAATGAAAATGGCAAACTCTCCTACCAAACCCACGCATAACAATAGAAAAAAAAAGAAAGAAAGGATAATAAGCTAATGACATTGTGCATGGTTATCTACCTAAAATCAGCTTGATGGTTAATGAACTGAAACAAAGCAACAAAATGGCTAAAAGCTCTTAAATAAAAATATGAATCTTAACTGCAGGTGATCTATGCTAAGTTTGGTATATATAAGGAAAAGAGGCAACACTACCTATTAAACTAAAGAAGCAACATGCGCCTGCTATAGAACCAATAATCCCACCCTGCATGAGAAGTAGATAACTTGTTTAATGAACTGCTTGAATTTCTGAATCTATAAGGGAAGTTTGTAACAGGAAAGAAGATACAAATTAACAGACCTTCCCATCAGGACGATAGGAAACAGCAGTCACAATGTCTTTTATGTCTGTCCAAGTCACAACTTGACCGCTGTTAATAGCCCAAATGCGAACTTTTCCGTCTATTGAACCACTGATGAAGTAATCATCATTTACTGGGTTAAATTGTATGCAAGTCACTGAAAAACAAAGAGAACGAAAATAGTGAGTAATGCAGTCTGGAACTAAAATGTCAGAAACTTATAACAGATTGGCTAATCAGCAAAAAACAAGCCTGAATCAGAAAAATATAGAATGATTAACAAAGGTTTGGTGCATACCATAATTACTGTGCGAGAAAACTTTGAGGCACTTATCATATCCAACTTGCCACAGACGAACAGTTTTATCAGTTGATGATGAAAGCAAATACTGCAGAAATAATAAATCATAAAAGAAAACTTGATTAGATCCAGCATTGTTCAGAAAACTTTAATCAAGTATAGTGCAATAAACATACATTGTTCTTTGACCACGAAACATCCAATATATCGCCACTATGTCCTTGGAACACATGCAGTGGTTCTTCCAAAATTCGAAAGACCTTAGGCGGGAAAATGACACAGGAAGACCCTGTTGTTTTCTTTAGACCCCTCAATTTATTGATTCTCTCTTTCTCTGTCACCAAAGGAGCAAGTTGAGAAAGATGGTTCACTGTGAAGTACATGCAAGATGGATCTAAATCTGGAATATCAATTTCATCGGATCTCTCATCTTCCACCACTTGCCATACACGCACAATTTTATCTTCACCAGCACTGGCTAGGTATTGCCCATCAAGGCTGAATTTCATAGTTAATATTGAACCTTCATGAGCCTGGATATCTTGCCCCACAAAAAGTCCAGAGAGTTCATTTAATCGCTTCTTTCGATGGTGAACCTTAGCCCTCTGAACCCTAGACCTTCGAGCAGCACTGGAGCTGTCAACCTTTGAATTGTTACTTCTCCCTCTGTCATTTACAATGCACGTCAGTGATCGCAATCTACTTATTAAACGCCTCTTGACCACATTCAGTTTCCTCCCAGCATCTCCATTGGCCTCAAATTCTTGTTGTCCAAGTTGCTGTCGTTCCAATTTCATAGTTCCGTGATTATTCTCAGCCTGGTCATGTGCATTGCACTCGTTTCCACCATCTGGATTGCCACTCCGACACACAAATGTCTCATTTGAATCCAACTCTTTATATGAACCCAAAACACCAACAGACAAACCAGGTAGAGGAACTTGCTGAGAAGGAAATTCGTCTTCAAGAATTGAGGTTCGCACCACATCCTCACTACTCTCCATAATCCTTTCAATTCCACAACTAGAATCAGAACTTCCACATACATCTACTGGATCTTCTCCAGAATTAACATGTAAGTCCATCCAACTAAAGAATTCCCTACGACGCTCTCTAACATTGCTGGGACTTCTACTCCACACATCATACTGGTAGCTACTAGTGACACAATTATCAATCCTGGAGCTGAACTTCAGCACCTGGGGTTCATTAGAACCCAAATCAGGTACCTGGCCAATATTCTCAGAGGCATCAAAAAATACACATTCTTCATCATCACTGATGCTACCCATTATGCCTTTGAGTTCACCCCATGAAACCCCACCACAACAAATCAGCTTCTTTTAAGCTCTACACAATGTGCTGAATTATTCTCTCCTCGAAAAGCCTAAGAATTTTATTAAAAAATTACTACAATTTAGTAAAAGAAAGAGAATCACAAACACGACTACCAAGTAAATAGCAATTTCATCAAAAAAAAAAAAAAACAATAGATCCAGCAAGGATCCCAACCCAGACAATTTAAATTTCACAAAGTATAATTTCAAGAAAAGAAACTTTTTTTTAACTTATAGTACTACTCCTTTATAGCTATATCCAAATAGAACCCTTAAGCTACCAAACCAAAAGAAACCAACAAACACCCATAAGTTATTTTCACCGAAACATGAAAACCCACATAAGCAAAATTAGCAGCATTAAGAGGGAAGCAATAAATCAGAGAAAGAAGGAAAGAAAAACAAAAATACGAAATCGAAAGGCGTGAAAAGGATAATTTGCTCACATGGGTCCGGCTTGTTTCTCCAGAATTGAATGGATGAGATAAGAAAATAATCCAAGGTGATTTCCCCCTAGACAAAAACACACTTCTCTCTGTCCCTCTTCACAAATATGAAGAAGAGAGTTAAACAGGGGAAGTTGGAAAAAAAAAAGGAAAGGGAAAAATTCGTTGATAGAGGTGATTATGGATGGAGCGAGAAAGGAGTAAAGGAAAGTATGGTGCGTATATATGTGTAGGAAGTTGGAAAAAAAAAGGAAAGGGAAAATTCGTTGATAGAGGTGATTATGGATGGAGCGAGAAAGGAGTAAAGGAAAGTATGGTGCGTATATATGTGTAGTCTTGTTTGCTTCTTCCTTTGTGCGCCACCCTACTTTGCCCACATTGCAGGACTCTCTCTCTCTTACAAAAACTCTCATAAACCCCACCCCCCTCTCTCTCTCCCCCTACTATATTTAGCTTTTCTCCGGCATAATACATAAACGTGCTCTTTAACTTGGGCTCAGTTGGTATTTATGTTTTTTTAATTTTAGATGTGTGCGTATAAGAAAACACTTAAACTTGTATATAATTGAACAAGCATACATATTTTTATTTTGGCTTTTAGTTTCTTCCTTTAAAACGATTAACCTGACCAGCTTGAAACTTGATTTGATTAGCTAAGGAATTAAAAACTTGATTTTTTTTCAAACGGAGACACTTCTTTTTAAGAAGATGATTCTCGGTCATTCTTCAAAGATGATTAGAAAACAAAATATCCGTTCTGTGATGCGAGGCTCCATCTTCACACATGTTTTACATAGCAGAATACGTATAGGATGTGAATTGTCGCATAGGACGCCACGTAAAATGTGTGTGTCTGCTTATTCAATTATATACAAGTTTAAATTTCTTCTTGTACATAATCAAAATTGAAGAATATAAAAATCAATTAAAATTAAGTTATATGACACTTCCTGTCGTTTTTGTACTACCTGTTTAACCAAACCAATAACTAGCATTACATCTCCATGTATTTGAATTTACTTTGACATAATTTGACTCAATGTAAACTTTTTAAAACCAAATCAATAATTAGCATTACCACTCCATGTATTTGAATTTACTTTGACATAATTTGACTCAATGTAAACTTTTTTCAAAAATATTCACTACTGAAGGAATAATGGTTGAAAGTATCATAATTTTGTGTGGTAATAAATATATTTTGATATTTGGTAAAAGTTTTTTATTAAAAATATATATCATTTTTTTAATAAATGGATTAATAAGGAGATAGTGTCAAACAAAGTGAAACGGGTGAAATATTTAACCAGTGGCCCATGGTGATAATTAGGGGTGCTTACGATTTGGTTAAAATCGATTTAAATTAAAAAAACAAATCAAACTGATTAAGTAATATAAGTCGATTTTTATTTGATTTGGATTTATATTTTTAAAAAACAATATTATGTGATTTTATTTTATTAAAAACAAGACGAATAAAAAAACGAATCGATCCAATAAATTATATACATAACATTTTTTTATATAATTTTAAAACTTTGTATACTTTTTCAAGGAAAATTCTATTACACAATATATTATTTTTTTATACATAATTTCAACTATTTTGTATGATTTTCATGAAAATTCTATTATATAAGAAAATTATATCCCATCACAACAAAAGGTTAATAATGATATTATAAGTTGAAAACATCTTTTCCAATTATAGGAAAAAATATCATTATGTTTCTCAAATACTGAAAAACTCAAAGTAAACCAATAACAACCAACTCGCTAAATATAAAATATATTTAATTTGATTTAATTTTACTAATTAAAAAATTGACTAAATTAATTTTTACTCCAAAATCGATCCTAATCGAACCATAAACAGCTCTGATAACCGTCATTCTTAAGTACTTACAAAGAAATTGGTGCTGATATTTTTTATTTTAGAAAAGAAAAAAAAAAGAGGCATGGCCACTATAAACTCATTGAACATAATAATCTTCTAATCATTATTAAGGAATTAAATGATGTTTTTTCCTTTATCTTTTTTGTTATTACGACAAAGAAGTCAAGTGTCTTTGTCGAGTCAAATCAGAATGAACAAGTAGGCTATTTCAAAATTGGTCTCAATTTGACCCAAGAGAAAGTCCATATTAAAAAATTAAAAAAATTATAAAACTGTGCGCGGGGGTTTCATGATTAAAATAATATTGGAATAATTGAATTCTCTTAAAGAAAAATCCACCAATTATGGATTATTATTGACTTGATCATTATACAGTACTATAGTAACCTTAATTGTAAATACTATCTACTACCTCAGTTTTGATAAAAAAAATTAATCGCTGTAAAATAATTTTTTTTTAATGAATGGATACACATTTCTAAAAAAACCAATCAAAATCGATCTCTAAAGGTCAATTTAAAAGAAATATTTTTATTTTTCTTAAACAAAATCAACTTCGAGAGGTCCTTTCTCTCTCTCTATATATATATTACACACCCGTCGGAGATCGATTTTTGTAAAGATAATTTTTTTAAAAAATGATCCCTTTTTTTCAAAAAATTATAAATTTGAAGAGTATGAATTTTAAAAAAATTGTAAACCAACAAGTGTCAATCATTCAGTGATAAAAATGGATTTGGAAATCGAAATGATGCATTTTATTAATGTGTTATTTAAAAATTAAACAGGATGACACTAAAAATTTTGAAATCAAACTACACAATTTTAATAAGATTTGTTTATTTACAAAATTAAATGAGAAAAAAAGAAGTTAAAGACACGGAATTTGTAATGATATTCTATTTTTAAAAGGAAAAACATTGGGTAATCTTTTAGAAATAAAATAGGCCAATATAAACTTTAAAAACATTAAAACTGATCTAAGTAAGAGTAGAATCTAAAATCAAATCACTATCACAATGGTGTTCAAACCTTTAGATATTCATATAATCAATAAAAATAGGTTTTTATCTAAATACTTTTTCGATATAGGGTATTTGCCTGACCAACCTCGAAACACTATAGCTTTACCCTGGATAAAGTTGGTTTAACTAATTAAATGATCAACTAACTAATCTAGTTTAACATCACTCTTCCTTCCCACTTAAATAGAATACTAATACAGATCAAGTCTCCTAATGATCAGTAGGCAGCTGCCCATAAAAGTTTATTTAGTCTGTCACTTTTAATTGCCCTCTAATTATTTTCCTTCAAATGCCTTAAATAGGTAAATGATGTTTGTCCTAGATTTAATGACTCGTATAAAACACTAATTTCTTGTGCGCTATATGTAAAAAAAAAAATAGAAACTTTATTTTTACATGTTATTTTGGTCTAACTCTTAGTGTTTAGCCATTATTTAGATTTCAAACTCTTTCGATAGACCCTCGATTCAAATAAAGTATAATAAAACTAAATAAAGAAAATACAGTAGTGAAGGGGTCATGTTGAACATAATAAAAAAGAATACAGTAATAACAATACATAATACGATAATCAAATCAAAGAAACAACATGTAATAATAATAAATAATTAAAATATGGCCTATATATGTACCATTAAACAAATCAATGCCAAATATATGTATTGCATTTGTTTTTTACTTCACTACAATTGAGTTTTATTAATTTCACTTTAATCCGTGTCTCTTTTTGTTAAATATTTTCGTTTTATATAAACATCTAAAAAGGAACTTGATATCTTAGAGAAATGATTTAATTGTGTATCGTCAGTGAAAATCTTTTTTGTTCTCTAAAATATATCAGTAGTCAATGAAAATAACTTATGTTTGGAAAGGGGTTGGTTGCACGGATTTCTTGCAAGGTCAAGAGGACAAATCCAAGATCATAAAGAAATACTAACAAATTCAAGATTGGCAGCTTTAAAGAGGCAAGGGGAATCTTCAAAGAAGCATATATAACCTTAATAATGTAAGTAGCAAGAAATCACTATGAAATTGTGTACGAAAATTCAATTATGAGAAGGGAAAAATGAAATATTTATTCGTGTATTCTTACAGATAAGATTTATTTCCTTTTTATGTATATATTTTTAACATATTTATTATTTTTCATTCAATTTTTGAGTCATATTTGTTCTTGTATACTAAAAAAAAATCATATTTATTCTTACGATGTTAAATTTCTATGTCTCACTTTAATGTTTCAATCGTGTGTTTTGATTGAGCACCAAACATATGATAAATTGTTCTAATTAGAAACTTGAATTAATGTTTCTTTTCAAGTGTCTATTACGTCGATAATGTAATCATTTAAAATATGTCACATCCTTTAACTATATGCATCAACCTTAATAATTAGTAGTAAAATCTCATTTACATTTCAATTGAGACTGATGTGTATATACTTAATAAATGGATGTGACATATTACAATAGACACTAGAGAACATACATACACAATAATAATCGAAAATTTGAATTGAAAATGTATATAATTATATGACAGTTTATCATGTATCCAGATGCTCATCAAAACATGTCGTAGTCAAGTGTATAAGTGAAATTTATCGACAAATTAAGAGGTTATATATCCATGTATTATACCTTAAAAAAAATAAAAAGAAGGTAGGAGACAGTGTGGATATACTCAACATCTCTTTATCTCCAACAACATATTTCCTTTATTGACCTATTTTTCACCCCCTTGTTAATAGTTTTGCCTATAACCATGGTTAGAAAGTATTCCATAGTGAGATGTATTGGTGAACTGTGTCATGTTTAGCTAGTTTGCTGCAAAGTGAGGTGCCAGAAAGCAATGGGCTAAAGATGGCTTCTTGTGTCATCAGAGCTTTGGGAGTCCCCTCCATTCCGACACCTTTCATAATAACTGCCAACATTATATTTGGTCCACACTGAAGTCAACACCTTCTGTTTTTTCCTGACATTTCTCTATCTCTATGTGTATGGGTTTTTTCCCATTGCCTCCCCTCCTACAAGATTACTACTTACATATATATCTAATTTTGCTCGGCATAAGTTCCGTAGGAATTAAGATGTAATGACCCTGAAGGTTATTTTTGATATTTTTTGTAAAATGACTTTTTTACCCCTTCCGAGAGTTGTCCTGAATCATATTTGGCTGATATCCAAAATTAGTTTTGTGAAAATTCTTGTTAAGTTATGGTTTTTGGAAAGCTTTGAATTCTAAAGGCTTAAGTTGTCAAAATGTGGCTTTTGGGGTCATTCGGAGTTTCGGGTCTCGGATGGGAATTCCGTCGATTCCATCAGCTCCGGAACGTGGAACTTGGTCTAGGAGAATTGACCGAATCAGATTTGGGGATGTATCGTGGATTTGAGGCCTTGAGTTGGAAAATTGTGAAATTTTGATCATAGGGTTGACTTTGGTCAACATTCGAAGATCAGATACTCGGAAACTAATTCCGACAACTCCGTTGGATTCGGGGAATGATTTTAGGTCTAGGGGTGACCTTGGTTGAATTTTTAGAAGTCCCGAGCTTGATTTGAGTTTTTGGGGCTTAAGTTAGTTTAATTGTGCTTTATCGGGTTCCAAGTCAAGGAAACCTCGAATTCAAATTCTAACAGTTTCATTGAGTCCGAAACATCGAATTTAGTAGGGTGGCATATCTGATTTGTGTGCACGGGGTTCTGAACGAATTCCGAGGGTCCTTTCAGAGACTTGTTGGATTGCTGATTTCTGATTTCTGTATCTAGTACATTTTAGCCTCCGCGTTCGCGGAGGGTCACTGGGCGCGTTCGCAAAAGGTGACCTGTTTGGTCTCCGCGTCCGCGGAGTGTTGGCCCGTTCGCGGAGAATGGCACGAGTTGGTCTCTACGTTTGCGGAGTGTTGTCCGCATTCGCGCAGTACTGCAGTGTTGGTTTCCATGTTCGCGGCTTAGTGGTCCGCGTTCGCGGAAGTCATTTTTGACCTGAAACAGTGTAAATTTGGGAAATGTCCCATTTTTACCATTTGAAGCTTGGGAAGGTGATTTGAAAGAGAGTTTTTTCGTGGAAACCTTGTGGGTAACTGATTTTAACTCTAAACCTTGATTACCCATTGATTCTATCATGATTTCAACTTGAAAATTGGGTTTTTAAAGTTAGATTTTGGGGGTTTTGCTTGAACTCCAAATTTTTTATCAAATGGTGATTGTGGACTGGTTTGAATTCCGTTTTCAAAATGATTTTCGCTAATGATTTTCTAAGGCTTTGAAGATTATTTCCATGTGAGAATTTCCAGATTCAAACCTTGTTTTCGAAATATGATTTTTGAGCCATTTGGACCCCTTTGCCCGATTTTCGCGTTCTTAGTGTTGTTGGTTCCGAAATTTGATTGTGATTCATAATTTGATTAGATTGTGTTGCCTTGGATTGCTTTTGGAAGGGAAAAGCTTCGGTCGTTGGTTGATTTCGATTTCTGTTAAGGCAAGTGGACTTCTAAAACTTTGCGAATCTTGTAATATTCTAGATTTCTCTTTCTTGATGGTGTTGGGGAGTAATGGGATTGAGGTATGGGTTGAATTCTTGTATGAATCAATCTAATTTGATCGGCGGGTTCAATAAAAATGGCTTTGTGTGCTAAAGTTGTAGGCCAAAATGTGATAGGCTGTGATCTTGATATTGTTGTGTAATTGGGAAAAATGCTATGAAAGTTGCGATGTGATTGTGAACTTGATGAATATGTCTTTTGCTCATTATGGATTATGAGACTAGACTTGAAATTCTTGCTTAGCGATTGATCCTACTTGTGATGAAAGGAGTAGTGAATCGGAGATTAGGCAATTGATCGTGTTGCAAATGATGTAATTGTTGATGTTGATATATTGTTGATAGTGTGGCGTGATTTGCATTGATATGAATTGCGTCGTGATTGTGAACACTATCATTTTCTCATTATTTGTGTGAACATGCTTATATGCATTGGTTCTGAGACACTATGATGAGACACATTGATGATTATGCCGATGGAAAATGGATCCGGTGATTGATGATTATGCCGATGGGAAATGGTTTCGGCGATTGATGATTATGCCGATGGAAAATGGTTCCGGCGATTGATGATTATGCCGATGGGAAATGGTTCCGGCAGATACATGGTCCATGTGTGGCCCCCATGGGTTCCGGTTTGAGATTTAGCGGATGTGTATCGTAGGACAGGCATGCATCACTTTATTTGAGATTGCATTTCATCTTATCGGTTATTGTAAAGTTGTGTATATGCTTCTATGCCTCCGTAGTTGATATATCTGATATTGTTGTGGCTTATTTGGCGATATTGTGGTATTGTTGTGGATCCTTGTACTGTTTGAGCTGTGAATTGAAATCTGTTAGGTTGGGCTGATTTTTCTGTGCAGGTTGTAGTTATTGGAGGTTCGGTTGGAAGTAAGGGATTCGTGAATTTTATTAAATTTGCCTTATTTTATTAGTTGATTTATCGGGTACCGTGTTGTTTGGTACTCACCTTTGCTTCTACACTTGTGTAGGTGCCGAGCCCAGACCGTGATCTAGTTTTCTCTTCTTCTTACTCCGAGGCTTTTGAGGAAACTTGAGAGGTAGCTATTCGATGTTGACGATCTCTCTCGACTCTTTTTATTTCATGTCTTGTTCTATTTGAGATACAAAGACATTGAGACTTGTAATTTCATTTCAATTTGGTGTTAGAGGCTTGTACATGTGACAACCAGTCTTGCAAAGGATCATTAAGTTTTGAAGTCTTCCGCTTATTGTTCTTCTCCTTGAATTGCTTATTTCCTCTTTTGTTTCGGTCTTGTTGGGTTTAGGCTGACTTGTCCTGGTGGGATAGGACAAGTGCCATCACACCCGATTTTGGATCGTGACACAAGTTATCTGTTATATAAGGTTTGTAGTATCTAATTTGTTCAGCACAAGTTTAGAGAACTGTTACTTCGCCTAGCCTAAGTTATATAGGAATCAAGTAATGCCTCTTACGACATAATTACTTGTAGGTTCTAAAATCAATTTTTTGTCTCGCTTGACATAAGTTCTCTAGTATCAAGTTATGACTTTTATGATATAACTTGTGGGTTCTATAGGAATTAAGCAGCATAACATGTGTTATATTAAAAATATGAACTTATGTTGAATAGAAATTGTTTGTTATTTTGGTCTCAGGGATATTTTCGGCCACTTATTTGTTACATCAAGTGTTGAAGGGCAAAACTTAAAAATCTTCATATTTGAGGACAAAAATTTAAGATCATCCCAAAATAAGATATTTGTGCAAATGACACATCTTAATCAGTGCATTGCAGTGCTCATTTTTTGGGGTGAGGCTTTCAATAGATTTTTTTTTCTTCATTCCCAAATGCACAAACCTAAAACGTTTGATTAAAGGTGGAAGGATCTCAATCATTCCATCACAACTTTTGTTGATTCCCCTCTATTCAAAATTCCTTGCACTTCATGTACTCTACCATTGTTTGGCAACATTTTTAAAATTAAATTTCTGAATTATTTTTTGAATGTTATAATAAAGGGGAGGTATGCGTATACATTCTCTTCCCCAAATTTCACTTATAGGATCACGTTGTATATGTTATTTTTTATATAATAAAAGAAGAAATTTTCTCACATGACCAAATATGAATAGAATAGAAATAATGACCATTACAAGGTTTCTTATTTTTTATGACCAAATCTTTTTGTGCTAAATTTTATCGTATAAAAGAATATTTATCGAGGGTCATAAAACCAATCACCAGAGTAATAAATTTCACAAGAAATAAGGAAGTACAATTGTATTGTGAAAGAGAGGAAATATCTCTTTTTAATATCTAAGAATTAAGATGCAAATTCGTCCTCATGTCTTAAAATTCATTTATTGTATTACATTGCAGAAGAGTAGCAATAACTTTGATTAATTTGCATGAATTCTAAGAAATTATTGATCTTTCGTAATAACTCTCTTTCAATTGATTTTAGATATATCTCATCTTTTTTTAATATCTTTATAGTTTACTCGCCATAATTTCACATTTATGAATGAATGCGTATGACGATTGACGATTGACGCAAGACATGGCATGGCAATAACATTTTAAGAGACCTATTTTATCTTTAATATGTGATACTTGAATTTTATCATAAATGTGATTATTTTTCATTTTGTCTAATTATATATAATCACACATTCATCTAGAGATACTGTTCATCTTATGAATGTTTTGGACTTTGGCGGTCCAACATTCATTCTCACGTAATTCATTGATTATAATGTATTATTCAACACCAAAAGAATTGGTACTATTTCACCCTATTATGTTTGTTTCTTAAAAAAGATCATAGTAATATTTTGATAATATGCATGTAAGATAAAAAGATATATATATATATATATTTCAATTGATGTATAAATTATTGAATTTTCTTACGATATGGATGAAATTTCTAATAAAGTGACAAAGGTGATTCAATCGATTATATTTATTTTATTTTTTGCATTTTTGGGAATTTGTTTGTCAGAATGATTAAATTGCTCTACCTTTAGCTTGTTGGTGAAAGTATGAACAAGCTGTTATGAGATGAAATACTTTTCACAGATTTGATAGGATTTGAGAAAGTGACACTTTTTTTGAAAGAGCCAACATTAGATGTAGTAGTGGTCAGTGGGTGCATGTATGGTTATTAATCACATATATATTCACTACTCCTCTTTAATTTAAAGCCTACTATACCTATATATGATATTGGTGAAGTAAAAGACTGAGACTCACCAAGTCAAAAAGAAACTCTTGTTTCCATTTTACCATACAACATAACCTAGCTACTTCAATACTAATCAACACCGAATCGAATGATAAATAGTTATTCATCTTTAATAAAGTTTTGATTTTGAGTTTTGTGGGGTATGAATTTTGTGTTTTATTTTCAATGTGAGATTAATTTTCAGTCAATATAATTATAGATTTAACCGAATACTAAAATAAATATCGGACACACACAAAAAACAGCGCCTTACTTCTCAAGGAATATCCTCTATTAGTCACCAAGAAAGGTTGTAATGGAATGATAAGTACTCCTTCATTTCTAATTAGAGATTTCAGGTTTGAATCCCTCTGAGTAAAGAGTCACATTTGCATTAGGAAGCATTTTATCCCCCAATATAGGACTTCCCAACACGAATTCAAATTTAAATGGACCCCAATGTAAATACAGGCCACCGATGAAAAACCCAAATATATATATATATATATCCTCTCTTAGTCCTGCATTAACTATTCTTTTACCTCCCACTAATTCACTTGATTACCGACCAAATTATTCTTGTTTGGAGCATCAAGTACAGACAATACTACAACATTTAGAGGTAGTTATCACATGTCATGTCACCTGTAATTACGTTAGTTACTTGTCAATCAATTTAAATTCTCTAGGTACAATAAATGTGAAATGTTACCACAAAATTATTAGTTGCAAGAAAAATAAATATTCTTTTCTTTGGATGAATTACATTTCATATTTAAACGCACGAGTCACATATACTACAACAAAATCATCTTTTAGCGATAATAAATATACATATTAGCAAAGAGTGATAAAACTTTTATTGATATTAATTAATTGTCATTAGATTCAGTATCGCTATAAGCTTTAAGAATATTTACAAAGAGTGTTAAATGTCATCAAAAATATATTTTTAGCAGCAATTAAACTATTACCGTCAATTAATTGTCACTAAAAATATTTTTTGATGTAGTGATATTTTTAGTGGCGAAGTACAAATTTTGTAGCAAAAGTTTGTCTAATATTTCCCACCAAAAAGTTGGATTGAGTTGACTAGACAATTTATTAGTAAAAAACATAAATAATTGAAGTTTTTGTTTTTTAGAAAAATTGTCATCTTGATTAACAGTAGAATTTGTAATAAGAGATTAAAGATAAGTGAATTAAAATAGATTAAATTCATTTTCTTTTGGCCAAACTGACAAAGATGGGATTGAGTATAAAATCAATATATATATATATATATAAAGGAGAATATTAGATTTGTTGATGTGCGTGTCTCTAAGGGTTGGAATCATTTGTTTTTTTGTGGTTTTTTTGAGTTTTTTCTTCATTTTAAAAGACATAAAATATTATTTGAAGTTTTAACAGAACATTAAAGTTTAGTATTTAATTTTCTCCTCATTAAAACATAAAAATTTCAGTTATCAATTCTTTATCATAAAAAATATTTTCCTTAATTATAAAATTTAAGAAGGGTTATTCCTTATCACTTAATTACAGAATTTGAAAAGTTTTTTCAAATTTAATTTGAAAGGTACTAATATTTAAAGTAGAGTAGATAATCACAAATTTTTTCAAACAATATGATAGAAAGTATTCACCAATTTATATTGATGTGTATATTCTTGTCGGAGTAGTAGAAAAATTCATGATTTGTCGAAGTAGTAAAAAAATTCATGGTTTGATTAGCTCTTTTCTCAATATTTCATTTTTTTGTACGGTTGTGTTTCAGACATCTTTTTTGTTTTACTTATTTTCCTTCTTTTCTTTACTTTTTAAATTTTGCAGGAACATCAAACAAGTTTCATTGAACATACACATACCAGTGAGAGAAAAATTCAACAACGAACCAAAAAACTAACAACAATCATGAAGAAGAAAAAGATAACAAGCAACAAAAAAAGAACAACAAAAATGACACAATACACTGAAAGCTAATTTAGAGATGAGGAGAAGAGATCTTAGAATGAACAAAAACATCGTGACTCATTTACTTTGTCTCTTCTTCTAATGATGATGGAATATTATTTCTTCATGAAAAGAGAAAGAGGCGGTATCTCATGATCCTTCTGAAGATACTAATGTAAGAAGAAAAGCCATGTAATAATTGAATTTCTTTAAAATAAAAGAGTTTTTGAAAGGATGTTGCACTATAATGTCACGATCCAAATTCACATGTCGTGATGACACCTATGTTTCCAACCGATAGGTAAGCCAACTCACTAGTTTTACCAATTTAATTGAATAAATAAGGTGAAAAGATAAACAAATAGAATATCTCAAATACTAAGTCTTTCTTAAGTATGAAATGCGGAAAAGCTAAAATACCACCCAAGAATTGGTGTCATAAGTACAAGAGCTTCTAAAATACGGTGCAAGTCTGAAACCAAAATGACAAGTCTAAACGTAAGGAACATCCTGTCTAAATACTAAAATAACAGAATAAATAGTAAGATAGAGGGAGGTGTGGGCCACGGAACAGCCAAACAGCTCACCACAACTCCAAGATACTCCAAGCTTGGACTCAAAAATCTCCACGAGGTGCCCTCGTATCCGGAACTGGATCTGCACCACAAAAAGGTGCAACAAGTGTACTATGAGTATGAAACCACATGTATCCAGCATATTTCACAGACCGACAACGAAGAAGTAGTGACGGGAGTTCATATAAGAAAATCATCTTTTTATTTTACAAGTCTACACTATAAACATCAGTCAAGTTTCATCAAATAGGGATAATTAAATATCACGTAATGTTCAATCACCAATAAAACACATAATCAGCAAGAATGAGGATGTAATGAGATGCAATGCAATGCGACACCATGAATGATATGCCTCAGATGCCAAGTACTCTCTCAACCGTATATACATGATACTCCTCGGAATACATCGAGAGTTCATGACCCATGGGGGACTCGCGAGGTCCATATACCGACACGGACGATCTTCACGTGTCTGTGCGGACGATCTCAACGCACTATCATAAAATCAAACAATCCCCAGCACGGACGATCTCCACGTGCCCAACTTATAATCATAACATCTCACAATCCCCAACACAGACGATCTCCACGTGCCCAACTTATACTAAATCACATGTCAATGCATGTGTACAATATGATTTCAACAAAAGGGGATGATGATGCATCTCAATCAATCAAATATCGGTATCATATATAACCACCTCAACTATCACAAATATACGGGTTCAATAAAGAAACACAATCACACCAAAGAAGTCAAGTCAACAATACGTCAGCTAATTCCCACATGCTTTGGCATTCTCAAATTATAATTCGCATTCTATAGTAATAAACTTTCCCTTTATAACCCTGGTACTCGTACCAATGCCCGTCACACCATTGGTACGAGACCCCCATCTTTCGCCCTTACCCATTGTCTATTCCGTTTTTAATCTTTAATTAGGAAAATGTCCTTCAACAAAGTCTGAAAGTCTTAACATACCTTGAATGCCGAACGCGTGTCACGAATCCTCAAGATTTTGCCTTTCCCTTTCGTAAGGCTTCAAAATGTTCTCAATCTATCAAATATGTAATATTCGTAACTAAGCGAGTCCATAGACACTCATATTACTAGACGCCTAACCTAGACCATAAAAACTCACCCAAATCTATAATTTGGTTCCAAAATCTTTATACCCTCTAATATGTCAAGTATCATATTCCTAAAATTCAAGCCTAGTTAAGTCTTAATTCCTCCAAACAATATAATTCTAATGGTATTCATATAATACAATACACCTAATGTTTAATTACATATACCAATATATCAAAATTATGATCTTAATTTGATAAATCAATAAATTAAGAACCAATTCCACCAATTAACGGAACCAATGAATGCACTACAACTATAAATGGTTTGCTAAGCCTAATCTATTAAGTGTAAGGTATAAATTCTATAATGACCTATCAACTGCCAACCATTGGCATGATTGCCCAATGGTGGTCTTAATCTTGTCCCCCAAAATTTTAAAGAAAAGCGACCAGTAAAGGTTATTCAACTCAAAATATTGACATTCTAATATTAATTCCTTTTCTCCATTCAATAATATAATAATAATACTTATATATGTAGCAATCACATGTGCATCCACATAATTGAAAGTTCTTTAAAATTCCTTACCTTCAGAGTGGTCGACTTTCGTTCTGACGATGCAAACGAAGCCTGGTATGGTGTTTTCTTTCTTCCCTTTTTTTTCTTCTATTAACTTAATTTAATTATATGAGCCAAAGTGGTAAAGGGTATAAATAATTTATGGACTTGGCCCATTAACTATTCAACTATATTAATTATTTAATAAATATTCGTCAACTAATTACTCGTAATTATCGAATAGTTCAAAATTTTCATTAAAATTTTTATGAAAAGAGTCAAAATAGTCCTAGTGCTCAAAGCGACCTAACGGGTCGTTACATATAATTTCTTCTACAAGAAAATATATTCTTTTTGATTGAGAAACTTATAGAAAGAATAATAAGTGGTCCAAGAGCAAGAAAAATTATTTAGAGAAAGATTCAATTTATTTATGGAATTCATATTAAATTAGGAGGAGAATAAGGAGAAATCTATCTATGTTCTACTTCCGTTTTTTTTAAAAACAATTCTCCTTAAAAACGTTTTTCTAATTTATTTTTCCTTATCTATCTTTAATTAAAGTTTGTTTTATTATCTTTTATATATTTTTAATTGAAGTTTGTTTATATATTTTTAGTTTTTAAATTTTATATTTTTTCTAATTTTTAAAGACCGAAAATTTCACTTTCAAATTTTATTGAATATCAAAGGTGACCATATTTAATTTCATTCATCATTAATCATACTAACTTTTTTACTTCTTTACCTTAATTTGATCTCATTACTCTCATATATATCATTTCTTTAAATTATTTCTTTTTGTTATAAAACATAAGCTCAACATAATATAATATAAGAGAAGAAGGCAAGAAATGTAGATGAAGGAGAGAACTTTTCTTCTATTCAAGTGTCTCTTTTGTGTCATGTGTCACAATGGTGAATGAACAACCCTATTTATAGGTTGAGAAATCACCCCAAAAGTCACCATATTAAGTGTCATAATAAATAGATACATTCTTATCCAAAATGGTTCATAGAACCTTGGAAATATACATACATGAATATAAGTAAGTTCATGTATTAAGAATATGGACAATCAACTTATTCAATGAATTTATAACACTTCCCCTTGGATGTCCATAGATAATGTGTCTCGTTAAAACCTTACTAGGAAAAACACAGTGGGAAAAAGCCTAGTGAAGGAAAAAGAGTACACACATCTCATAATACGCCTTGAGTGCTGCCTCATTAAAAACCTTACCAGGAAAATCCAATTGGGACAAAACCATGGTTAAGGAAAAGAGTACAGCGCGTATTTCACTCTCCCTTATGAAAGCTTTACTTGATATCTCGGAGACGATGCATTTCAATCTCATATCTCAACTTCTCAAATATTGATATTGGCAACGCCTTAATAAATAAGTCTACAAGATCATCACTTGAACATATCTGTTGAACTTCGATCTCACCATTTCATTGAAGATCATGTGTGATGAAGAATTTTGGTGAAAAGTACTTTGTCCAGTCTCCTTTGATGTATCTTCCCTTCAATCGAGCTATACATGCAACATTATCTTCATACATGGTGGCTGTAATATCCCTTTTCAAAGAAAAATAACACAGTTCCCGGCATCTGCATAATCAATAATCTGTATGTGCACCAATTGCACTAATACATGATATTTTTCAATCATTTTCATCATATCGATCTTCATTTATATTAAGCAATCTCACAATCATTGGGGTACTCAATGGAATTATTTTAACACATTTTAAATCCTTCAAGGATTTTCATATAACCTTCATTGTCTAGCTAGACATGACAATCATTCATTACACATATTCAAGCATTTCACCTATTGTCAGACTGAAATAAGCTTCATTGCATCCACCACAAAAGAGTATATCTCCATTTAATAATGTCAGGATTTTTGCGAAAACCTTTTATGTCCTGAGGCACACACCGTACTTTATATCTTACGGTTATACTTTCGTACAATGATTCATTTGTACCCCACTGACATTATATGTTGATCCATGGAGTATAAGTCCAAAAATATCACTTTTCTAAGTGAAATATAATATACTTGAATTGTGCATTTCATTTGGCCAATTATTTATCTGTCCACACAATATGACAGATTTTTTAATTCAAGATTCTCATCATCATCGGTAGCATTAAGCGCTACTTCATATCAAAGATACCGTCGACGGTCTTTTGACTCGATTTTAATACGACATAACTTATCGAGATCTTTTCATTTTTCATCATTTCAGGTACCTGAACCTTTGCCAAGGTTTTATGAAATGTTATGTCATCGTGCTTCTTTAAAGCACTTGCCTCATTATCATGACCATCTTGATCATTTGCTCCTCTCCTTCCATAAGAAGTTTTTCATTTGAAATCGATTGGTCTATTACGCTTCAGGCGTACCAGACTCTGTCCTTCAAGGACTTCTTATTGGAGCATTTATAGCTGAATTATAACATAGGGTCAGCAAATTCATCTGGCAATTAATTTGCAACATTATGCAAATAAATTATCTCTTGAACTTCAAGTTCACATTTTCTTAACGAGGATCTAGATAATTCATCTCATAATTTTCAGGTGTCAATCATCTCTCCCCCTAATGTTAGAAAATCTAACATTCACCCCAACCTCATTTGGGGATCCATCTTTGTGCGTGGTGGAGCAATTAAATCAGATATCACACATTCAAACTTTAGATGAAAATTACTTGGTTCCTGACCCTAAACCAATTATGATGGGGAAACCTTGTTGGCTTGATGCACACATGTGTTGCTACATGTTAAATAAACTCATCTCATACCAAATCTTATTTTGGGAGTTCGATTCTCATACCAATGATTTAGCTATAATTGGAGGCATACAATTTCTGCTAAACCAACCAGCATTATCAACATAATTTCATTGTTTGGAACTGTGCTCTTAATTTAACAATTCGAGCAAACAACCTTACAAAAATCAATTTGTAAGTTGACAACAAAGCACATGTGACCATCCCATAGATGCAACTATCATATAGTTGCAAACGGTCCACATGGCTGGTGAACATACTCATATTCACTCCTTTTATATGCTCCAAAACCTCAGGGAATACAATCCCAACCTTAGCTGGTATAATGATACAATGATCGTTTTATTAGGAGAACAAGCAACACAAGAGAATTCTTGAAGAATCTTTTATTTCTTCATCATATAGCCACGTGAATTCTTAATTACTTTTGCATCACATATGAACCGGAATGACCAATCGGTCATGCCAATCGATCTTTATTTTTCTCAAACCTCCCATAGAGGTGAGTGGTGGCATATATCCAACCCATAATGATTTTATCACATCTTGACCTATTTTCTTTCAGAATGATCTAGCATACACGATGTTTATCACATGTCACATTCTCTTCAAAGAATGGACTAATAATTTATCTGTGCTTCATAAATTTTTATCATAAGCACTTTGTCATGCCTTTAAAAATTTATCATTTCTTGCATGACCCGCCTCAACATCAATCTGAAAGGTCAAGTGTACCGCCATTTTATCTTTCTCTCTTTTGATGGAGGATTTTTATAAATTTATTAAATTAGGTTGCATAATGACCACGGGTCCAATGACATTTCATACCATTATGATGATAAAAATTACATTCACATTTTGAAGGACTATTCGGAGAACTCATAGTGTTCTTCCTTTTATAATTAACATAATAATGACTATTATAATTCTGTCCCTCAACGCCCTTATTCATACATTCAATCACTTGTCATCTTTCAAACTTATCATTCACTGCTACCACATTCATACGATAGAATGGAGCAATTGGGCGGGTTTCAAACTTATCATGTACTGCTACCACATTCGCTTTAGAGAATGGAGTGAATTCAATGGGACGAATTTCATGATTTTTCATCAAAGCCTTAGTCATCATTATATCATCACTATGGTACATTGAGACTCAAACTCGATGTCTTACCCATATCAGGCGCGTTAGACCATAATTCTATGGGACTCGAATCCAATCCTTATCATCAAGGTGCATCAAAACTCAAATTGATGTCTTACCCTCAACCAACGCTATAATAGAACGAAGTACAACATGATTCACCCTTTGAGTCTTTCAAAATATTGAAATAAAATTCATAAAATATAACTCAAACTCACGCTACCAAAACGTTATACCTTCTTCCATTTAAGAAACTTTGTGGAGCAGAGAATATTCAATCAGTAGTAGTATATGCCTTTGGTTCCTGGTCAATGTTAGCGACCAAACACTATTGTATTCTAAATCATAAAAAGATTCTAGAAAATACATACATGATTTTATGCATATAATATCTTGATTGCTGTAGTTATCATTTTTCATTCTTGAATCTCATAACGAGATCAATCAGAACATGAGTTAAAGAAAAACTAAAACTCAATCTTAATTGACTAGAGTCTCGTGCTGATAACGTGTTATAAAACATAAGCTCAACATAATATAATATAAAGAGAAGAAGGCAAGAAATGTAGATGAAGGAGAGAACTTTTCTTCTATTCAAGTGTCTCTTTTGTGTCATGTGTCTTACAATGGTGAATGAACAACCCTATTTATAGGTTGAGAAATCACCCCAAAAGTCACCATATTAAGTGTCATAATAAATAGATACATTCTTATCCAAAATGGTTCATAGAACCTAGGGAATATACATACATGAATATAAGTAAGTTTATGTATTAAGAATATGGACAATCCACTTATTCAATGAATTTATAACACTTTTACATTTTATTTTATTTTTTTACTCTTTTATTTATTTATTACAAGAAATTAGTTACTATAACTTGGTAAGAATTGAATATATATTATTTACGAAATTTGATTTATTTTATTTGAATTTAGATAATTTCTTCTGCTAAAGATTCATATCAATACGTAATAATAAAGTTAAAATTAGAAAAGGATGACAACCTTCTTAATTCATATATTTATTTATTTATATCAATTTTTTTGACATTTTCTCTTATATTTTCTTTAAATAATTGCTAAAAATTGTGTTTGGAAGTTTATTTATTTATTTTTCTAATTCTTTTTTTTTTTTGTATTTTTCCTATTTTTTAAAATAATGAAAATTTTACCTTAAAATTTTGCAGAATATCAAATATGACCATATTTAAATTCTTTCATCATTGATGCTATTAGTTTTTAAGATTTTTTTCCTTAATCTCATCATTAATGTAATTTATATCATTTCCTTAAATCAATTCTTTTCTTTCTTTGTTCTTTGTATATTTTTTTTATTTTAAAATTAATTGTTATAACTTTATAACTTATAAGAATTGCATTTTTATACATAAATAGAATTTGATTTTTCATTTATTTCTAATTTCCAGCTTTTGTTTTTTTTTTTTCTTAAAAACGTTTTTTTTCTTATTTATCTTTAATTAAAGTTTGTTTTACTTTCTTTTACATAACTTTAATTGAAGTTTGTTTTATTTTCTTTAATATATCTTTGATTAAGGTTTTATATATATATATATATATATATATATATATATATATATTAAGGCCTAAAATTTATTTTTTTATATAGTTTTTTTTCGTTTTTTAATTTTAAAAGACTCAAAATTTTACATTCAAATTTTATTGAAAGTCAAAGTGACTACATTTAATTCCTTTCATCATCAATCATATTTTTTTTTTCTTCATTACCTTAATTTGATTATTACTTTCATTTATATCATTTCCTTAAAGCACTTTTACTCTTTTTTTAAAAAAAAATTACTTTTTTTTATTTATTTATTTGAAGAAATTAGTTATTATAGCTTGGTAAGAATCACATATATTTTTTTGCAAATTTTGATTTTATTTTAATTTAGATCACTTCTTCCGCTAAAGATTCACATCTATACGTAATAATAAAATTAATATTAGAAAAGGAAGACAACCTTCTTATTTCAGATATTTATTTATTTTTATCAATTTTCTTTTGACATTTTCTCTTATATTTTCTTTAAATAATTGTTAAAAATTATGTGGAAGTTTATTTATTTATTTTTCTATTTTTTGGTACTTTTCAAAATTTTTATAAGACTGAAAATTTTACCTTAAAACCTTATAAAATATCAAATACGAACATATTTAAATCATTTCATCACTGATGCTATTAATTTTTTTAATTTCTTTCCTTAAATTCATCACTGATGTTATGTGTATCATTTTCTTAAATAATTTCTTTTCCTTTCTTTGTTCTTTTTACTTTTTATTTCAAAAATTAATTGTCATAACTTTATAAAATTGCATTTTTTAAAATATATAAATAGAATTTGATTTGTCTTTTTTTTTTTTGAATTCTTAGATTATTTCTTCTACTAAAGATAGATATCTATATGTTATAATAAAGCTAAAAATATAAGAGGTGATGTGACATTCTTCTAAGTCTACATATTTATTAATTTGTATCAAATTTTTTTTTTGACATTTTCACTTTTATTTTTCTTAAACTAATTGTTTAAAAACGAAGTTAATTTATCAAAAAATTTATGATAATTATTTACATTCATTGCTCAATTAAAAAAATAAAAAAAACATTTAAGAGAAATAAAGTTTGTAGGAAATGTTTCAGTTTTTAATTATTTGTTTTTATTTTCATTAGAGTAGAGTCTAAAAAAAAATTATTTTGAAATTGTGGATTTTACTACTCACATTTTCATTGATACACATCTTCTTCTTTTTTATACTGATGGTTATAGTGCATTGTACATAACCTGAAAATCCTTCACTTTTGTCGTAGTATTCATTTTCAACTTCTTTCACATATATAAATAGCGAGTTCTATCAACCTCTTATATACATAAATACTACCTCTTATCAGTATGGTCTTTTAGGTTATTTTCTATTTTTGCTAATTAATTATTATTTTTTGATTTTATTGGATGGTCCTTTTTTATGAATATTATATTATAGTGCAATTTTTTTTCTATTTATAAAACACATGTTTTTTTAAAGAAAAATATAATTCTTGATTTATTAGCATAGTAAATTTTTGAAATGAAAACTTTATTTACAGTTGGTGATATATACAATATTAGAATAAAAAAAGTGACCTTGCAATTAGATTAAATGAATGTCAGAAAAAAGATATGTGAAACAACAAATCAATTAATTCGATGTTGGTAAGTCATTTGTTTGACCTGAGCAAATTAATATCAATATCGTTATTAGTCAATACTGGGTCATTCATAGCATTATTATACTTTTAGTTTTATTTTTCAATAAAAGTTAATGACCTACAAAATTCAAGCTTTATTCATATTGTATTACAAATTTAAAAGTAATCACTTTTAGATTGTTAAATTATTTGTGATTCATTAAATTTCTATTTTGCTAACATCATATATTAAAAATATTAATTTCGTTCTTATTCTTGATTATCACTAGACTATTATAACTTATGAATTTAAGGGTTTCGGCAAAAAAAATAAAATCATATGAACTTGAAGTATAGCAAGTTATATTTCATGAATAGATAATTTATAAAAAGTTTATTTTAAATTATTTTATACCGCGCAAAGCGCGGACAAGTTTCCTTGTAATGAGATTAAAGATAAGTGAATTATGATGATGCTTCGGCTGTAATTGATTTAGCTAAGTGCAAACATGTGTGTTCTTTATTTATATAGTAGATGATTTTGTGTATGCAATCTTTTAACTCGTGCATAGAAGATTAAAATTGTTGGTTCTTATAACTTGTGAATTTTCACAATCAAAGATGTAGTAGCAGGGGGGGACCTACAGCAATCCGAGGGGGTTCACCCGTACCCCCTCGGCAAAAAATTATGTTATATATTTATGGTATTTTAAAGAATTTTTATGTCTATATATTAATTTTGAACCTCCTAAATATAAGATTAAAGGTTTTCCAAACCCACTTAATAGAAATTTTGGATCCGTCACTGTGTAGTAGGACAAATATCTTGATGATTGCAGTACAAAATTAATTATGGAAATGGTCGTATTCCAACTTGTTGTGCTAATATATTTCGTATGTATTGAACGAACCAACTATAGATGCTTGGTAGTTTATAAATATTAATGAAACAACGTCTCAAGACCATTGCATGTACTTATACTCTTAATCTTCATATAATTGTTATGATCTATGTGATTTGATTTATTTTTTTTATTTATAAAAAGATGAGACCCTATTATAGGTCAACACATTCCTGATATATTGGATAGTAAGAAATCACATTAATGAAATAATAATTAGCTGACATAACCATGTTTCGGACTCTAAATAGATGACACCCATTCATAGTTGCTTATAAGGTTTCATGTAAAAACTCTACAGGTGAATTTTATATCCATCACGTGAAATAAATTTAGCATAAAAATAAAGAATTAAATTAATCAATGAATTAAATTTTTTTGAAATTTGATTTTATTGATTGGTGTTGATAATTCTAACATGGAGAGTTAAATAAGATGTAAATGTAGATTTCAAAATTAAACCGATGAGTGCAACTGCAAATTTTTAGCGAAATAATTTGTAGTTTATTATGATGTGATTAATTCATTCTTCTCTGAATTAATATCATAATTCAAAGACTCAGCTAATAAATATGAGATCTTTACTATGCCTGCTTAATTAATTAATTAATTTTAAAAAATAAATGGAGTACTCCAGAATTTTTTTTAATGATCTTCTATAAGATATAAATCATTTGTTTTTAATAATTATAATATTAGTTTAAAAGCAAAGACGTCTCTTTTGAAGGAATAAAAAAGTTTCGACTCTTAATTGCATTTAATTGCTTATTATTGCTCTTAATTGCTCCTAAATGAAGAGAACGTTTTACCTAGAGGCGGAACTAGGTGAGGGTTGTAGGTTTGGACGAACCCACTAACTTTTTCGTAGATTATGTATTTGTATTGGAAAATTAAATAAATGTATATGTATATTAACTTGTGAAACCCCTTAAAAAATTAATTGATAGCTCAGTAGTAAAGAAGGAGCGGTGGAAATGTCCCCCACTATCAACAAAAGTTTAGTTTCTCTTCTTTTTTTTTAAAAGAAGCATGTTTTGCAATATTTTTCTCTTCTGTCCTAAAATTTAGAACCTCCAAAGTTCTAATCCTAGTTCCGCCTCACTCACTCACTTTTACTCCTTTCCTTTCCCTACTTCAATACGAAAGTGGGAATAAATAGGGGCGTTTTTTCTTA
Organism: Solanum appendiculatum; assembly: GCA_018342035.1. Taxonomy (NCBI): domain Eukaryota; kingdom Viridiplantae; phylum Streptophyta; class Magnoliopsida; order Solanales; family Solanaceae; genus Solanum; species Solanum appendiculatum. Next base: position 804,062 of record JAGDQO010000378.1, on the reverse strand, counting down.
AGAGAAGGACATTCTTTTTTGAAAAATATATTTGCCCATACAAGTCTTGATTTTGAGTTAATAAAAAAATAGTAGAAGACTGCAATTTTGAACCGCTTGAACTTTGGATAAATTTTATATTGTTTTCAAGATATAAATGGTTTCTAATCACTTTACATTTATATTGTCTAGTAATATATGATATTTGTGATCTGAAAAATTATGCTTTCGTTGTGTTTATTCCTACCGTTGGTGCCATGATCCTGGAATTTTCTTAAGTTAAAGGTAAAAAAGATCGATATCTATCTGATTTCATTTAGCTACGTGCCCTAGTCTAGTTCTTCCGTTTGCTAGGCATATTTTTAACCCCATATAGTTATTGGATGCAAATATGGGAATAGGTTTTAACCCAAAGGGTGTAGTTTTTTTTAAAAAAATTAAAAAAAAAATTCTAAAGAATATTTTGCACCAGCCTACCAAAAGGGTGTAGTAGGATGCTAACATTCTGTTTGACATTACTGCTAAAAATTACTTATTTTCAGAAGTACTTTTTAAAAATAGCTTTTTAGAAAGGTGATTTTGAAAAAAAACAATTTGTGTTTTGTTAATTCATTTGATAAGTGCTTTTTATAAGTAAATTGTCTTTAACTAATCTTTTTAAACAGTGCTTTTGAAAATCAAATTACAATCAAGGGCTAATATTAATGTACTTTTAAGATTAAGATTATTAGAGAAACTAGTTTAAACATCTATTCAGAAATTAAATTAAATTTTTATATTTAATAAATTAAAATATTTATATTTAAATTTTAAATCAATATTATACATTTTTTGGAGGGTTGAAATTTTTAATTGTTGTTTTTTTCTTTTTTCTAATCTTGCAAAAATATTGTTGTTACCTTTTTTTTTAATTCTACAAAATAATACGTAAAATAATAAATAAGGGTAAAAAACTTAACTATACTAAATAAGCATCTAAATTACCACTGTATAACAGTAGTTTTACTTTTCATCAATATAGAAATAAAATTTTTGCAAAACACAAAAATAATAATAAATAATAAATAAAAAAGGAAAATCAAAAAAGGAAAACATACTATTCAATATTTAGTAATATTCTAATTTCCTCCTTTGTTATTTACCTTCCACAAATATCTCAAATATTAGTTAATATTGTTGAATTTTTTTTATTTATTTAAAACAATATTTTTTTGCAATTGAATATTTAATGGTATTAACGATTTTATTATTCGTGAATGGTATTCGTTCTAGTGTTGAAACATTAGTTTACCCATTATCAAAATTTAGTTTACTTCATGGTACAAAATGTTTTTTTTGGGGGAAAAAGTCGATGTTAAAACTGTTTCTTATACAATGGTATATCTAAAGGTATATATAACAATAATTGTTGGTATAATGTTGATTTTATAGTTGGTTAAAATATTTGTATATTAAATAATTGAATATTGGTTAAAATTATAGTATAAATTTGTGATATTTATTGACATATATGAGTTATATTTGTTAGATTAACACATGTTGTAGTTCTCTTAAAACACAATTACCTTAAAATTACTATGAGGCATTTAATGGTATAAAATTACCTATTAGTATAAAAGTGGTGTTATATTTCAATTTAAATATATCAAATTATATACCTTTAAAAATGATTATGTAATGCTTAATAATTCAAAATTGTAAGATTATACCTTCCATATTGTCAAACCATCGTCAAAAAGTTGATTTTCTTCATGGTATAAAATGATTTTTTGAAAAAATAAATAAATGTTAAAATGGTTTATATATTGGTATAATTAAAGGTATATATTATTATAATAATTGTTGGTATAATGTTGGTTCTATAGTTGGTATAAATGTTTGTATATTAAATGGTTGAATATTTATTTAAAATATGGTATAATTTTGTGATATTTATTTGCATATATTGAGTTATGTTGTTAGATTAACACATGGTATAATCCTCTAAAATAGAACTACTAAAGAATTCCTATGGGGCATTAAATGGTATAAAAATACCTATTAATATTCTCACTAAAACAACCAACACAAACAAACATTCGTTTTTACTACTCTACACCATAATATATACATCTCCACAACTCAACACACCATATTAATTATAAATAAGAAATCACAAAAATCATCAACATAATAATTCAATATCACATTTAATACCATAACATCAACACCTCCACAATTCATCAGACCATATTATAGAAAAATAACATGCATCCCCTCCTTTTTATCTATTTGGAGTAACATTGGGAGGATTTTTCGTCCGTAGAAGTTTTTCTCTTACACCTTAACTAATCAGAGATGGAGTGAATGCATTCAACTCAAAATTTGGCCTTGATAATATAATGGAGTTGTTTGAATGGCTATTACACTTTTTAAATCTTGGACTCTTTATAAGAATCGATTCCGCCAGAATTTTTCCACTCATAATTTTATAAAATCAAATGAAATAACTTTAAAATCATAGATTTTTTGGGACTTTGAAATCACTGTTTTGAAGATAAAAATTAAGGATGAGAAGAAATTGTTGTTCTTATAAGATAACAATGGAGTATTGTTCTCTTGAAGAAGATGAAAATAAAAGATGAGAGAGAGAATATATTTTTCATATAAATTGAATAAAAGAAGAAGAGAGAGAATACAGATTACCATAGTAAGAGGGAAGAGAGAGACTTCTTTTTTTTTACATAATTTGAATAAAATAAGAAGAGAGAGAAAATTAATGTGTACAAAATAGGTAACGTATATGACTAAAATTGTGGTTGAAAAAATAAAAAGCAATACGATAATTATCAATCCCATTAAATTTGCACATAACCCCAAAAAAGAAGGAAAAATACTACTAAATAAATTATTTAATTAAATCTCAAAAATTAATTTTTTTGTTATGTTTGTAATTAAAAAACTAGTTTTGTAATTAAAAAGGAGTATATGTATTTATTGTTAATTAAGATCTTAAATAGTATATTCTAGTAATTTTCACATAAATAAAAGGGTAAAGAAAATAACAATACATAAATGTAAAATAAAATATGAAATTTATTATATAAAAAATAAAATTATTAAATGAAACTTACCCAAACATATGAGATATGTTAATTAATTAATATATATATATATATATATATATATATATATATATATATAATTAATATGTGATGCATGTGGTTAGATGTGATGTATTTAGCATAGATATGAAAATTGTTTTATGGAACAGGGAGATACAAGTACAAAAAGTACTAGATTGCAAGAGGTAGATATACCTCAAAGCTTAGATTTATTAAATAAATGGACTATTCCAAGAGTCTCTATTAAGACCGTGTATGATTATGGTTGATTTGATAAATTATCTTCCAAACAGCTTATTAAATCTACTGAGCAGTCTATTGCTCTAAATTCTTCAGAACAGACTATTTGTTTGTTAAATGAGCGCGGCATTAGCTTATATAAGAATCAATTTAATTCTATGCATATTGGCATGGTACAGATTGCATTTAAACCGCTAACTCTTAAAGGGTTATCAGAAACTTTTATGGCAGCTTTGTGAGATACGCGGAATTATAATTTCCGACAATCATTGATAGGTTCTATAGAATCGACAGTTGCTTATGGTCCCGTTTATTTCAATACTCAACATAATTTGCAACTATCTCTCTCTTATGTGAATATTCTTGATGCTTCGACATTAAATGTTAAAACTCATGGTTATATTATGCGCCTGGATCCGAACTGATATGTTTGTCATATAGAATTTATTATCGTCTGTTATCAACTTTAAATCCGAAGTGTAAATTATATGACACTTCTAATCAGACAGTTATTATGAAAACTAATTTTTCAAAATAAAAAATAACCACAAGAAAAACTATTTTATGGGACGAAATTGATTTTCCAACTACTTGGACGTTAAATTCGGTCATAGCCCCAGATCAGTTGACTAATGAAGTCAGCAACACAGATTATTCTCATATCTCTCAGAATCCCGATGGGAGAATCAGTATACAATTTGATAATAATTCGACTAGTAAATTTGATGAGCAGTCTTCTATTTTTACTAGACATTCATTTTCTAATAGAAGATTTTTTCCCTCTATGCATCATATTTCTCCTATTGAACCTGTTTATAAATTAGCTCGAAATCGAGCAGCTTCTCTTCATACTCTTTCTACAATAAAACCTGTAGAAAAAATCAATTCTATTGAGACAATTAAAGTCGATCCTCAAACTAACATTGTGCAGGTGATAAATACCCAGGGAGATATTCTCACTGCTTCTCAAATAGGTGATATACCTACTGAATTCGAGATGAGATTTGACCCCACTAAAACTTAAATGTTTTCACACAAAATTGATTTTAGTCCTGATCACAGGCAAGAAAATATATTCAAAAAGAATTTTTTGATAATAAGTGGAGCTAGTTTAAAACTTGGTTGTTTAGTGCTTATAACAAGGATGGTCTGCATAGCATTTCTGAAGAATTCTATGAAACTTGTGCTTTACATAATAAAATAATGTTTTTTGTACCGTGGTTTATAACCACTTATCTTCCTTTGTATATTCATGTTTTAGAAATATCTTACAAAGATGGGAGTGGAAATATCATTAAAACTATTTACCCTCCTCAGTCATCTTTCATTCTACCAAACAATACTGGTATTACTTTTGAAGCATTTAAAAAATTTATTGAAGTAGGCGTCACTGAAATCAGCATAGCTGAAATAAATAAACTAATTTCTCAAAACAATTATTTGAGTCTTTATGTCAGTTTTGGGTGAACATATTAGTTCCCTTGATAAAAAACTTGATGAGTTAACTATTTTGATAAAAAAGATGGGTAATGATAAACAAGAATCTAGTATTGCCTCTACTTCTAGAAGCAAAACAGATCCTCATATTGTCATCACTCATGTTCAAAGACCATCTGAGATTCAGGATTTTAAATTTAAATCTTTGAATGATTTAGAAGAACTTCTAGATTAAAAAAATTTCTAATTTAAATAAAAAGTTTTCAGGATTAAGTTTAAAATCAATTAATCTTTCCGAGCAATTTGCTAAAAAGATTGAAACTAATTTTGATCATAGAAATGATATTTCAATGGAAATCAATAAACTTAAAGGTTTTGCCAAAAATAGATATGCTGATAAGCCTCGTATGCAAACCTATTATTATCCTCGTCCTACTCCTCAAGATGTTCTGATCGAAGAAAGAGATTGGAATCAGACTAATACGTCGTACAGTGGTTTCCATTTATTCTTGTGCATTGAATGCTTATGTATGCAACTATCTGTAAAAGCGTGCATAATACAGATAGAAATATTTACAAAATGATTATTGCGGGATTTACAGGCCAACTAAGAGGTTGGTGGGATAATTATTTATCCTTAGAGCAAAAGGCGCAGGTAGTAAATGCTAGAGCTCTTGGAGAAGGTGTGGATAACCTAGGAATGGCTCTTGTCGCAAATAGAGAAGATGTTGTTTACACTCTTGTTCTTACTATTTTAGAACATTTTAGTGGTAGATTTACCAACCAGTATGAAACTATTTGTACTATGTTAAATGGTCTGCGATGCAGAACTTTGGGAGAATTTAGATGGTATAAAGACACCTTTATGAGTCGGGTGATAGATGGTCTGCCATCTCTTTTTGCAGAAAGAGTTAGAAAAACTCTAAGAGGGAATTTCGGTGAAATCCCCTATCACGATTATACCTTCGAAAAGCTGATAGGGAGTTTGTACCTAGGAAGGTTTAAATCTATGCAATTAGTTAACTAGGGATTTTCATGGTAAGTATGCTATTAGATGTGATGTATTTAGCATAGACATGAAAATTGTTTTATGGAACAGGGAGATACAAGTACTAAAAGTACTAGATTGCAAGAGGTAGATATACCTTAAAACTTAGATTTATTAAATAAATGGACTATTCCAAGAGTCTCTATTAAGACCGTGTATGATTAAAGATGACTGAGGAGGGTAAATAGTTTTAATGATATTTCCACTCCCATCTTTAGATTGCAGGACCATTGTTCATTGGGCGGTAGTCCGCCATAACGACCTAGATCTATCAATCGGAGTACCCGTACGGCATAAGCACAACCGAAATACAAGAGAATTTTCTTCTAGTTTTGATGACTGTATGGACTGGGTTTAAACCCTTTTACCCAAGCAAGGGACCTGTCGAGATCGTAGTACATACTAAAGTTGAGCCCATGTGTCTAGCAGTTCTAACCGATAAAAGATCGCACTTTTTTCTCATCTTTTAACGGGCTTAAGTCAACCGGCTGGCTAGACGGAGCCACTAAGGCAAAGCCAATAAGAGTAGTGCTAGGATCTGACTGTACCAACTCTCGAAACCAAGTCAAAACAACTAGACCAAAAATTTCTACATACTTAGATTGAGTCTAGATTATTTTCATGGTTAATATATGCAAAAAGTTAGATATTCAACATAGATATGAAATAGCTTAGCCGGACATCGTCCTGGCTAAAAGAGATAAAAAGTACAAAAAGAAAACAAAATTAATACCTTATAAGGCCGGGATGCAAGGCCAAGTGCTTTCAATCTCATAGACTTTATTTACTCAAGATATATGTTACAAGTTGAGAGAGATTACAAAAGAGAGAGAGGTATATAAAAAATTTGCGTGCCTTCAAGTGAAGACCAAATGATCCTATAAATAGAAAAAGAACACTACTTTATCTACAGTAATATGGGCCCGACATCTGGGTCCTACTAACAGAGTATCTACTGTTTATACAGTAATCAATACTGTTTTGTTGGGTCCGGCGGCTTTCATATTTTGTCTTTTCCCTTTACACTTCGGTTAAGGGCTTCAACTCTTTTTAAGGCTTCTTCTGAAATATCATGCTCGTCGTCTACTGGCTGTGAATCCAGGGTGATATCATCATTGCTTGCATTACTTTGCATCGAAGTGTCCGATTTTTCATATTGATTGATGGACTGTAATAAATTTCTTTTAACTTGATCGAGATATTTCTCAATCATCTCAATTTTATCACCTTCTTGGAAGGATATCCTTCTGGCTAGGGCTGCGTATCGGTCGGTTCGGTTCGGTTTTGAAATTTCTCGGTTTGGCTTATTGGTTATCGGTTTGTAGCGATGCTAAACCGTTAAAGAACCATTAAGATATTGACTTATCGGTTATTGGTTTATCGGTTATTGATCGTTATCGGTTCGGTTATCGGTTTAACCGTTAAGATTTGACACAAAAAAAAGTCGTTAAAAATCACGTAAAAAACAAGGTGACAAACCAAATGAACCATGCACATGAGTTCACAAATAACATCTTGCTAAAAAGCAAACACTTTTACATTGTAGAATACCCCAAGAGTTTGAGACAGCCAAAAATAAAAGTAGGAAACTAAACTCTAAGTCAAGGACTTTATATACAAAATGATAAAAATATAATTATTTAATTTACTATCGGGTTATCGGTTAATCCATTAAGAAAAAACCTCAAACCGTTAAGAACCGATAACCCAATAACAAAAAAAATTTAAACCGTTATCAAAACTGCTAAACCAATAACCAATTACTGATAAACCAATAACTTATTTTCGGTTCGGGTTATCGGTTTCGGTTCGGTTTTGAACAGCCCTACTTCTGGCAATATGTCTCACTGAACTATCATCAATTACCTCCTTTGCAAGAGTCTTCGAATAATCTTGAATTCTTTCTGTAATAGAGTCCAAGAGTTCTTGTCCAAATAATATTTTGGTCTTGAGATCTCTTTTTATCAGTTTATCCCAAAAGTTGTTATAGAATACCCTATATAAACAAGGTATTTTATCTTCCGTGAATCCTAATTTCGGTGTCTACTTGTGAATCCAAGGGATCGAGAATTCAATAAAGAAATAGATTTGATCTATTTTTTCTAAACAGCAGATATGATCTGCATGATAAAGTTCATTTAATTTTGGCGAAACTTTGGCCCATTCTTTAAATAATTTTAAAAATAAATCAGGTAAAATCTTTGATGAAGGACTGTGGTATGACTACCATTTTAAAAACCAATTTGGAATTTCTGTGTCAAATATCTTTGCACAAACCTTTATAAACCAGGTGTGTTTATGTTTACTATTATTATAGTAAAGCACTTTATCAAAGGCTTGGATATAATCCCAATAAGTAAAGCTTACTCGAGCTTTGTTAAGACTTATCTGTCTTTCATTCATGGTGGATATCTCCCATTCTTCCACAAATATAATTTGTTTAATGATAATTTTTCCCAACGAAATGTTGAAATACACCACTCCCTGTTTCCTTTAATATCGTCTCATAATAAGCACGGATTTTGTATGACTCACCCGGGTAATATAATCCATTTAATAGATACCTTTGGAATATCTTCCATGGTTCATTTTTTCTCTGAATCTCAGAGTTTTCTACCAGAAATATAATTTCTCTGTTAGGTACTTCTTCAAATGATTTTATATCATCATTATCTTCTTTTGCAATAGAAGTGAAAGTGTCACTTTGCTTTTGAGACTCCAAATATGCCTGTAATTGTGCATATAAGGGACTATCTTCTGGAATATCTTTCATATGTATCAACGAATTTGTCGAAGACTGCGATATCTTCTCATTTACTAATTTATTTTGCCCCATTTGTATGACTAGGGAGTCTGAACTAGATCCGTATGAGGATCTTTGTTGACTCGGGGATGATCTTCCCCCTCTTGCTCTTCCTCGTCCCCTGACCCATTGTGGGTTCATCCTGCATATATAGCAAGAAATTGTTTTAATCCGATAATTCGACATAAATAAAACTGTCTCATCTTTCATCGTCTGATGGAGTATACTTTATTTCATCAAAAATAGAGAAATCTTCTCTAGCAATATCATCAATAATTTTTATGACTATGATTTTTCTTAGGTCACAAGGTAAAGGTAAAACCTTTAAAATAGTGATTAATACTCTTTCTTCAAAGAAAATTGTGAAAAAGGTCGGAGTAGTCATTGCTGTAGGTATTCTCTGGATAAGAAATTCGGAAGAGAATTATCAACTCCCTTTTTATACATAATTTCAAAATCGAAGAGGGCCAACTGTGCTTGCCACCTGACAAATATCATTTTAGAGGCATCATGCTTAAAGTCTTTCTTAAACATGAATTTAACAGACTGTGCATCATTTTTTATTAAAAAAATTTTATTATATAAATCATCCTGAAATTTCAAGATACATTTTACTATTGGCAACATTTCATGAGCCACAGTAGCATATTTCTTCTGAGCTTCAGTCCATTTTCCAGAATGAAACCTTATCAAATATTCACATTTATCATGGAGATTTATCTGTTTTAATATTCCACCATAACCAATGTTAGACGCATTTGTCTCAATAATCTTTTGCCAAGCAGGGTTAGACAGAGTTAAACAAGGTAAAGAATTAACACGGTGTTTAATATCTTTAACTAAAGTAGTATGACTGCTAGTCCAAGGTTCTTTATAACCTTTCTTTAACCTGTCATACAGAGGAGCTAAATCACGAGATAAATTCTTATAGAATGGAGAAATATTATTCAAACTCCCTAGAAATCTCTGTAGTTGAGTTCTGTCAGTAATAACATCAGGAAATTTTGATGCAAATTCAATAGCTTGTTGGATAGGTGTAACCTTTCCTAGACAAATAGGATGTCCTAGAAATCGGATATTAGATTGAAAAAGACTCATTTTTGATTTGGATATAACTAAACCATTTTGTATCACGATTTTCTTAAATATGTCAGGATGCTTAATATGCATCTCAAATGTTTTAGAAAACACAAGAATATCATCAATGTAAACTATTATGAAGTCTAGATATGGGTTAAAAATATTATTCATTATTTTCTGAAACTCTGAAGGGGCATTTTTCAATCCAAAAGGCATAACGTTCCATTCATATTGCCCAAAAGGAACATTAAATGCAGTTCTATAAGAATGTTCTTTAAATATCTGAATCTGCCAATACCCTGATTTCAAATCAAAATTTTAAAATATATTAGCATTATATAATCTTGAAAGCAAATCTTTTTTATTCGGGATCGGATATCTGATCCACTTTAAAAACTTATTTAGCGATTTGTAATTTATTACTAACCTAGGAACACCGCGTTCCTTTTCAACAACATTATTAACATAAAATACAGTGCATGACCAAGGAGACTTAGAGGGTTTTATCAAACCCTTTAGCAATAAGTTGTCCCCTTGACGAAGATTAATAAACTCAAGCACCTTAGCCTCTCTCTTCTCAAGAGGGAAGAATCGATCGAGGAAAACACTCTTAAACCTCTCCCATCCTATGGGACCTTCATCATGAGCCCTTTCACTCTTCCATTGATTGTACCAAGTTTGGGATACACCTTTAAGTAGATAAGCAGCCAACTCCGCCTTCTCTTCCGGTGTCACACCCATTATCATCAACACTTTATAAATTTCATCAATAAACATTTGAGGATCCTCTTCCACCTTAGAGCCATGAAATTCTGAAGGATTCATCCTTGTAAAGTCTCTCACCCTTGACGCTGCCGTACGCACATTTGGGTTCACGGGAATCACCACTTCTCTATTGGTTTGGGCCGTCACGGCTTGGACCAAATCTTGGAAAGCAGCCCTAAATTCTACAGGGATCACTTGCTCAGCCCCGGAGCTGGTGGAGCCTGAGGAGAAGCTCCTTGCCCTTCATTCTCTCTTGCATTCCTAGTAGCTTAGGCCCTTCGAGATGCCATATCCTGAAACGCATAGGATAGGTGATTAGGAGAGAGATATAGAGTTAAACTCTATGGCACGACTCAAGAGTAACAACAGAAGTAAAGTTTCCTAAACATCTTGTAGCCTCTCATTCATACGTGTGGCTCAATTCACACCCGTGAACAAGACTCTACTCGATGCGGCTTATGAGACATCCTAGAATCTTTCTAAAACCTTGCGCTCTGAATACCAAGTTTGTCACGACCCAGGGTAGCCCCTAGATGTAACACGGCGTACAAGACCCCGAGAAGCTTCATACAAGCCCTTAGCATACATAACATACAAGACAATAGAGAAGTAAGAGTTCAAATGAGCATTTTATATCAAAGCTTTACTCCAAACAACGGAAGTCTACAACTCATATCTCAAAGCCTTCTAATATCATAGAATACAAATAAAAGTGATAGGGACGCAGCCCACTACAATATCCAACATAAGGAAAGACATGAAAGTAAAATCCAACAAGGCTATGTCCTCGGATGAATGAGGACTCACCAAGTCTTCTTCTCAACTCTAAGTCAATGCTCTAGCCACGAGTAGGAGAACTGCCACGTCCTACACCAAAGAAGTTGATGCAGGCAAGAGTATGTGTTAGCACAATAAAGTACTAAGTATGATAGCCATGCATATAAACTCATAAAACATGCTAGAAACTGAGATATAACATGACACGCAATTGGCCAAGCTAAACATGATAAGGCATATAAGCAAATACCATAAAGCATAAACCATGGCCAAAGCAAGCTAAATCATCTTTCTTTTACTCTTCTTTTCTTTACTTTACTTTTAGTAACCCATTCACCATTATGCAAGATGGAGTGTGGGAAAAGCCTTAAACCGATCTGTAGACCATGGAATAACTCAACATGGAATCCGGTGTATGCCCTACACCGAAAAAGGGCTATTCTACTTGCCAAGGTAGAATCCTGAACCATAGCCTACGTGGATCCACTAGCTAAGCTGATATAATATGGGCCTGTTAAAGACCACCTATGGGGGCACATAGGCATAGGACATATGGGGACTTGTCACCCGTCCACTCGGTTATATGCATAATTCCCACCATACAATCATAATTATTGATATCCATGGAAAGGTACAACTGGGGTTGCCAATCCAAGCTAAACATGACTTCACATACCATGGACTAGACCAAGCTTACTTCATTGAGTGTTTCTTCTTTCATGGACTTGTCCAAGCTTACACCCCTAGAATAGGTTCTTTAAGCTCTTGATTCAATTTTAGTTAAGCAAACATTTTAACAAGTTATGAATCCTTTACATGTGAGAAAACCTTTCACAAGCTTAGGTTGAGCATTATATGAGAAAACCCTTTCAAGACTCAACATCAACATATCATAGATTTCACATAAAACATGCTTGATTCTATAAACCTCTTTCTTCATGATTCTATCATGTTTTTTCTTCATAGCTAATGGGTTCATATTGCCTTTATTTTAAACCATGCAATTCAATGCCAGCTAGCACTTAAAAGTCATAATCAAGGCAATTTAGTCATACTTAAAGTAACCCACATAAAAGAGGAAAATCATGTTTTTTACTTGAACATGCTAAATTCATAAACTTAACCCCAATTCATGCTCAATTTCATAGATGATCCCTCAATTTCACCAATTCATATCTCAATCCAACAATCAAGGCATAGATTATCAAATTGGGGAGAATTTACTTGGGATCATGGGGGTTCATGCAATATTCACAATTAGACATGTAATTCATGCTAGATCGTGCACTAAATTACTTTACCCACGCTAGATCGTGCACTACAAAGCATTAAATCAGTAAACGAACTCATACTAGAAGAACCCATAACAATTGATCAAACCCTAGCTTACTTGAAGGGAATTGAACCTTGAAAATTCATGAAGAAAAGGGAGGGCCCAATGGAGGAAGCAACTCCATTGGTCAATACCATCATACCTTAGCAAAGACCACTAGAAATTGGAGGAGATTGGGTGACCTTCAATGGAGGACTTAGCTTCTTCTTCTTCCTTAAGCTAGAGAGGATTTCTTTTAGAGAGAGAAATATTTGAGAGGTCAATTTAGGGAATGAGTTAGAATGAAGTGATTTAGGTATAGAGAACTATATATAGGACCTTCATTAAGGGTAAAACCGACTTAGTTAATCACGGAATTAACTAGGGAAAAGACCAAAAAGCCCTTAATTAAAAACTGTCGGGGCCCATCTACGGTTAGGACCTACGGTCCGTACATCCATTGACGGACCGTCCTGTTGAATCGTCAAAAGATTCAGAGAGTTGGTATCTGGGGACCCTACAACAACGGCTTCAATCTACGATTGGTAGGTCGATATACGGACGGTACATCTCAATCGTAGATCACAGCCTGAGGTTCAAGAATTTAACCAAGTCTGGGAGACATCCAATGTTACTTTCTATGGACCGTCAACTGACTCACGATCCGTCCTACTACTCCGTAGATCACACTTCAGAGACTGAGAATTATTGAAATTGACAGAGCCATTGACGACTCCTTACCTACGGCCTGTCAACCTGACTACGGCCTATAAGTGGCCTCCGTAGGTCACTGCCTACAGGTAAATTCTGCATTTTCATTTCTTAGAAAGCTGGGGTATTACAATATCTCCCCCTTTGGGACATTCGTCCTTGAATGAGAACCTGGACATCATGAGAAGGGTGATAGACTCGGACTAATAACCCAACCTAACATGCAAGCATATAAATGCACATATCCGAGGAGGAAACATCAACTCCAAGCTAAAGCATGCTCAACACTAAATTCATGAAAGCTTTATGCAACTCATACTCAATGCATATATATCATATTAGTCTCTTCATGAACATGCATAAAATCAAGGAATCATGGAAATCAACTATGACACATGAGACCAAAAGAATGAACCATGAGGAACTAGTTACCTCAAGCTAGAGGAGGATCGGAAGGAAAGAGATGAGGATAGCGGGACATCATATCGGCATCGGCCTCCCAAGTAGCACCCTTAACTAATTGATTCTCCACAGAACTTTCACGGAAGCAATTTCTTTATTTCCCAACTTTCGGACTTGTCCGTCTGAAATCTCAACTGGAACCTATTCATAGGAAAGACTATCATTTATGCCAAGAGTCTCTATTGGCACTATAGAGGTCGGATCACAAACACACTTTTTCAACAATGAGACGTGGAAAATGGGATGCACCGATGCCAACTCATTAGGCAACTCAAGCTCATAGGCAACCATACCAACACGTCTCAAAATCTGACATGGGCCTACATAACGGGGACTAAGCTTCCCTTTCTTCCCGAATCTCATTACACCCTTCATGGGTGAGATTTTCAAGTAAACCCAATCATCAACATCAAATTCTAATTCTCTTTTTCTAACATCGGCATAAGACTTTTGTCGACTTTGAGCCGTTTTCAGCCCTTCTCTAATAAGCCAAACTTTTTCCATAGCCTCATGCACTAACTCGGGGCCTATTAAAGCAACTTCCCCAATTTCAAACCAACCTATGGGAGATCTAGACCTCCTACCATAGAGAGCCTCAAATGGAGTCATACCAATACTAGAATGGTAGCTATTATTATAAGCAAACTCGATCAAAGGCAAATGGTCATCCCAAGTACCCTTGAACTCAATAACACAAGCTCTCAACATATCTTCTAAAGTCTGAATAGTACGCTCCGCTTGCCCATCGGTTTGGGGATGAAAGGCTGTGCCAAGCTTAACACGAGTACCAAGACCTTTTTGGAATGACTTCCAAAATTGAGAAGTAAAATGGGCACCTCGATCAGAGATAATGGATAAAGGCACTCCATGCAGCCTAACCATCTCCCTCATGTATAACTTAGCATAATCCTCCGCCGAATAAGAAGTTTCGACGGGAATGAAATGGGCTGACTTGGTCATTCTATCAACCACGACCCAAATTGAATCATAGTGTCGCCTTGTGCGAGGCAAACCTACTACGAAATCCATATTCACATCTTCCCACTTCCTAGTAGGAATCTCTATGTCTTGGGTCAAACCTCTCGGTCTCTGATGCTCAACCTTCACTTGTTAGCAATTAGGACACTTAGCCACAAATTCCGCAATGTCTTTCTTCATGCCATTCCACTAATAGATTTCCCGTAAATCACAGTACATCTTGGTAGCTCCTGGGTGGATAGAATATCTAGAACTATGAGATTTCGACAAAAATTGCCCTCTCAAATCATCAACGTCGGGAACACATAAGCGACCTTGGTAACGAAGTACCCAATCTCCCTCTTGGGAGAAAACCTCTATGGACTTCTTGAGAACCGTTTCTTTCAATTCCACCAAGTTAGGATCAAGGTCTTGCTTAGCTTTTACATCATACACAAAGGAGGATTCGAAACCATTGTGAACGGTAACTCCACCCTTAGCGAAATCAATCAACCGAACACCCAATCGAGCTAAACTATGAACATCACGAACCAAATCTTTCTTGCCATCCTCAATATGTGCAACACTACACATAGACAATCTACTAAGAGCATCTGCCACCACATTAGCCTTGCCGGGGTGATAGAGAACACTCATATCATAATCTTTTAGCAATTCAAGCCTTCTTCTTTGGCAGAAATTCAAATCTTTCTGCTTAAACACATACTGGAGACTCTTATGATCGGTGAAGACATCTGCATGTACTCCATACAAGTAATGTCACCATATTTTCAAAGCAAACACAACCGCTGCCAACTCTAAGTCATGAGTGGGATAGTTCTTCTCATGCACTTTTAGTTGCCTCGAAGCATAGGCAATCACCTTTCCGTTTTGCACAAGAGCACACCCTAGCCCAATCCTTGAGGCATCACAATACACTACAAAACCATCGGTTCCTTTCGGTATAGTCAATATCGGGGCCGAAGTAAATCTGTCTTTCAATTCTTGAAAATTCTTTTCACAAGTTGCGGACCACATAAACTTAGCTTTCTTTTGAGTCAAAGTCATCAACGGAGAAGCAATTGAGGAAAACCCCTCAACAAACCTCCTATAATAACCGGCTAAACCCAAGAAACTACGAATGTCCGAAGGTGATAAAGGTATAGGCCAATTCTTGACCGCTTCGGTTTTCTTAGGATCTACCTCAATACCCTCACCAGAAACAATGTGACCAAGAAAAGCCACAGATCTCAACCAAAATTCACACTTGCTAAACTTTGCAAAGAGTTGTTGATCCTTGAGGACTTGCAACACAACCCTCAAATGACTAGCATGTTCATCCTTATTCCTTGAGTAGATCAAGATATCATCAATAAACACAATCACGAACATGTCAAGGTATTGCTTAAACACCATATTCATCAAGTCCATGAATGCGGCCGGAGCATTTGTCAACCCAAACGACATAACCAAGAACTCATAATGAACATACCTTGTTCGGAAAGCCATTTTCAGAATATCATCTTCTTTCACCCTCAATTAGTGATAACCCGAACGAAGGTCGATCTTAGAAAAGTAACTAGCCCCTTGAAGTTGGTCAAACAAATCATCTATCCTTGGTAATGGATACTTATTCTTGATTGTAACTTTATTCAATTGGCGATAGTCGATGCTCATATGGAGTGAACCATCTTTCTTTCTCACGAACAATACCGAGCACCCCATGGGGAAACACTTGGTCGGATGAAACCCTTATCCAACAAGTCTTTTAGTTTCTCTTTCAACTCTTTAAGTTCCGCCGGAGCCATTCTATAAGGAGGAATAGAGATAGGTTGCGTATCTGGGAGAAGGTCAATACCGAAGTCTATTTCCCTTTCGGGAGGAATACCGGGCAAGTCATCGGGAAACACTTCCGGAAACTCACTACCAACGGGGACCAACTCAAGAGTAGGGGTTTCGAAATCTACATCTCTCACCCTAACTAGATGATAAATGAAACCCTTAGAGATCATCTTTCTAGCCATTAGATAAGAAACGAATTTACCTCGAAACATAGAATTTCGCCCCTTCCACTCTAGCATTAGGGAACTGAAACTTGACCACTCTGGTCCTACAATCAATAGAGGTATAACAAGCATGCAACTAATCCATCCCAAGAATGACATCGAAATCTATCATATCTAGCTCTATGAGATCTACAAGAGTAACTTTATGGGATAAGAAAATGGAGCAACCTCTATAAACCCTCTTAGCTAAAATAGACTCTCCTATCAGAGTAGAAACAAGGATAGGATCTAGCAACATATCCGGTACAATATCAAACCGCATGGCCACATAGGGCGTCACAAAGGACAATGTAGCACCGGGATCTAACAAGGCATAGAAATCAAAATAAAAACTTTCAACGTATCGGTGACCACATCGGGTGAGCTCTCTTGCTCATGACGAGCCTGAAGTGCATAAAATATGTTTTGCTTAGGAGCACCTGAACCCGAACTACTTGGGGCAGCTTGCTTACCCTCTCTTCCTTTAGCCAAGAGAGATGGGCAATCTCTCATCTTGTGACCAGCGTTACCACAAGTATAGAGACCATCCGAACCAGCTAGGCATTTGCCTTCATGCCTCCTCCCACATCTAGTACAACTAGGCAAAGAAGATCCACCACCGTTCCCTCCTTGAGGCTTAAGGTTCGTCACCCTATCATTGTTGGATCTCAAAGGATCCTTGGAAGAACCTTGATTAGAGAACCTTTGGTGAAATCTTGAACGATCACATCCATCGAATTTTGCATAAGAAAAGTTGCCATCTTCTGTTCTAGCCCGCTTAGTCTCTCTAGAGCTCCCTTTAAGCTTTTCTTCTTCAATTTGTTCGGCATAAACCATGAGGTAAAAAATATCCATGTCATGCACAAGCATGGCGGTGCGGCACTCTTTCACCAACATATCGGACACTCTCGACACAAATTTGCTCATTCTTGCCCTTGGGTCGGCAACTATGGACGGAGCATATCTAGCCAATTGTGTGAACTTCAATGCATATTCTTTCACACTCATACTCCCTTGACGAAGATTAATAAACTCAAGCACCTTAGCCTCTCTCTTCTCAAGAGGGAAGAATCGATCGAGGAAAACACTCTTAAACCTCTCCCATCCTATGGGACCTTCATCATGAGCCCTTTCACTCTTCCATTGATTGTACCAAGTTTGGGATACACCTTTAAGTAGATAAGCAGCCAACTCCGCCTTCTCTTCCGGTGTCACACCCATTATCATCAACACTTTATAAATTTCATCAATAAACATTTGAGGATCCTCTTCCACCTTAGAGCCATGAAATTCTGAAGGATTCATCCTTGTAAAGTCTCTCACCCTTGACGCTGCCGTACGCACATTTGGGTTCACGGGAATCACCACTTCTCTATTGGTTTGGGCCGTCACGGCTTGGGCCAAATCTTGGAAAGCAGCCCTAAATTCTACAGGGATCACTTGCTCAGCCCCGGAGCTGGTGGAGCCTGAGGAGAAGCTCCTTGCCCTTCATTCTCTCTTGCATTCCTAGTAGCTTAGGCCCTTCGAGATGCCATATCCTGAAACGCATAGGATAGGTGATTAGGAGAGAGATATAGAGTTAAACTCTATGGCACGACTCAAGAGTAACAACAGAAGTAAAGTTTCCTAAACATCTTGTAGCCTCTCATTCATACGTGTGGCGCAATTCACACCCGTGAACAAGACTCTACTCGATGCGGCTTATGAGACATCCTAGAATCTTTCTAAAACCTTGCGCTCTGAATACCAAGTTTGTCACGACCCAGGGTAGCCCCTAGATGTAACACGGCGTACAAGACCCCGAGAAGCTTCATACAAGCCCTTAGCATACATAACATACAAGACAATAGAGAAGTAAGAGTTCAAATGAGCATTTTATATCAAAGCTTTACTCCAAACAACGGAAGTCTACAACTCATATCTCAAAGCCTTCTAATATCATAGAATACAAATAAAAGTGATAGGGACGCAGCCCACTACAATATCCAACATAAGGAAAGACATGAAAGTAAAATCCAACAAGGCTATGTCCTCGGATGAATGAGGACTCACCAAGTCTTCTTCTCAACTCTAAGTCAATGCTCTAGCCACGAGTAGGAGAACTGCCACGTCCTACACCAAAGAAGTTGATGCAGGCAAGAGTATGCGTTAGCACAATAAAGTACTAAGTATGATAGCCATGCATATAAACTCATAAAACATGCTAGAAACTGAGATATAACATGACACGCAATTGGCCAAGCTAAACATGATAAGGCATATAAGCAAATACCATAAAGCATAAACCATGGCCAAAGCAAGCTAAATCATCTTTCTTTTACTCTTCTTTTCTTTACTTTACTTTTAGTAACCCATTCACCATTATGCAAGATGGAGTGTGGGAAAAGCCTTAAACCGATCTGTAGACCATGGAATAACTCAACATGGAATCCGGTGTATGCCCTACACCGAAAAAGGGCTATTCTACTTGCCAAGGTAGAATCCTGAACCATAGCCTACGTGGATCCACTAGCTAAGCTGATATAATATGGGCCTGTTAAAGACCACCTATGGGGGCACATAGGCATAGGACATATGGGGACTTGTCACCCGTCCACTCGGTTATATGCATAATTCCCACCATACAATCATAATTATTGATATCCATGGAAAGGTACAACTGGGGTTGCCAATCCAAGCTAAACATGACTTCACATACCATGGACTAGACCAAGCTTACTTCATTGAGTGTTTCTTCTTTCATGGACTTGTCCAAGCTTACACCCCTAGAATAGGTTCTTTAAGCTCTTGATTCAATTTTAGTTAAGCAAACATTTTAACAAGTTATGAATCCTTTACATGTGAGAAAACCTTTCACAAGCTTAGGTTGAGCATTATATGAGAAAACCCTTTCAAGACTCAACATCAACATATCATAGATTTCACATAAAACATGCTTGATTCTATAAACCTCTTTCTTCATGATTCTATCATGTTTTTTCTTCATAGCTAATGGGTTCATATTGCCTTTATTTTAAACCATGCAATTCAATGCCAGCTAGCACTTAAAAGTCATAATCAAGGCAATTTAGTCATACTTAAAGTAACCCACATAAAAGAGGAAAATCATGTTTTTTACTTGAACATGCTAAATTCATAAACTTAACCCCAATTCATGCTCAATTTCATAGATGATCCCTCAATTTCACCAATTCATATCTCAATCCAACAATCAAGGCATAGATTATCAAATTGGGGAGAATTTACTTGGGATCATGGGGGTTCATGCAATATTCACAATTAGACATGTAATTCATGCTAGATCGTGCACTAAATTACTTTACCCACGCTAGATCGTGCACTACAAAGCATTAAATCAGTAAACGAACTCATACTAGAAGAACCCATAACAATTGATCAAACCCTAGCTTACTTGAAGGGAATTGAACCTTGAAAATTCATGAAGAAAAGGGAGGGCCCAATGGAGGAAGCAACTCCATTGGTCAATACCATCATACCTTAGCAAAGACCACTAGAAATTGGAGGAGATTGGGTGACCTTCAATGGAGGACTTAGCTTCTTCTTCTTCCTTAAGCTAGAGAGGATTTCTTTTAGAGAGAGAAATATTTGAGAGGTCAATTTAGGGAATGAGTTAGAATGAAGTGATTTAGGTATAGAGAACTATATATAGGACCTTCATTAAGGGTAAAACCGACTTAGTTAATCACGGAATTAACTAGGGAAAAGACCAAAAAGCCCTTAATTAAAAACTGTCGGGGCCCATCTACGGTTAGGACCTACGGTCCGTACATCCATTGACGGACCGTCCTGTTGAATCGTCAAAAGATTCAGAGAGTTGGTATCTGGGGACCCTACAACAACGGCTTCAATCTACGATTGGTAGGTCGATATACGGACGGTACATCTCAATCGTAGATCACAGCCTGAGGTTCAAGAATTTAACCAAGTCTGGGAGACATCCAATGTTACTTTCTATGGACCGTCAACTGACTCACGATCCGTCCTACTACTCCGTAGATCACACTTCAGAGACTGAGAATTATTGAAATTGACAGAGCCATTGACGACTCCTTACCTACGGCCTGTCAACCTGACTACGGCCTATAAGTGGCCTCCGTAGGTCACTGCCTACAGGTAAATTCTGCATTTTCATTTCTTAGAAAGCTGGGGTATTACAATATCTCCCCCTTTGGGACATTCGTCCTTGAATGAGAACCTGGACATCATGAGAAGGGTGATAGACTCGGACTAATAACCCAACCTAACATGCAAGCATATAAATGCACATATCCGAGGAGGAAACATCAACTCCAAGCTAAAGCATGCTCAACACTAAATTCATGAAAGCTTTATGCAACTCATACTCAATGCATATATATCATATTAGTCTCTTCATGAACATGCATAAAATCAAGGAATCATGGAAATCAACTATGACACATGAGACCAAAAGAATGAACCATGAGGAACTAGTTACCTCAAGCTAGAGGAGGATCGGAAGGAAAGAGATGAGGATAGCGGGACATCATATCGGCATCGGCCTCCCAAGTAGCACCCTTAACTAATTGATTCTCCACAGAACTTTCACGGAAGCAATTTCTTTATTTCCCAACTTTCGGACTTGTCCGTCTGAAATCTCAACTGGAACCTATTCATAGGAAAGACTATCATTTATGCCAAGAGTCTCTATTGGCACTATAGAGGTCGGATCACAAACACACTTTTTCAACAATGAGACGTGGAAAATGGGATGCACCGATGCCAACTCATTAGGCAACTCAAGCTCATAGGCAACCATACCAACACGTCTCAAAATCTGACATGGGCCTACATAACGGGGACTAAGCTTCCCTTTCTTCCCGAATCTCATTACACCCTTCATGGGTGAGATTTTCAAGTAAACCCAATCATCAACATCAAATTCTAATTCTCTTTTTCTAACATCGGCATAAGACTTTTGTCGACTTTGAGCCGTTTTCAGCCCTTCTCTAATAAGCCAAACTTTTTCCATAGCCTCATGCACTAACTCGGGGCCTATTAAAGCAACTTCCCCAATTTCAAACCAACCTATGGGAGATCTAGACCTCCTACCATAGAGAGCCTCAAATGGAGTCATACCAATACTAGAATGGTAGCTATTATTATAAGCAAACTCGATCAAAGGCAAATGGTCATCCCAAGTACCCTTGAACTCAATAACACAAGCTCTCAACATATCTTCTAAAGTCTGAATAGTACGCTCCGCTTGCCCATCGGTTTGGGGATGAAAGGCTGTGCCAAGCTTAACACGAGTACCAAGACCTTTTTGGAATGACTTCCAAAATTGAGAAGTAAAATGGGCACCTCGATCAGAGATAATGGATAAAGGCACTCCATGCAGCCTAACCATCTCCCTCATGTATAACTTAGCATAATCCTCCGCCGAATAAGAAGTTTCGACGGGAATGAAATGGGCTGACTTGGTCATTCTATCAACCACGACCCAAATTGAATCATAGTGTCGCCTTGTGCGAGGCAAACCTACTACGAAATCCATATTCACATCTTCCCACTTCCTAGTAGGAATCTCTATGTCTTGGGTCAAACCTCTCGGTCTCTGATGCTCAACCTTCACTTGTTAGCAATTAGGACACTTAGCCACAAATTCCGCAATGTCTTTCTTCATGCCATTCCACTAATAGATTTCCCGTAAATCACAGTACATCTTGGTAGCTCCTGGGTGGATAGAATATCTAGAACTATGAGATTTCGACAAAAATTGCCCTCTCAAATCATCAACGTCGGGAACACATAAGAGACCTTGGTAACGAAGTACCCAATCTCCCTCTTGGGAGAAAACCTCTATGGACTTCTTGAGAACCGTTTCTTTCAATTCCACCAAGTTAGGATCAAGGTCTTGCTTAGCTTTTACATCATACACAAAGGAGGATTCGAAACCATTGTGAACGGTAACTCCACCCTTAGCGAAATCAATCAACCGAACACCCAATCGAGCTAAACTATGAACATCACGAACCAAATCTTTCTTGCCATCCTCAATATGTGCAACACTACACATAGACAATCTACTAAGAGCATCTGCCACCACATTAGCCTTGCCGGGGTGATAGAGAACACTCATATCATAATCTTTTAGCAATTCAAGCCTTCTTCTTTGGCAGAAATTCAAATCTTTCTGCTTAAACACATACTGGAGACTCTTATGATCGGTGAAGACATCTGCATGTACTCCATACAAGTAATGTCACCATATTTTCAAAGCAAACACAACCGCTGCCAACTCTAAGTCATGAGTGGGATAGTTCTTCTCATGCACTTTTAGTTGCCTCGAAGCATAGGCAATCACCTTTCCGTTTTGCACAAGAGCACACCCTAGCCCAATCCTTGAGGCATCACAATACACTACAAAACCATCGGTTCCTTTCGGTATAGTCAATATCGGGGCCGAAGTAAATCTGTCTTTCAATTCTTGAAAATTCTTTTCACAAGTTGCGGACCACATAAACTTAGCTTTCTTTTGAGTCAAAGTCATCAACGGAGAAGCAATTGAGGAAAACCCCTCAACAAACCTCCTATAATAACCGGCTAAACCCAAGAAACTACGAATGTCCGAAGGTGATAAAGGTATAGGCCAATTCTTGACCGCTTCGGTTTTCTTAGGATCTACCTCAATACCCTCACCAGAAACAATGTGACCAAGAAAAGCCACAGATCTCAACCAAAATTCACACTTGCTAAACTTTGCAAAGAGTTGTTGATCCTTGAGGACTTGCAACACAACCCTCAAATGACTAGCATGTTCATCCTTATTCCTTGAGTAGATCAAGATATCATCAATAAACACAATCACGAACATGTCAAGGTATTGCTTAAACACCATATTCATCAAGTCCATGAATGCGGCCGGAGCATTTGTCAACCCAAACGACATAACCAAGAACTCATAATGAACATACCTTGTTCGGAAAGCCATTTTCAGAATATCATCTTCTTTCACCCTCAATTAGTGATAACCCGAACGAAGGTCGATCTTAGAAAAGTAACTAGCCCCTTGAAGTTGGTCAAACAAATCATCTATCCTTGGTAATGGATACTTATTCTTGATTGTAACTTTATTCAATTGGCGATAGTCGATGCTCATATGGAGTGAACCATCTTTCTTTCTCACGAACAATACCGAGCACCCCATGGGGAAACACTTGGTCGGATGAAACCCTTATCCAACAAGTCTTTTAGTTTCTCTTTCAACTCTTTAAGTTCCGCCGGAGCCATTCTATAAGGAGGAATAGAGATAGGTTGCGTATCTGGGAGAAGGTCAATACCGAAGTCTATTTCCCTTTCGGGAGGAATACCGGGCAAGTCATCGGGAAACACTTCCGGAAACTCACTACCAACGGGGACCAACTCAAGAGTAGGGGTTTCGAAATCTACATCTCTCACCCTAACTAGATGATAAATGAAACCCTTAGAGATCATCTTTCTAGCCATTAGATAAGAAACGAATTTACCTCGAAACATAGAATTTCGCCCCTTCCACTCTAGCATTAGGGAACTGAAACTTGACCACTCTGGTCCTACAATCAATAGAGGTATAACAAGCATGCAACTAATCCATCCCAAGAATGACATCGAAATCTATCATATCTAGCTCTATGAGATCTACAAGAGTAACTTTATGGGATAAGAAAATGGAGCAACCTCTATAAACCCTCTTAGCTAAAATAGACTCTCCTATCAGAGTAGAAACAAGGATAGGATCTAGCAACATATCCGGTACAATATCAAACCGCATGGCCACATAGGGCGTCACAAAGGACAATGTAGCACCGGGATCTAACAAGGCATAGAAATCAAAATAAAAACTTTCAACGTATCGGTGACCACATCGGGTGAGCTCTCTTGCTCATGACGAGCCTGAAGTGCATAAAATATGTTTTGCTTAGGAGCACCTGAACCCGAACTACTTGGGGCAGCTTGCTTACCCTCTCTTCCTTTAGCCAAGAGAGATGGGCAATCTCTCATCTTGTGACCAGCGTTACCACAAGTATAGAGACCATCCGAACCAGCTAGGCATTTGCCTTCATGCCTCCTCCCACATCTAGTACAACTAGGCAAAGAAGATCCACCACCGTTCCCTCCTTGAGGCTTAAGGTTCGTCACCCTATCATTGTTGGATCTCAAAGGATCCTTGGAAGAACCTTGATTAGAGAACCTTTGGTGAAATCTTGAACGATCACATCCATCGAATTTTGCATAAGAAAAGTTGCCATCTTCTGTTCTAGCCCGCTTAGTCTCTCTAGAGCTCCCTTTAAGCTTTTCTTCTTCAATTTGTTCGGCATAAACCATGAGGTAAAAAATATCCATGTCATGCACAAGCATGGCGGTGCGGCACTCTTTCACCAACATATCGGACACTCTCGACACAAATTTGCTCATTCTTGCCCTTGGGTCGGCAACTATGGACGGAGCATATCTAGCCAATTGTGTGAACTTCAATGCATATTCTTTCACACTCATACTCCCTTGACGAAGATTAATAAACTCAAGCACCTTAGCCTCTCTCTTCTCAAGAGGGAAGAATCGATCGAGGAAAACACTCTTAAACCTCTCCCATCCTATGGGACCTTCATCATGAGCCCTTTCACTCTTCCATTGATTGTACCAAGTTTGGGATACACCTTTAAGTAGATAAGCAGCCAACTCCGCCTTCTCTTCCGGTGTCACACCCATTATCATCAACACTTTATAAATTTCATCAATAAACATTTGAGGATCCTCTTCCACCTTAGAGCCATGAAATTCTGAAGGATTCATCCTTGTAAAGTCTCTCACCCTTGACGCTGCCGTACGCACATTTGGGTTCACGGGAATCACCACTTCTCTATTGGTTTGGGCCGTCACGGCTTGGGCCAAATCTTGGAAAGCAGCCCTAAATTCTACAGGGATCACTTGCTCAGCCCCGGAGCTGGTGGAGCCTGAGGAGAAGCTCCTTGCCCTTCATTCTCTCTTGCATTCCTAGTAGCTTAGGCCCTTCGAGATGCCATATCCTGAAACGCATAGGATAGGTGATTAGGAGAGAGATATAGAGTTAAACTCTATGGCACGACTCAAGAGTAACAACAGAAGTAAAGTTTCCTAAACATCTTGTAGCCTCTCATTCATACGTGTGGCGCAATTCACACCCGTGAACAAGACTCTACTCGATGCGGCTTATGAGACATCCTAGAATCTTTCTAAAACCTTGCGCTCTGAATACCAAGTTTGTCACGACCCAGGGTAGCCCCTAGATGTAACACGGCGTACAAGACCCCGAGAAGCTTCATACAAGCCCTTAGCATACATAACATACAAGACAATAGAGAAGTAAGAGTTCAAATGAGCATTTTATATCAAAGCTTTACTCCAAACAACGGAAGTCTACAACTCATATCTCAAAGCCTTCTAATATCATAGAATACAAATAAAAGTGATAGGGACGCAGCCCACTACAATATCCAACATAAGGAAAGACATGAAAGTAAAATCCAACAAGGCTATGTCCTCGGATGAATGAGGACTCACCAAGTCTTCTTCTCAACTCTAAGTCAATGCTCTAGCCACGAGTAGGAGAACTGCCACGTCCTACACCAAAGAAGTTGATGCAGGCAAGAGTATGCGTTAGCACAATAAAGTACTAAGTATGATAGCCATGCATATAAACTCATAAAACATGCTAGAAACTGAGATATAACATGACACGCAATTGGCCAAGCTAAACATGATAAGGCATATAAGCAAATACCATAAAGCATAAACCATGGCCAAAGCAAGCTAAATCATCTTTCTTTTACTCTTCTTTTCTTTACTTTACTTTTAGTAACCCATTCACCATTATGCAAGATGGAGTGTGGGAAAAGCCTTAAACCGATCTGTAGACCATGGAATAACTCAACATGGAATCCGGTGTATGCCCTACACCGAAAAAGGGCTATTCTACTTGCCAAGGTAGAATCCTGAACCATAGCCTACGTGGATCCACTAGCTAAGCTGATATAATATGGGCCTGTTAAAGACCACCTATGGGGGCACATAGGCATAGGACATATGGGGACTTGTCACCCGTCCACTCGGTTATATGCATAATTCCCACCATACAATCATAATTATTGATATCCATGGAAAGGTACAACTGGGGTTGCCAATCCAAGCTAAACATGACTTCACATACCATGGACTAGACCAAGCTTACTTCATTGAGTGTTTCTTCTTTCATGGACTTGTCCAAGCTTACACCCCTAGAATAGGTTCTTTAAGCTCTTGATTCAATTTTAGTTAAGCAAACATTTTAACAAGTTATGAATCCTTTACATGTGAGAAAACCTTTCACAAGCTTAGGTTGAGCATTATATGAGAAAACCCTTTCAAGACTCAACATCAACATATCATAGATTTCACATAAAACATGCTTGATTCTATAAACCTCTTTCTTCATGATTCTATCATGTTTTTTCTTCATAGCTAATGGGTTCATATTGCCTTTATTTTAAACCATGCAATTCAATGCCAGCTAGCACTTAAAAGTCATAATCAAGGCAATTTAGTCATACTTAAAGTAACCCACATAAAAGAGGAAAATCATGTTTTTTACTTGAACATGCTAAATTCATAAACTTAACCCCAATTCATGCTCAATTTCATAGATGATCCCTCAATTTCACCAATTCATATCTCAATCCAACAATCAAGGCATAGATTATCAAATTGGGGAGAATTTACTTGGGATCATGGGGGTTCATGCAATATTCACAATTAGACATGTAATTCATGCTAGATCGTGCACTAAATTACTTTACCCACGCTAGATCGTGCACTACAAAGCATTAAATCAGTAAACGAACTCATACTAGAAGAACCCATAACAATTGATCAAACCCTAGCTTACTTGAAGGGAATTGAACCTTGAAAATTCATGAAGAAAAGGGAGGGCCCAATGGAGGAAGCAACTCCATTGGTCAATACCATCATACCTTAGCAAAGACCACTAGAAATTGGAGGAGATTGGGTGACCTTCAATGGAGGACTTAGCTTCTTCTTCTTCCTTAAGCTAGAGAGGATTTCTTTTAGAGAGAGAAATATTTGAGAGGTCAATTTAGGGAATGAGTTAGAATGAAGTGATTTAGGTATAGAGAACTATATATAGGACCTTCATTAAGGGTAAAACCGACTTAGTTAATCACGGAATTAACTAGGGAAAAGACCAAAAAGCCCTTAATTAAAAACTGTCGGGGCCCATCTACGGTTAGGACCTACGGTCCGTACATCCATTGACGGACCGTCCTGTTGAATCGTCAAAAGATTCAGAGAGTTGGTATCTGGGGACCCTACAACAACGGCTTCAATCTACGATTGGTAGGTCGATATACGGACGGTACATCTCAATCGTAGATCACAGCCTGAGGTTCAAGAATTTAACCAAGTCTGGGAGACATCCAATGTTACTTTCTATGGACCGTCAACTGACTCACGATCCGTCCTACTACTCCGTAGATCACACTTCAGAGACTGAGAATTATTGAAATTGACAGAGCCATTGACGACTCCTTACCTACGGCCTGTCAACCTGACTACGGCCTATAAGTGGCCTCCGTAGGTCACTGCCTACAGGTAAATTCTGCATTTTCATTTCTTAGAAAGCTGGGGTATTACAATATCTCCCCCTTTGGGACATTCGTCCTTGAATGAGAACCTGGACATCATGAGAAGGGTGATAGACTCGGACTAATAACCCAACCTAACATGCAAGCATATAAATGCACATATCCGAGGAGGAAACATCAACTCCAAGCTAAAGCATGCTCAACACTAAATTCATGAAAGCTTTATGCAACTCATACTCAATGCATATATATCATATTAGTCTCTTCATGAACATGCATAAAATCAAGGAATCATGGAAATCAACTATGACACATGAGACCAAAAGAATGAACCATGAGGAACTAGTTACCTCAAGCTAGAGGAGGATCGGAAGGAAAGAGATGAGGATAGCGGGACATCATATCGGCATCGGCCTCCCAAGTAGCACCCTTAACTAATTGATTCTCCACAGAACTTTCACGGAAGCAATTTCTTTATTTCCCAACTTTCGGACTTGTCCGTCTGAAATCTCAACTGGAACCTATTCATAGGAAAGACTATCATTTATGCCAAGAGTCTCTATTGGCACTATAGAGGTCGGATCACAAACACACTTTTTCAACAATGAGACGTGGAAAATGGGATGCACCGATGCCAACTCATTAGGCAACTCAAGCTCATAGGCAACCATACCAACACGTCTCAAAATCTGACATGGGCCTACATAACGGGGACTAAGCTTCCCTTTCTTCCCGAATCTCATTACACCCTTCATGGGTGAGATTTTCAAGTAAACCCAATCATCAACATCAAATTCTAATTCTCTTTTTCTAACATCGGCATAAGACTTTTGTCGACTTTGAGCCGTTTTCAGCCCTTCTCTAATAAGCCAAACTTTTTCCATAGCCTCATGCACTAACTCGGGGCCTATTAAAGCAACTTCCCCAATTTCAAACCAACCTATGGGAGATCTAGACCTCCTACCATAGAGAGCCTCAAATGGAGTCATACCAATACTAGAATGGTAGCTATTATTATAAGCAAACTCGATCAAAGGCAAATGGTCATCCCAAGTACCCTTGAACTCAATAACACAAGCTCTCAACATATCTTCTAAAGTCTGAATAGTACGCTCCGCTTGCCCATCGGTTTGGGGATGAAAGGCTGTGCCAAGCTTAACACGAGTACCAAGACCTTTTTGGAATGACTTCCAAAATTGAGAAGTAAAATGGGCACCTCGATCAGAGATAATGGATAAAGGCACTCCATGCAGCCTAACCATCTCCCTCATGTATAACTTAGCATAATCCTCCGCCGAATAAGAAGTTTCGACGGGAATGAAATGGGCTGACTTGGTCATTCTATCAACCACGACCCAAATTGAATCATAGTGTCGCCTTGTGCGAGGCAAACCTACTACGAAATCCATATTCACATCTTCCCACTTCCTAGTAGGAATCTCTATGTCTTGGGTCAAACCTCTCGGTCTCTGATGCTCAACCTTCACTTGTTAGCAATTAGGACACTTAGCCACAAATTCCGCAATGTCTTTCTTCATGCCATTCCACTAATAGATTTCCCGTAAATCACAGTACATCTTGGTAGCTCCTGGGTGGATAGAATATCTAGAACTATGAGATTTCGACAAAAATTGCCCTCTCAAATCATCAACGTCGGGAACACATAAGAGACCTTGGTAACGAAGTACCCAATCTCCCTCTTGGGAGAAAACCTCTATGGACTTCTTGAGAACCGTTTCTTTCAATTCCACCAAGTTAGGATCAAGGTCTTGCTTAGCTTTTACATCATACACAAAGGAGGATTCGAAACCATTGTGAACGGTAACTCCACCCTTAGCGAAATCAATCAACCGAACACCCAATCGAGCTAAACTATGAACATCACGAACCAAATCTTTCTTGCCATCCTCAATATGTGCAACACTACACATAGACAATCTACTAAGAGCATCTGCCACCACATTAGCCTTGCCGGGGTGATAGAGAACACTCATATCATAATCTTTTAGCAATTCAAGCCTTCTTCTTTGGCAGAAATTCAAATCTTTCTGCTTAAACACATACTGGAGACTCTTATGATCGGTGAAGACATCTGCATGTACTCCATACAAGTAATGTCACCATATTTTCAAAGCAAACACAACCGCTGCCAACTCTAAGTCATGAATGGGATAGTTCTTCTCATGCACTTTTAGTTGCCTCGAAGCATAGGCAATCACCTTTCCGTTTTGCACAAGAGCACACCCTAGCCCAATCCTTGAGGCATCACAATACACTACAAAACCATCGGTTCCTTTCGGTATAGTCAATATCGGGGCCGAAGTAAATCTGTCTTTCAATTCTTGAAAATTCTTTTCACAAGTTGCGGACCACATAAACTTAGCTTTCTTTTGAGTCAAAGTCATCAACGGAGAAGCAATTGAGGAAAACCCCTCAACAAACCTCCTATAATAACCGGCTAAACCCAAGAAACTACGAATGTCCGAAGGTGATAAAGGTATAGGCCAATTCTTGACCGCTTCGGTTTTCTTAGGATCTACCTCAATACCCTCACCAGAAACAATGTGACCAAGAAAAGCCACAGATCTCAACCAAAATTCACACTTGCTAAACTTTGCAAAGAGTTGTTGATCCTTGAGGACTTGCAACACAACCCTCAAATGACTAGCATGTTCATCCTTATTCCTTGAGTAGATCAAGATATCATCAATAAACACAATCACGAACATGTCAAGGTATTGCTTAAACACCATATTCATCAAGTCCATGAATGCGGCCGGAGCATTTGTCAACCCAAACGACATAACCAAGAACTCATAATGAACATACCTTGTTCGGAAAGCCATTTTCAGAATATCATCTTCTTTCACCCTCAATTAGTGATAACCCGAACGAAGGTCGATCTTAGAAAAGTAACTAGCCCCTTGAAGTTGGTCAAACAAATCATCTATCCTTGGTAATGGATACTTATTCTTGATTGTAACTTTATTCAATTGGCGATAGTCGATGCTCATATGGAGTGAACCATCTTTCTTTCTCACGAACAATACCGAGCACCCCATGGGGAAACACTTGGTCGGATGAAACCCTTATCCAACAAGTCTTTTAGTTTCTCTTTCAACTCTTTAAGTTCCGCCGGAGCCATTCTATAAGGAGGAATAGAGATAGGTTGCGTATCTGGGAGAAGGTCAATACCGAAGTCTATTTCCCTTTCGGGAGGAATACCGGGCAAGTCATCGGGAAACACTTCCGGAAACTCACTACCAACGGGGACCAACTCAAGAGTAGGGGTTTCGAAATCTACATCTCTCACCCTAACTAGATGATAAATGAAACCCTTAGAGATCATCTTTCTAGCCATTAGATAAGAAACGAATTTACCTCGAAACATAGAATTTCGCCCCTTCCACTCTAGCATTAGGGAACTGAAACTTGACCACTCTGGTCCTACAATCAATAGAGGTATAACAAGCATGCAACTAATCCATCCCAAGAATGACATCGAAATCTATCATATCTAGCTCTATGAGATCTACAAGAGTAACTTTATGGGATAAGAAAATGGAGCAACCTCTATAAACCCTCTTAGCTAAAATAGACTCTCCTATCAGAGTAGAAACAAGGATAGGATCTAGCAACATATCCGGTACAATATCAAACCGCATGGCCACATAGGGCGTCACAAAGGACAATGTAGCACCGGGATCTAACAAGGCATAGAAATCAAAATAAAAACTTTCAACGTATCGGTGACCACATCGGGTGAGCTCTCTTGCTCATGACGAGCCTGAAGTGCATAAAATATGTTTTGCTTAGGAGCACCTGAACCCGAACTACTTGGGGCAGCTTGCTTACCCTCTCTTCCTTTAGCCAAGAGAGATGGGCAATCTCTCATCTTGTGACCAGCGTTACCACAAGTATAGAGACCATCCGAACCAGCTAGGCATTTGCCTTCATGCCTCCTCCCACATCTAGTACAACTAGGCAAAGAAGATCCACCACCGTTCCCTCCTTGAGGCTTAAGGTTCGTCACCCTATCATTGTTGGATCTCAAAGGATCCTTGGAAGAACCTTGATTAGAGAACCTTTGGTGAAATCTTGAACGATCACATCCATCGAATTTTGCATAAGAAAAGTTGCCATCTTCTGTTCTAGCCCGCTTAGTCTCTCTAGAGCTCCCTTTAAGCTTTTCTTCTTCAATTTGTTCGGCATAAACCATGAGGTAAAAAATATCCATGTCATGCACAAGCATGGCGGTGCGGCACTCTTTCACCAACATATCGGACACTCTCGACACAAATTTGCTCATTCTTGCCCTTGGGTCGGCAACTATGGACGGAGCATATCTAGCCAATTGTGTGAACTTCAATGCATATTCTTTCACACTCATACTCCCTTGACGAAGATTAATAAACTCAAGCACCTTAGCCTCTCTCTTCTCAAGAGGGAAGAATCGATCGAGGAAAACACTCTTAAACCTCTCCCATCCTATGGGACCTTCATCATGAGCCCTTTCACTCTTCCATTGATTGTACCAAGTTTGGGATACACCTTTAAGTAGATAAGCAGCCAACTCCGCCTTCTCTTCCGGTGTCACACCCATTATCATCAACACTTTATAAATTTCATCAATAAACATTTGAGGATCCTCTTCCACCTTAGAGCCATGAAATTCTGAAGGATTCATCCTTGTAAAGTCTCTCACCCTTGACGCTGCCGTACGCACATTTGGGTTCACGGGAATCACCACTTCTCTATTGGTTTGGGCCGTCACGGCTTGGGCCAAATCTTGGAAAGCAGCCCTAAATTCTACAGGGATCACTTGCTCAGCCCCGGAGCTGGTGGAGCCTGAGGAGAAGCTCCTTGCCCTTCATTCTCTCTTGCATTCCTAGTAGCTTAGGCCCTTCGAGATGCCATATCCTGAAACGCATAGGATAGGTGATTAGGAGAGAGATATAGAGTTAAACTCTATGGCACGACTCAAGAGTAACAACAGAAGTAAAGTTTCCTAAACATCTTGTAGCCTCTCATTCATACGTGTGGCGCAATTCACACCCGTGAACAAGACTCTACTCGATGCGGCTTATGAGACATCCTAGAATCTTTCTAAAACCTTGCGCTCTGAATACCAAGTTTGTCACGACCCAGGGTAGCCCCTAGATGTAACACGGCGTACAAGACCCCGAGAAGCTTCATACAAGCCCTTAGCATACATAACATACAAGACAATAGAGAAGTAAGAGTTCAAATGAGCATTTTATATCAAAGCTTTACTCCAAACAACGGAAGTCTACAACTCATATCTCAAAGCCTTCTAATATCATAGAATACAAATAAAAGTGATAGGGACGCAGCCCACTACAATATCCAACATAAGGAAAGACATGAAAGTAAAATCCAACAAGGCTATGTCCTCGGATGAATGAGGACTCACCAAGTCTTCTTCTCAACTCTAAGTCAATGCTCTAGCCACGAGTAGGAGAACTGCCACGTCCTACACCAAAGAAGTTGATGCAGGCAAGAGTATGTGTTAGCACAATAAAGTACTAAGTATGATAGCCATGCATATAAACTCATAAAACATGCTAGAAACTGAGATATAACATGACACGCAATTGGCCAAGCTAAACATGATAAGGCATATAAGCAAATAGCATAAAGCATAAACCATGGCCAAAGCAAGCTAAATCATCTTTCTTTTACTCTTCTTTTCTTTACTTTACTTTTAGTAACCCATTCACCATTATGCAAGATGGAGTGTGGGAAAAGCCTTAAACAGATCTGTAGACCATGGAATAACTCAACATGGAATCCGGTGTATGCCCTACACCGAAAAAGGGCTATTCTACTTGCCAAGGTAGAATCCTGAACCATAGCCTACGTGGATCCACTAGCTTAGCTGATATAATATGGGCCTGTTAAAGACCACCTATGGGGGCACATAGGCATAGGACATATGGGGACTTGTCACCTGTCCACTCGGTTCTATGCATAATTCCCACCATACAATCATAATTATTGATATCCATGGAAAGGCACAACTGGGGTTTCCAATCCAAGCTAAACATGACTTCACATACCATGGACTAGTCCAAGCTTACTTCATTGAGTGTTTCTTCTTTCATGGACTTGTCCAAGTTTACACCCCTAGAATAGGTTCTTTAAGCTCTTGATTCAATTTTAGTTAAGCAAACATTTTAACAAGTTATGAATCCTTTACATGTGAGAAAACCTTTCACAAGCTTAGGTTGAGCATTATATGAGAAAACCCTTTCAAGACTCAACATCAACATATCATAGATTTCACATAAAACATGCTTGATTCTATAAACCTCTTTCTTCATGATTCTATCATGCTTTTTCTTCATAGCTAATGGGTTCGTATTGCCTTTATTTTAAACCATGCAATTCAATGCCAGCTAGCACTTAAAAGTCATAATCAAGGCAATTTAGTCATACTTAAAGTAACCCACATAAAAGAGGAAAATCATGTTTTTTACTTGAACATTGCTAAATTCATGCACTTAACCCCAATTCATGCTCAATTTCATAGATGATCCCTCAATTTCACCAATTCATATCTCAATCCAACAATCAAGGCATAGATTATCAAATTGGGGAGAATTTACTTGGGATCATGGGAGTTCATGCAGTATTCACAATTAGACATGTAATTCACGCTAGATCGTGCACTAAACTACTTTACCCACGCTAGATCGTGCACTACAAAGCATTAAATCAGTAAACGAACTCATACTAGAAGAACCCATAACAATTGATCAAACCCTAGCTTACTTGAAGGGAATTGAACCTTGAAAATTCATGAAAAAAAGGGAGGGCTTAGCAAAGCCCACTAGAAATTGGAGGAGATTGGGTGCCTTCAATGGAGGACTTAGCTTCTTCTTCTTCCTTGAGCTTGAGAGGATTTCTTTTAGAGAGAGAAATATTTGAGAGGTCAATTTAGGGAATGAGTTAGAATGAAGTGATTTAGGTATAGAGAACTATATATAGGACCTTCATGAAGGGTAAAACCGACTTAGTTAATTACGGAATTAACCAGGAAAAAGACCAAAAAGTCCTTAATTAAAAACTGTCGAGGTCCATCTACAGTCAGGACCTACGGTTCGTACATCCATTGACGAACCGTCCTGTTGAACCGTCAAAAGATTCAGAGAGTTGGTATCTAGGGACCCTGCAACGACGGCTTCAATCTAAGGTTGGTAGGTCCATATACGGACCGTACACGGACCGTACACCTCAACCGTAGATCACAACCGTAGATCAAATACCCTTGATATGTTGTTTACAACGATAAAATTTGAGATTAATGAAAATAAACTATTAAGTGCACCACTAAAAAATGTTATGAAGTAAATAAGATCCGTCCATCTTAAATTAGATGTCTCAAAACGGGTACAATATGTGAGAGTGAAAAACTTTTGATAGAAAATATTCTCCCTTAAATGAAACTTATGATACATAAATCTAAATTAGTCAAGTCAGTGATAATTTTGAATATCATATGATTATAAAAAAACAAAAAACGCAAGTACAAATTTGCAATGCGACGTCTTGCTAGTGGTTACACCTTTTGTTTTTCTTTTCTTTTTCCAAATAGTTGATTTTAATGAGTGGTAGGTGAAGGGGGGTTGTCCCTCTTAATATGTCTCTAATAATAATAATAATAATAATTAGATTGATGAAAACAAAACACATGTTTCCAACTAGTAATATCCTAGCTAAGTTAGGTACCCTGTCTCGTCCATTGAAATGTAATTTTAATCATTTTCTGATTCTTGTTTTAACGAGACAAAACATCATTATTTAAAGAAGGGATCTCAAATTCACCATTGTTTCATGATGTAATTGTTTCTACAATTTGATTTATTATATTTAGAAGACCTACTCATAAAGAAAGTTTGAAACTTGCTTCTTCGTATATATCGATAACCTTGTTAACCTGAAAAAGAAAAGGTTCAAGTATGTCTTTGTACTCTCTATTAATACTTTAGCTTACTTATGCTTTTATCGTCAAATATTTGGTCTAGATGTGCCCTTATTTTATATAGTTCCTTGCTTATCCTAATTACCAAATTTATTAATTAATTAGTATCAGATCGTGACA
This sequence comes from Solanum appendiculatum, assembly GCA_018342035.1. Taxonomy (NCBI): domain Eukaryota; kingdom Viridiplantae; phylum Streptophyta; class Magnoliopsida; order Solanales; family Solanaceae; genus Solanum; species Solanum appendiculatum. The sequence continues at coordinate 767,581 of JAGDQO010000378.1, read as the reverse complement.
TGTATCATAAGAGGCCTAGCTAGATAAGCTAGACTTACCCGGCCCCTTATATATGGAGGGCATATTTGATCCCACACGTGTAACTTTGAGGGTATTTTTGACCCATTAATGTTCTTAAGCTTTTGTGTTGTTTGTTTGTTAATGAATTGTCTTGTTGAATTCATGCCAATGTAATCGAAGTTTGTAATAATGAAATTCCCCATTGGTTTCTTTTTGTAAATCTTAAATAAGAGCATATTTTAATCAAGTATTTGACCGCTTAAGAGCATAAGTGATCTAAAAATATTAATGAAGGACAAATATTCTAAATTTTACATAATATACATGAGTATATTTAGCCCTTTTCTCATTTGGAAAATCATTATTTTGTGTTTTGTACAAACGCATAATATAAGCAAGAAAAAGAGTAACATAACATTGCATTAATGAAGAGGACTGGGACCTCTTATTTGTGGATTTAAATTAGTCATGTCAATAAACTTTAAATAATTTTGGCCATAGCTTAAAAGGGACTCAAACCAGTAGTTTGGCTTGTGGACTTATTGTAAGCAAATTATATTATATTTGAGCTAAAAGCAATTGTCCCATTAAATTATTAAAAAAGGATAAGAAAGGAATAGCAATTTGACTTGAAATCCTGTAATTGTGGGACTTGAGAGTTTGTGGAACAATATTTTATTTTATTTTATCTGGGGTGGGGTAAGAGATATAAAATATTTCCTACGTCACAATTTATGTGACACTCTTTTTTTTAGTCCGTCACAAAAAGAATATCACATTTTTTGTTTGTCAATTATTTAAAGACATCATCTCCATTTTGCCCTTATTGAATCCCCACCTAATACTCTATTATGACGAAAAAAATAACTAAAAGTAAACACTAAAGTAACTTTACTAAGAGCAATTTAATAATCATAACAAAGTCTTCTCTTATTTCTTAAATTTAATGTCCAGTCAAACGATATTACATAAATTGAGACAATTACTTCTATTGAAGGCCTTACTTGAAAAAAGAATAAGAATATCATGTTGGGATAATATTCTTGAATTGAATAGAGTTGCCCTCTTCATAACCAACAAATAATTATTGTCAATGACAAACCCATGCTATCTCCCAAATATTATTATTAATAGTATTATTAATTTGCATCATTGCATGCATATGCTTGTTTTTTTCTCTTGTAAAGAAGCAGCATCGGATTCTTCCAACTGTTTTATCGGATTTACATTACTCACCTATTTTACAAATAAAATTATATACGTAATAAATATTTTCAATTTGAATTTCGGAATTGACCATGATTTTTATCGGATTTACATTACTCACCTATTTTACAAATAAAATTATGTACTTAACAAATATTTTCAATTTGAATTCCGAAATTGACCATGATTTTGGAAACTATGTAGCATGTTCCTGTCGATCAACCCGGGGCCTGGTAAAATATCATTTCTTGAAATAGATAAAGTCAAATTATAATAAGAGGTCATTCTTCGTGATTAAGAAATTACAAGCAATGTGCGCAGAAAATTGTACAACTACTCCCTGCGTGTCATCTTTGATAGAATGGCCAAAATGCTAGTTGTTCTAATTTTGTTGACATAGTACTAATTAGTAGTGAAATTAATTGGTTATAAAGCTTTTTGGTTTTGGATTTCTCGAAAGTATATAGTATATAGTAGTAGTAAACTAATGTCCAAAATGGATGAAGCCAATTTGGAAATGAGTGATGTGACACATGCCTTTTGTTCTCTACTGATTTTGCATGATATGGTAACCGCCCCTTTACTGAAGTCAGCCACATGATAATTCATATCCTCCACAACAATTGGCTACATAGTAACATATTACTATTTTCATGGGAAAATAACATAATTAAGCAAAACCTAACTATTAGTATATTGGTACATAATCTAGCGATACTTTTAGTTTGAAACAAAATTAATAAAACTATTTTTGTGTATTTATTTTAAGGGTGATATAATATTCAAACACTATACGTATCGATATATTTTTTTTTGTTTGTGTATTACAGAAAATTGATACATATTGTATCTATGTTTTTATTTAGGAGTGATATAATGTGTATCTTTATATCTGTGTAGTTATGTTTTAGTTTCAATTTTCAAAACTAATATGTGTTTTTGTGTATCTGTGTACGAAAATGGGAGAGAGGGAGAGGAGATTGTATAAATGTGTATCTCAATTTCAATTGAGATACAATATATGCTCGTCTATCTCCTCTTTCTCTTTCAGATCGCTCATCTCTCTTAAGGAGCTAAATTATAGTTACTTCAACCTATAATTATTTATAAAAGTTCCTCAATTTTCATTCACAAAATAAGGACTCTTTGATGTTAACTATTACTTAATTAATTGATTTATTTATTTGTTTTAAAAATCTGTGCATTGATGGGATGTGACAGTGAATAATTAAATTCTAGTTATAAATTTATTTATTTTTTTATAAAGAAGAGTCAGAATTCCAATATTGACTTTGAATCAGGGTTAGTGGAAATCAAGAATCCTACAAAAGAACAAACAGATACCAACTAAATATTGAATGACACAACCGTATATTGTCCGTAGCTTTATTCCGAAGTTAGACAGGCAAAAAGGAAAATCATATTAGGGAAAATTACATGATTAAGCAAACATATACTAGTTAATTAGTCATTACAGCTATAGTTTTAGTTAATTATCAACAGCGATCAATATTCAATGATAATTATATGGGTTGGGATTTTGAGTTTGTATAATTTACACGTCTGTATAATATAATTTGTATAACTTTTATATAATGTAATTTTTATAATATAATTTGTATAACTGTTTAAAGTTTAGATATTTATGTTTGTATAAATTCGTTATTTCGAATTTATACAAAAATAGCTCAATTATACAAACGTACCCACCAATTATACAAACGAGGCAGCTTAAACTGTAGCTACAACTCGTAAATATACAAACTATAGCTATGGAGCATAATTAAATTTATTATAATAGCTATTTGCAAAAATTCCTCTTGATTTTAAGCTTTATCAAATTGTATACGTTCATTATACAATTTGACTAATTTCAATAGGTTTAAGACATCAGCATCAACAGCAAGTAATAGGGGTGGGCATGGTACTCTATGATACAGTATTGAAAAATTCAATTTTTATAATTTTGATTTTTTATTTTTATAAATATTATATCATTATCATATCAAATTAATTTGATATAGTTCGTTATTTTTTAAAGTTTGATTTCAGTAACTTGCGTAACGATAATTGATAACCATAGTGTGTTCAGCTTCGACTTATGCACACTCATATAATAAAGAATTATAATTTTGAGTTTTCAAGAAATATCTCAATGATACCACCTTACACATGTAAAAAAAAAAATACAAACCTGCAATTTCCTTTATTAATCAATTACATAAAAAAGACATTCAATTAAAATAGAATAGTCAAAGCTTCAATGGCTAAATAATTTTTTTATTTTTTAAAAAATTCCCCCCTGGAGCTCCCACTTTTGCTCCCTTGGTGGCTCGAACTCACAACCTTAAGGTTGGAGAGGAATACTTACCATCCGAGCAACTCCATCTTGTCCATAATAATAATTTGTTTAGTACAAATACTATTTTATACATTTGCTAGTATAATAATAATATATATAAAGTATATGTAACTATGTACTTTGGTATGGTATTGAATATTTTGAAATTCTACTTATAAATATCAAATAGCTACCAATTACCAAAATATTTAAAAATGCATACCAAATACAATAATATCAAAATTGAGGTATCAAAAATTTTAGTTTTGATATCTATCATACTGTATATGCCCCACCCCTATCCACAAGTGATAGAGCTAGAATTTTTTATAAGAGAGTTCAAGAATATAAAGAAGTAAATACACGAATAAATCAAGGGAATTCAACATCTACTATACATAAAATAATTTTAATCTTATGTTTATAATGTAATTTTTCGTTGAAGGGAGTTTGGATGACCCCTTACCCCTATGTACGTAGCCTCACCCTTGTCAACAACCCCTTCAATTTGCAAGTAGATTTTATTTAGACACTCGAATTAGTGCTTGTTTCAAATGAGCACTTGAAAATATATGATTAAGTGTTTCTATTAGACACTTTAATTTAAATTTTGGACAAATTTTTGCGTGAATTCTCAAGCGTTTATCAAGCAATTAAGTTAATTACATATATACACATCAGCCTCAATTGGAATATATCTGAGATTTTACGGCTTATTAAGACTAATGTGTATAATTAAAAAAGTTACATATTTCAAATGATTAACTTAGTTATCTATTTAATGGGCTGCACTTGAGAATAAACGTAATTATCTTTTTTTTTAAATGAATTGAAAGTGTCCATTATAAACACTTCCTCATTCAATTAAAACAAATCATAATTTAAATAAATATCTAAATAAAATTTACTAACAAATTAAAAAAAAACTATCGATGTACTAAGTAATTCCAATAAAATAGACACAACTTTTCCCAGTTGTCAATCCTAACTAACATGATTGGATAAATATTGTCTCACACAATCTGCTACTAAAATATAACGATAATTTCAGAGATTTTCTTAGATTTAACTCTACAAATTAACTTCTCTTGTGATTTTGCGTATCATACTTACCTTCTTTTTTTTATATAACAAAACCTGTTTTAATGGTAAATATTATCTAGTATCCCAAAGTTATCATTTATGATATTAATTATTGATCAATACTAAATTGTAGGACAAAAAAGATCTTCAAGCGTATAACCAGGGGCGGATCTAGTAAGCTCGGTGGGGTGCCACGGCACCCACGGACTTCGATCAAAACCTTATATATATAGGTATATATACAGAAGTTATAGATAGATAATACAATTGCCACCCAGAGAACCAAAGGACATCAGGGTGCCAGTGGCGAAAGGACAACACTTCCACCCTCTAGATGCAAGATTGATCCCAGATGACAATGTTTTATTTTTGAATTTTAACTTGCTCTATCTAATTTTAACTTAGCGCCTATTCTTTTTCATTCTATTTAAGTAATTAGTTGTATTATTTTTCATTCTATTTTAGTAATTAGTTGTGAGGTTTAAAAGCCTATTTTCTCTTTCTTTTTCATTCTATTAAATAGTTGTTTAACTTTAAAACACAAGTTCCCTTCTTTATTATCAGATTAAAAGAAATCATTGTTCTTAATACAAAAGTTATCATCTTACTACTACTCATGTTTTCATCAATAATTTCTTTCTTAGAGAGTTCAGAAAACAAAAATATAGTACTTGAAATTTAAACGTCGAACCTTAAGGTGAATTTTGATCTCCCCTTAACTGCTAACTCAACCTTTACTCTTACGTTTAAGATGTTCAATATATATATATCATGTAATTTTTTGCCGATGGAGTTTGGATGAACCCCTCGGTACCTTATAGATCCGACCTGCCCCGCCTCGCCCTGCCCACGGCACCCAGGAAGTTTAAATCCTAGATCTGCCTCTGCGTATAACTATAGACCAGAAATACCCTTTGAGGTGGCCAGTGGTTTGGGCTTGGAACTTTCATGTTGGAGGTCTCAAGTTCGAAACTCCTTGCCGGCGAAAGCAAGGGGTTTGCCTTCTGGGTCGAGCTTGGTGCGGGTTACCTCTCCTGTGTGGTTTGCGAGCTATTGCATAGGAGCGGGGGTTTTACCCTGTGTGCACCCAAATGATAGCTGCTGCGAGTTTCCCTTATCATAAAAAAAACTATAGAAAAGAAATATTCTATCTATATTGTTCATCTCAGCATCATCATTCCCTGAATGAATTTATCATCTTATAAACTACATAACTTGTTAATTGTTAGTTTGTTACTATTAAAATATATTTTTCCAATTACATATCAATATTATTAAGTATTAAAAGTTATTAATAATTTATCTTAAGTACATACAATTTAGTATCTAATAAATAAAATATTGTTTGGTACATATATTAAGACCATATAATTTTATATTTGAACATGATTTATTATTTATTGTTAAATCCAAAATATTATCAAATTAAAAATGTATTATCACATATTAGATGGAAGACGTGATGTTTATAGGAATATTTAATGGCCAAATACAAATCACTACACCAAAAATGATCTTTAGCAGCAATTAATTAATGACAATAGCATAATTGCCACTAAAAATGTATTTTTAGCGGCAATTAACACTCTTTGTAAATATCCCTAATGCCTTTAGCAACATTGGATCCAATGGCAATTAACTAATGCCGGTAAAGATTTTAGCCTTCTTTGTTATTGTGTATATTTATTGCCGCTAAAAAGGTGCTTTTATTGTAGTGAATCTGGATACGTGTTTTATATTTTACCAAAAAAAGAACCTTTTTTTTGCTATTAATGCTTATAATTTCTTATGGTTCTTTAGATTTCTAAAATATAATTTAATCATTTTCATAGGTTTATTTGTCTTACGAATTCATATTAAAGTTAAAAAAATAATAAGCAAACATGTTGTTAGAATGTTGAATGAAATATTATACGGGTCACCAATCTAGTTGGAGAATGACATAATCAATGCCGCAAAGGGTACTTTTTCATAAAAAATAATTTTGACAAGGGAGATCCAGTCGTTATCCTTTAGATGTACACATTGTAAAAATCTGAGTTTTATGCAATAACTCACAAATTACACACAAAAAAAGTAAGTATAATATTCAAAATCACAAAAAAGTGAGTGTTATAAGCTAATAAATCTTAGGAAAGGTCTCATTTTTATTTTAAGTGTAGATATTTTTGTTGTTTGATAAAGATGGGACTTTTACACTTATCCTATTCCTATCAAGGGAAAAAGGTTCGTACCACGGCCTTAATTGTTGTTTGATACAGATACAACTCACCTATGAAAATCTTTCTTTCTGGGCTCCAAAAAAGTGGTGGAAATGTAAGTGGACGTAGACTTAAATTTGAAAAGAAAAAAAAAACAAGTTCCTCACATTTATTTATCATATATTATCAAATCATACAAATTTATCACGATTAGAGAAAAATCGAAATGAAATGTATAAAATTCGATGTTCATATCTGTATTGGGATCCGAATTCGTGTTGAAAGTTTCACATTATATAATAGAGATAAGTGTCAAAAACACACCTAAATTATTCCTTTTTTTTTTAGTTTCATACCTGAACTATTGGGAGTGTAATTTTCATACCTAAACTATCACTTATTAGTTTGAGAAACACACATCTCTCTTTTGTTACGCTCTCTTCATGGTGTGTGTACTACACTCTCTCTTTTATTTAAATTCTTTTTGCCAAATCACATTCTACATGGACAAAACATTCTACCTTGACAAAAATTAAATAAGTTATTAGTATTAATTAAAATTAAAGATTAAATAATTATTATCCCAAAAAAATAATATTTTTTTATAAATTATTTTTTTTACCCTCGATTTCACTGTACTCAACCGCCCCCCCCCCCCCCCGATTTAATTTTTTTTTACTTCATCTCCCCCACCCCCCATTTTCAAATAATAATTTAAATATTATTTTAATTTTAAAAAATAATAATTCTATTCCACCCCACCTAACCCTCCGCTTCCAAATTTTTTTCGCGTTTTGTATTAGATATATACATATATTTTAAGAAAGTTTTTTTTACTTGTCGCAAAACAAATTTAAATAAAAATTTTATTTATGTTATATTCGATACACAAGTAGAAAAGAAGATTTTTCTAAAAATATATGTACATGTTTTGCACAAAACGAGAAAAATGTAAATTAATTAATTAAGAGCCGAGGGTTAAATAAGGTGGGGTAGAATTTCTTTTAAAATAAAATAATATAAATAAAAATAGGAATAAGTGGGTGGTTTTTTTTTTGGGGGTGGGGGGTAGTGGAGGGGGGGAGGTGGTGGAGTGGGGTTAGAAAAATAATTTAAATTTTATTTATTAAAAAAAGATTTTTTTTTGGGGATAGTAATACTTTAATCTTTAATTTTTAATTAATACTAATAGTTTATTATTGAATTTTTGGCAAGATGGAATATTTTATCCATGTGGCAAGATTTTTTCAAATAAAAGAGAGAGTGTATTACACACACCACTAAGGTGTGTTTCTCAAACTAATAAGTGATAGTTTAGATATGAAACTCACATTCTCAATAGTTTAGGTATGAAACTCAAAAAAAGGTGATAGTTTAGGTGTGTTTTTGATGTTTATTTCTATATAATATTTATAAATATCGAATATGAATAAATTTGTGCCTAAGCAAACAGAGAGAGTCCACCACGAAACAAGCGAACGTGGGTGGTGGAGCGTTTGAGTGGGGCTTTGTTGATGGCTGCGTTTCTCTGAAAAGATTTTAATTGGAATGGGTACCCACCCACCATGAACTTTGTCTTCTCTTTAAGTATTTGCATGGGCCTGCTCCTTTCTTGACCTGAATTTTCCCTCTATGAATTATAATACACCTCGTTTGGATAGTTGTTACCTATTGTATCGTATATTGTTAGTTTAAATATAATATTTATTAACAAGGTTGGCTTCACGAAAGCAAGTTTAGCAAACATAGAGATGGAAAGAGATGGATTTTGCCATTCCTTGCTACCTCTCTCCAAAATTGTTCAATTTTGTGTAACGATCGATTTGGTGTGATTGAATCGCTATCTTAATTTTTTTTCTTTCTTATTGTGTCTTTACTTGTTATTTTATTATTCCCTCCGTCCCATTTTATGTGGCACCGTTTTACTTGGCATGATGTTTAAGAAAAAAAGGAAGATGTTTAAAACTTGTTGTTTAAAATAATCTTTAGATATTTGTGTAGTGGTAGGGTAAAAGGGGAATTTCGAAGTTAAATTGTTTCTAATAATAGTAAGGTGACATTCTTTATGAGATGGACTAAAAAAGAAAACTCGCCACATAAAATGGAAGAGAGAGGGTATCTTATTTTATCTTTACCTTATCTTGTTATATTAGTTCTACCCGTGTATTCTGCTCTTTTATCTTTAATTGTTGATTTGTGACATTATGTAACGAAGGAGAATAATAAAATTTATCCAAATATTATTTTCATTATAACAATACAGTACGATACGATACATTATGAAACAATATGAACCATTCAAACAGTGTGTTAAAATAGAACCAAAAAACACACGCACCAGAAGAGCAAAATGACTTAATTTTTAACAGTAAAAAGATCAGAGCAGAGCATAATATCATTGGTCTATGCTAAGACAATGTAAGAAAACAAAGAAGTACTTGGCACAGAAATAAAACAAAGGAGAAAACAAAAGAGATCACTACTAGCTTATAGTTTCTGACAGAAGGAAAACAACAAAATTAAACAATAATAGCTTGTAATGGACCTAAAGATTGTTACACAAAGAAGGAGTGATTTGAGTTTTTGTGTGTGATGAGTAATGAGTGATTATGACAGTTGAGAAGACCTCTTCTTCTTCCTCCTCATGGGGATCTGAGTTTCTGATTACAAAATCTCTGATCTTTTACTGAAGATCTTCTTCTCAGCCAATACAAAAGGAAATGGGAACTAGCATTACCCACACCATCTAAAATCTCCTCCAATTGGGACCACCCCTCAATTTATTTACTTTACTGTGTCTCTGGGAGCTTTCACCTTTTTTGTTGTTTGGTAACTCGAATTCACAATTTTTGTTTCTTTTCCTATTTTGGTGTCCAGTTTATACACATTTCAATAGTTTTATGAATATCGAGTAACTCTATCCACAAGTAGATCGCCTTTATATTTTTGTAGGAGTAGTAACACAAATCTCTTTTTATATCAGCAATGTCAAGGAAAACTTGGTACACTTCGACTATTCAATTGATACTTGTTATCTCTCACCGACACTATAGTACCAAATAATTCAAAACCACCTTTCATGTTTTGTAGGTATATAACACAACTTTCATTTTTATATCCATGACTTCCAAAACAGCTTTGCGCACCTCAACTATTTCATTGATACATGTTATATCACACCAACACTGATTAACTCTCGTTAATGAAAATTTTGACTCTGCAACTGTCCATTAGAGGGGATCACCTTTTAAAGTTTCTAACATGTAGGAATGATAATAATAACAAGAGAAACCTCATCAAGATCAATGGAAGATCAATTTAATTTCTTTATGTATAGTACATAAAGCCATCAAGAACAATAGTACATGAGACAAGATAGCCGTGGGGGTGCATTTGATCCAGTTCTGATACCTTATCCTCTCTCTCCACTTCTTTTATGTGTGTAAATTCCAGTGGTTACATAATTAAGGTAACCTGTAAAAAAGAGGACCATCCTAGCCTATCTTTCTGTTTGTTATTTTTTACAAAAAATTTTAAAAAAAAACTATAGGGTGGTCCTTCAATTGCACTGTATATACAGCTTGTATCATAAAAAATCATACACACTCCATTAAAGTTATTTTCTGACATTACCTCGACTTACTTCTTATCGTGGTACACTTTATAACCAGTATGCACTTTCCTGCTCGAATCTGATGCCGTTTGCCAAGTCTAAAGAAGGAGGTCATTTGTAATTTCGTGGAGGTCTTTAATTTATGTCTTTCGTAACAGATGATTTTTTCACGGGGGATATGTTGGGGTTCTTAAGTAAATGTATAGGCAACAAAAAAAAAAGACTGCATGTGTAATATATCGATATTGTATATATAGTGTATAATTAAGTATATGTGATATATAGCTATGTATATATCATAGTCTAATGAAGGGGTCATTTGCCATTATGTTCCTATTTTGTGGTGGTCTTTAATTTATGTCTTTCGTGACAAATGATTTTTTTTCACGGGCATAAGTTGGGGTTCTTACGGAAATGTATAGGCAACAAAAAGAAGATTCAATAAATATGATCGTATCAATATTGTATAACTAGTGTATAATTATGTATATATGATATGTAACTATGTATATATATCTATATATATTGTATATACATATAATACTTATATATTGCAGCACTTTATATTTTTTAACGATTTGATTTTTTTTTTAATAAATGCACGTAACAATACTAAGATGATTTTTTAAATAATAAGTGATAATTGAGTTATTTTGGTAAGAAATTTTGAATTAATATAATGGCTATTTTATCTATTTTTTAGCGTAAATAAATTTATATTTTTGTATCGTAATATCACACAAGTTATATCCTATCATGACTTTATTTTCTAAAGTTGCCCTATTAAACACGAGTTTGATTGTTAAAAGGCAAAAATTTAAAACATGCTCATTTAATGGCCAAAATGTGCAATGGTATGCCAAAATTTAAAGGTAAAATTACTAAACTACACATCTTTAAGTTTATTATTTTTCATTATCCCTATATTTTTTAAAAATATCCAAAATCCCTTATTTTTACCCCAAACCTCATAAATCTAGATACATAAACAACTCACCCCCCACCCCCCCATTCCCACGATTTTTCCTTCCCACAATTCACTCCATAATTTTCTCCTCTATTCCAGAACATCAATCCTAGCAGTTGTGATTCTCTCTCAAATCTGAAAGTCAAAATCGTGTATCATCCCTGTCAAAAAGATTTTGTTCCCATTTTAGGTAATATTGTCTCATTCTCTAACTTTCTCTTCACCTGTTAAATTTAGTTTTTTTGGTTGTTCTTCAATCACTGATACATATGGAGGATGATGCACCATCATTTAGTCTTGGTATTACACAGTTGTATTCTCCTAACAATGATCGTGTGTTTGATTATGAAGATGTGGGATGGGCTGAGAACAGATCCAAAAAAATTCATGATCAGTTAATAATGGCGAAGGTTAACTTTGAAAAGCCCAAAAACGATGACTCCTCATCGTCTAAAGCAAAGCTTCATAAAACCCCTAAAAAAAGGGGTCGGAAAATTGCTCTTCTAATTATTCGACCAGCATTACCAAAGGTATGAATGTCGTTCTGGTTTTTTTTCTTTTTAGATCGATTGTTAGAGTTCTGCTGAAATATGATACATTATTTGATAAACCTTAATTTTGTATCCAGATGTATGTTTAATGTATCCAGATGTGTGTTCAATGTTTTGTTTCAATAAACCCTAATTTTGTTATTTAGTTAAACAGTAGAATCAACATAAGTAAGTTATTTTAATGTATCAGTTTGAAAGTCTATTATGTTTTATATACATTATATATAATGAAATATGTATTTGATACAAATATTATGATTCAAGTATCAGTCAATCTGTGTATCAAAATGAACTTCTATTAGATATTATAACCCACTGAAATAGGTTTCTGATACAAAAACTTTTTTCATGTATAAGACACCTTGTGTATCAATATCAACACTTTTTTTAATATATTTTTGTATCAGATACAATAATTACATAACACAAGAATTGATATACATGTATCAGATAATTTTATTGAGATACATTAAATATTTGATACTTAACAGTCATCTTGTATCATAATGGTGTTTTTTTTGTTATAAACAGCCTATGAAATATGTCATCAAACAGATTCCATCGCACCCTTTGAGGTTTGGTGTTACGTTCAACATAACGTTTGTAGAAGATTTGAGTTTGTCAATAGGAGTTCAGGGTATTGAGTTGTTCCAAAATACCATTTTTGGTCCATACTTAAACATACTCAATTGCAATTATCAAGGACAAATAACTAAGTGCTTGTTGATTCTTGAAGTGGAACACAGCAACATGAACGAGCTCCATATTAGGCATGCCAACGGGAACATTTTCCATTTCACTATAAAGGAATTTGCAATACTAACCGGATTGAAATGCAATGGCAATAAAGATGAGTTTAAATATCAGGATGGTACCCAGAGTAGGCTTATGCAAAGATATTTTTCCGACTCAAATAATAGTGTTAGTAAGGGTCTACTTGTTCAACGATTTTTATCAGGTGGCTGGGACAACAATGAGGATGCTGTCCAAATGGGAATTCTTTACTTCATACACACCTTCACTTTTTCCCAACTTGACGATACACCTATCGACGTTGATGACTTCCTAATGGTGGAAGATGGCAGATATCAACAATACCCTTGGGGACAGCTTGCATTCTCCAAGCTGATGATATCTATGAGGCAAGAATTCACAAAGCAAAAACAACTATACCGGTTATCTGGAATGCCTTATGTGTTAAATGTTTGGATTTATGAGTGTGCATCTGTAATGAACAATGAGATTGTTGTGAAAGAGGGAAATTACATACCTAGGATATGTAATTGGCGAGTCGTTGGGGTGAAGCCAAAATTTGAAATGTTCATGTCTAGTATCTTTTCTGAGGTAATCAATTTTTTATTATATACCATGTCTCAACATTGTTTCTTTGCTGATGTTTATAAATTCATTTTAGAATGCATGCACAAACATACAACCAACTACAGAGGAGATCGTTGAACTTGATTTGTTTAATAATACTGATGTTACTTCTGCTCAACCATCCACGTCTGATGCTATGCATAAACAAGTGCTGATAGAAGACTTTCCTGGATTTGAGGATTTTTCTTCAACCACCGGAGCAGTTGGTAAGGAGGTCAACACATTTACATAGTACTTCATCTTCACCACCCCCGAAAAGAAGAAAGAATGTTGACCCTACCAAACAAAAGGTACTTCAATGAAACCACCAGAACAACCTTCAGAGATTCAAAAATCGTCATTCACAATTCCAAAACATGCGGGTAATGTGCCTGATATTCATGGTCCGTCAACTCATACTAAAGAACAGTCAGATAAGTTGGATGTTGAAAAAGTTAAGAAATATCTGAAGAAATACGTAAGCAGTTCAAACAATTATCTTTAAATATGATTTATTTTTCTTCGAATCAATATTGAATTTTTTCCTTTTTTTAACAAGTAGACAAAAAGTTTCACAATCTAGAAGCTCTAATAAAAAAAAATCATAATGAGTTGTTTAAAGCTTTTGAGCAGAATGAACGGAAGGTAGTTGTCTATTATTCAACATTTTCCTCTTCGAAAAGTTCTTTTTTGCATTATTTATATATATATTTTCATCAAGTACACTGCTGGTACAAATATCCCAAACACGAACGAAGCACTTGTCGAAGAACAGATTGTTGATCAACAACAAACCACATCTTTATTTGTTGAACAACAAAGTTCGCCAATTCATCAGGAGTTTGTGAACATGGACCCCAGTGTTGCAGTTCATGATGAAGAACAAGCGCATGGCCAGATTCATGAGGTATTGTTGTCCTCTGTCTGAAACATTCTTTTATTTTAATGTATCAAAAAAACAGAATTATATATTAGACAGGATTGTTCTTACATTTTTTTAACTTTCTCTAGAAATTATGATACATTTCTAATTATTGTAGATGTATCATTTAGTTAATTCAATCATTTTTATTTATAGTTGATTCAACAATAAATATAGTTATTGATACATTATATTACTGTGATACAATATATTACCTTTTATGTTCTAATACATTAAAGGAACAAGGAAACATTGAAGATGTATCAAAACTTGTGCCAACATTAGATGTTCATGTTGAAGAATCTCTTTAGAAGAAAGACATTGTAAGTATAAGTTTATGTATATGAACTCTTATAATTTAATGTATCATTTTTATGACTATGTACCAAACAACCTTACAGGATGATGCAGTTGAGACAGGTCCAGATTCTGAAAACGTAATTATGGCGCAAGATGTTGCTGATGAAGTGCAACATAACATCCCACAATCAACTCAAATTCCAGCAAACATTGATACATCTGTAATTTTAAATATTCATGTTTTATGTTATGTTAATTATTTACTTAATGATACATTATTTTTCACCAATTTTATTATTGAATCTAAAATACAGGATTCTACCACATCGACAACAATTTCATCTGGAACTCAAGAAGCGATAGATGCACTTCTATCAGGTCTTCAACCTCCTATGGATGTCCAACCATTGAGCTATGTCAATCCTAATCCAACAATCGAGACACATCAACTGTTGTCAGACAGTCAATTACATGTGGACATATCAGGCAAAGAAATTGTTGTGCACAAACCATCAGAGACCCCTGCTCAACGTATTAGGATTCCTTCTAAGATTTTCCAATCACCTTATCTGACTGAATTTGGGTCCACTGACAAAGGAAAAGAGAAGGTTGATTTGGATGTAAGACCGAGCACCCCATTTGATGGATGTGGTATTTCTCACCAACCTCCGTCGGATTTACTGGAGGAGTTCTCTAAGTGGATTGAAAAGGGCCTCCTTAAAACACATGGCAACAAGTAAGTTACGTTTATCCTACATGTAAATTGAAAATGCGTTCTTGGCATGTATTGACTAGAAATAACAATATAGGAAACCATCAGACGACAAATACAGAGCAAAATCATCTTCATTTGGATTTAAAGCGATGGACTTTGTAGTTGCATTTCCAGAGAATAAAAACTGGTTTTATGCAATGTCTCAGCCAAAAAAATACTGGACAGACGAGGTATGATACAAAATATTAATATTGTATCTGATACATTTAGCTCTTTTGTTATTCAGGCTACTTTATATAATGTATCTACAATTAAATAATTGCAGATACATTATAGTTAATTAATGTTTGTTGGGCTGTATCATTTTTGATAATATTCATTTTTCATTTATGACGCAGCACATCGATGTTGCTTTTTACTACCTCAGAAAGAAAGCAAAACTCTGCAGCCCCAATCAATATACATACACCACTGTGAATTGCCTGTTCAAGGGACACATCAATAATTCTTATGATAGGTACTATTGCAGTCCGGATGATGATAATATTAGTACGCAGGTTCACATGTCACGCGCGGCCGTTGTAGCTGGATTCGAGAGATCAATTATAAAAGTCATCAAAGGATTTAACATCCTGGCTGGTTTACCATGGCATCTAGTAGATGATGTTTACATTCCGGTGAACTCAGATGGAAAGTTCCACTGGGTTTTGGCTGTCGTTGTACTAAAAAATAGGCTCATACGTGTGTATGATTCTGCATTGAGTTCAAGGATAAAAACTCCGACCGGTGAGATTAAAAAGTTGTCATTAATTCTGCCATCTTTTCTTCTAGATAGTGATTTTTTCGATCATTCCGAGCGAACAGATTGGTCTTCATTGGATGCATATAAGGATAAGGAAATTGGCGCCCTTTTGGAACCACAACACCCATTTGACGTTGAGTTTGTACAAGGCATTATGCAACAAGATGATGATAGCATGTAAGTGTTTAAATCATTTTGTATTTTTATATAATGTATTATACTTATGTTTATAATATACATTCTGCTTTTTGAAGGGATTGCGGATTGTTTGTTACCGCATTTGCCGAGTTCCTTAGTGATGAAATCAATATTCTATCAAATGGGACCAGTGCCTATTTCCTCCGTAAACGATATGCAGCTCTATTATGACAATATGGCACTGAAAAGGCTAATGGAGTATACGTTAGCGACAACGATGATCCAACGAAGCCCAAGAATCCTACCACAACACCAGCTCATGAAGATTTGGTCAACGTTGAATAGACACATTTAGAATGTTTTTGTGGTTGACCATACATTGACTCAAGTTTTTTTAATGTTTTGACTATGATACTTATACTTAAGTTATAGAGTTCTTATCTAAAACTTATTTACATTGACTATATTTTTCATTATATATAGCTGATATCTATCAAGCATCTATCCATGTGCATCATTATTTTTTGTATATATTATCACACAATAACTTTTAGATACATTATTTATGTAATGTATCCCCTTAAACGTATATGATACAATATTTAGTTAATGTACCATAGTTCTTCATCTCCATAATATTTGAATAATGTGTTACAATAAAGTGTGTGATACAATAAT
This sequence comes from Solanum appendiculatum, assembly GCA_018342035.1. Taxonomy (NCBI): domain Eukaryota; kingdom Viridiplantae; phylum Streptophyta; class Magnoliopsida; order Solanales; family Solanaceae; genus Solanum; species Solanum appendiculatum. The sequence continues at coordinate 750,705 of JAGDQO010000378.1, read as the reverse complement.
TAGGTAATGTATCATAGCAGATTATCTGATACAATATTTTTAGTTGATGTATCACAATAAAGTGTCCGATACAATATTTAGTTAATGTATCACAGTAAAGTGTCTGATACAATATTTAGTTAATGTATCTCAATAAAGTGTATGATACAACATTTCATTATTGTATCATAGCAGATTATCTGATACAATATTTCAGTAATGTTTCACAATGAAGTGTATGATACAATTTTTTAGTTGATGTATCACGGTAAAGTGTCCGATACAATATTTAGTTAATGTATCTCAATAAAGTGTATGATACAACATTTTCATTATTGTGTCATAATAGAATATCTGATACAAAATTTCAGTACTATGTCACCATAAAGTATATGATACAATATTTAGTTAATGTATCGGCATAGGTAAATAGTTCCGTTTTAACATAGATACATTATATTTATTAATTAACACTTACACTTAAATAAAGAATTTTCGCAATGAATGCAATAATGAATTAGATACTTAAATTTTGTGAGACTTATAGGATTACTTTATTTTCAACATCTCAAATTTAAAGTATCAGAAATACATAATTCAAAACTAAAAAGTTGCCTGCATCAACACAATAGGTGACAACTTGAATATTTTTCTTTTTCAACTCCAAATCTAGAATTGTTGAATCTAAAAAAATATAATTTTTTTCAAAAAAATAATGTATCAACCATTTTTGGGAATGAAAGTACAAGTTCTTCGATTGTGTCCTTCTTGTCCACAACAATTTGTTACATTGCTTAGCTTTTCATCCGGATTCCTTTTTCATTTTTTCCTTGGTCGTCCAGGCAGTCTTTTATACCTAGGTGGTAAGACAACTTCTTCCACAACAAAGTCCGGAACTGACCAGTTGTCCTTATCTGGCATTGGAACCATTGGAATTTCATACGTGCTTGCTAACGCCTTTGGTTTATAGTAATCAGAGCAGTAGGAATGTATATCTGTAACATTTTTTTTCTTCAAAACAGCAACTGCATGCGCACAAGGTATCTCGTCATATTGAAATCTGCCACAGTTACAGATTTTTCTCTCGAGGCAGATAATGTATCTTCGGCCACCTTCATAAACTGAATAAACAAATTTCGAAGATGGAACAACCTGCAAACATTTATAAGTTAGGCATACACTAACATATCAATTATCCCAACAGGAGATACACAACAGCCTAATTATATATAATTTAAGATACATTATAATTTATAAAATTATACACACCTCCATTCTCCCACATTTAGAAGAGTTTAGCATCAATATCTCTCCAAACCTCCTCCCTCATGTTTCGTTTGTGTAGGACGCTATTTCTCTGTTTTTACAGTTCCAAGAACCAAATAGAATCCTAACTTCTTCCAAAAAATCTAATATCGGCAGTTCCCACGCCTCAACATGGCAACCATTGATACATTCCGCTATGTTTGAAGTCATCATTCTACCCCTGTTTATTGTTGAATGAACCCTTGACCACTTTTCATATCCAGCATCCTCAAGGTACTTCTTAACCCTGTTGTCAACTCTATCCACGTTAGCCATCAATTTCTTGAAGTCACTATTTCGATAAGCCTTAGCCATTGAATAGAACACATCACTTAATGTTGCTCTGCTTCTTTTGAAGTTTGTACAAACATTTTTTTAGAGGTGCCAAATGCATGCTAAATGAGGAATATTTGGAAAAAACGATACTTACACTCTTCATTATGCTTTCATTTCGGTCTGATACAACACACATGTTTTCCCTCTCCCCAAATGCACCTCTAAACTGTTGGAAGAACCATGTCCAGGCATGACTACAAAAAGGGGATTTAGCGGCAATACAAAATGACTTTAGCAGCTATATTAATGGCTATTATAACCTATACCGGCCAATGGACTTTAGTTGGTAATGTTGGGGTCGGCAAAGGCTTTACCAGCCATTGTGGAAAATGCTGGTAAAGGGCATTATCAAATGCCGCTAAAAATCATTAGTTTTAACAACAATTGTTTGCGACAATAATTTTGGCTGCTAAATCTTTATTCATATCAACTAACAATGGTGTTTGTGTCCTTTTTTATAGCTGATAAATTCAAATAAATTGCCGCTAAAATCCAATAGTTTTAATCGCAATTTTTTTGTGGAAATCAATGGCTACAATATCCGTTATGAAAAATTCTTAAAGTCCCTTGGCCCTTTACCATCCATTTTTATGACCGATAAATTCAATTAAATTGATGATGAATATCACAAACTTTAATAGCAATTGCTTAGCCACCATTAATAATAACTAATATATATCTAGAAATCCAACAAAATTGTTGGTAAGAGAAAATCTCTTAGTAACAATAAAGATTGGCTAATGCAGAAAACATATAATTCATAAAAGAAAACATATCTCACTATATCTGGACAAACAAAAGGAAGTACTATTCCAAAATATCAATGTCACAACTTTAAAATAAATGTAAATTGTTTGTACTAATGTAACCAATTCTATCGAATAATGTCATCAAATAATTTGCACAATTTTTCTTCATATTAAATCACCCTCATATGTAATTTTCGAACTTCAAATGTATGACCTGAAATAATAAGATAAATGTGTTAAAAGATGAAATGTAATGTACAAAAAATTACAAATAGTGTGAACAATCTAATAATTACAAGCAAGAAACATCTGGTAACAAGAAAATTTATTTTTTCATATAATCTCACAATTATGTTATCTTAATCCTAGGCAAAAGGCTGAGAATGTAAAAGGATGTCGTGGGAGAAAATGTTACAATTGAAGTTCATAATAATTCGCTAATTTGTCCATTGCATCGATGTCAAATTGGGGCAGCATATACCTCAAAATAAAGGTGTTACAAATAAGCAATCTGGTAATGCATTGGCTAGTGCGTGTTGAAAAATATTTTGGTTCTCAGGTTCACGATGTAGTTGCATCACAAGTCACTTCAGATCCTTTTAACTTGCAAATCTGTCTAGCAAGCTGTCTAAAGGAATTGAACTGACAAATCTGTCAAGCAATCTGACAACGAATTGCTAGTTCAATTGTTGGAAGGATTTGCCAAAACAGAGGCATGAAACAGTGCTGAAAGCAGCCATTGTTACAGCTCTTGATCGAGCATTAGTCGATATAACTGGCCAGCAACTAATTGCTGAAAATGCAGATTATACAGTGAAGTTAAAACATATGCAACTGAGCGAGAAGGAAATGTAGATAATATCGAGAAGGAGATGCAACTTGATTAGGGGAAATTGGTCATTGCTAGTGATGCACAGAAACTAACTCGAAACAAGTCAACAACAATCACATGCAAGCTTGTCGATTCTTAAATGATTGAAAGCTAAATGAATATTACATAATGATCCCTTAAGTTCATATCTAGGTTCCAAACCTATAATCGACAAATATTGAGCTAAGTATATAGGTTAAGAAGATCAACCTACTTGATTTTTAAAACAAGTAGTTATCTAAATCAGAAAGCACACATAAGCTTCTACACGTATTTATTTTAAATATTCAAAGACTAGTAACACGCAAATGAGTAAGATAAGTTTGTTCCTATTGACATGATTCTAGTACGCAAACCACTAGCAACAATCATGAATAATGATGATCAACTAGACGCATGATGAAATACTTATATCTCATGGTATTTTACATTAAACTAGAACAATTCATAGCATGAATTTGTCTAAATAACTTCAAAATCAAAAATAAAAGGAAGAAATATCACTGCATGGTTATAGATAGCTTAAATAGTCTATCACATTTGACAGAGAAGAATAGGAAACAATTTTTGGATTTGATGAACTAAATTTCCCATTCAAAAATTAATGAACCAGCAGGATTAAAACAAAATCTTGAGCCTTTTTTGCAAAGCCAGTAACAAAAGCAGGGTTTAGATATTCATTTTTAGCAGACAAGATTGAATTACTACTATTCATCTTTGAACTCGGGTGATGTTGAAGCAAGAAAGTCTAAACATATGCTACTTGGCAAGGAGATATTGTAGCTACTACAAAGAACGAGATGCAACTTAATTAGAGGAAAATGGTCATTGTCAATGATGTGCAGAAACCTTATCAAACAGCCATGTAAAATCTGCAGTTGTAAATCTTAGATCCATTGGAGTTCAAATCTTGGAGAACCTGAAACCAATTTATGCACTTGCTGGAATATTATGCAAGGTACGGACAAGTCGATAGGATTGTTAATGTCAATCACAGAGGCATAGAACAGTGCTGAAACCAGCCATTCTTACAGCTCTTGATCGAGCTTTAGTCGATGTATCTAGGCATCAACTAATTTCTGAAAATGCAGGTGCTACAAGTGATGTTGCTAATGTCTTCAAGTAGAAAACTCATTTGGTATCTTCGAGGAAGCCAAAAGCCAAAAGATTTCTCCAAGGTAAAGACAAAGCTATGAAAAATAATATTTAAGGAAAATGAGTTATTTTAATGATGAAAAGGGTTGATTCGCCCATAAATAAGAGTCATGAGGTCGCGCAACAAAAAGTCAATAATACATTTAATGCATTATCGAGTGATGAATATGAAGCAGCTGGTAAAACATTATTATAACTCCACTAATTGCTGTCCGTTTGGTCACAATGAACAAAAAAAACACTAGAAATTCCTTCTCAATGTAACCAAGAAATTGAGATCAGATTCTTGAACCCGTATTATCTCGAGTATTGGCCATATAACCAAGAGAGGGTCATCTCTTGTTAGTTCTTCTAGTTTTAGCTGAACCATATAATGGCTAAAAATTTAAGCTTGATTGGATATCGATAAGTTCAAACTATACTCAGATCTAAACCTATTGAGATTATGCTCTTCTGGTTCTTTTTTATCACTTGCAGTTCTATAGCTCAACAGAATATTTACTTTATTTCGAAATCTATTCATAAACAAAGTAAGAGCATTCACAAGACTAAGGAAGTAAGAATTATAACATATGCGGTTTAATTCATCAACCCAAAAATTTTACAAAGCAAAAAAACTCAAACAGTAGCACCAAAGATAAAGATGAGTAATACCTAAGTGGAGTAATTTTAACAATACCAGGTATCCTTTATGATTGTTGTACTCGTTCTTGGCCACTGTTGGCGATGGAAACCTGATAAATATTAATATTATTTGTTAACAATTTATTGGATTAGAATTTCATTAAAATGTCTGAGACTTGTAAAATCAAGTTACCTGCTCACTTGAGGTGCCATTGATATCTTGAGGCATAAATTCATTAGGAGTATATTTTTGTATGAATTGTCTCATTTGGAGGAATTCTGATTGCATCTCCACATGATTTTGTTTCATCAGATTCATTTCTTCATTTGTTTCTCCTATAACTCAGTTGTCCAAAAGGAATCTGTGCTTAAAGAGAGATTCAGAAAAGCAACATGAATCGTCAAAGTCCAAGGTACTAATATTATATCCTTACCTGCAATTATAACAAGTATATCATTGGCAATTAGATATCACATAATTTTCGAGTCATGTGCTTGAATGTTATATTTGTAGTTGAGGGAGTTCAAAGAAAAATTTATGACCCTGAGTAAGGAAATGGATCAACTGATAAAGCAGAGAAATTCAGTAATTCAAGAGATATAAATCATGGCTTCGATAATATAATGTATATTTAATAAAAAGAGATATAAAAAGCAAATGAACTGAATAGTTCACATCCACCTAAAATGAAGATTCAGATGGCTGACGTTTACAACAATTTGTACTTACGCTTTCAAGTAATTAACATAAATCTCAATAACATAGAGCTCATTGGAAAGATTTATCAATAATATGCAACATATAAACCATGGCGGTTGATTGATAGAAATCATGAACTTGATTTTGCTTCTGAAATTGTAGGCATCGTATTCGTAACTACTCTGGTAGAAAACAGATCTTAAATATCTTTGTTTAAATCTTTTGTCAAATCGGTTTAGTTAGGAGGGCCTAAGTAATCACTAAACTTGAAAATTTCTTAGAAGAGAACATAAGTCGTAGTCAAAATCAGAAAAGAATTTTTTTGTTCTAGTTCCCATATTCACAATGGAACGTCTGGACAAGCTGTATGATCCAGCTCTCAGCCACATCTACCGAGAAAGTAACGACATGGACAATATTTTGGCACACACTGGAAAACAATGGCTACCAAAGATTACCAGCACCTTGTCATTTTTGTTACACTGACTACTTGTATGCAACTTAGCCTAGACTTAACAAGGACTGAAATCACCTGTTCAGTTCCTTAATATATTAGTTAACCTTTAATATGTACCAGTTAGCAATAACCTCTAATATGCCCAGCTTAGCCAAGTAGGCACTTTACTTAGTTCCCCCCAGTTAGGAAAATAAAAACATGAAACTTCTGAATGATCATGATAATCTGAATATATCAACAATCGTATTATCCAACGGAGGAATCAATTCAATTCATAAAATAGTACGAAAACCATGAGAAACAATTCAATCAATTGCAATAAAATTAATAGCATCCAGAGATCATAAAGACAACTCAGCAAACCATGAAATAGTTACTTTTAAAATTTTCAAATCGCTTGGACATCACAAATCACAACCAAACTTATCCTCAAGTGTTTGAATATCTAGGAAGCAGGAAATTTACCAACGAAGACAAGAAAGTGAGGGAGAAGAATGATTCTCGTACCAGCCTTGAAACTTACATGAAAAGAGAAGATGGAACGGATAAAAGGAGACAATTGAGCCAGCAAAGATCAAGAAAATAGTGTTGTCCGTTTGTTCTTATTCTCCAAGATTGTATTTTTAAACTATATAAAATGAATTGGATAGAACTCACATATTGCAACCACTCAAGCTAATAAAATAACAAGCAATGAAAAAGAACTAAACAAATTAGTTTGAGAAGTTCCAACAGCTATTGAAATCTCAATATCAAGGCTTATTAGCTCAAGTTCTATGACAGTTGAGGGACAAAAGTGAAATAAAGGATGTGAGGACAAATGCTAAATCAGCAAAGGGGTCTTATTTCAAGGTACAAAGGCTCGGTTAAAGAGCTTATTAACTCTGAACTTTAGTTGCTACTCTCATTTTAACCAAGGAAAAAACATACTGGCAACTTACAAGTTACTCTATCCTGGCATTAGCATCTTTGTAGTTGCAGCAACACATCAAAGGATGACAATTTATCTTCATCGGATATTTGCAGAAGAAAGATTATATTCATGTCTTTGTAAAGGATTTTATTATTTCAAAGATTTAGTAATGGATTATCATTACAACTATTAAAAAAACAGCAATCCAGATAGAAGTATGGGGAAGAATAATTGCAAGAAAATAATAGATTGGTTTTCTTATATTATGTTGGACAAGCATATTATGATGAATTTATTTACGTTTATGGAGTCAACCGAAATCTTCTAAAATTGAGTTTTAAAAAAATCATAGAACGCATAGATAAACCAATAAATCACTAGAAAAACAACCAATGCAGTACAAAATTGACCTAACTAATGAGAAACTCTAATGTAATCTGGTGTAAACCTGACTATGATTAGGTCCTGCAGCCACAAAGCCATGTTTGATTTCTTCTCTAATCCCACTAAATTTCATAACTAATAAAAAAATGATCAAGTAGATTACTTGACCAACAAAGAAGAGTGGGTATTTATTTAGTTTTCTTCCCTGTTATTGATAGAATACAACATTAAGGAACATGATAGAAAGAAAATAAGAGGGTTAAAATCTCTAAAGAGATCTACAGAGTTACAAAAATAAGCAAAAAAAATAACATCTACAGACATATATAGAGATAGAAACGGAGAGAGAACATTAACGCCTAAAGTTTGGAGAGAATCGATCTACATACCCGAAGATTGCGATTTAGGTTTCTGAGGATCGCTGTTGTGAGCTTGTGATGGAATAGATCTAAGTTGTGATTTTTAATCAGGCGGGAGAATTTTATTTTTCAGAAAAGCGGGAGTTATTTAATTACAGGAGAGAAAAAATTGCAGCGGGAAGAGAAAAAAATTAAGGTTTTTGTGGCTATGCTTTAGAATTGATACTCAAAATGCATTTATTGCTGGCTAATATGCATTAGCCATTGATATATCTCCTCCCTTGAATACATTAGCGGCAATTAGTTTATTGCCACAAAATATTTGTCGCTAAAGACCCTTTTTGTAGTAGTGAGGAGCAATCATTTTTTGTTTCTACAACCCTATAAGCCAACGGCAATATGCATCCTAATAATAAAATAGCGCACAATATTTTTGATATACAACTAATATATAATATATCAAATCATTTAAAACACAAAATCATAATTTGTAACAGAATAAAGCATACCTGCCCCATCGAGTGTACTTGCTGATACAAAAGTCCCTTTGTAAGCCCCACTGAGATGTGAACCGCCAACAACAACTACAGGCCTACAGAACTCAAACCCCCTCATCATTGGCCTTAATGATATAAACAGATACATAAATTCATTTCTATCCGTCTTGTGCATCCGGATATAAGAATTTTGATACACACTTTCCAACATATATATGTATTGGGGCAACTGTTTATATCCATCAGCAGGTTTACCCCTTATCATCTCTAGTGCACGTTCTTTAGCACGACATGCTTGTTGGTATGAAATATCAATCCCATATAGTGCTCTAACAGTATGAAATATCAATCCCATATAGTGCTCTAACATCGGCCATTACATCTTTTGGAGTATGAATTCTTTTGTGATTGACTAGTTTTGAAGCCGTCACACCACTAAGAAACCCAACTGTAGCTTGTACCTTTGTTAACATCCTATCCCTTAACGGACATGTATGTTCGCTGTTGAAGTACCTAATTTTGAATATCTCTGATTTCTTCCTAACAGAGGCCTTTAATGTCCACAAACAATGATCCGTTAAACAAACTAATACATAATTGCAATTTAACTTGATACATTAGTAAAGTTAATCTTCCATGTATCATATAAGTAAACGGTGAAGAAAAAGTTCAATACAGTTACTAAACTGGACATTAGATACATTAAAATCATACTCCATTTTCAACTGATACACTTAAAAAATAGAAAATAGAAACACAATGGTTATATTGTATCTAATCATATATAGTTGTTAACATGTATCATTATATAAGTCTGTCATTACTGTTTTATTAATGTATAATTGCAAACACAGTATTACTCAAATTCATAAAATAAAAAGAGACACATCATAATTTTCTGATACACCAAAATAAACCTCACATTTACATAATCATTTCGTGCACCTATAAATAATAATGTATCAATCTCAACTAGTACATGATACATTATTAATTATACTTCATAAATAAGCAAATCATAAATCCCATACTATAAACAGCCAGTGTATTCATACATAGATACATTAAAACGTCAAACTAATTCAAACATTGATACATTATCTTCTATTCAGTAATGTATCATCACTTACATACTCCCTTAATTAGTAATGTATCAACCTCAATAATCAATGTATCATGAAATCTATTTCCAACATTAAAATTAAAAAATCATAAAAACAACAATCAAATCACAACAATAAGTTCTGCATACATTTTGTTGTCAGATCTCTTAACTCAAAAATTGAAGCCATGTTCGATTTTGTATTTTTCCGTTACATTCACCAGAGTAGCTTTATCCTTGTACAATTGATTCACGCTTACATCCGTACTGTTTGTGTCTGCTATGTAATTTGTTAATTCCATTTCTAGAATATAACATGAATCACTAATTTTCTATTCAACTAAGTTAAGAGCATGTGCGTCCTTTTCTGAGCCTTCAACACAGACAATTGCACCAGTTGATATATCAAATCTCTGTATCTCGCAATCACTCTTATTTAATGTATCAATACACAACGGATACATACCAAATCCAATCTCACGTTTCTTCACCTCTATGTACAGCTTTAAACCCATATCATTCTTAATAATCAACGGAGACGAATTACCTTCTACAATGTATCGGATCTCGATTTTTTTCCTCAATTGATCAATATTCAACTCAGCTGCAATGGCTGCAACCAGATTCATGAACGAAACATTTTCTCCAACCACTATACCATCACTCATGTATCCTTCATATTTGACCTCACTTTCCCATATTCCTGAATGCCTCAACAAAATCGTAATATTCATTATGTATCAGATCAAAACTCTCGTCGACCAAATTTGAATTCTCCAACTCGACTTTTCTTCGTTGAAACAGAGAGAAAGATGAACTACACAGTTTGAATTTTAAATTTTGTAGTTGTTTGTTATTTTAGGATATACATTCCTCTGATTTTGCAGTTGAAATAGCGTGATTTAAGGGATCTGAATTTGAATTGCAATTTTCTTCCCCTTTTAAAGCTTACCAGTTATCAAAATAATGTATTGCTATTAATGTATCCGCCCTCTATTTAATGTATCCGATTTGGCTATATTTTAAGGGATTTAAGTAATTAGCAAAAAAGTAGGGATAGATAATAATTGTTGATTTACACTATGTTATTTATGTAAGTTCTACAAATTTAAAACATGCCTATTTGCTCCCAATTGGGCTTTTGTCCCCATTTGTTAAAACTCTTGAAACAATATGGTAAATTAGTTTGTCAATGCGTTAAGGCATGTGAACACTTTAAAGATAGGTAAAAATAAAGATTGTACTTAAGATCAAGTCACCCCCTAGTATGACTTGTGAACATTGAAAATTTAAAATTAAGTAGAATCGAGATTATATTTAAAATCATGCCACTACTAACATAACTTGTGAACTATGAAAATTTTAAGTTTAGAATCGAGATTATATTCAAAGTAATGCCTTGCCTGCCTGACTTGTGCAAACGTTATTTTTTATTGTTAGTGCACAAAATTTTAAAACAGAGACAAAAGCTAAACAACGGCTCAAAAATATTCCTAAGTTTTGCAAATCATCCTAACAGACTTTATGACCATATATGGACTTGAAGTTCATAGAGTACTTAAAGAATTGGGCTTCTTATGTAACTGTATATGTGAAAAAAGAAATAAAAAAATGGCTATAGTATACTTAAATGTATTGATATGTATAAATAATGTATAATTAGTATATATGATGTATAATTATGTTTCAAAAATATATATCCATATACAATATTTATACATTGCAATAGTTCATCTTCCATTTTTTTTTTTAATTTCAACCAACTCGAAGCTCCTTTAAACAGTCCCAAATTGTAGGTATGAACTCCTCTTGAAGTTTTGAGTCTTTTGATAAATTATTCACCCAAAACGATTCATGTTTGCGGCAGATCAAATTTTAAAATTTGAGCTTTGAAGCTCTTCCCGGGATAATTGTTCTGTTTTTCTTTTCTCATGCACTTCCTTTCTTCTTTTTCTTCTTCCATGAAGTAAAATTTAGTTGTATGTGCTCAATTTTGAATTAATTCTCAGGGAGAAGCTAGAACTAAAAAAATTATATGAATCATCATTTTGAGGTGTTGAATCACTACTAAGAAAACCACACAATATTAAGTGCCATGAAAGTAAAACATAAAATAATAGAATTCCAAAGACTGAAAGTAATCATGTTTGACTATTTTGGTATGCAAAATTAAAATTAAAAATATATATGTTTTAAAATAATGTATATGCATTATATACAGTGTGATGCACTTTTCAGATAATATATATACACATATTTGTCAATATCCACTATATAATCTTTCACGCTTAATTTTTTGTATAATTTGTGTACAATAATTATATAATCAGTTTTTTTATCCTCCTCGAATCTACTCTCATATTTCGAATTAAGTTTCTGATTTAATTGGTGCAGACGTTGAAGGATCAGCTGACACAAGTTAGTATACAAAGTGTACAATTTATACACTAATTCTATACATATTATACATTTATTAACAGTAATTACACAATGTATAAATGAAGAGGACCAAAAAACGGACCACGTGTTCCGTTGAGGGTGCACGTGCACTCGTTAACTTCGAAAAATTATATATATATATATAGACACACACACCTTGAGATATGGCATATATTTTATTAGGCACCCAAAGATATTAATACTATTTGGGTGCGCTAGTTTAAACGTTGCACATCTCTAAGGTGCGCTGGTGCTAGATCAAAATCATCACTCCACAAAGCAAATTTTATCTATTATAGTCATTTAATTCATATTTATATGTTAGTACATTAGTTTTATATTTTTATGTTTAATAAATTTATTATACAGATCGACATTGGGTGACATGCTTTACTTATGTGCATTAGCCGTTGGTGGTACACCCTTCATCTTCAAATTGTGCGTTCGCCTCTAGTGGTTGATGGTGGGTTGATGAAGTGAGAAGATGAGAAGAAAAAGAAGAAAAGAATAAACACGAGAGATAGAGAGAAAGGGTGAATTTTAGGCTTTGACTATAACTTGTTAATTGTTATTGTTAATAAATTGTGCTTAAAGTGTATTTCGTGTGAAATGCTATATTGTTGGGTCATTAAGGACTCGTTTGGCTATACAAAATAATTCACTTTTTTATGAAATATTTTTTCACTTCATTGAAAAATTATTGTTTGGCCATAAAATTTTCAAATTCAACTTAAAGTTGTATATTGAATTTGGAATACAATTTATAACATGATTTTCAACTCATTTTTCACTTTTGAAGTTGTATTTAATTACATTTAAGCATGAACATCATTTCAAATATTCTTTGCAAAAAGTATAACCAAGCACAACTTTACCTTCAACTCCAACTATATAAATTTTAAATAAAGTTAAAAAATTTTTGAAATGTATTGCCAAACGTCTACTAAAATTTGTGACAATCACGATGTGTAATTTTTTCCAAATCAGTTGCGGTGATAGTCCGACGAAACTAAATTCATTTTTCCTAGTATTGAAAAATCATTTCGAAAAGTTTATAACACATTAATAGAGTGAAGTCTTACTCAAAGAAATTTATTGAAGTGAGACTAAAAATATTGTCTACAAGAATGTACTAGGTGGTACAAAGACGAATGATATTTTCTTCAAAAGTGAGTGCAATTGCATTAACTTTGGACTCTGAGATAACTTGATAATTAAAATTAATTTTTTTCTTAAAGAACCCATGATAAACATTTCACATTTTGTAACAAAATTTACTAAAAAAAGTATTTTGTAAATTGTAACCAACTGCTACTTGATTACACTTCTTTCTGCATGTCATTAAGCAAGTTTCTCTCTTTTATAAATATGAGATAGACGAACAATGACAAGACTAAGAAAATGTAAAGATAACAATAATTCCATTTTAATAATAAAGGCCAATTAAAAAAAAGAATGTCGAAGATTATTAAAAATATAGATTTTTTAACACTATATACAACCTAAAGTGGTCCACTTAGAAAACAATAATACTATTTTTGATTTTTTAAAATCAAAACTAATCAATATATTTGTAAAATATTTTGTGTGTAATAAGTGTGTATTGACTATGTATTAGTGCAAAAGCGAGTTGGCTTTTGCCAAAAAAGTTCTTCCATGATTGAAATTTGAAACTATGTTAGAAGGCACCTTATCTATTTACCCCTTCCTCAAATTTGGATTGAATTTAATTGCATATTTACTCCAACAAAATAATAAGCGGTTAAATAAGATTTTAAAAGAAATTCAATGCTAACAACAATTACGTGGACTTATTTAAAAAATTTAAAATAATTGACAATATTTTGATTATTAGTGATGCATAATTTAAATTTCAATGGATAATAAGTCCTTTCATACTTTTTTCGCACAATTTAAATTTCAGCGGATAATGAATCCTTTCTCTTACTCTTTTTCATGTAAGTATCAAATTTTATTTGCGGCAAAATTTAAGTCTGAGATGTGTGTCTAACATACACATCAAGCGTTGACGATCTTACCACTAGACCAAGGCACTGAGGGCCTAATTATGCGGTATATAAGTCCTTTTAATTCATTTCGGGACTACTACATTTTCTTATATATATTCTTTTCTTTTGACAAAAAATTTATAGAATATATGACATCAAGGAATAGAGCAGATTCAATGATATGAGGTTCATGATATTTTTTTTAAATTAAAATCACATTATTTTGCGTTAATCAATATAGTTCATTGGAACTTAAATCCTACGCCTTATCATACAAAAGGTGTCTTAGGCCATAATGTGTTTGGACGTGAATCCAGCATCTTATCATCAAAATGCATTACAAATTAAATCATATATCATATTCTCATAGTGAGATGAAATTGAGTCCACTATCTTATCCTGAATTAATGACATAATAAATCAAAGTGCACCAAAACTCATGCTCAAGTTTTTAAAAATATTGCCACTTGATGATCTGTATAATCAATTAAAAATATGAAATACTAAACGAATTCATAAGGTTAAACTTGTAAAGTCACATGAAACTAGTAATATCATTATCATTTATACCTAAAAACAAAAATGACAAACATAAATGAATATTGATCTCTTTGGGTGATAATGTCTTGTGAATCTATTTTCTACCAATCATTTCAACTAATTAGTAATTAGTACCAAATACAATTATATAAAAGTGCATTCAAATCATAGGTGAAATATCATATACAGAACTATAATAAGTTGGGTCAATTGTAAACTTGGTATTATAAGTAGAGAAGAAATAACTAATATAAAAAAAATCTCAAGCAAACTGATTTCATTTGAGTAGTGATATATTTGTTATTTTAAAACTTGATTAGCCTACTCAGCGAGATAAAAAATTTCACATGTAAACAATTAAAAGAAATGAAAATGAATCTTGGAGTTTTTGATGCTTCTTAATCCTGAGCTAAATATTCCTTAATGACCAATTATTTTTCAATATATTCTGATAAAATACTAAAGATTGAATAAGAGGATTGTAAACTAAATAAGAGAGTTTTAATACTCAAGGATATAGCCCACAGTCCACATGTGCGTGTTCATTTGAAAATTAACTTTATTTATTCCAGGGTTATTAAAATGTGAAGATATTTGTCTAATTCTTCACAAATTTTAATGCCTTAAAAATCAAGACACTATCTTATAATATACCGTCAATTTATTTAGTTAGCATTGTTGAAACCAATCAGAAAGAAGTAACAGAAGGTTATATTCTGAGATAGAAAGAAATTGAAATATAATCAGCTCTATAAAACTTAAATGCAGAATCGATGCATTTTGTTGATTTACTTCAACAATATATAAATAAAAATTATAACTACCTGAAGCTATAAAATAGGGGCAATAACAAATCACTAACGCAATACTAACAGCCCTGTAAACTAGGACAACAATCCCAGACTAATTCAAACTCTAATTTAGTAAATAAAATCAGAATTAACGACCAACATCCTCCCTTAATTCTGATTTGGAACAACCTTCATGCCCAACAGGTCTCTTAACTTGATGAAAACATCGATCTTCAATGGCTTAGTGAGAATATCTGCAATCTGATCTTCTGACCTGCAGTATTCCAATTTGATCATGTTCTTCCCAACTTGGTCTCGCAGGAAGTGATATCGAATTTCAATATGTTTACTTCTTTGATGAAAAATCGGATTCTTTGCAAGATTAATTGCAGAGACATTGTCAAAATAAATCTTGATTGGAACATCAAGATTAAAGCCAATTTGAGTCATGATATTGCTGAGCCAAACTGATTGACAAGCACTTGCTGCTGCTGCTACATACTCGGCTTCACAAGTGGATAATGCAACAATTGACTGTTTCTTTGATGACCACAAGCAAACAGTCTTTCCGAGCATAAAACAATGACCACTTGTGCTCTTCCTCTCGTCTGAATCTCCACCCCAATCACTGTCTGAGTATCCGACGATCTCAATCTTCTTGGATGAAGAGTAAAATAGACCAAGAGCTGTAGTACCTTTGATGTAGCGCATAATTCTCTTTATAGCTTGTAAATGCACCTGTCGAGGTGACTCCATGTATCACTGACCAATCCCACAGCATAACAGATGTCGGGTCTAGTACAAGTGAGATATCTAAGGCTCCCAACAATCTGCTTAAAGTATGTTGCATCTACAGTTCGCCCATCACCGTCCTTCGTAAGCTTAATTCCAGTTTCAATTGGAGTCTTAACTGAGTTTGAATCTTCCATCTTAAACTTCTTCAAAAACTCAGCAGCGAATTTCCTTCGATGAATGAAGATTCCATCGTCTCCTTGGATGACTTCAATGCCCAAAAAGTAGGACAAAAGACCGCGATCGGTCATCTCAAATTCCTTCATCATAATATGCTTGAAGTCACCAAATCATCTTGAGATTATTTCCTGTAAAAATCACATCATCAACATAGAGACATAAGATTAGCAAATCTCCATAATCATCAGTCTTTACATAAAGACCATGATCTGATGCACATTTTTTGAATCCAGTGGCATGAAGAAATGAATCAATCCTTTTGTTCCAAGCTCTTGGCGCCTGTTTAAGGCCGTATAAAGCCTTAGTTAGTCTGTACACCTTCTCCTCTTTGCCAGATTGTATGAAACCCGGCTGCTGCCTTACGTAAACCTCTTCATCAAGTGGGCCGTTAAGAAATGCAGACTTGACGTCCATTTGGTGAATTTTCCATTGCCTTTGTGCAGCTAAAGCAATGATTAATCTCACTGTTTCCATTCGAGCTACAGGAGAAAAAATTTCTTCGTAATCATAGCCTTCTCTTTGCTCGAATCCCTTCGCCACCAACCTTGCCTTGTATTTGTCAATCTCACCATTCGCTTTCACTTTAATCTTGTACACCCACTTCACATCAATTGCTTTGTGTCCTTTTGGAAGATCAGTGAGCTGCCATGTATTGTTTTTCTCAATCGCCATCAATTCTTCGTTCATAGCCTCTTGCCATTTGGGGTTTCGAATGGCATCTGCAAGTCTCACGGGTTCTGAATCTGCAAGAAAAGCAAAGTGGACCAATTCTCCATCGTCATCAACTTCATCATCAAGATTTACCTCGTAATCTTGAAGGTGTACAGGTTGCCGCTGTTGCCTTCTTGGTCGCTCCATCGTAGTTGCAATTGGAGCTGCAACTTCAGGTTGAGTTACGGCTTCGGGTTGAACTGCAGGTGCTTCAAGAATGACTCCATCTTCCACTTCATCATTCAAAACGTAAATATATCATTTTTTCGAATACATTTCAGCTGCTGCATTCCATTGCCATTCCTCATCTTCGGCAAATGTAACATCACGGCTGACAATCACCTTCTTTGTCATTGGATTGTACAGTTTGTATCCCCCATGCTTATATCCAATGAAAATGGTCTTCACTGCCTTATCATCTAACTTCGATCTTGCTGCCTTAGGGACATGAGCATAAGTAATTGATCCAAATACCTTCAGGTGCTGCACATTGGGTTTGAATCCGCTCCATGCCTCAATAGGAGTTGTGTTAGGAACACTCCGAGTGGGTGATCTGTTTAGCAAATATACCGCACATGTTACAGCCTCGGCCCAAAAATAATTCTGCATACCTTTCGCTTTAAGCATGCTCCTCGCCATATCCATGATTGTTCTATTCTTTCTCTCGGCCACTCCGTTGTGTTGAGGAGTGTAGGGAAAAGTTATGTTATGTTGCAACCCAAGTTCTTCACAGTGCCTCTTGAACTCATTAGACTTGTACCACCCCCTCCATCACTACGCACCATCTTAATTAATCTGCCACTTTGTCTTTCAACAAATGCTATAAATATTTTAAAGCAGTGGAATACCTCATCCTTGCTCTTCAATAGATAAATCCAGGTTTCCCTTGAAAAATCATCAATAAAGGTTAGAAAATACTTATTACCTCCAATTGATGATATGTTCATCGGACCACAAACATCTGTATGAACAAGCTCCAAAGGAAATTTCGCACGCCAAGGCTCCTTAACAAATGGTATCCTGTGATTCTTTCCAAAAATGCAAGCCTCACACAATTGATCAGGGTGATGAATATGGGGTAAACCATTCACTAAATTATGTTTGGAAAGATTTTCCAAACTTTGAAAATTTAAGTGCCCAAAACGTAAATGCCATAACCACGATTCATCATTCACTATCGCATTCAAGCACTTGAAATCACCCTTATTAAGATCTACTGGAAACATGCGATTTTTTGATAAAAAAGTTTTAAGAATCAAACTACCTTCTTTATCAAAAATTGAGAATTGATTTCCAAATATGTGCATCACATAACCCTTTTCGGCCGACTGTCCCATACTCAACAGATTACTTTTCATATCAGGTACATAGAAAACATCATAGATATACCTGTGATCACCATTCTTCAATGTGATAAGAATTCGCCCTTTTCCAGTCACCGGAACGAACTTGCCATCACCGAATTTCACTCTTGTGCGAAATGAGTCATCCAAATCTGCAAACAGCTCCTTATGACCACACATATGATTCGTGCAACCTGTATCCAAGTACCAAGTCTGATTGTTTGAAGTTTCATTTGATGTGGCTACCATTAGTAATGCATGATCCTCTTCATCTTGTTCGTGATTACGGTCTTCTTGAGCACAATTGGCAACTTGATTATCACCTTTTGATCTGCACTCATTTGCATAATGGCCGCGCTTGTGGCAGTTATAACATTCCACATTTGATTTATTATTCATGCCCCTACGTCCTCCGCGACCACGTCCTCTTTGTTGCCAAGAGTAATTTGAATTCGGATTGTGATTGGAACTAGTGTTGTTTTGCTCAGCACCTCCATGGTTCTGGCCACCACGACCTTTGTTGGAATAGCTACCACCACGTCCCCGCCCTCTGCCTCGTGAACTACCGTGCTTATGATAGGAACTACCAATTGGGGCTTGTGCTTGTAAAGCCTGTTCAATTGGTTTTTCAATCTTATTGTCATTCATCCGTTGCTCATGCGCTCGTAGGGAACCGGACAATAACCTTACTGTCATTGTTGAAAGGTCATTGGCCTCTTCAATTGCAGCAACAACATGTTCAAATCTGGGAGTTAAAGACCTCAAAATCTTCTCCACCTTTGCCTACTCCGAATGTGTTTCACCATTGGTCTTCATTTGATTTGTCAAGGCTAGAACTCTATTGATATAGACATCAACAATCTCTGTGGTCTCCATCTGCAGCAGCTCATATTGGCGTCTTAAAGTTTGAAGACGCACCTTCTTGATCTTGTCATCGCCTTTATAAGAGGTAGACAAAATGGTCCAAGCCTCACTTGCAGTTGTTGCTCCTTCTATCTGCTCAAACGTCTCGTCATTCATCCCTTGGTGGATGAGATACAAAGCCTTCTTGTCCTTCTTCTTCTGATCGCGATGCGCTACTCGTTGCGCCTCAGTTGCATTATCAGCTAATGCAGACACTCCACTCTCAACGACATCCCATAACTTATGGTAATCGAACAAAACTTTCATCTGTACGCACCATCGATTGTAATTCTTTCCATCGAGGATAGGGACCGATAATTGGGTAGAGTTCATGATAACAGTGACCAACCAGGGCTCTGATACCAACTGTTGAAACCAATCAGAAAGAAGTAACAGAAGGTTATATTCTGAGATAGAAAGAAATTGAAATATATCAGCTCTATAAAACTTAACTGCATAACCGATGCATTTTGTTGATTTACTTCAACAATATATAAATAAAAATTACAACTACTTGAAACTATAAAATAGGGGCAATAACAAATCACTAACGCAATACTAACAGCCCTGTAAACTAGGACAACAATCCAAGACTAATTCAAACTCTAATTTAGTAAATAAAATCAGAATTAACGACCAACAAGCATGTGTTATATGTTACTAAAATGTACAAATTAATTAGCATAAGTTATAATATATTAACTCTTTTAGTAATAATGTTGATTAATTAAGGTAAATATTTTTACTGTGCAATTGTATATGTATCATGCAATCTCAATAAAAAAAATAGTCATATCATGTAACATATTACATAAATAGCATTGTGAAATAATACAACCTATTGAAAGTTGCTATTAGATCAACTATTGATCCATTAAAGTGAAAGTTCATAAAATAAAAATTTAAAGGCTATAACAACATATAATAAATGATATTCAAGATTAAAGATTTGAATAATAAATTTTAGCTAATATTTATTGTCTCGTTCATAGGTTCTTTATTAAAAATAATGATTTTTTGAAAATGGAAGAGCTACTATGTATAAGACTAATGTAATTAAATGTCTTTTTCTTTTGATAATTTTGGACCATGAAAATCACGAAAAAATCATAAAAATATGATCTTTGGGCATTAATATTTACATCATAACAAAAAATAATTAGAGTTCATTTCTATAGTGGACATCTATATATAATGTATTTCATAATAAAAAGTCTATTTTTAATTATATAAATAATAAAATAATCAAAAAATAAATTATCCTTTATCAATGATTTGTACCAAACAAATAATTAAATATTAAGAGATAAATAGAAATTACTAAATAATATGAAAATATATACTATTTTTTTTTATATAAAAGTTTATAAAGAAGCACATAATGCACGTTTAACTATTTTATAATTTGTTTGGTCAATTTTTTAATAAGCTAAAAGTAGTTTGTCATAAAATAAACCTTGCATTATATATACACTATTCTTTTTATATATAATAAATAATTTGATTTGATATTAAAAAGTAATTTTGGATTGAGGGGAACACAATCTCCCATATATATAAAAAATAAGTTTCCATTTTAAGAAAATTCCTCATTTTGCTTCGGCGGATCTTTTATTTCTATTCATTTCCTTGTCTCTGCTTAAATTCATCGGATTTGCAGAAAGTGGGCACTACTTTCCCTTCTCTCCTTCGAATTTTAGTAGAAATTGACTAATATACTTCTCTCTGTCTGTGGAGTAACATGGCGGATGCTTACTGGAGGTACACCAGCGGTGGGCAGCAGCAGGCGGCGGCTCCGGCGGCTCTTGCTCCATTCGTAGCAAAACGTCCTCGCAGCGAATACGGTATCTAAATCAACTCTCTATGTGTTTAAATGATTTAAGATTTCGGCATATTTTTGCTCAGTTGGATGGTTTGTAGAAACTAGGGTTTCAGTCAAAACCTTAAATTTTTATGGCTTGTAGAAATTAGGGTTTATTCATTTACTCTTTCAGTCAAAAACTTAATTTTTATGCCTTTTTTTTTTGTTGTGGTTGGTGTGATATAGTTATGGTAGGAATTGGGAGATAGCTCACCAGGAATGTCTTGTATACTCGTCAAGAATGTCTTTGGTATTAGAGAAGTAAGTGGAGGAAATAAAAAAAGCTGTAGCAAAAACTAAATTTTTATGCCTTGTAGAAACTAGGGTTTATTCATTTACTTTTTCACTTAAAAACTTAATTTTTATGCCTTTTTTGTTTTGGTTGGTGTTACATAGTTATGGTAGGAATTGGGAGAATACTCACCAAGAATGTCTTTGGTATTACAGAAGAAAGAGGAGAAAATAAAAAAAACTGTAGTATATGTTTGTAGTCCCCCTAAATAGGGCAATGTGATTTTTTTTTGGCTTGATACTAGAGCTTTTTTCTTTTTTTTTGGTCTTTATTCATTAGATGGCCCTTTTTGGTGTATGGGCTTATCTAGTAGCGGTGAACCTATAATTTCCATTGAGGTTGACAGTCAGTGTAAAACTAGCTAAAAAAGGGATAGGATTCCATCACATTGTCACTTGGACATGAGCAAGGATTCCTGCATCATGATCAATTGACACCCGTGGTGTGGTGCAAGATAGGAAATGATTCCGACCATCATGGACAGATGATGATATAAGGTGATAGTCCAAGTAGATAGTTCAAACTAGTGTTCAAGGGAGCGTGAAGCGGAAAAAAGCAACAAGGCCTTGCTTCACTCAAGCAAAGCGTGAAGCACAATTTTTAAAGAAAGACCAAAATAAACCTTCCGCAACGACAATATATATGAGCAAATGTTCAATTTAAAGACTAATGTAGATATCACAAAATTCTTCACAGTACAAGCAAAATCAATACTAAAACATAAACTTTAGCAATTCTTCCTTGACAAGCAGAAGTGTTTGAATTACCACTGATGAAATGATGCTTGGGACAATAAATTCCCTCTTTTGTGATCTTGTTACAAAAAAGACATTCAATATAAGTCTTGTCGGTATCGCTAACGTTAAGCGATGAAGCGGACTCTTCCTAAACACTGGTTCGAACATCGGGTCTTTGGTAGGATTCCTGTATACCTTAAAAGAAAGGACAAGTGGTATTGCATGCCTACAAGAAACTGAATGTAAAGAGGAAAAGGTTGGAGAGATTTGCAGCACGTGTTATAAATTGTGGTATTGTGGATAGATAAAAATGGAAAACAAGTGATTGTTATTGTAGAAGTAGGAATTAAGCATAAAGTTGTAGAGGTAAGGCGTGTTGGAATGTGATTATTTCACTAAGCCTTGTATGGGAAAGGAGACAATTAATGTCAAAAGTACTTGTGCAATCAATTCCTTTACAATTAATTAATAAGGGAGAGATTGATCTGCTGCATCCATTTGCAATTCGAGTCATAAGGGTTATTATGTAATTCAAATGAAATGGAGCAGCTCTATTGGCTGAAATGGTGGTTTACTGTATCTCCCATTCCCCGTAGAAATGTTTGGATGAGTTGACCTATTTTCCCCAACAGTACAAACCACCTTTGGAGAATTCAATTCATTGTGCCATGTGTCACTATAGTTTAGTCCTGCACAAAACATCAAGAGTTACTCATTCAGATAAAGCAAAGGTCCTATTTGTTATATTCTTAAATTTAAAGGGCAGTGTAACTTAATAAGGAGGCAACAAGAGTTGAACCAATGTATATATTGAGTAGTAAACTCCTACTTATGCTTTGGGGCTCATAAATATAACCTCAATGTGTTCTTAATTCAGTGAAGATTTTATTTTATTGGGACAAATAAGTATTGAGAAGTGATTATGACAAATATTACGTTTTCACAATTTTTTTGTGGGAAAAGCTTAAATGCTTCAAGAAAACTATGACAAATAAATTAATCATCCGTAATTTGTACTCATACTGTTATGTATAATCTTGAATGTTATCTCAAACAATTTTATATACTTATCATTACTGTGCCATTTCTATCAATTGCCTTTCTTTTTCTAATTTCAATAATATTTGATAACGCAAGTGCATTTTTCTGTATCCATAGCATTTGTAGAGATGTTCCTTCCTGATAATATATAGTTCTCTTATGCTAATACTTCAGTCTTATTACTTGCTGCATCACGGGAAAAATAAAAGTTCTCCATTGAAAAATGAAAAAATATGTTACAACCAAGGGTGAATCTAAGGGGTTGCCAGGGTGTTCACCCGACAAAAACATTGCACTATATATGTAAGGTATTCTTTTTATGGATATATATAGATTTTAAATCTCGTGAACACTAGATTAGAGGTTGACTCAGTGGTTTAGGGGTTCAAAATTCATCTTGAGGTTCCAAGTTCAAACTTCATGCACTACATTTCTATTTTTCGAACCTCCTTAGTGAAAATTCTGGATCCGCCATTGGTTACAACTCTTGTATTCTCATCAGGATGATACTTGAAATAGGTTAACAACTTTAACTTTATTGCACTAAATGTCAAGTTAAAGAATTCAATTATTATATCATATAATTTTAGTATATAATTTATGTCAACTATTATCTTCACTTATGAGTGCAACTCAAGTTTAACAAAGTTAATTATCTACCTAAGTTAGATGATAAAAATGTATTTTTTTGCAGCATTACAGTAATTATTGAAAAAGTAATTAAAATATGCATTTTTTTTTCAAAAGAAAGAGATAAGTCTAAATCAAGAAAGTACTAAAATGATTGCTAAGTTGACAATCGTATATGTATATAAATAATCTAGTAATTCTTTTAATGCATGTATTGAACCTTTCTTGAAACTGTTGTCCAATGATTCACCCAGTTTTTACTTGGGTAATTAACTTATTATCTTTTTTAAATATCAGCTTGTCATGGTTATTTTAATAAGCTTTTTGTCCAATTTATTTGATTGAGTGCAGTGTTGTTAAAAGCGCTGAAGCGCTCGCTTAAAGCGAGAAGCGAAGCGAGGTGATAGGGTTACGCTTTAATGCCTTGAAGCGAGGCGATAATGAAAAAGCGTGTGCTTCTGTCCTAAAAGCGAGAAAAAGCTCGCTTAAATGAGATAAGCGCTAATTAGTTTTTTCTTTTAATTTCTATAAGGTTTTTTTTTTTTTCCTCAAAATATACTTGCACACATCTTTTCAATTATTTTCCCTCCTTGGTCGACTGGTGCGACTGCTGCTACAAGTTAGTTCTCTTCTCTTCTTCTCTTTCTATTTCTTTACAGTGTTGCATATGTTTGTCTTCTTCTCTTTCTGGTAACTAGGTTTTTTTCCCATCAATTTTCTTTTTGTAATGCTACTTAAGTTAGTCCTCTTTGCTTACCGCTTTACTTAAGTAGCATTACAAATAGAAAATTGATGGAAAAAAACCCTAGTTACCAGAAAGAGAAGAAGAGAAACACACGCAACACTGCAAAGAAACAGAAATAGAAGAAGAGAAGAAGAGAAGAGAACTAACCTGTAGCAGCAGTCGCACCAGTCGACCAAGGAGGGAAAATAATTGGAAAGATGTGTGCAAGTTTTTGAGAAATTAAAAAAAAAACCTTACAAAAATTTTAAAAAAAACCTAACTAGCGCTTATCTCATTTAAGCGAGCTTTTTCTCGCTTTTATAAAAAGCACGCTTCTCGCTTTTATAAAAAGCACGCTTCTCGCTTTTATAAAAAGCACGCTTCTCGCTTTTATAAAAAGCACGCTTCTCGCTTTTGGGATAGCAACACACACTTTTTCATTATCGTCTTGCTTCAAGGCATTAAAGCGTAACCCTATCGCCTCGCTTCGCTTCTCTCATTAAGCGAGCGCTTCAACGCTTTTAACAACACTGCTATAACAACATATCTTGTCATATGGATTTTTTTTTGAAACTGGTAACTTTGTCTATTTATGTTAGAATCCGAATCTTACAAGAGTATTAGTAGCCCCATATTTACAAAGTACTACCTACATCTATGATTCTATGTCTATAATGAGTCTAAAACATCAATAATAGCGACAAGATCATTTAAAAGTAACTGATTATACCAAAAACACAGTAGCAAGATGCAATTGAGCTTAATCTGTTGCATATTGTTCTCTATGCTCTCAAAACACCTAGAATTCCTCTCCTTCCATATTGTCCACCAAATGCTTGCTGGGACTATCCTCCACCTGCCTCTATTCTTGGCCAACAACCCAGCTTGTTCCCAGCTTGTTAAGGCCTCTGTAATTTTCCGAGGTATGCTCCATGCTATTCCTCTGAAGTTCAAAAACAATCTCCATAGTTGTCCTGTGATTCTACAATGTAGGAATAGATGATTCACAGTCTCTGCCTGCTCCCCACACAAGAAGTACCTGGGGCTTAAAATTATCCCTCTTTTCATTAGGTTCTCTTGTGTAAGCACTGCCTCCTTTGCCAGAAGCCACACAAAGCATGCCACTTTATATGGTATTTTGGTTTTTCAAATGTTCTTCCATGGCCAACTGCTTGGCTGCTGGTTGTGGTTCATTTTCCTATATGCTTTGCTCACTTTGTATGTGCCTTTCTCATCTCCCTTCCACCATACTTCATCTTCATCTGTTCCCAACCCACTGAATTGCTCAATCTTGTTGATGAAATCTGCCATATTTGGTATTTCCCAGTCATTGTATTGCCTTCTGAAATTGAATCTCCATCCTTCTATTGTCCATAATTCTGCTATGGTAATTTGTTGGTGTAGTACTAATGAGTAGATATCTGGAAATAGCCTTTCTAAGTTGCCTTCTTCATGCCATTCATCTGTCCAGAACCTGGTTTTAGCCCCATTGTTCACCTTGATCTTGAAGGACGACTTCAGTTCATTCCAGAGATCTCTGATGGATCTCCATAAGTTAACTCCATAAGGAGTTGTAATTTCTTTAGTCATCCATCTGTCTTCCTCCTCATACTATTGAAACAAACATAATAATAAATACCACGTAAAAATATCTACATATTGTGGGGCATCATTTCACCTAGTATGATTAGATGAGGAAAGTAAAACTAAATTTTGGAAAAAGATGTAGAACATCGGTCCAAAAGATTCAAGGAACCAACATATTTTTTGTAAGGAGAGATCTAAATAGTCATGTGAGATGATATGGTAATTGCTTTAACCAAGCACATGTAAGATGTAATTATGGTACTAGGAATGATGAAGGAAAGATATTGTAGATGTTGCTTTAGCTTATGATTTAGTTATAGCTACACATACTTGAAAGATCGAAAATATGACTTAATAACATTTAAGAGTGGGTTAATCATAGTCAAACAAAATTTATCCTTACCCAAAGATGTGATGAACCACATGTAAGGACTGCAACATTATACCAAGGAAAGCTATGACTATGAAACATAAACGGTTGGTCTTGGATGTAAATCGAAGAAGAGTGAGAAAGGAGATGAGTCACAAATAACTGAGAAGTCAGTGATGGGAATAAAAGGGTAACTAGTTAGCAAAAAACTACAAGAGGAGGGAACATGGGATATATATGGGAAGTTGGGAACGAAGACATCCCGTGGAACATTAAGAAAGGAACAAGTAAAGTTTTAGGAGTGTCTAATAGCTATAGCACCGCTAATTTATGCCTAGCAAATGCACCGGTTTTTAGGTGTAAGATCATAGAGAGGAAGGTGTTTAAGAGAGGATGAGACAAACCTAATGGAGGCAGTTATGTTCTAGGTGCTTTTTGTGAAACTGAAACAGAGACAACAAATCATCTTTTCTTACATTGCAAGGTTACAACACAGCGTTGACAGATTTTCCTAAACCTTAGGGGTATCAGATGGACTATGTGAAAAAAATACTTCAGATATGTGAGCATGCTGGATCAAAGATGGGAATGTGTTAGGACATAAGGAGAGATGGAAAATTGTCCCTGCCTGCATCGTGTGGACAATTTGGAAAGAAAGGAATCAAGGATGTTTTGAAAACAAGAGCATCCCTTTCCAGAGCTTAGAGTTTGAAGATGAACTGCTTGGTGACCAATTATTTTTGGTGTATACATACCCTACCTAATGAGGTGGAGGAAATTACTTATATTTTAGATAGTTTATGAGGGTGTAGGTGGTAAAAGGTTTTGGTGTTTCCCTCTTTTACTCCTGTAATTACTACTGAAATACACTATTGGTGTATTTCTTGTCTATAAAACTGTTAACTTTCTCAAAAATAAAATAACATTATGGAAGGAAGTAATGTACAATCTCCTGGGATCCCTGCAGACTAGTAGGCACAATGGAATACCAAGATTTATATAGGCAATAACTATTACCCCCTCTTTCCCAATTTATGTGACACACTTACTTCTTTTGGGTCTGTTAAAAAAGAATGTGTCCTTTCTATATATAGAGATAATTTGACTTTAGAATTCTCATTTTACCATTAATGGGATGATTCATCGCCACACTAATGTAGAAGGCTTATTTTAGAACATAATTTTCAAAAGCTTTTTTTTTCTTTCTTAAATTTTGTACCCAGTTAAACAGTGTCATATAAATTGAGAAGGGTGTAGTTGGGATTAATTTTTTTAGTCATGTTGGTACATTTACTTTTAATGTTTATTAGCACTGAGCAGTCTTTTAGTCTTGTTAGAGGTTTATGTGCCAGTAGAAAATGGAGAGTACTTCTAGTGCCAGAGAGAATAAGTTTTATGATATTGGACTGAGATAGCTTGAATGTAGTGATGGTTTTTAACCGAAAAAATCTGAAATTTCAGTTTTCCTTTTCTGGTTTTTAAGTTGGTTTGGTTTAGGATTTTATAACTTAAGTTTTTGATTTTAAAGAAAAAGGCTTGATTTCTTTACTAGTTTCAAAAAAAGAAAAGGCTTGATTACATTGAATGACCGAACTTAAATATATTTATGGGACATATATGGAGAAACAAAAATTTTTGGGCCATGAGATCCCTAAGTTACTAACTTAACTGGGTTTCTTAATGATAACAAAGTGATTGAGTACAAAAGGAGGCAGAGAAAAGAAAGGGATGAAACTCCTTGCCGTCTTTGAAGTCGTGCATCTTTGGTCCTAACCTATCGGCAGCACTAGATTTCCCTTCAACTGTAACACATCAGACATTTTGATGAATAGGAAGTTGGAAAGGTTTCAGAAAATTAATTACCAGAAGACGAGCTGTTCCTTAAACAAATTTACTTCTAGTAATGAATCTGCTTTGAGGGTGTATAAGCTATTTGATGATTTATGCTCAATTTAGGGCCGAAAGATGAAGCGTTTCCTAAGCACAAGGCCATTTTGCACAAGACCCAAATATAATCCAAGACTAATGTTGCAGGGGTTTTATAGAAGAGTAAGTATATTCAATATGTCAAGAGAGAAGATAGCAGTCATGCACGATGGTATTCAGAAATCAATCATATTCTGGAGATTGCAATTTCTATTATTATATATGGATCTAACCATATAGGTAAGTTGAAATTAATTCAAAGTCATTCAAAGGTTCTAAGGGGAAAGAAGGGTGAAAGAGAAATAGTGAACATTCTACATGAGCTAAAAATGGGTGGCACAGCAGTGGCCTGAAATGGTAAAAACCGAACTTAGTAATTTTCTGTTCAATGATCACTGATCAGTTCATGTATTCAAAAACTAATACTCCTTCCTTTTCGATTTTGCTTGTCTTACTTTCCTTTTTAGTTCGTTTCAAGAAGAAAGTCTTTTTCCTTTTTTCTGGCATACTCTTTAATTTCAACTTTCCATATGGTATATTTAAGACCATAAGATTAAAGAACATTTCAGTACATTCAACATATCTTTAACTTAACACCACAAGATTCAAAAGTTTTCTTTAGCCACCAGACAATCAAATTGAAATGGAGTGAGTTACTAACAACACCTAACCGAAGTTTTACCCACCCCTCATGAACAATAATGTTGCATATAACTGACTCTAAGCTTAGGATTGATGCGTAGTAGTTGTTGTATGTATCAGTATATCAATAAAAAGTATGGAAGTGCAATGATATTATTGGCTAAGATTGTGCTAGCCCACAGCCCACTGGTACTAAAGATTTTAAGTTGCAACTGTGCATGACTACAAGTTGCTTTAACCAAACCTTTAAAAAAGTTTATTTAGGGAAATTAGGGTGAAGATTGTTTCAAGTTTCAGGTTTGGTTCATAATGGTTATCTCACGTTCATGCTGATATTTGTTGCACTTTAATTAGCTTAATTTTACTATTCTTTTCTTGTTTATTTGTGCTCATATATTACCAGGAAAAAATATAAGTTGCTGGCAGCCTGACACACAATTTAGTGCTTCCTTCTCTCTTTCTGCAATTAATTTCTTTTGGTGTTTTCCCCTTTTTAGATGCTCCAAGTGGTCCTGAATATCCTGGCTATTATGGCCGTGATGAGGAAAGGGGAATGCCTCGAGTCAGGAGAGACGCAGATCCTATTGAAGCGTCCTATGAGCGCTACCTCCGTAGTGGGGTACTTATTTTTTATTTTCTTTTGAGGTTGGTTCCTTGATACTGTATAGGTCTAATATAGTGGTAAAATTTCCAGCAAATTTCCTCCCATGGTGCCGGTGAGTCTGCAAGATCCATGCATAGTGGAATTAGTGGCCATCCTATTGAAGATCCACGTGTTATGGGCATTGGGGGATCCGACCCGCTAACTTTTAAAAGCAGGAATGTTGGAATGGTAGGTGGCAGACCAGAAGCTACCCTTCCTCCGGATGCTAGCAGTACATTGTTTGTAGAGGGTTTGCCTGCGGATTGTACAAGAAGAGAGGTGTCACGTATCCTTGTGTGGCAAGCTTTTCTGTTCTTATTGTCATATGCCCCAATCTAGTTTTTCCCTTGACTTTAGTTTTTGTAGATTTATTCCGCCCTTTTTTAGGTTACAAAGAAGTTAGGCTGGTACCAAAAGGGTCAAGACATGTAAGAATACCTTTCACGTCTTATCGAGGTCTAGTTCTGTATACTGTTATTTTGGATTCACTGCTCTATCAACTTATGCAGGCTGGAGGCGATCCTTTGATTCTTTGCTTTGTTGATTTCGTGAGTCCGCTTCATGCAGCTACTGCAATGGATGCCTTACAAGGTGAGCTTGACACACCCTTCTGTAGTCTTATCTTGGGACTGCTAGTAAAACAGTTAGCCTTCATGTTCTTGCCCCTTTTGGTAACCTGCAGAAATAAGTACTCCCTCGATCCCGATTTATGTGGCACTGTTTGACTGAACACAAAGTTCTGATTAATGGTAAAATGGGAAGTTTAAATTTTGTAAATGTAAAAATGTAACATTCTTCTTGCCACAGAAAAAGGGAAGTGCGCCATATAAATTGGGACAGAGGGATATAAGATTGAGGTTTTCAAAGTTTAAATTAGAGCAAGAAGAAATATTTTTGCTTCTAAGTTGCAAAATTAGGATTATTACTCTTTGTAGGCGTTTGGGCATAGAAAATGTGATAATAATTCATATGCAATCCTGTCAAATTGTGCCCAAAGTTGTGCTTACTTGCAAAAACCTCTAGAATATATTACTTACTCCTACACTGGCACCCTTTATTTACGATTCATAGAAGTATAACTCTACGTAGGCAACCGGACATAAAAAATGTGATATTTGAAAACAGGTATTTGAAAATCGAGTTGTGTTTGGACATGCATTTGACATGAAAAAAAGTTCAAATTTTGTGAATGGGAAAAAAATTTCTCTTGAAAAACTGGTCAACCACTTTTTCGAATTTGAAACTCATCTTCAAACTCTTTTTCAAAAAATTGTTCCAGATGTATAACCAACTGTTTTGAAATTTTCTTTTGAAAAAAGTGAATTTTGTATGGACAAACGGGAACATATCTTTTATTGTCAAGTCTAAGTAGATTGGTATCTTTCTTTTCCTGAGTTTGATTACCCGGGACATTCTCTTTGTAGTTATCCTGACGATGCTGGTTCCTCGCATTTGGTTACATTTTCACCTTGTTCTTTCCAGCCTTTTGAGTGCCACACTAACTTGTCTCCTCTACAACTTTTTCTCTAATATATGTTAAGGAATGTGTACGTGGGAAGTGACACCCACCTCCTCAATTTATGGAGATTCTTGGGCCATTTTCAGCATTTTCTCTAGATCTCTTTTGAACATAGTTTATCTCCTCACTAGTGCAAATTGTGGTTCGACCAGTTCTCTTTGTTGTTAGAGCTATTGATAAAAAAACTTCTCCGTGTGTTCTTTAGAGCTGATGACATGGGTACCTCATTATTGAGTGCTGGTTGTGGAGAATCCTCGATTTATCATCAGAATAGCACTAAACTAATTCGGTGTTCTGTCAATATTCTAAATTTTTTAAGATGAAGCAGTGCTGGGAAATAGTAGCTCTGTAAATTACCAAACTCTTAGTTACTATGTGGAGGTGTTTCTGGACAAATGCTGAGTGCTTATACACATTGAATGAGATTAGTTTGTCTTGGCAGTCTGTCTCCAAAGCTCAATCTTAGAAACTAGGCTTCCTCCTTCCTCCTGTGCACAAGTCTAGTGGTTAATTTCTCACTTCTTCTGTAGCCCTTTCATCTTATTTACTGGTGTGAATTGCATGTTAAAATTTTGGTCTTCTGGCTATTTGGAGGGGATTAAACTTTCATAGAAGTTGAAGGACATCTGGAAGCTGCTCTCTTGCGCAGCTCTGTATGTGCCTTTGACTCTGCCACAGCATAGGGAATACCTCGTCATTTCATTTGTTGGTTGCATGCTGAACCTTTTCCGCTTGAAAGCAAACCCAAATCCAGTTGTTGGACAATGTATACAATATCACATGTTGCTGGTGTACATCTGAGTCGTCCGTGAAAGAGAAATTTGTTGCGATGGTGTAGTAAAACTAAATCTTGCAGGTTATAAATTCGATGAGCATGAGCGTGATTCAGTCAGCTTAAAGCTGCAATTTTCTCGCAATCCTGGTGCGAGGTCAGGTGGAGGGCATCGTGGAAAACGTTGAAACTATCCGTATTTACAGGTGACATGCTAGACTTCGGTGCGCTTGACCCTTTATTATCGATGGCCTATGTTGCTCAGACTCTTAAAAAATGTCAACGCGTGCGTGTGTGATTCTCCAAAAGTAGTGTATTTTTGGAGAATCCGACACAGGTGCGGCATCGAAAGTGAAGAGTCCGTGCAACTTAGTTGATGGCCATAACATATGGTACAAAGTTCATAACTCAAACTAAATTGTGGAACTATACTTCTGTGTAGGACTTGCCCAAGTTTGGAGATTTATAATACTTAGCGACGTTATGCCGGCTTTGCAGTTTCGTGTACGACGTGTTTCTCTGATCGGGCGCTTTCGTTAGGACCACCTTTTACTTTATTCGGGGGGAAGAAGTGATAGTTGCTAAGAATGCGTTTAGCTTTCGTTTCAACCTCAACTTTACTGGACCCCATGTGTTGTTAAATTTCATATTTGCACGGACGAGAGATGATTTCCCTTGAATCTTGCGTATAGGATGTTATAATGTACCTGTAATATTAAGTGGACCTGCTCCTTGGCAGTTTGAAAAGTTGGTTGTCTGATCATGCCGTGAATTGTTTGAATTCCTTTTTAAATTGACTACAACTTATGATGAAGTAGACATTCCAGGGTATTATATGGTGTGACCCATCAGCTTTTGCTCTGTTGATGAAAGAATTGGAAGGTTTTTGTGTCAATTTTGATTGTCTGATTGCTGTCATTTAGGTTTGGAAACTTTTTAAGGTTGATGGTAACAATTCTTGTAGAAAGTGTATGTGCCTTCCCATGGTTCCATTTCTTGATGGTTTTGGACTTTCGGTTACCTTCTCCAAATAAATGGTTGGTGCCCAAGAAACTATTTTGGGAGGCGGGGGTTGAAGCTGGTGGTGGGTTTTTATTTGGAGGTTATGAAATCACTTACTCTTGTACGTATAGAGTCTCCCCATGTTCCTTCAGTGTGTCACAACTTTTTGTGGTTGGTCTATGACTATGAAGGCGAAAAATTAGTTGACTCCAGCTCCTCTGGAGTCCCCCCTCCCCCATTCCGGAATCGACACATTCTGAATGACCTCCCTCTTACGTTTAAAAAAGTGGTTAACTATCTTGAAAAAATCCATCTGAAAAACGTGACTACTTTTTCCCTTTGTGGTTGCCATATGTTATTTTCTTCATTCAGGTCATATGAGCGTTCTTGAAATTTACAGAGCCAATTCAATATGCGCTGGGTCGAAAGTTTAAGCAGCTTGCTCGGTCCATTTTATGCTCACTATGAATGAAATACTTGAGAAAAAAAGAAGAAGAAAATGCATAGTCAGACGACTTGGATTTTTTTGTTTTTTGAAGTCCAAATAGATTATAATTACAACTAAAAGAAAACGAGGAAAGCATCATCCAGCAATGGTTCCACCGTTATTTTTTTTTCCTTCTAAAAAGAAGCGTTAAATAATTTGTTATTTAAATAGTCGAACAGTTGTCAGAATGCATACGCCCACTTTAACCAGTGAAATGAGAATATTTTAGTTTGCATATTATTAGTCCAACGAGTAAACGCAGCTAATTCCGATGGGTTAATGTCTGGACAGAATATCCAAACTAGTACTCCAATCCATTTTTTCCAGCCAAATTCTGTAAATCTAAATTTAAAATTAACTTCTGTTAGACGCGAATTTAGGATTGGATAGAGTAATAAGAAATAGGCGTGATTTATTCACCCTTATATTTACATAGCCTGGGTGAGCCAAAAGCAATTGGTTCAGTTGTAATGTGCAGCAAGAAGCTCAAATTCGCCTCAACAAAATAGCTAACCAACTTCGCCTGACTTCTGTTTGAAGGTGTACAGTAGAGTTACTGAATATCATTCATGAAGATTTGGCTCTATGGATAGGATACAGCAGTGGCATGGCAAGAACTGTGATCCAACAAATGGTGTGCTTTTAAAATGTGGCCTACTATGATGAATTCTTCTCTCTTGCTTTCTTTTTCGTATTGCTTATTTCATCGATAGTTGTTCAAGGTACAGTTACTTACGCCTACCTACAGAGAGCACATTCTGGTAATTAACACGCACTTTGTTTTAGTCCTGCATTGCTTGACATGGCCTTTGCTCAGAAAATTTCTTTACTGCTCTTTATCTCGAGGATGAAAAAATCTTTCTTGTTTGTTGTTTTATAACACTATTTGACTAATATTTCAAAATTTATCTTTTCTGGAGTGCTACAAATCAAAAAGTACTCTAGAATGCCTTGGTTTTGTTGGTGTTTGTGAATTGTGTAGGACTAATTTGAGTTGAGAGAAACCTTAATTCACATTGCTATAATTTAGCCACATTGTTGTTCTGCAGATGATAGTTTTGGGATAATATTTCCCTGAAGCATCAACAGGTTGAGCCAACAGTGTTTATGGTGCGACTCTTCTTTTGGTTTAGCTTTTAGAATGATTAGTTTTGCAAATGTTTCTGGATAACTCAAGTTTCAATGTATTAATCTTTGCTGGTTTTGACTTATATCATGCTGCAGGCAGAGGCAGAGCTACAATGTGTAAATGGGTCGAAAATAAATAAATTATATGTATATAATATAAGT
Source organism: Solanum appendiculatum (assembly GCA_018342035.1). NCBI lineage: Eukaryota > Viridiplantae > Streptophyta > Magnoliopsida > Solanales > Solanaceae > Solanum > Solanum appendiculatum. The sequence continues at coordinate 716,043 of JAGDQO010000378.1, read as the reverse complement.
TGCGTTCTCGTATGTTCATTTCTATATATTGAATCTCCTTAATGAAAATTCTGGCTTTACCACCAGCCACCACGTAAAGGAGAAGAGACCCAGGGTGGTGTAATTGTACAGTTCTTCCTTTAAATGCAGCTATGCAGACTAGACTTCAAACTTTTTCTTTAAAATGTTTTATCACATTTCTTGGATTTGTTAGTTTTGTCATCCTTGTAATGCCAATTAATTATATCTCTATTTACTTCCTATAAGACAGTTAATTTCAACTCAATTCTCTATTTTACTCTTAAAAAAAGAATTTTCTTCTTTCTCCTTAATATTATACTTTTATATATATATGATTTTTATTTCATTTTATTTTCTAATTTCATAATATAAATTCTTTTTTCTTTTTTCAAATAATCACCTTATATAATTTCATATAATATAAAATTTTATTCTTTTCAAAATCTTCATGTAATTCTTTGGCCCATACACTATTTTCCCCCCAAATATTTCTAGATCTAAAAATGTTCTATCAGGTTACTAAATTATTATTGTAATTTTTAAAATTATTATGTTGTGTATTGTATTTTATCTTATATTTAAATTATTATGTTATCTACTGTATTTTTAAATTAAAATTTTCAGCTTATTTCCAATTATTTTGTATACTAATTTATTTTCCTTATTCCATTTTGAACTATTGCATCAAGTATTTTCATACTTATTAAAAAGTGTAGTTTAATAATTTATCACTATAACATAAAAGTAGATTGCTTGAATTATCATTTGAATTTTGTGCATTCTTCATAGTGAAAAATAATTATAATTTTAAATTATATATTTAAAGTGACAAAAATTTAAAAAGAAATTGAAAAATTATTAATCCGGAATGGAAGTAGTATACTTGTCAATAATATATTTTAGATGTTATATTACATTAGAAAATTATTACGAATATTAGAGACTTAATTGACAGTCTTATATGATTTATAATATGTTAATTATGAATATTATATAATATAAATAATATTAAAATAATCAAAAAGTGAAATAGAGAGGATGGATGGAGAACTATTATTCATCTCTCTATAAATAGAGAATAAAGAGTTTTTTAGAGTGTGGTCGAAGAACCCATTCTCTATTTTACTCTCCAAATATAGAGAATAGATAGTAAAATAAAGATGGGTAGAAGATGATCTAAGGCTTAGGGGTCGTTTGGTAGAGTGTATTAGAAAAAATAATCCATGCATTGGCCTTGTGTATTACTAGTAGTACTCTTTTCTAACATATGTATAACTAATGCTTGCATTAGTTATACATATAGCATGAAAAAGTGTACCAAACAAGGGACTACTAATACACAGAGCTAACACATGCATTATTTTTGCAAATACACTCTACCAAACAATACATAAGAAATAATCTATGCATAACTAATACAAGCATTAACAAAAAACTCTATTAAGCATTATTTTTATACACTACCAAACTATCCCTCTATTGTATATTAAGATGTGTATTACTAATATCATGGTTTTCTAGGTATTAGCAATGTAATGGTTTTAGTGCATGCATTATCATGATTAAAGACCCCAACTGCCCCTCAATTTTTTTTTAAAATTTTTTCCACCATAATAGTGAGGGATATCTTTGTAATTTGTTTTATGGAATGCATGCTATTTTTAATGCATTAAACCGAACGATGCATAAAAATAATCTATGTATAATTAATGCAAGCATAACCAATATATGCATTGCTAATGCAAGCATCACTAATACACTCTATTTAGCATTATTCTTATACATTCTACCAAACAACCCTAAATTTCTTGAGCTGGATGAAATTAGGAATACATAAAATTAACACCTCGGCACAGATGACTCAATATTATTGTGGTCTAAAGCCAAGATTAATTTTAAAGCTTTAATTTCTCTCCTCAAGGAAAGAAAAAAGAGAAGAATATTGAAAACACCCCTAAACTCGGCGTGAATTATTAGTTTCATCCCCGAACTATGGACATCCTTAAAAACATCCCTTTTCTTGACTAACTGAACTTAAATACACCCTCTATTTTGCAACATGAGCTAAAACCCCCCCTAAACTCTCTTCAAATTTAGGAGTGTTTTCAACACTTCTCTCGACTTTTTATTAAGAGCTTCATGCTCCTACAAGAGATTAAGACCACTTGCTATGTCATGTGGTTGATTGGGGGTATATCTAAATTTAGTTAGTCAAGTACATGGATGTTTTAAAGTCTATCAATAGTTCAGGAAGAAACGAATAATTTGCATCAAGTTCAATGGTGTTTCCAATACTTCTCTAAAAAAAAAGAGAAGCTTTCATATATATTTTATTTGAAACATATTTTCTACTTTCTTGAGTTTCAAAGAAATGAGTAACTATTTAATAATCGATTTCTTCTAAAGAAAATTTCAATTGATAGCTATATCTGATCCATCCAATCTCTCTTGAGACATTGTTGATCTTAAGTACAAGATTTTATCATTTTTAATTTAGAAAAACTTCTTTCCATTGAGACAACAGCTAAAGGAACTGTTCGTATTATTTTATAAGGGGAAAAAGGACAAATATACCCCCGAACTATCGAAAATGGTATACATATACCATTCGTTATACTATTGAGACATCAGAGTCCTTGCCGTCCAAAAAGTGGAGCACTTGTATCCTTCACACTAACGGACGGACACATGTCCTAATCCTGTGCATCTACCCAATATTTTACTTAAAACTAAAAAAATCCACCCCTTTACTATTTTGAACCAATCCGACCCACAATCAAAATAAAATAGTCATTCATTTTTTTGTTATGTAATATAATTGATTCCTTGCTGATAAAAAAAAAATTAAAAAAAAAAACCTCCATCTTCAAGAAAGAAGTCAGTTCATCTTCCCAAAAGTTTAATACAACAATGCATCAACCCCTTTCAATAAGACATATTAATTTGAAGAATATTTTTAATCTTGGACTATAAAATTCATTTCAAGAATATTTTCAATCCTAGACAAAGCTACTAAATCAAAATCAAAAGCTTTCCAACAACAAAATATCGATGGTGCACTGGGCTATGCTTCAAAATCTTTTTCAATTCATCAAATTTTATTGGAAGAATATTTTCAAATCCTTTCAACATCAATCTATTTGAGCTCAAAATTTTCGATTTCATTGCAAATCCATTTTGAAGCTTGGAGTTTTATCCATCAATGGTGGTAGGATTTTCAATCCCTTTCAATTACAACAAATCAATTTGAATTCAAAATTTTCGATCGGTCGTAAACCCACTTTAAAGTTTGAAGCTTTATTCATCAATGGTGAGAGTATTTTCAAACCCTTTTGCCAATAAATTAATTCGAGTTTAAATTTTTTGATTCAATTGCAGACCCACTTTTAAGCTTGAATCTTTATCCATTAATGGTGGTAGTATTTTCAACCCTTTTCAACAACAAAAAAATCAGTTTGAATAAAGAATTGAAATGGATCTCTTATTTTTCACTGAAAGCACATGTTATTGTGTTTTTGTTTTGGTAAAATTTGGAGAAGGAATGAAAATAAAGATGAATTGAAGTTGTTGGACTGAAAGTAAAGATGAATTGAAGAAGAACGCAGAATTTGGGGTTGTTTTGGTTAGGATATATTATCAGGGTGTTAGTAAGTGGGTAGGTTATAATATTTGGGCGGATTTTTTATTAAACCGGGTGAGTCTTTGATTTTGAGTTAAATTTAAGTAGAATATCTGGTAGATGCACAAGATTAGGACACGTGTCCGTCCGTTAGTGTGAAGGATATAAGTGCGCCACTTTTTGGACGGCAAGGGCTCTGATGTCTAAATTTTTTTTGTCTAATTGTATTTTTCAATATTATTTTTCTTAGCATTTTTAATTAGAAAAATAAGTCTAAATTATCAAATCAAAGTGACTATTATATTTTAAAATTTTAAATGTTAAGGCAATATTTTCTCAAATTCTCATCAGCGAGTTAACTCAAGTTTTAGCACTTAAAGAAAATGAAAAATGAAAAATACTTTTATCACCTTCAAATTTTGTATAAACACATTACACGTTTACTACAAAATTCAAGTTCACAAATGTAATTTCCTTTCCAAAAATCATAGAATTAATTGATCATTTAGCAACTTTACAAGTCAATAATAAAGAATACGCAATGCATTGAAGAACTCACTAGACTTTCTAATCCTAAAGTAGTTAAAATCAGTTATGTGAAATTCTACAAATCTTAATTGAATCATATTTACAGACACAAGAGGAAGTAGTAATAATTTGGGAGTACTAAGCATGAAGAAATTTTATTTTGTAAGTTTTGGATCAGACTCGTGAGAGTTTTAGAGGGACTCTGATACCATAAAGAGATTGAGAATCAAAGCAAACTTGAATGATCTTTATTCAATCGTAACATCAATTTGAATACAAGTAATGTAACTAACTTGACTAATTCTAAGGAGCTACTCTAACAACTTAATCTACAACTAACTTGACTAACTCTAAGGAACTACTTTAACAACTTAATCTAATCTTGTGGAAAAGATTGGGTTAAACGATTTGAACTAAATCTACCTCTAACAACTTGATAACTATTGATAATTGAATCTACTGTGAGTGTTTCTCAACACACCCCCTCGAGATAGGAGTGGTGCAACAACACCTAACTTGGATAAACATCGAAGAAAGGTAGGCTTGAGTAATGAATTTGTGTGAGTGTCTGCAATTTGATCCACGACAGAAAGATATTTGACAATCACTCTGTCTGATTGCACACTATTGCGGAGGTAATGAAAGTCTACTGCAATGTGCTTCATCTTAGAGTGGAAGACTGGATTTTTACTGAGACATGAAACACCAATGTTATCACAAAAAATGCTTGGCATTTGTGAGACTTTGTATCGTAATTCATTCAATAGATTTTGGACCCAAGTAATCTCAGAGAGTGCATTGGCTTCCGATTTGTATTCTGCTTTAGTGGAAGACCAAGCAACTGGTTGTTGCTTCCTAGAGGATCAATAGATAGGATTTGGTCCCAAGAAGAATATATAACCTGGTGTAAAAATTTTGTCACTGGATCGCCCGCCCAATCAGCATCGGCATACATATATAGATTTCTATCATAGTGACGAGAGATAACTTACAAGCACAATGTTGGTGATGACTTGAGATATCGAAGAACCCTTTTTACTGCTTTTTAGTGCTCTAGACTCGAGGATTGCATAAACTGAGATAATTTATTAACCGCAAATACAATATTAGGACGCGTGAATGATAAGTATTGCAACTTATTTAGAGTGCGTCGATACAAAGTTGCATCAGCAAGAGGTTAACCATCGCCTGCTCTGGGTGGTGAACTTGAGCACATTGGTGTCGTAACCCCTTTGTAGTCTGCCATATCCACATCCGAGAGAATCTCAAGTATATATCTGGATTGTGATAAGACAATCCCATTGGAAACATGCTTAACTTTGATTCCTAAAAATAATTGAGTTCACCAAGGTTCTTTAAGGAGAACCTGCCAACTAGAAAGTCGATGACATGTGCGAAAAAAGATTGGGTAATTCCTTGTAATGAAAATATCATCAAGATAAACCTGAATATACATAGTGACAACCTCAGATGCGAAGATAAACATAAAGGCATCTGAGTCAGACTTAACGAAATCGATATTAGTCAAGTGAGACTTGAGAGCCTCATACCAGGCACGTGGAGCTTGTTTTAGGCCATAAATGACCTTTTTGAGACGACATACATGATTGGAAAAATCAGAGTTAGCATAGCCTTTTGGTTGAGCCATGAATATTTGCTCGTGTAAGTTACCTTTCAAAAATGCATTGTTCAAGTCAAGTTGGTGAACATTTCACTTGTTTTGAATTGTGATGGACAGAACGATCCCGATAGTGGTTGGTTTGACAACCGAATTAAAAGTTTTATGAAAGTTCAATCCTGGATTTTGTGTGAAACCTTTTGCTACTAATCGCGCCTTGTACCTGTCAATGGAACCATCAACTTTCCTTTTAATTCAAAACAATCACTTACAATCAAAGACAAAAATGAAGTCGCTTTCATTTTCGAACAATTTCATCCTTTGGTGAAAAATTATTTTAAACACAAAATTGCCTTATACCGATGGAGGGAGTGAATACACATGTCTTAAACACTACCTACAATGACATGAAATTGAGCATTTAATTTCTCCACCCTACACGTCTTAACGAGTTGCCATAGCTGAACGATGCATTGTCACATTGTCAAAACAACTAGAACTCTTCTCAAGGAAGCCTCACTACCATCTGAATTATGGTCATTTGCTCGTCACCATGATGTATATCTTATAAATAGACTTTCTACACCTGGCCTGAATAATGATTCTCGTTATAAAAAATTATTTGGCGAACCATCAAAATACTCTTTGCTAAATTTTTTTGATTGTCTTTGTTATCCATGGCTTAAACCTTATACACAAAATAAGTTTCAGACTAGATCTACACCATGTGGTTACTTAGAAGTTTCTATTGTTCATCATGCATACCTCTGTTTTGATCCAGTGAACTTAAAAATATTCGTTAGTCATGATAATCAATTTTGTGAAAGTATTTTTCCTTTTACTCAAATATTCTCACACTTGAAAAATAAATTTTCCATGTTAAAATGAGAAATCATAGAGTCCCAGATATCTAAGGAAAATCATCCAGAAGTCCAACACAACTTGGACTCCAATCTCAATCCAAATCTTCCGCCACCTATCCCTATTCCCCTACCAGTTCCCTCTCCTTCCAATACTTCAACAAATTTGTATTTATCTCTCAACGCTCAAGAATCCATAATTGAAAGGCAACTACCAGCAGCCTCCACTTCATCAGGTATTAACCCTATCACTTCGCACTCTCCTTCTTTATTTAGTAATCCTTCAAATACCACCTCTCCTCCATCACCCACTTCTAGTCCTCCCCCACCAATATTGATCCAGCAGCCACCAAATCCTCCAAACACTATGCCAGCCGTCGATGCCCTTCCACCCTCCAGTGTGGTCACAAGGTTCAAAAATAATATCTTCAAATAAAAAAAATAATTCAGCTTCTTAGCTCATCTTTCTCCCATACCAAATACCTTTAAACAAGCTGTTATGATCTTTGTTCAATCGTAACATCAATTTAAATACAAGTTAACTTGACTAATTCTAAGGAACTACTCTAACAACTTAATCTGTAACTAACTTGACTAACTCTAAGGAACTATTTTAAGAACTTAATCTAATCTTGTGGAAAAGATTGAGTTAAACAATTTGAACTAAATCTACCTCTAACAACCTCATAAGTATTGATAACTGAATCTACTACGAGTGTTTCGCAACAGTAAGATGTACTTGTAGTAGTTCATATCTTTGGGAAGGTGGCCAACGAGAGAAGGAAATCAATTTTGTCCCATATCACTAAATACAGAAAATGGAGATCGAAAGTGGAAGTATAATAATGGGTCAAGTAGTATATAACCTCATACTTATCTGGATAGGTCAATGTCATGAAGGTCCATGGCCTAGGCTAGTGATCTCCCTTGCACTTTGGAGGGGCGCACACCTAGGGGTGAGCATGGTATGATATATACTGAATTATCATATCATATCAAAATTTTTAATACCGTGGTTTTGGTACTATGGTATTTGATGTGATATATGATATATATTTTAATTTTTTTTGGTATTTGTTATGATATTTGATATTTAGAAATAACATACCGAAATACCATACTAAAATATATAGTTACACAAATAACATATGTATTATTAAGGGATAAGGCATAAGTACCCCCTCAACTATACGCAAAAATTCCAGTGACACACCTTAACTATACATAAGTCCTATTACCCCCCTGAATTATTTTAAAGTGTAATAAATGCATCCTTTCGTGCTGAGGTGGCACAGAGAGCGTGTTCACTCTCTTAGAGGCATGTGAGATACGAAAAGAAGTATTAAAATATGATTAATATGAACACTTATTCATTTTTAATTGGACATTTTTATAATTAATAAGTACAGATAATTAATTAACATTAAAACTTAAATTGATATCTTTTAATTAAATTTCTTTTTTTCTTTAAAATAATTCAGGAGGGTAATAAGACTCATGTATAGTTAAGGTGTGTCGCTGAGATTTCACGTATAGTTGAGGGGGGTACTTGTGCCTTTTTCCTATTATTAAAATACTAACAAATATGTAACCTAGTATTAGTATATATAAACTAAATGTTTAGAAGTTGAAATTTTGACTATCTTTCGATTGAAATGTAATTGATTAACAAAATGAGTTGTTTGTACTTTATTTTGAATATATATTTCTATATCTGTAATGTGTTAGTATGATACAGCTGAAACCTTTTTTTAATTGTCAAAGTTATAATACTCTATTATACGAGTATATATTAGTCGAAATTTAAAAAATTATGGTTACCTATTTACCATACTGTAGAATACTGAAACCAAACTTCAGTATATCGAACTATACCGAATTAAATTGATATGGTAATGGTATAATGTTTTAAAAACCGAATACCAAAATTACGGTATAGAAACTTTCAAATACCGTACGTACCATACCATGCCCACCCCTATGCACACCTAAGGTCAGTCCAAGTGATCGAGCCTACGTTATAATTTGTGACATAAGGGACTTGCGTTAAATCTTTGTGCTAATTGCTTCTTAGCTCAAATATATTCTTTGAGCCCAATAACGTCAAATGATTGTTGAAAAGATCTGCTATAATTTCTAAGACAGTTTATTAATTGAGTTGTTTTCAAAAGAAATAATAGGTAATGAGTTCTAAATTACGAAAATAACAACATAAAAGTTATCTCATTCATGAGAAGGTAATTGAAATCTAAGGATTTTCTTTTAGAAACTTTATTATTAGGGAATGTGTTTGTTGCTTTACTAAAAGAGGGACTGTGTGAGTAGGAAGTGTGTAAGCTTCCTGATCATGGTTGGTAAGGATATATGCACGAACTCAGTTGATGTGGTGAGACATATGAAGTCCCTCCATCTTAAAGAGAGGTTTCGAGTTAAGATTACAGAATAAAGAAATTCTTAATATAGGCAAATTCGTTCTATTACTCTTGCCTTTATAAATTCCTTGCATGATTGATATGTAATCTAGTTCAAAAGTGTGGGTAACCTAAATTTATGGGCCGATTCGTTCTTTTACTCTTGCCTTTATAAATTCCTTGCATTTATATGTAATCTAGTTCAAAAGTGTGGGCAACCTAAATTTATAAGCTGATGATCTGCTCTATTGCTCTTGTCTGGCATATATTTCGCTTTAAGGTGTATTTTTCTTTTGACCAAGGATTTATAGAGTATATCACATCAAAAAATAGAGCAAATCCAATAATATTGGGGTTCATGATTTATTTATTTTTATTAAAATACATTATTTTGCCTTAGTCAACATTTATATCATTAATATAGTTTGGTAGAACTCATGAAATCCAACGCCTTATCATAAAAAAGTTGCCTTAGGCCCTATTGCGTTGGAACGTGAAGTCAACATCTTATTGTCATAATGCATTACGACTTAAACCCTATATTCTATCCTCATTGAATGATAAAATTTAAATCTACTATCTTATTCTAAATTAGTGACATAATAAATCAAAGTGCACTGAAACTCACTCTCAAGTCTTTTAAAATATTGTTGACCAAACTAAGCCATTATTTAAAGCAATTCACCAAAATAATACATATAATTTTTTTTTTTTACAAAACTAGTATAAACGTACTTCACAGTAACGTTTTAGGGTATATTTTATTTTTTAAAAATCAATTATTTTTTGACGGCGTTAAGTTGAGAAACGTTACTGTGAGTAACGTTTTAAGCTGAAAACGTTACTCATAGTAACGTTAGTACGTTACTGTGAGTCACGTTTTACACTTAAAACGTTACTCACAGTAACGTTTCTTAAGAATCAAATCACGTAACATCGAATTCTACAAATTTAGAATCGAATCCTGTAAATATAGCTATAATTTGTAAAACAAATCTATATTGTTATGAATTTTAGTGTAATAATTTGATAAGATAGTTTTCTTTATCAGTATACACAAATTATCTCCTAGTAATTGAAGAAATAACGTTTTAGAGTACAAATTATATATTAATATACCCTATATGTCCCAATTTATGTGACACATTTCGTTTTTCGAGAGTCAAACAATTTAAGTTTGACCGATAATTTCCTAATGGAATCTTCAAATTTTTTAAAATGAAATTTATATATTTGTAAACTACTTAAAAAGTACTATAAGTCACAATTATTAATGATTCAAATTATTTTTAAAATATATGAAAAATTTGCAGTCAAACATAAACTTGTTTGAATCTCGAAATCCGAAATGTGTCACATAAATTGGGATAGATGGAATATATAATTTGCAGGTAAAACAACAAATCTATATTTTTATGAATTTTAGTGTAATAATTTTATAAGATAATTTTTTAAGGGAAAATTATGCGGTTAAGCAAATTTATACTACTTAATTAGTCATCATAGCTATAGTTTGTTATAATTACCACTCGCGACTAACATTAACTATTAATTACGTGGGCTGACTTCAAGTTTGTATAGTTGGCCACATTTGTATAATTCGCCACGTTTGTATAATTCGCAACTAATAATTCGTCGTTTGATTTGTATTTGTATACGATGGTTTGTATTTGTATATGACGATGATTTCCTTTGATTTTTCAGTTTTATCACCATATACATTCGGTATTTTTTTGTATAACTTTTTAAAGTTTGTATAAACATGTTGTTTTTGGATTTTGTATAATATAATTTATATAATGTAATTTGTATAATATGATTTGTATAACTGTTTAAAGTTCATATGTTTATGTTTGTATCAATTCGTTATTTCGAGTTTTATCATATTTGTATAATTCCAGACTTTGTATTGCTCAATTATACAAAAACACGCGAATTATTCTAACGTACCCGCGAATTATACAAACGAGATACGAAATATACAAATTATTGCCCTCTCTCGCTCGCCTCTCTCCTCCCTCTCCCAATCTCGCTCGCCTCTCTCCTCCCTCTCCCAATCTTGCTCGCCTCTCTCCTAGTCTAGCTCGCCATTCTCCTCCTTATAACATATAGCTACGAATCGTAATTAGCAAACTATAGCTATGGAGCATAATTAAAATATTTTGAGAGGCTATATGTGAAAGTTCCTCTTTTTTTTAATCAGTATACACAAATTATCTCCTATTAATCGAAGAAATAACCTTTTAGAGTACAAATTATTAGTATATGTAATTTGCAGGATTCGATGTCCCTTGGTTGGATTCTTAAGAAACGTTACAGTAACGTTTTAGGTGTAAAATGTGACACAAGTAACGTATTATAAAACGTTATTGTGAGTAACGTATTAAGAAACGTTACTGTGAGTAACGTTTTTAGCATAAAACGTTACTCACAGTAACGTTTCTCAACTTAACGCCGTCAGCACACGGCTAAATTTTTAAAAAATAAATTATACCTTAAAATGTTACAGTGAAATACACTTATACTAGTTTTGTAAAAATTTTAAAAAACGTATTATTTTAGTGAATTGCTTTAAATAATGACTTAATTTGGTCAAAATCAGTATAAATCAATTAAAAAGATGAAATATAAGGCAAATTCATAAGGTTAAACTTGTAGAGATCACATGAAACTAGTAATATCATTATCATTTATAGTAAAAAACAAAAATAACAAACATGAATGAATATTAACCTCTTCGGTGACAGTGTCTTGTGAATCTATTTTTTTTCCATTCATCTCAATCAAATCATAAGTGAGATATATATAGAGAACTATTATAACTTGGGTCAATTGTAAAATTAGTGCCCATTTGGATTGGCTTGAAATAAGTAACTTTTAAAAAGTTACTTTAAAGTCATTTTAAAAATAACTAGTTATGTGTTTGGATAAAAGTGCTGAAGTTGAAAAAAAAGTTGTTGATGTGTTTGGCAAAAAAGTATTGAAAGTCATTTTTTTTAATCAAAATGTCTGAAATATCCTTAAAGTTGTTAACATTATAAAAGAACTAAGGGTAAAAAAATAATATACTTGGTCAAAGTAGAAGGACTTATAAGTTAAAAAAAAGAAGTAGGGGACACACTATTTTTAACTTTTAACTTATTTTAAGTTACTTTTGACTTATTTTAAGTTATTCTTATAATTGCCAAATGCTCTAAAAAAGTCTATATAAGTAAAGAAGAAATGACAAATATAAAAAATTATCGAGCAAACTGACTTCATTTGAATAATGATATATATATATTTTTTTAAAACTTAGTTAACCCAATCATCAAAACAAAGAGCTCCCCATTTAGCCATTAATGGAAAATGAAAATGAATCTTGGAGTTTAATTTCTTTACTTCTCAGACCTAAGCTAAGTATCCTTAATAACCAATTACTTTTCAACATATTCCAATAAAACGTTAAAATTGAACAAAAGTATTGATAAATAAATAATTAGAGAATTTCAATATTCAAGGATATAAACCACATGTGCTCATTGAGAAATTAACTTTATTTATTTCATGATTATTGAAGTGTGAACGTAATTTTTTAAAATTATTTATAAATTTTAATTCCTTAAAAATCGTGATTATTGTCTTAAATATTATATAAAATAATAAGATCAAAATATATTTAAACTGTTAATTTGTTTAGTTAGTATGTGTTATAATATACTAATTAATTAGCATAACTTATAATATACTTGCTCTTTTAGCAAAAATATTGTCTAATTATGATAAATATTCTTATTGTACAATTATATGTATCATGCAATTTCAGTAAAAATAATAATAGGCATATCATGCAACATGCTACATAATTAGCATTGTGAAATGATATAATCTATTGAAAGTTGCTATTCAATTAACTATTGATCCATAATTTAAAAGTTATAATAGTATATAACAAATAATATTCCTCCATAGGAAAGATTAAAGATATGAATAATAAATTTTAGCTAATTTTTATATGTCTCGTTCATAGGTACTTCATAAAAGTTTATCATCTTTTGAAGATAGAAGAACTACTATAAGACTAATATAATTAAATGTTTTTTTCTTTTGATAATTGTGGATATATAAATCTATATGTAGCTGATATATAAATAGCGTGCAAAAGAAAAGTTTCTACTAGAAATTTGACTTATTTAAAAATTAGATTTGTTACGTTTACAGATTATTCTTTTGCATAAATTTTCTTTAGTCAAATCCAAATATAACAAAAATAGCAAAACAAAAATTCATACATTGAAAATGAACAATGGAGAATTATCCATTCAAACTTTTCCTAAAATGATTTCGTTGATAATATCTTATCTTTAATTTTTATGTCTCGTGCTAATAGCATGAAGCTAAAAGTAATAATATGAAATAAGAAAATAGACAAAAGAAAAAGTAAAAAAAATAAAGAAAAAACTTTCTTCTATCTTCAAAAAGTGTATTCAAATATGTATAATTTATTAATTAGTCAATTATGCTAAATGTGCTAATTTTAGATGCCACTTGGCTCATGCTTTTGGCCTGCTAGAAGATTTTCATTTTTAGTAATAAATTCATCATTTTGCTTGGGCGGATTTTTTTTTTTTCTTCATTTCATTTTCTTCTCTCCTTCGATTTTGTAGAAATTGTCTAAGTATACTTCTCTCTCGGTGGAGTTACATGGTGGATGCTTACCGGAGGTACACCAGCGGTGGGCAGCAGCAGGCGTCACCGGCGGCTTTTACTCATTTCGTCGCAAAACGTCCTCGCAGAGAATATGGTATCTAAATAAACTCTCTGTGTTTAAATAATTCAAGATTTCGGCATATTTTTTTGCTCAGTTGGATGAGTTCGTAGAATCTTGGGTTTATTCATTTATTTTTTCAGTCAAACACTTAATTTTCATGGCTTGTAGAAACTAGGATTTATTCATTTACTTTTTCAGTCGAAAACTTAATTTTCAGGGATTGTAGAAACTAGGGTTACTTTTTCAGTCAAAAACTTAATGGTAGGGATTGGGAGAACAGTGAACACTCACCAAGAATGTCTACAGAAGTAAGTGGAGGGGAAATAAAAAAAGCTGTAGTATATGTTTGTAGTCCCCCTAAATAGGGCAATGTGATTTTTTTTTTTTTGGCTTAATACTAGAGCTATTTTTGTGGTCTTTATACATTAGATGGCCCTTTTTGGTGTATGGGCTTATTTAGTAGTGGTGAACTTATAATATCCCATTGAGGTTGACAGTCAGTGTAAAACTAGCTAAAAAGGGGATAGGATTTCATCACATTGTCACCTGGACGTGAGCAAGGGTTCCTGCATCATGAACAATTGACACCCTCGGTGTGGTGCAAGATAGGAAATTATTTCGACCATCATGGACAGATGATGATAAAAGGCGATAGTCCAAGAGAGTTTGGATTTGGGGTAGGTAGTTTGAACTAGTGTTCAAGGGAGCATGAAGCGGAAAAAAGCAACAAGGCCTTGTTTCACTTTTGAGTGAAGCGAAGAAGTGCTTGCTTCACCAATGTGAAGCACAGTTTTTAAAGAAAGACTAAAATAAACCTTCCACAATGACAATATACATAAGCAAATGTTCAATTTAAATACTAACATAGGTATCACAAAATTCTTCACAGTATAAGCAAAATCAATACTAAAACATAAACTTTAGCAATTCTTCCTTGATAAGCAGCTATTCTTCCTTCCTGATAATATATAGCTCTCTCATTCTAATACTTCAGTCTTATTACTTGGTGTATCACGGGAAAAACAAAAGTTCTCCATTGCAAAATGAAAAATTATGTTACAACCAAAGGTGGATCTAGGGGGTTGCCAGTCCATAGCCCACTGGTACTAAAGATTTTAAGTTGCAACTCTGCATGCTGATATTTGTTGTACTTTAATTAGCTTAATTTTCCTATTCTTTTCTTGTTTGTTTGTGCTCATATATTACCAGGAAAAAATATAAGTTGCTTCTTTCTCTCTTTCTGCAATTAATTTCTTTTGGTGTTTTCCCCTTTTTAGAAGCTTCAAGTGGTCCTGAATATCCTGGCTCTTATGGCCGTGATGATGAAAGGGGAATGCCTCGAGTCATGAGAGACACAGATCCTATCGAAGCATCCTATGAGCGCTACCTCCGTAGTGGGGTACTTAATTTTTATTTTCTTTTGAGGTTGGTTCCTTGATACTGTGTAGGTCTAATATAGTGGTAAAATTTCCAGCAAATTTCCTCTCATGTTGCCGGTGGAATTAGTGGCCATCCTATTGAAGATCCACGTGTTATGGGCATTGGGGTATCCGATCCGCTAGCCTTTAGAAGCAGGAATGTTGGAATGGTAGGTGGCAGACCAGAAGCTACCCTTCCTCCGGATGCTAGCAGTACGTTGTTTGTAGAGGGCTTGCCTATAGATTGTACAAGAAGAGAGGTGTCACGTATCCTTGTGTGGAAAACTTTTCTCTTCTTATTGTTTTATGGCCCATTCTAGTTTTTCCCTTGACTTTAGTTTTTGCAGATATATTCCGCCCTTTTGTAGGTTTCAAAGAAATTAGGCTGGTACCAAAAGGATCAAGACATGTAAGAATATGTTTCACATCTTATTGAGGTCTAGTTCTGTGTACTGTTATTTTGGATTCACTGCTCTATCAACTTATGCAGGCCGGAGGCTATCCCTTGGTTCTTTGCTTTGTTGATTTCACGAGTCCAGTTCATGCAGCTGCTGCAATGGATGCCTTACAAGGTGAGCTCGGCACTCTCTTTGTATTTATCCCGATGATGCTGGTTCCTCGCATTTGGTTACATTTTCACCTTGTTCTTTCCAGCCTTTTGAGTGCCATAGTAACTTGTCTCCTCTACAACTTTAGCTCTAATATATTTTGAGGAATGTGTACGTGTGAAGTGACACCCACCTCCTGAATTTATGGAGATTCTTGGGCCATTTTTCAGCATTTTCTCTAGATCTCTTTTAAACATAGTTTATCTCCTCACTAGTGCAAATTGTGGTTCAATCAGTTCTCTTTTTGTTGTTAGAGCCATTGATAAAATAAACTTCTCCGTGTGTTCTTTAGAGCTGATGACATGGGTACCTCATTATTGAGTGCTGCTTGTCGAGAATCTTCAATTTATCATCAGAATAGCACTAAACAAAATCTGTGTTCTATGAATATTCTAAAGTTTTTAAGATGGGAGCAGTGCTAGGGAAATAGTAGCTCTGTATATTACCAAACTCTTAGTTACTATGTGGAGCTGTTTCTGGACAAAGGCCTAGTGCTTATACTCATTGAACAAGATTAGTTTGTCTTGGCAGTGCTGTCTCCAAAGCTCTATCTTAGAAACTAGGCTTCCTCCTTCCTCCTGTGCACAAGTCTAGTGGTTAATTTCTCACCTCTTCTGTAGCCCTTTCATCTTATTTAGTGGTGTGAATTGCAAGTTAAAATTTTGGTCTTCTGGCAATTTAAAGGGGATTAAACTTTCATAGAAGTTGAAGGACATCTGGAAGCTGCTCTCTTGCGCAGCTCTACATGTGCCTTTGACTCTGCCACAGCATGGGGAATGCTTCGTCATTTCATGAATTGGTTGCATGCTGAAGCTTTTCTGCTTGAAAGCAAACCCAGACCCAATTGTCAGACAATATATACAATATCACATATTGCTGGTGTACATTCGAGTCGTCCATGAAAGAGAAATTTGTTGCGATGGTGTAGTAAAACTAAATCTTGCAGGTTATAAACTCGACGAGCATAAGCATGATTCAGTCAGCTTAAGGCTGCGATTTGCTCACCCTCCTGGTGTGAGGTCAGGTGGAGGGAATCGTGGAAAACGTTGAAACAGTGCGTTTTACAGGTGACATGCTAGACTTCGGTGTGCTTGACCCTTTATTATCGATGGCCATAACATATGGTACAAAGTTCATAAATCAAACTAAATTGTGGAACCATACTTCTGTGTAGGACTTGCCCAAGTTTGGAGATCTAAAATACTTAGAGCGATGTTATGCCGGCTTTGGAGTTTCGTGTGCGATGTGTTACTCTGATCGGGCGCTTTGGTTAGGACCACCATGAAATTGCGTATAGGATGTTATAATGTACCTGTAATATGCTGCTTTGCAGTTTGAAAAGTTGGTTGTCTGATCATGCCATGAATCGTTTGAATTCCTTTTAAATTTTGCTACAACTTATGATGAAGTAGACATGTTGTGGTGACCCATCAACTTCTGCTCTGTTGATGAAAGAACTGGGAGGCTTTTTGTGTCTGATTGCTGTCATTTAGGTCTGGAGACTTTTTAAGGTTGATGGGAACAGTCCTTGCTAGAAAGTGTATGTGCCTTAACCATGGTTCATTTCTTGATGGGTTTGGGCTTTCGATTACCTTCTCCAAATAATGCATTCCTGGTTAGTGCCCAAGCACTTACTTTTGTTGAGTCTCCCAATGTTCCTTCAATGTGTATATCATCCTTTTGTGGTTGGTTTATTACTTGGAGGGTGAAAACTTAGTTGGCTAAAAAATCCATCTGAAAATTGTGGCGACTTTACGGCGGGGGGAGGGGGGCTTGGCTTTCCATTAAAAGCAATGGATTGCTGTAAAGGCTGGAGTCGGAAGCTGGTCGTGAATGAAATACTTGAGAAAAAAAAGAAGAAAATACATAGGCAGACGACTTAGATTTTATTTTTTTGAAATCCTTGTTATCACAACAAAAAGGAAACGAGGAAAGCATCACCCAGCAATATTTCCGCCGTTTCTTTTTTTCTTCTAAAAAGAAGCGTTAATTAATTTCTAATTTCTTATTTAAATAGTCGAACAGCTGTCAAAACGCATAAGCCCACTTTGACTAGTGAAGTGGATATTTTAGTTTGCCTATTATTAACAAGTGTCCTTTGCTTAGTCCAACGAGCAAACTCAGCAGCTAATTCCTATGGTTTAATGTCTGGACAGAATATCCAAACTATTACTCATATCCATTTTTTCCCAGCCTAATTACGTAAATCTAAATTTAAAATTAACTTCCATTAGAAGACGAATTTAGGATTGGATAGAGTAATTAGAAATAGGCGCACCCTTATATTTACATAGCTAAAAGCAATGGGTTCAATTGAATCTGCAGCAAAAATGCTCTATTGAGTTGAACAAAATAGCTAACTAGCTTTTTCAAGAAATACTAAAACTGATGCCTGATTTCTGTTTGAAGGTCTACAGCTGAGTTAGTGATTGACATACGAGAAGATTTGGCCATGGGAAAGTAGTGGAATGGCAACAAGTGTGATCCAACAAATGCTGTGCTATTGGGATGACTTCTTCTCTCTTGCTCTCTTTTCGTGTGGCTTATTTCATCAATAGTTGTTCAAGGTACAGTTGCAGTTACTTATGTCTACCTATAGAGAGCACAATCTGGTAATTAGCACGCAATATTTAAACTCCCATGTTGAGTTCTGTTAAGCTTTATTTGGATACTTCACTTTGTTTTACTCCTGCATCGCTTGACATGGCCTTTATTTCTTTACCGTTCTTTAACTTGAGGATGAAAAACCTTTTTCTTTTTGTTGTTTTATTACACGATTTGACTAAAGTTTCAAATATTATCTTTTCTTGACCTAATACTCTCTAATACCCTTGTTTTGTTGGTGTTTGGTGGAGACCTGTTTACTGTAAATTTTTTTTATCGGTTTGTTTAGGAATGTATGCATGTTAAATTTTGTGAGGTTGTGCTTGGTGAATGATCAGAAGCTTGTTAATTGTGTAGGAGGACTAATTTGAGTTGAGAGAAACCTTATTCATATTGCTATAATTTTAACCACATTGTTTTAACCTTGTTTTTCTGCAGATTGATAGATTTTGGTGGTGGGATAATATTTTCCTGAAGCATCAACACGTTGAGCCAGCAAGAATGACAGTTTAGTACCTTATATATTCAGGTAGTTCCACGGTTTTAGCTTCTTTAATCATGTGTCCAGTCCAACGGGAACGCACAACGCAAACGAACCTGAGCTGCTATACTGAGTCCTCCGCTGGCCATTGGGGACCGAGTGGTGATAGTGTATATATAGACCTTTTGGTTTTAAGTGTTTATGGAGGAGGATAGTGTTATAGATTACTATTTCTTATGTTTATTTCCATAGATGATGAAAATTCTGGCTTCACGTGCCGCCATGTGAAAGAGAAGGGACCCAGGTGGCTTAATTGTATAATTCTGCCTTTTAATACAGCTTAGCAGACGTTTTTTCTTTCAAATGTTGATCACATTTCTTGGATTTGTTAATTTTATTCTGATTCAGCAATTTCATTGTCAGTAAGTCATCCTTGTAATGCCAAATAAGTATATCACAATTCATTGTGATTGTGATTGTGATTGTGTATGTTGTTTTGTGATTGTTGGTTGGTTCAGGTACCATGCCGGTATAAGAATACTAACGGCTGGCATGGATACCACTCCTGGTATGATTACTAGCACTAGTTGGCTCGGGTATGTTGTCTCGGGTACCAAGTTTGTCAATGGGTTTCGTGAGAGGATCAGGTATATGTATAATTACGGTTCAATGAGAGGATCACATATGTGTAATTGTGATCATGTGGGACATGTTCCAAGTATTGGTTGATTCAAGATATTGTGACTGAGTCTATGTGCCCGTGATTGTTGTTGTATGTGTTGGCATGTGTCTACTATGTTGTAGTTGTTTGTTTACATTCATAGTTTGGAACTGGTAGTATGATCTTACTAGTACACTATGGTTGTGTACTGATATTGTACTTGCTCTTTGGGCATATTTAGGTGGCTGATACGAGATCTCAATTGAAGGAAATATGACCAATTGAATCCAAGGGTGACTCTTCCAAGCTGTCGTGGGTTGTTCTATGTTTTCTTGTCCATCTTTTTGGACACAGACCCTTTAGACTATTAGATTTATGTTTCTAGTTTCGGGGTTGCATCCCCATTCTTTTCTATTTAGAGTTTTGATACTATGACTTTCAGTTTCTAAGCGTTAAATTGTGCAAATGCATGTTTTGACTATTGATTGGGTTTATGAGGACTCAATTCTTTGGTTGTTTTAAAGCTGTTTTTCTTCTATTTTATATTATGACTTGATTTTAGAAGATGTTGCTTGGGAAAAGTTTAAGTTAGTAGTTCGTTCTCCCATCGGAGGGTTAGTGTGGGTGTCACTCTCAACGATTTGGATCGTGACATTTCTTTTATAAATTTTATTATTAGGGGATGAGTTTGCTGCTTTAATAAATGAGGGATTGAGTGAGTAGGAAATGTGTAAGCTTCTTGATCATTGTTATTTGTTAGTAAGGATATATGCACAAACACAGAATTAATTAAATTACAAGCATTATAGATTGTTGATGTGGTGAGACATATGAAGTCTTTCCATCCAGAGAGGTTTCAAGTTAAATTTATAAAATGAAGAAATTCCTTGTAGACTGATTCATTCTATTACTCTTGCATTTATAAATTTCTTGTATTTATATGTAATTTAGTTTAAAAGTGTGGGCTACCTAAATTTGTAGGCTGATCCGTTCTATTACTCTTGCCTTGTGCATATATATTTCGCTTTAGGGGGTGGTTCATAGGTACAACTTTGAACTACTGCATTTTCTTATATTCTTCATTTGACCAAGGATTTATAGAGTATATCACATCGAGAAATAGACTAGATTCAACAAATATAGGGATTCATAATTTATTTATTTTTATAAGTATCACATTATTTTATCTTAGTCAACATTTATATCGTCAATATAGTTTGCTATATAATTAGCATTGTAAAATAATGTAGTCTACTAAAAGTTGCTATACAATTAGCTATTGACCCGCAATTTAATAATTATAGTAGTATATAACAAATGATATTCCTCCATGATTTTTTTTTTTTAAAGATATGAATAATAATAAACGATAAAAGACATAAAGTCACACATAAAGTTATCCCAAATTTTTAAAAGGACACCTTAACTATACAAACGTCCTATTATCCCATAAAAGTATTAAATACCGTTGTAAGTAGATCATTTTGAGCTGTTTTCTCCCTATGTTTGTTTTCACACCGATGACACGCGAGAATATATAACTTTGCTTCCTAAAATCAATTAGAAAGCATCACATTTCAGTTCTTTTCTCTATTAATTAATTACTTCATCTTTAAATACACCATCTTCTCCAAACATTTCAAAAGAGCCGTTGTTGAAGGTTTTTTTAAAAAACCAGCATCCTCTTTAATAAAATCAGTCCAAAAAGGTAAGAATTCAATTTAATTTTCAGTCCAAAAAGTTAATTTGAAATCATTCAAGGTTTAATTTCTTTTAAATTTGAGTAATCAAGATATCTTTTATGATTAGGTTTTGAAGGAAAATATTCTTAAAATATCAAATGAAATGTTGAATCATATTTGTAATGACGAAAATTATTCGATGTTGCATGTGAAAATGCAATTCAAATATGAAGACTTACTTTCAATGCAAGCTTCGTGGTCAGAGGACAATCTAGCTTGAAGATTTTGATTTTGTCCTTATCGTGTATGTTCTCCACATAAATTATTTTTGTTTATGACGTATTCTAGGAGAAGACATGCAATTTTTTTAGATGAAGGGATCGTGAAGATGTTGATATACGATCCAAGTACGTTATTTCGAGGTTGGCGAAGACAATTAAGGAATTGAAAAAAGCATTGACATTTTGTGAAAGTCGTGCTAAAAGTAAAGAAAAAAACATTATGATGATTGTTTTATACCTTGCAATCAGTATCCATGTATTAAAACTCTCTGTCATATTGTTGTCCCCAACATCGCATTTGCTATGGTCTTGAAATTATCTCTTACACCATGTATCCAAGTTGTACCATAAAAGATCATTCAAACAACCCCTTCCCAACTTCTTTATGTCCTCTATATTGTTCTTTAACTCAGCTTCAAATATGAATTTAGCAATTCTCCAAAGCAATTTTCTTCTTTCTATTCCTTTTTTGATTTTTACACCAATTTGTAAGAACACGTGTTGCACATTTTCTATGTTCAATTAGTGCCAATACCTCTTGAACAACAATTTTCAGTCCTTAACAAAGCAACATAATAGACAAATAATAATTAAAATGCAAAACACAAGAAAATTAAAAAGACAATAAAACAGTAATTAAAGTCCCACCTTTTGCATATTAGCAATTTTCAGGTGTGACTTTATGCCTTTTCTCATAATAAACTTTAGCTAATTTTTATATGTCTAGTTCATAGGTTCTTCATAAAAGATTATCATCTTTTGAAAATAGAAGAACTACTATAAGACTAGTGTAATTAAATATTTTTTTCATTTAAAAATTATGGATATATAAATCTATATCGTAGATGATATAGAAATAGCGTGCAAAAAAAAAATTCTGCTAGAAATCTAATTTATTTAAAAATTATATTTGTTACGTTACAGATTATTATTATATAACAAAAATAGTGAAAAAAATTCATACATTGAAAATGAACAATAGAGAGTTATCCATTGAAACTTTTTCCTAAAATGATTTCGTAGACAATATCTTATCTTTAATTTTTGAATCTCGTACTAATAGCATGAAGCTAAAAGTAATAATATGAAATAAGAAAATAGACAAAAATAAATAAATAATTAAATAATTAAATAAAAATTTCTTCTATCTTCAAAGTGTATTCAAATGTGTAACATAAAACTAAAAATAACAATATGAAATAAGAAATAGACAAAAAAAGTAGAAAAATTAAAAAAAAACTTTCTTCTATCTTCAAAATGTATTCAAATGTGTACAATTAATTAATTATTTGTTAATTAGTCAATTATCGCGAAGTGTGCTAATTTTAGGTTGCCACTTGACAACTTCTCATGCTTTTGGCCTGCTTTAATATAGAAGATTTTCATTTTTAGTAAATCCCTCATTTTACTTCGACAGATCTTTCTTTTCAATTCATTTTCTTGTCTCTCCTTAAATTCATCGAATTTGCTGAAACTTTCCCTTCTCTCCTTTTTTTAGTAGAAATTGGCTAGTTTATTCTTCTCTCGGTGGAGTAACATGGCGGATGCTTACTGGAGGTACCCCAGAGGTGGGCAGCAGCAGGCGGCGCCGACGGCTCTTACTCATTTCGTCGCAAAACATTCTCGCAGCGAATATGGTATCTAAATTAACTCTCTTTGTGTTTAAATAATTCGAGATTTCGTCATATTTTTTGCTTAGTTGGATGAACTTGTAGAATTTAGGGTTTATTCATTTACTTTCTCAGTCAAAAACTTAATTTTCATGGCTTGTAGACACTAGTGTTTATTCATTTACTTTTTCAGTCAAAAACTTAGCAAACGTAATTTTTATGGCTTTTTTGTTGTGATTGGTGTGATATAGTTATGGTAGGAGTTTCTTGTTTCATATTGATGACATCAGTGTCTTGCTTTTCCACGTGATCGACTACATTATATTCTAGATCATCGATCTAGTCTCTTTCAAGGTTTATGGAAACCATAGCATCCATTGCTCGAGCCTCAGCTACTAAACACTTTCCCCACTCTTCTTCTTCTTCAGCAACCTTTTGAGCCATATTACTCTCCTTGGCTCGGCAATATCTTTTTATGTGTCCTACTTCACCACAACGATATCATCTGAGAGGTTTCTTACCATAATAATTAGAAGGCTCTTCCTTCTTTCCAGGTGAGCTTGAACCACCTAAGGATCGAGAGTGTCGCATATCTCTTGCGTTTTCTTTAAAATTCCTCTTGTCAGCTACAAGAGCATTTCCTTCTCCATCTTTGACGAATACACCAGCTAACTGTTTGGCTAGTAGCTCCTGTGATGACAACAAATTCTCAAATTCCTCCAAGGAAGGTTGTTGAGCCCATCCTTGAATTGACGTCACAAATGGAATATATTTAGGTTTCAAACCACGAATGCTTATTCTTCTCATTCGTGCTTCATAAATAGCCTCTTCTGGATTCAACAAAGATATCTCAGAATATAAGTTCTTAATCTGTAAAAAATACTCAGCGATAGAAAGATTACCTTGAGTGGTGTTAGCCAATTCATTCTCCAGTATTTGTAATCGAGCTTCATTTTTCTTGTTGAACAACTAATCGAGGGTCTTCCATATTTCATAAGATGATTTACACCTTATAATATGATCAAATAACTCGGGAGAAATTGACCTCTTCAAGACGAACTCCGCCTTAGCATTAACCTGCTTCCACTTCTTGTATGCACTGCTATTTTTCGGTCCGTCAATAGGAGGACTTGTGTTATTCCCATTCACAACATCCCACAAATCCTCGCCCACAAGGTATGATTCCATACATGTTTTCCATACCTTGTTATTGGACTGATTCGACAACTCCATCCCCAGTTCATTAACACGACCGCTAAAATCCATATAGACAAACTAGTTGAATCTACCACTAACCCGATTTTGAATAAAATCCAAAAGTCAACAAATGACTATGACTAAGATTGGAAGATTCAACTAAGGAAGAGGAAGCTAGAAAGGAAAACTTGGTTATGGAAGAATGACACTTGAATTGTTTTTGTTTTTGTTATACTTACCTATAGGTGGTTCTAGATACTACAAAATCTAGACTATTCCATGATTCTCTACAAATATCTAATTCCTCTAAAACATCTACAAGAAAAATCTAGTAACATTATCTTCTACTCTTGAATATCTAGATATTTCTACAAGATACTTATCCAAGTGACTACACTAGATTATTCTAGAAACTTTCCTAAAAATCTAGTATTTTTTGTAGTTCCAAAAAATCAACAAGCTTCCCCAAAACAATGGGTTATATCAACATAGACATTCCTGTTCCTTTGAGTGATATCAGTAATAATAATTTTCAACTTTCTATTACGAGTTTCCTTTTATTCAACATGTTCACAATTACTAGAGAGTCCATTTCCAAGTTAAAGTTGTTAAGACCATTATCAATGCAAGCAATCAAGCCAAATTTTGTAGCCATAGATTTTGTGTAAATGGAGCTTGTGCTCTGAATACCCCATGAGAAGGCAAAGATGAAATCTCCATTGCTATCTCTCAAGATGCCACCAATCCCAGCACTACCATTCTCCATATAGCTTCCATCAACACTGATCTTGTAGTTCCCCATCTCTGGTTTCTTCCAAAATGATCGGTTGGATATATACCTTGGGTTTTAACATCTTCCTTTGGTCACCAAATTTGCATGTTGTCCATTCCTTCCCAATTTCCCAACATATCATCACCGGAGCCATTTGTAGAAGGAGTTTGTGTACTGCATTGTCATCTTTCATTTTCCACCATTGGCTGAATATCCTTCTGATTATGGTTGATGCCTAGAGGTCCTCCAATGTGATTCCATATGTGAAGGTGTGTTGAATGGAATCATGTATTTGTATCCTGCTGCATAAACAATTTTCATTAGATTGTCTATCAAATCTAGAGCTAATATCGTTAAATGGAAGTTTGCCAAGGCAAAATCTCCCAAGATAGAAAAGATAGTTTAAATGGAATATCTTTGTGCCACAGATTGGTCAAAAAAGGATCTTTGTTCTTTGATTGTCTTGTGAGGTGCCAGGCAGATTTGTTGGTGTATTGTCCATCTTCTGTGCAGTTGCAGATGGCTTCATCATTCTGCTCAAGTGGACCGATATGGATGCCAACAATTCCCTCAACAATTTTGTGAGGAAGAATAGTTCAAATCCCAAGTCCCATTCCTGATATTGTAGATGTTGCTTTAGCTTATGATTTAGTTATAGCTACACGTACTTAAAAGACAGAAAATATCACTTTATAACATTTAAAAGTCAAATAAATTTTATCCTTACCCAAAGATGTGATGAACCACATGTAAGGACTGCAACATTATACCCAGGAAAGTTATGACTATGAAACATAAAGATAGTGCTAGTCCACAGCCCACTGGTACTAAAGATTTGAAGTTGCAACTGTTATCTCCTGTATTAAATTAGCAAACCAGAAATGATAAA
The DNA here is from genome assembly GCA_018342035.1 of Solanum appendiculatum. NCBI lineage: Eukaryota > Viridiplantae > Streptophyta > Magnoliopsida > Solanales > Solanaceae > Solanum > Solanum appendiculatum. The sequence continues at coordinate 690,054 of JAGDQO010000378.1, read as the reverse complement.
AGATGAAGAGAAAAAGAAAAGAACTATCCGAGTCCACATAACTCACTGTGTGTCCTTAAAAATTTAATCCCCTCAAATATCCGAGGTTGTAGATTAATTCCTCCCAACATAAAACAGATTAACCATTAAGGAAGTAGCGGTACCTCAAACTTCGATAATTTCAACGAACACAAAAAGACAACAATGAATCACACATAGACTCTATTTTATTTTATAAAAAAATATATGCAAAAGAAGGAAAAATTCCATGCTGAAAAATGAGGGAAAGCCTCTCTATTTATAGCTAATAAAGGGTAGTATGAAAATGTGTTAATTGGGCCTTATCGGAAAGGTCACAACTTTTTGGAAAAGGGGCAACCTTTCATGAAAGGTTACAACCCTTTGGAAAAGGCACTACCTTTCAAACGGTCACAACCTTTTGTAAAAGTCACAACCCTTCAGGAGAGTCACAACTCTTCATTTCCTATTCACACCTTTAAAACCCAACAATCCCCCACATGAATAGGGAATGACTGTTGTTAAAACATATGCATGAAAAACTGTGTGATTCGTAAGTAAGGATTGATTGCATCTGGATAAGTGGGTTTCCCTTTGAACTTTCCATAGTGAACACATATCGGATATACTCGGTCAATCGGTAGATTTGATATCTTTGAACCGTCGAGCTTTGGTGTATAACTAGACAACATAAATCACACAATCAACCCTTGGACTAATTTTGGTTCTCATTTTTTTGTTCGTTTCAGCCATGAACACGTCTTGGTTTATAAGTGCGTAGAGAACTGGCCTTACCGGATTCTCCTTGAAGCGGCTTACACTTCACACTTACATAGGTGATTTCTAAATGTGTAATCTTGTAGATACATCATTATTTGATATACCCTGTATCAAACTTAGAAACCATTAAAAAGTCTTAATGCCTTTATCCTTGTTACTGAACATTGTCTTATCATGAGAATGAACCATAAAAAATATTTTGACAATGTTGAACCATCATCAATGACTTTGTTTGATTTCCTTCAACCTAATCTTGGGATCTCCAATCTTCTAGGTAGAGTTACCGCCACAATGACTCGTCCTCGGCCATAGTCCCATTCCCTTTGATAATCTATCAACTCTCTCTCTAGTTAGGCCTTTTGTAAGTGGATCCGACACATTATCCTTTGACTTTACATAGTCAATTGTGATAATTCCACTAGAGAGTAGTTCTCTAACGATACTATGTCTACGTCATATATGACGAGACTTTCCATTATACATCATGCTCCATGCCCTACCTATTGCAAATTAACTCTCACAGTGTATGCATACTGGAGCTAAATGTTTGGGCAAAAAATCTTTCAAGAAATTTCGGAGTCATTCAACTTCTTCACCGGCCTTATCTAGAGCGATACAATTAGATTTCATAGTAGAGCGAGCGATATATGCCTGTTTGGAAGCTTTCCAAGAGACTGCTCCTCCATCAAGAGTAAATACATATCCACTCGTGGATTTTACTTCATTTGACCTGGTGATTCAATTTGCATCACTATATTCTTCCAATATTGTTGAATATTAGTTATAATGCAAAACATAGTTTTTTTAAGTATGTTTTAAATACTCTAAAAGTTTTTTCATTGTCATCCAATAAGTTTGATTGAGATTACTCATGAACCGACTCAGTTTACTAATAGCACATGCTATATCTGATCGCGTACACTTCATGATATATATCATATTTCTCAATACTCTAGCATAATTAAATTGTGAGTCACTTTCTCCTTCATACTTTTTGAAGTACAAAGCTCACATTTATTGGAGTCTTGACAATATTGAAATCCAAATACTTGAACTTGTCAAGTACCTTTTCAATCACATCATCAACTTCAATGTCTTTCATATCGAAGTTACTTTCTAACATATGCTTAGTAGCATTTATGTTAGAAATGTCTCTTTTGATGATCTACATGTCATCAACATAAAAACAAACAATGACCTTGTGATTTGGAGTGTCTTTAATGTAAAAATATTTATCACATTCATTAATCTTGAATCCATTTGCCAACATGGTTTGGCTAAATTTCTCATGTCATTGTTTGAGTGTTTGTATTTAGTCCATAAAGTGACTTAACAATTTTACACACTTTTTTTCTTTACCAGGAACCACAAAGCCCTTGGGTTGTTCCATGTAAATTTCTTCCTCCAATTCTCCATTTCAGAAAGTTGTTTTAACATCCATATGACGAATTCGAAGGCCATATACCACAACTAGCGCAATTAGCATCTGTATTGATGTAATCCTAGTTAGTGGTTATTATGTGTCAAAACAATCAATGCCTTCTTATTGTCTAAAGCCTATGACAACAAGTCTTGTTTTGTACTTGTCAATAGTTCCATCAACTTTCTTTTCATTTTGTAGATTCACTTTGAACCCAAAGATCTATTTCCTGGAGGAAGATCAACCAACTCCCAAGTATGATTGCTCAAGATTTGGACTTATTTTTAAGAAGAAATGTTACAAAATCAAATCCAAAGGAAGTAGATGTCCTTTGACATTTACTACGCCTCTTCAGAATACAACAAAGCCTGAACAAACAAAACTTTTTGTTGCTCCCTTTCTTAACAAACAAAACTTTTTATTTCTCTCTTTCTGAACAGACAAACTTTTTGTTGTTCTCTTTTGCTATAATGATAGTATCCCCCCACAAATTTTGTGGTAAACCTTAACTTATAAGTAGGACATTTAATATTTCCTTCAAAGTTTGATTTTTTCGTGTCAGCAATTTCATTAGATTAAGGTGAGTATGTGCAGTAATTTGATGGATGATTCCATTTTCCAAATATATTTCTGCAAAAGAAGATTCATATTCTCCACATCTGCCACTTCTAATCATGACAATCTTTTTATCCAACTAATTTTCAACTTCAGCTTAATATTACCTAGATGTTTCTATTGCTTCATCCTTACCATTCAGCAAATAAACATAATAGTACCTAGTGCAATTGTCAATAAAAGTTATAAAACACTTTTTCCCACCACGAGATTGTGTTGACTTCATATCACAAATGTCACCATGAATCAATACTAAGGAATTAAAATTCCTTTCAACAAATTTATAAGAATGCTTAGCATACTTAGATTCAACACAAACTTGACATTTTTATTTATTGCACTCAAAGTTAGGCAAAACTTTTAAGTTGATCAGTTTTCGCAAGGTTTTGTACTTGATGTGTCTCAAGCATTCATGTCATAAGCAGTTTGACTCAAGCAAGTAAGAACAAGAAGAAATATTGAGTTTGAAAAGACCTTCCGTGAGGTAACTTTGTCCCACAAATATTTTGTTCTTTACTTTTTATAACTTTGTCACATACCGACATTGTTTAGAGTCAGCACATTGCCAGATGTTCTTTCCAGAAGAACCTTTTCATAACCTTCAATTTGGTTATTGCATAGTTACCCATGGACATAGTCTCATTGGGTCAAAAAAATATGATTCAAATGCTTCTTTTACAACATAAACACGACAGTTCACCATTCACCAATTTTCATACTTTTCCATCAAAGAACCCAATTCTTTTGAGCAAGTATATATATAATTTGATGATTTTATACTAGTCATATCATATACTAGTAAAGAGAGCCTAAACGACTAAAATATAAAATATACTCCAAGAATTTTGTGGGTCTAACATAATACAAGAATGTCATTGAATTTCATATCTTGTACTTTCAATTTTAAATTGGATACTAAGTCTATCTTTGTCTTTATCACAAGTAAAGAACCCCTCACATTTTTAATATGATCTCAAAAATATTTTTCACGTATATTTTTTTCCTGCTATCTACTTGTATACCATCAAAATACACATTGGCAACATAAAACATTCTTTTGGAGATTTAATCTATAGAAACATCCATTGCATACACAAAAATCACTAATTTTATGTCACTAGTGTTTTTTTCCCTTTCTGTCACAATTAGATAGACCACTTAGTATTTAGAATACTAACAAAAAAGATTCAATCTTTATACAACTTGTTTCTAGTTTAACGATGAAGTTTTTATATTCTTATAATCGTTTAGCCTTAATATTCTTAGTAAAGTTTTTAAACTTTTTAAGTCGGAATATTCATTCAAACAGAGTGTTTAATAAATAGGTGTATTCCTCAAACTAAATGCACAATCTGATTTATTCGGTGAAGTTTGACACAATCAAATTTCACATGGAGTAAAAAACTACAAAAGTTTTTTTTCCTCCTCCAAACAAAATACATATTAATAATAATAAAGATATATTCTGAGATCATCACATAATGAACATCTATCCTAGCATTTATGAAATAAATCTCATAACTTATAAAGGATAGAAAAAGAAATAATCAAGGAAAATAGAGATAGAACCTGATTTTTACTCTCATTGAATCATATTCTATCTGTCAGCAATGATTCCATACAAGTCACTTTTCTTGCTATTTTTTTTCCTTTCCCAGTTTCCATCATATTCCAATTTTTCTCAGAAAACATTGAATTCAACGAGAAACTAAACTCCTGTTCAAATATTGTTAGGAGACAACATTTGTTCATTTACTTCTTCTCATAGTTATATAAAACCAAAAATACAGAAAAAATAATTAAAGTGCACATCTTGGCCTTTATGCACAAAATAGCTTTTTTCATTGAAAAGAAAACTGAAGGGTGCAATGCTTGAATTCACTTGGGAAGAAAATAAAAATAATCTTACCCATCCAAGGAAAACTTACTACAGAAAATATACTCAAACATATTAAAGTAGTACTAGTTCATCCCAAATCTCTTTTATCATATGATAAAATAATTCTCTTTCTCTTATTTTTTTCCTAACAAAAAGAACACAGAAGATAAAAGTAATTTCCTTACTACAGAAAATACCAACATTGGTTTAAATTTCTTAAGCCTGTTATCTCCGGTATTCAGATTAGCAAACCAGAAATAATAAAAATTAAGAGAAAAAGAAAAGAACTATCCGAGTCCACAGAACTCACTGTGTGTCCTTAAGAAATTTAATCCCCTCAAGTATCCGAGGTTGTAGATTAATTCCTCCCAAGATAAAATGGATTAACCATTAAAGAAGTAGCGGTACCGCAAACTTCGATAATTTCAACATCCTCAAAAAGACATCAACGAATCACACATAGACTCTATTTTGTTTTATAAGAAATATATGCAAAAGAAGAAAAACTTTCATGCTGAAAAATGAGAGAAAGGCTCTCTATTTATAGCCAACAAATGGTAGTATGAAAATGTGTTAATTGTGCCTTTTCGGAAAGGTCACAACTCTTTGGAAAAGGGACAACCTTTCATGAAAGGTAACAACCCTTTGGAAAAGGCACAACCTTTCAAACGGTCACAACCCTTTAGAAAAGACACAACCTTTCGTAAAGGTCACAACCCTTCGGTAAAGTCACAACTCTTCAGGAGAGTCACAACTCTTCAGGAGAGTCACAACTCTTCATTTCTTATTCACACCTTTAAACCCAATAGCAACTCTACATGACTACAAGTTGCTTTAAACCAAACCTTTAAATTTTTTTATTTAGGGTAAAGATTGTTTCAAGTTTCAGGTTTGGTTCATATTTGGTTATCTCACGTTCATGTTGATATTTGTTGCACTTTAATTAGCTTAATTTTACTATTCTTTTCTTGTTTGTTTGTGCTCACTATATCATATTTGTTTGTGCTCATTTTCCCATTTTTAGAAGCTCCAAGTGGTCCTGGCTATTATGGCCGTGATGATGAAAGGGGAATGATGAGAGACACAAATTCTATCGAAGCATCCTATGAGCGCTACCTCCGTAGTGGGGTACTTAATTTTTATTTCCTTTTGAGGTTACGTTGGTTCCGTAATAGTGTATAGGTGTAATATAGTGGTAAAATTTCCAGGAAATTTCCTCCCATGAGTCTGCAAGCGGAATTATGGGCATTGGGGGATCCGACCCAGACCCGCTAGCCTTTAGAAGCAGGAATGTTGGAATGGTAGGTGGCAGACCAGTCCGGATGCTAGCAGTATATTTTTTGTAGAGGGTTTGCCTGCTGATTGTACAAGAAGAGAGGTGTCATGTATCTTTGTGTGGAAAGCTTTTTTCTTCTTATTGTTTTATGGCCCATTCTAGTTTTTACCTTTACTTTAGTTTTTGCAGATATATTCCGCCCTTTTGGAGGTTACAAAGAAGTTAGGCTGGTACCAAAAGGATCAAAACATGTAAGAATATAATACGTTTAATATCTTATCGAGGTCTACTACTTTTATTTTGGATTCACTGGTGTATCAATTTATGCAGGCCAGAGCCAATCCCTTGATTGATTGCTTTGTTGATTTTACAAGTTCGCTTCAAGTAGCTGCTGCAATGGATGCCATACAAGGTGAGCTTGACAGTCTCTTGTTTCTTGACATGGGTACCTCATTATTGAGGGCTGGTTGTGGAGAATCATCAGAATAGTACTAAACAAAATCGATCGGTGTTGTGTGAATATTCTAAAGTTTTTAAGATGGAGAGATAGTAGCTCTGTATATTACTATATATGTGGAACTATTAATTAAAGGCCTAGTGCTTATACACATTGAACAAGATTGGTTTGTCTCCAAGCTCAATCTTAGAAACTAGGCTTTCTCCTTCCTCCAGTGATGCACAAGTCTAGCTTCTTATAGTAGCCCTTTCATCTTATTTAGTAGTAAAAGTACTAAATCTTGCAGGTTATAAATTTGACCATCATGAGCATGATTCAGTCAGCTTAATGCTGCAATTTTCTCTCAATCCTAGTGCGAGGTTAGGTGGAGGGAATCGTGGAAAATGTTAAAACTATGCTTATTTACAGGTACAAACCGTTGGTTTATTATCGATGCCCATAACATATGGTACAAATTAAAGTTGATAAATCAAACTAAATTGTGGAACTATAGTTGTGTGTAGGACTTGCCCAAATTTGGAGATCTAAAATACTTAGCCCGACTTTGGAGTTTCTCTGATCGGGTGGGCGCTAATTTCGTTAGGACCACCTTGAAATTGCGTATAGGATGATTTTATAATAATGTACCTGTAATATTAAAAGTTGGTTATCTGATCATGCCATGAATCGTTTGAATTGCTGTTTAAATTCGCTACAACTTATGATGAAGTAGACATATATAATAGTGACCCATCAACTTTTGCTCTATGTATGAAATAAGTGGGAGGCTTTTTTTGTCAATTTTCATTGTCTGATTGCTTTCCTTTAGTTGGTGGCAGCTACTCTGGAGTCCCCCTCTCTCATTCCGGAGCCGACACATTCTGAATGACCTCCCCCTTACATTCTCTAAAAATCCATCTGAAAAACGTGGCGACTTGTAGCTCTTATCTTACCAATGCTAACGAGGATTGCCTTTCCATTAAAATTGTAAAGGATGGAGTTGGAAGATCGCCTTTCTATTAAAAGCAATGGATAGCTGTAAAGGCCAGAGTCGGAATGAAATACTTGTGAAAAAAAGAAGAAAATACATAGGCAGACGACTTGGATCTTTTTTTTTTGAAATCCAAATAGATTGTTATCACAACTAAAAGTCGAACAGTTGTCAAAATGCATAATGTTAGTTGACTGATTCAAAAATTTAGTGCTGTTAGTGGCCGTACTTTTAGGAGTCTCTTAATTAGTTGATGTTAGTCAGTTAACAGGTCATGGGTTAGTGCTAAACTAGTGCCCTATTTTTTCTCTAGGTTTGTTTCTTTCAAAGTTCTATTTAAAGACTTGTATCGTTGTTTTCTGAAAGCAATAGAAAAGATCAGTTTCTCTCTGTTAACATCTTATTCGAGTAGTCATTCATCTCTTTTGCCAACATTCTTGGTATTAGAGCTTTACTCCAGGTTAAGATTCATCCTTTCCTCAAGCAGGGATTGGTAAAGTAAGAGAGAAAAAGAGTGAAATATTGTGAGATCTTTTTTGAGAGAAAACAAAAAAATTTCCATGGCAAGGAATGTACAACAGCTTCGTCGCAACCCCTAATTCCAATTTTCAGAGGAGAAAATTATTAGTTCTGGAGTCTAAAAATGAAGACTCTTTTCAAGTCTCAAGAACTATGGGATGTAGTTAAGAATGGAATTCCAGAAGGGAATGCAAACCAACTGAGAGAACATCGGAAGAGAGACTCAAAAGCTCTGTTCATGATCCAGCAAGCTCTTGATGATGAAATTTTTCCTCGCATATCAGCATCTTAGACTTCCAAACAAGCATGGGAGATCATGAAGCAAGAGTGCTTTGGAGATGATAAGGTAATTACTGTTAAATTACAAACTCTCCGACGTGGTTTTGAAACATTATTCATGAATGAAAATGAATCTGTGCAAGCATATTTGTCTAGAACATCTGCTATTGTTAATAGGATAAGGTCCTATGGTGAGAAAATTGATAATCAGATTGTTGTGTCTAAAGTGTTGAGAAGTTTACCACCAAATTTGAGCATGTTGTTACTGCAATTGAGGAATCTAAGGACCTATCTACCTATTCTTTCGATGAATTAATGAGTTCCTTGGTAACTCATGAAAATAGGCTAAATAGGTCATGTGAGAAAGTTCAAGAGAAGGCATTCCAGGTTAAGGGGGAGTTTTCCTACATGGGAAAATCAGAAAACTAAGCAGGATGAGGACATGGCAGAGGTAATTTCTGTGGTCAGGGTCGTAGTGGCAGCGGTAGAGGTAGAAACCCAGGTTGTGAATTCCATCAGTACAAAAGCAATATTCAATGACGTTACTGCAAGAAATTTGGCCATAAAGAAGTTGATTGTTGAACGAAGCAGAATTACTCAAAATGTGGAAGAAGAAAGTAAGTTGTTTATGGCTAGTTCCCAAATAACTGAAAGTGTGAATGTTGTGTGGTTCATTAATAGCGGATGCTCCAATCACATGTCAAGTTCAAAGTCTCTATTTCGAGATCTTGATGAGTCCCAGAAAAGTGAGGTGCGACTAGGGGATGAAAAACAAGTGCACGTTGAAGGGAAAGGTACAATTGATATAAAAGCTGTCAAGGTAATGTGAAGCTTTTATATGATGTGCAATATGTCCCTACTTTGGCTTATAATCTGTTAAGTGTTGGCCAATTGATGACCAGTGACTACTCAATTAGTTTTGATAATAATGCATGTGACATTAAGGACAAAAAATCTTGACAAACGATAGCTCATGTGCCTATGACTCAAAACAAAATGTTTCCTCTTGATATTTCAAATGTTGGTAATACTGCCTTAGTTGTTAAAGGAAAGAATGAGACTGATTTGTGACACTTACGTTATGGACATTTGAATGTTAATGCGTTGAAACTTTTGGTTCAAAAAGATATGGTTATTGGCTTGCAAAAAACTAATGAACTTGAGATGTGTGAAGGATGTATCTATGGGAAGCAAACTAGGAATTCGTTTCTAGTGGGAAAATCATGGAGGGCTACAACTTGTCTTGAACTTGTGCATGCTGACTTATGTGGGCCAATGAAAATGGAATCCCTTGGTGGAAGTCGGTATTTTTTTTATGTTTACTGATGATTACAACCGTTTTAGTTGGGTTCTTGAAATTCAAATCAGAAACCTTTGAGAATTTCAAGAAATTTAAAGCATTTGTAGAGAATCAAAGTGGCAGGAAGATAAAATCACTCCATATCGATAGAGGCGGTGAATTCTTATCTAATGAATTTAATGTCTTTTGTGATGAGAATGAAATTCGCAGGGAACTTACAGTACCATACACACCGGAGAAGAATGGTGTGGCCGAGTGAAAGAATAGGACGGTAGTGGAAATGTCTAGAAGCTCATTGAAAGCAATGGGTCTACCAAATTACTTTTGGGGAGAAGCAGTTGCAACTGCTGTCTATCTTTTGAATATCTCTCCAACAAAAGCTGTTTGGAACACAACACCTCTTGAAGCTTGGAATGGTAAAAAGCCACGGGTAAGCCACTTAAGAATCTTTGGTTGTATAGCATATGCTTTGGTTAATTTTCATTCGAAGCTTGATGAAAGATTTGAAAAATGTATTTTCATTGGCAATAGTCTTCAATCTAAAGCATATCGTCTATATAATCCCATAAATGGCAAAGTGATCATAAGTAGAAATGTTTTTTTTAATGAGGATGCCTCTTGGAACTTTAATTCTGGGAATGTAAGATCAAATCTCCAATTGTTATCTTCTGATGAAGAACCCGCAGCATTTGCTACTCCTGGAAACTCGCCCAATTCTTCTCCCATAAGTTCACCAGTTAGCTCATTTAGTGCATCGACAGAAGATGTAGCACTGGACAAGTCTTCTGTTGAGCCAATTCCACTAAGAAGATCAACAAGAGAAAAGAAACCAAATCCCAGATATCCTAACAATGTAAATACTTCTTATCAATTTGCTTTGCTTGTTCATTTGAATGGAAGAATGCTATGGTAGAAGACATGCAAGCAGTTGAAAGAAATTCTACGTGGGAGTTAGTTGATTCACCTGAAGGAAGGAACGTGATTGGGCTCAAATGGGTGTTTCGAACAACGTGCAATGCAGATAGGAGCATTCAAAAGCATAAAGCTCGGCTCGTGGCAAAAGGATATTTACAACAACAAGGTATAGATTTTGGAGAAACTTTTTCTCCTGTTGCACGATTTGAAACAGTGAGAGTTGTTTTTGCTTTGGCTGCGCAATTGTGTTTGCCCGTGTATCAATTTGATGTGAAGTTTGATATTTTGAATGGTGATCTGGAAGAAGAGGTTTATGTTCACAACCTTAGGGATTTGTTATTAATGGCAATGAGAACAAAGTCTACAAGCTAAGAAAAGCTCTTTATGGGCTAAAGCATACTCCGCGTGCGTGGTATAGCAAAATTGATTCATTTTTTCAGGATAGCGGATTCACAAGAAGTGAAAATGAGACCACTTTGTACTTGAAGAAGCAAGGTAATGGAGAATTTTTGGTAGTTTGTCTCTACGTTGATGATATGCTTTATTTTGGTTCCTCAAAGTCTTTAGTTAATGATTTCAAGTTCAGTATAATGAGTAACTTTGAGATGTCTGACTTGGGTTTACTGAAATATTTCTTGGGGCTTGAAGTGATCGAAGATAAAGATGAAATTTTTATTTCTCAAAAGAAATATGCAGATGATCTTTAGAAAAAATTCCATATGATAAACTGTGAAGTAGCAGCTACACCGATGAATATCAATGAAAAGTTGCAGCATGCAGATGGAACTGAGAAAGCAAGTCTGAAATTGTTTAGAAGTTTAGTTGGTGGCTTGAATTATCTAACGCACACTAGACCTGACAATGCCTTTTCTGTTAGTGTTGTGTCCAGATTTTTGCAAAGTCCCACAAAGCAACATTTTGACGCTGCGAAACGAATTCTTCGTTATGTTTCTGGAACAACAGACTTTGGTTTCTGGTATTCTAAAGCACCGAATTTCAGATTGGTTGGCTTTACTGACAGTGACTATGCAGGCAGTTTGGATGACTGGAAAAACACTTGCGGAAGTTGTTTCAACTTTGGTTCCGGAGCTGTGACATGGAGTTCAAAAAAGCAGGAGACAGTAGCTTTGCCGACATCTGAGGCAGAGTATACATCAGCAAGTCTAGCAGCACGACAAGCTTTATGGCTTTGGAAATTACATGAAGATTTTAGTTACAAGCAAAAGAAGTCTACTGAGATTTTTTCTGATTGCAAATCAGCAATTGCTATGGCTAAGAATCCCTCTTTTCATGGGAGAACTAAGCACATTGATGTGCAATATCACTTTATCCGGACATTGGTAGCTGATGGAAGAATAATGCTGAAATTCTGCGGCACAAATGTGCAAGCATCAGATATATTTACGAAGTCTCTTCCTCAGGCTAAGCATGAATATTTCAGGTTGCTGTTGGGAGTGTGTGATTTTAAATCAAGGGGAAGTGTTAGTTGACTGATTCAAAAGTTTAGTGCTGTTAGTGGCAGTGCTTTTAGGAGTCTTTTATGTTTCCAGTTAACTAGCTCTAGGAATCCTAATTAGTTGATGTTAGTCAGTTAGCAGGTCATGGGTTAGTGCTAAACTAGTGCCCTATTTTTTCTCCAGGTTTGTTTCTTTCCAGTTTCTATTTAAAGACTTGTATCGTTGTTTTCTAAAAGCAATAGAAAAGATCAGTTTCTCTCTGTTAACATCTTATTCGAGTAGTCGTTCATCTCTTTTGCCAACACATAAGCCTACTTTGACTAGTGAAATGAGAATATTTTAATTAGCCTATTATTAGTGTCCTGCTAAATCTTAACTTATGCTAGAGGCGAATTTAGGATTGGATAGAGTAATTAGAAATATACGTGATTTATTCACCCTTATATTTACATAGCCAAAAGTGAGATGGGTTCAGTTGAATCTGCAGTAAAAATGCTCTCTTGCTCTATTGAGTTGAACAAAATAGCTAACTAACTTTTTCAAGAAATACTAGAACTGTTTGAAGGTTTACAACAGACCGAGTTAGTGATTGACATACAAGGAGATTTGGCCATGGATTGGAGACATTAGTGGAATATTGTGCTTTTAGAATGTGCTCTATTGGAATGAATTTTTCTCTTTTGCTCTCTTTTTGTGTTGCTTATTCCATCAATACTTGTTCAAGGTATAGTTGCAGTTACTTTTGCCTACCTACAGAGAGCACATCCTGGTAATATGCCTACCTACAGGAATACTAACAGTTGGCATGGATAACACGCCTGCTATTATTAATAACACTAGTTGGCTCAGGTACGTTGTATCAGGTACCAAGTTTGTGTATGGATTTTGTGAAAGGATCGGGTATGTATAATTATGGTTCAATGAGAGGATCAGATATGTGTAATTGTGATTATGTGGGACATGTTCCAGGTATTGGTTGATTCAAGATATTGTGATTGGGAGCCTATGTGCCCGTGATTGTTATTGTATGTGTTGGCCTGTGTTTACTATGTTGTAGTTGTTTGTTTACATTCATAGTTTGGAACTGGCCGTGTGATCTTACCAGTACACTATGGTTGTGTACTGATACTGTACTTGCTCTTTGGGGGTTCATGGGTTCGAACGAACCCAATAGCTTTTTCGTAAACCTTGTATTTGTACTAGAAAATTAAATAAATATATATTTATATTAACTTGTGAATTCCTAACAAAATTGATTGACGGTTTAGTGGTAAGGAAGGGACCATAAAAATGTTTTTCATGCTAGAGTTGTGAGTTCAAACCCCCTCTTTTTAAAAAAGGAAATTTAGAAAAATTTAGAACCCCTGAACTCTTAATCCTGGCTCTGCTATACTTTTAACCACCTAGCTTTAACCTTGTTGTTTTGCAGATTGATAATTTTTTCCTGAAGCATCATTAACAGGTTGAGCCAGCAAGAATGACAGTTTCGTATAAGAGTTGGATACGATTATGAAAGCTTAAGTATTATTGATCCAATGTGTGGTATTTATACATGTACATGTATAGAAGAGAAAGGAGTTTGCTGAACATAAGAGACCTAAATAGAATTGTTGAACATAAGAGGAAATAACTACGTATAACTCAAACATACTAACGTGCTAGGACTCTACATCCGTATCCTTATCATGCCCCTTCAACATTGGCTCAATTTTCTTGAGACCAATGTTGCTAACAAAGTTGCCAAAGGACCTTCGAGGAAGTGCTTTAGTTAATGCATCTGCTAGTTGAGCTCCAGATGGAATGTGATGAACTGAAATTTGTCTACTTTCCACTTGGTCACAAACAAAATGAAACATTGCGACATGTTTCATTCGACTGTGAAAGACTGGATTACGGCATAGGTAAGTGGCACCAATGTTATCGCAAAAAACCTTAGGAGGACAAGGCAACTTGACCCGAAGTTCTTGCAGTAGGTTGGTGAAACACCTCAGAAATTGGAACTTGGAATGTGAAAGATAAAAGGCTTCAGTTGAGTACAAGTGCACAAGTATGGAAGGCTGTACGGTCTGTACAGGGTGTCACGGACCGTACAACTAACCGTGGTGAAGGGTAAACATTGAAAAGCCCCTTTACGAAGAGGTTCACTGGCCGTTAAGGGGTCCACGACCCATCACCATGCCCATAAAGTTGAACCCAACACCCCAAGGCCAGTGTGAAGGACCGCGGATGCCCAGATGGTTCGTGAGACTTCATACGGGCTGTGAAGTCATCTGTGAAAAGGACCCATCAGTTTTTAAGTTTTTGCTCAACTTCAAACGATCATATCTCTCGGCACAAAATGAATTAGGTGACCCATGACCTATCCAATTAAAGGTTTTTGAGTCCTCTTTCCAAATCCATCAAGTTTGCTCTATTTGAAGTTGGAGTAAGAAGTTATGCTCATTTTAGTGAAGCACTATTAAGCTGATGAAGCATCACGAGCCACTTGACATGCCATCATGCTTCTACGGCTCGTGAAGCCCCTCTAGTGAGGTACCTCGTCCGTTTTTGAGTTAGGGTCAATGTGGTCTTTTCCCAAAGTGTTTGGTACCTCAAACTACGTCGTTTTAATCCTATTCTTAGCCTAAACTATATCATTTAACACCAAACCAAGGGCTTAGAAAGTGTTAATCAATTCTTTTACGTTCATTAACACTTCAAGACATTAGAGCAAGGTTCCAAGAGGAGAAAAAATAGGGTTCAAGAGTTCTTCAAGTGTTTTCGATTTTGCCAAAGAACTTTGTTCTTCCAGGTATGTAAGGCTACCATAGTGTTGGAATAGTTCGTCCTCACGCCCTACATCTACTTTCAAATCAGTAAAATAGTAATCTAAGATTCTATCCTTAGATTTCAGTATTCTTGAGATGAGTTGATATTGCGTTCTAAATTATTGAGTTGTTGATTAATTGAATCCCTATCTCTAATAATTGAATTGTCATACATTGCGTATTGTGATTATTGAGTTAATTGTTTATGACTATTTTTCTGCATGAACCCTATTCTTGAGTATTCAGCGAATTCTTATTAAGAACCTTTTAAGTGAAACATTATTGTTTTAAACTGAGTTTTGAGGAAGTAAAAAACAGTTTGAGAAAGAGTATGAGAGAGCTAAGTAGTCCCCAATCGTTTCAGTTTTACATGAAGAAAAAGAGTAGACTTTTTTTTGAAAAGTTAAAAGAGTTTTCAAAAAGATTAAGTGCAGTTACCTATTAAAGAGGCCCTTTTTTGAGTAATTATCTCAACCCAGAACGTATTTTTACATTAAGCAAAGAGAAACCTTTTTTTCTAAATGAACAATGAGTTTTAGAGATATTTCAGAACATTTACCTCTTTTAAGTGGATAGTTTGAGCAATTACCTCAAACTAGAGAAAGAGTAATATTTTTCTACATTTGAGCAAGAGTATATATCATTGAGAGTAGTATTGAGTACCGATATGGGGGAGAGTTCAGATAACTCACAGCCCCCATAAACCATGTCTTGCCAACATGCGTACATGATCATACTTTTTAGATAAATCCTTAGTACCTTTGGGCATAGCTTAGTGGATCCACTTAGTTGATGTGTTCTATTTCCCGGCACGATATAGGACAGTTTTGGTAGCGTGAAGAAGACATGGTATCATCACGTAGCTCATAGGGATGGTTGTCGGTTAGAGAATCTCTCAAATAAAGTTAAAGTGTATTTTCATATATCACTTTTTATGTTGAGTTTAGAGATGAGTAAGTATTTTGTAAAGTTTTAAATGATTTAATTCTTTTATTTCTTTACATCTAGCTTGCGTACATTTTATCTATTGCAGTCCTTTCATTCAGTTATTTCGCTTCAGCTATATTGCATACTTGTACATTCCATGTACGGATGTCATTCGACCTGCATATTTTATTATGCAGATACAGGTGTTCAGGATCATCAACAGGCGCTTCGTTGAGATCATTTGACACTCCAGTTAGCTTTGGTGAACCTCCTTGTATTCCGGAGAATTTCCCTTTTTTTCCTTTCAGTTTAGTCCTTTTAGGGTGATGTGGGTCTTGTCTCAACATCCATGTTGAACTATAGAGGTTTCATAGATAGTTAGAGTTGGGGAGTCTGTAACACCTCGGATTTGAAAGGCTAAAAAGGGGAAATGGGAAAGGTCCACGAACCCAAAATGGACCATGGACCCTTCACGAGACCTTAGACGGCTCGTGGAGGGGACCATAGCCCTATAGGGAATCGTGAAGGACTGCCCAAGGCAACCAACGAGCCACTAAACGGCCCGTGGTGTATTGTATGGCTCGTATAGTGGTCTGTACAATGCCATCCACCAGATTTTGAGTTTAGGATGCACATCAAACGATTATATCTTTAGCACAAAATGAATTAGGTGGCCCATGACCTATCAAATTAAAGGTCTTTGAGTCCTCTTTCCAACGCCACCAAGGTTTCTCCATTTGAAGTTCGGAGTAAGCAGTTCTGCCTGTTTTAGTGGAGCACTGTCAGGCTGAGAAATCTTCACGACCCACTGTACGAGCCGTGAAGCATTGTACGACTAGTGGAGCCTGTCTTGAAGTCATTTCGGCAGCTTTAAGTCAGGGTCATATTGGTCTTTTCCCCTATGCTTTAGGCACTTAAACTACGTCATTTGATGCCTAAACTACGTCGTTTTATTCAGTTTAAGCCTACTAACCTAGTCAGAAATAACCTAGAACCCTCATTCTCCAAAATCATCCAATTTAGAAAGAAAAGAGAAGAAAGAAGCGACAGTTTACTCCCAAGAACAAGCAGAGGTGTTCTTCAAGTTCAGCCCCTTAATCCAAATAATTTCTCCGTAGTTTTCGTCACCAGGTATGTGGGATTTCACTAGTGGGTTTATTTCACCCATTAGGTCCCTAGAATTCAGTCAGTTTCTTCAGTTTCTCTATAAATTGCTTAGACCTAGGGTTCCCAAATCTTGGGAATCCATTGAAAGTTAGCTGCTATAGTTCCATAGCATTTATTACCTGTTTTCATGGAAAAATTAATATAGTACCATGTATAGAACTCAGAACCCTAGCTTGTACTAATTATAATCATTCTATGAATTATAGTTGCTAGACAGATCAGTCAGAAAATCATGCTCCAGTATTTGAATGCCATATCTTTCAGTATATTTATGTTGCATTCCCAGATAATATGTCAAAATTTTGAGCTACTCAGTATATCAGTTGCATTTTTAGCTTTGCATATTTAGTTGGGAGTAGGCTTAGCACCGAGTTAGACTAGGGTTCAGCGTACTCTCAAAGTCCCAGAACTACGTGCCAACGTAGGTTCAGAAGTCCCCTATGTTGGGCATCAATTTTGGTGATCACGCCACAGTCATGCCTTTATACCCTGGCAAGGTATATTGGGTCCTCTCGATGGGGCGTATACATCGGACTCCACGTTTAGCTCACATGGTTTATGTCGGTTAACAGTAGCTCCCACAGTCATACTCTTAGTGCATTGACCATATTATCAGTATTTACTTCAGTATACAGTTCAGTATGATATCTTCATGATTAGTATTTGGTCATTTCATCTGGCTTAGTTTTCAGGTATACTTCAGTACAACCCTTTTTCCATGTTCAGCTATATTGCTCAGTTTACATCGTTCAGTTTATACTGTTCAGTTTAGTATCTATATCCTGCATGCTCAGTACATTCAAAGTACTGACGCATACTTTTGCGCTACATCATTTCATGATGTAGGTTCAGGCGCTCAGCATCCAGACCGCGCTTAGCTCGACTTCTAGTCCATACTCAACAGCTTCAATGGTGAGCCCTCATCGTTCGAGGACAGTAGATAGGCTTTACTTTCAGTTTCAGTCTTCTTAAAGTTAGCTGGGGGCATGTCCCTGCAACTCAAGTCAATTAAAGGCTTTCATACATAGATTATATTCAGCTTGAGTCATTAGTGTTGTTTTTAGTCATCACTAAACTCTTCGAATATTATATATATGCATTCAGACATGTTGGGATTTTTCCCAGATTAAGACATTAAACTATTTTTTGCTTCCGCACAGTATTGTTTTTAATTGAGTTTGTATAGATATGCCATGCCATGGGTTAGCTTGGGTCACTTGTGACACTGAGCACCGTGTTACACCTAGGGGGTAGCCTCGGAGCGTGACAAACTTGGTATCAGAGCATCAGGTTGAAGAGTCCTAGGGTGTCTGAAAGCCGCACTAAGTAGAGTCTCTTTCATGGGTGTGAAGCGCGCCACATCTATGAGGGAGAGGCTACTAAGTGTTCTAAGAAAAATTTCCCTTTTTTCTTTTCCAACTTGTGCTATAGAGTATAAACTCTATTTAATCTCCTTCAAACTCCTACTCTTCGCATTTCAGAAAATGCCTCTCAGAAGAGCTAACGCCAAGAATCAGCCATCAGCTCTAGTAGACCTATTGAATGAGCAAGTCACGCATGCTGAGTTCATGGCTGCTTTCCAAGTGCTTGCTCAGGCCATGACCACCCAGGTCAACCAGGATATGGCCCCAGCTCCACCGCAGACTAACACTGCTGTAGTAAGAATTCGAAACTTTACTCGGATGAACCCTTCGAAGTTTCTTGGGTCTAAGTCAGAAGAGGATCCACAAGAGTTTCTGGATGACATCAAGAAAGTAACAGACATTGTGAGTGTCACTCAAGTCGAAACTCTCCTAGAACCTTTCTCAGTCTCTACCTAGTTGGTGACCCAGTTATAGCTAAACGGGTAAACAAAAATTACCCTGTCATAGTTTCCCAAAAAGTCACCTCAGCAGACCTTACAGAGTTAGAAATGATATATTTTGATATCATTCTAGGTATGAATTGGTTACATTCCTGTTATGCATCAGTCGATTGTAGAACTAGGATCGTTTGGTTTCAGTTTCCAAACGAGCCAGTCTTAGAGTGGAAGGGTAGTAACTCAATGCCTATAGGTCGATTTATCTCTTACCTTAAGGCCAGGAAAATGATTTTCAAAGGGTATATCTATCATCTTGTTTGAGTTAGGGACTCAAACTCCGAAACCCCAACTCTTGAGTTAGTCCCAGTGGTGAATGAGTTTCCAGAAGTGTTTCCAGAAGATCTTCCCGGAGTTCCTCCCGAAAGGGAGATTGACTTCGGAATAAATCTCCTTCCAAATATCCAGCCTATCTCAATTCCTCCTTACAGAATGGCTCCAGCTGAGCTTAAGGAATTGAAAGAACAAGTGAAAGACGTTCTAGATAAGGGCTTTATCAGACCCAGCATCTATCCATGGGGTGCTCCAGTGTTGTTCATGCGTAAGAAAGACGGTTCTCTCAGGATGTGCATTGACTATCGTCAGTTAAACAAAGTCACAATCAAGAATAAATATCCCATCCCACGGATTGATGACTTGTTCGACCAGCTTCAGGGAGCTAGTTGCTTTTCTAAGATAGACCTCAGATCTGGTTATCATCAGCTCAGAGTTAGAGATAGTGACATCCCGAAGACAGCCTTCCGAACTCGGTACGGTCACTATGAATTTGTAGTTTTGTCTTTTGGACTAACAAATACTCCTGCAGCTTTCATGGACTTAATGAACAGGTTGTTCAATTAGTATTTAGACTTGTTCATAATCGTCTTTATTGATGATATCCTCGTTTATTCTCGAAATGAGGAAGAATATGCGACTCATCTGATAGTGGTTCTGCAAACCCTCAAAGATCGCCAGCTATTCGCTAAGTTCAGCAAATGTGAAATCCTATTACAGTCGGTCGCTTTCCTTGGTCATGTGGTATCCAGCGAAGGGATCCGAGTGGATTCTCAGAAAATTGAGCCAGTCAAGCACTAGCCCAGACCCACCTCTCCGACTGATATTAGAAGTTTCTTAGGCTTGGCCGATTACTACTGGAGGTTTGTTGAAGGATTTTCATCCATAGCTGCCCCATTGACCAAGTTGACTCAGAAAAAGGTCAAGTTTCAGTGGTCGGATGAGTGTGAGAAAAGCTTTTTAGAATTGAAAACCAGGTTGACTACAACTCCAAACTTGACTGTACCAGAGGGTTCAGACGATTACGTGATTTATTGTGATGCATCCAGGGTCGGCATGGGTTGTGTGTTGATGCAGCAGAGTAAGGTCATAGCTTATACTTCTAGACAACTTAAGGTCCATGAGAAGAACTACCCGACTCATGACCTCGAGCTTGCAGCCGTTGTGTTTGCTCTAAAGATTTGGAGACACTACTTGTATGGTGTTCATGCTGATGTGTTCGCAGATCATAAGAGCCTCCAGTATGTGTTCACCCAGAAAGAGTTGAATCTTCACCACAGAAGATGGCTTGAATTCCTCAAACACTATGACATAAATGTGCTTTACCATCCGGGTAAGGCCAATGTAGTGGCTGACGCCCTCAACAGACTATCCATGGGTAGTATGACACATGTTGAGGAAGAGAGAAAAAATTAGCCAAAGATGTTCACCGGCTTGCTCGCTTAGGAGTTTTCCTTATGGACACGTCAGATGGTGGTGTGGTAGTTCAGAATGGGTTAGAGTCTTCATTGGTAGCGGAGGTTAAGGAGAAACAAAATAGTGATCCTACATTGCTTCAGTTGAAAGGTGCAGTTCATCAGCAGAGAGAGAGGTTTTCTTCCAAGGGGGAGATGGTGTGCTTCGTTACCAGGGTCGCTTGTGCATCCCTAATGTGGGTGAGTTGAGGCAGCAAATCCTTACAGAAGCTCATAATTATCGATATTCCATTCATATGGGTGCCACTAAGAAGTACCGTGATCTACGGGAAGTCTATTGGTGGAACGGCATGAAGAGGGACATCGCAGATTTTGTGGCTAAGTGCCCCAACTATCAGCAAGTTAAAGTAGAACACCAAAATCCAGGAGGTGTGACTCAAAAGATTAGCATTCCTACTTGGAAGTGGTAAACATGGATTTCATTACGGGTTTACATCGTACTCGCAAACAACATGACTCCATTTGGGTGATAGTGGATAGAGTCACTAAGTCAGCTCACTTCTTGG
Source organism: Solanum appendiculatum (assembly GCA_018342035.1). Lineage (NCBI taxonomy): Eukaryota > Viridiplantae > Streptophyta > Magnoliopsida > Solanales > Solanaceae > Solanum > Solanum appendiculatum. The sequence goes on along the minus strand of JAGDQO010000378.1, from coordinate 669,177 downwards.
CAGTCAAGACTACAGATTCGGCGGAGAACTACGCCAGCCTCTACATCAACGAAATAGTCAGGTTGCACCGGGTTTCTTTGTCTATCATCTCAGATAGAGGTCCTTAGTTTACCTCTCATTTTTGGAGATCGTTTTAGAAAGATCTTGGTACTCAGGTAAATCTCAGTACAATATTTCATCAGCAGATGGATGGTCAGGCAGAGCGTACTATTCAGACCTTAGAGGACATGTTAAGAGCTTGCGTGATCGATTTCAAGGGTAGTTGGGATGATCACTTGCCTCTCATAGAGTTCGCCTATAATAATAGCTTTCATTCCAGTATTCAGATGGCCCCTTATGAGGCACTGTATGGGCGTAGATGCAGGTCTCCGGTTGGTTGGTTCGAAGTAGGTGAAGCAGCCTTGGTTTGGCCAGATTCGGTTCATGAGGCTATGGAGAAAGTTTAGATCATCAGAGATAGGCTAATGACTGCTCAGAGTCGTCAGAAGTCCTATGCAGATGTGAGGAGGAGGGACTTAGAATTTGAAATCGATGATTGGGTTTTCCTAAAAGTGTCACCCATGAAGGGGGTGATGAGATTTGGTAAGAAAGGGAAACTCAGTCCCAGATATGTAGATCCTTACAGAATCCTGAAAATGGTTGGTAATGTGGCTTATGAGTTAGAGTTGCCAACAGAACTAGCAGCGGTTCATCCAGTCTTTCACATTTCCTTGTTGAAGAAGTGTGTGGGTGATCCGGTATTGATAGTACCTTTAGAATGTGTGGCTGTGAAGGAAAGCTTCACCTATGAGGAGATTCCAGTTGAGATTCTTGACCGTCAGGTTCGTAGGCTGAGAAATAAAGAGGTTGCTTCGGTAAAGGTTTTGTGGTGGAATCAGTCCATAGAGGGAGCTACTTGGGAAGCAGAAGCAGCTATGAAGACCAAGTATCCCCATCTTTTTCCTTCCGATTCAGTTTCAGCTTGAGGTAATAGCTCCTCTCCATTCTCTCAGTTTAATTTTGTGTAAATTCAGTCTCAGTATCTTGTCCCCCAGTTATCCATGCATTTCAGCATATTTTCATGTTCATGAAACTCATTTCAGTTAGATATAAGTTTCTAGTACTCAGTTGGTATGGATTACAACTCTTTTCTCCAAACTTAGCTTGTGTAGACTTCATTCAAGGACGAATGATCCTAAGGGGGAGATATTGTAACACATCGGATTTGAAATAGGCTAAAAAGGGGAAATGGAAAAGGTCCACGAACCCAAAATGGACCATGGACCCTTCACGAGACCTTAGACGGCTCGTGGAGGGGACCACGACCCGTATAGGGAATTGTGAAAAACTTCCCGAGGCAGCCAATGTGAAGTCACTCACCACGAGCCACTAAATGGCCCGTGGTGCATTGTACGGCTCGTATAGTGGTCCATACAATGTCATCCACCAGATTTTGAGTTTAGGATCCATTTCAAACGATCATATCTTTTAGCACAAAATGAATTAGGTGGCCCATGACCTATCAAATTAAAGGTATTTGAGTCCTCTTTCCAATGCCACCAAGGTTTCTCCATTTGAAGTTCTGAGTAAGAAGTTATGCCTGTTTTAGTGGAGCACTGTCAGGCTGAGAAATCTTCACGACCCACTGTACGAGCCGTGAAGCATTGTACGACTAGTGGAGCCTTTCTTGAAGTCATTTCGGCAGCTTTAAGTCAGGGTCATATTGGTCTTTTCCCCTATGCTTTAGGCACTTAAACTACGTCATTTGATGCCTAAACTACGTCGTTTTACTCAGTTTAAGCCAACTAACCTAGTCAGAAACTACCTAGAACCCTCATTCTCCAAAATCATCCAACTTAGAAAGAAAAGAGAAGAAAGAAGCGACAGTTTACTCCCAAGAACAAGCAGAGGTGTTCTTCAAGTTCAGCCCCCAAATCCAAAGAATTTCTTTGTAGTTTTCGTCACCAGGTATGTGGGATTTCACTAGTGGGTTCCTTTCACCCATTAGGTCCCTAGAATTCAGTCAGTTTCTCCATAAATTTCTTAGACCTAGGGTTCCCAAATCTTGAGAATCCATTGAAAGTTAGCTGCTATAGTTCCATTGCATTGATTACCTATTTTGTTGGAAAAATTAATGTAGTACCATGCATAGAACTCAGAGCCCTAGCTTGTATTAATTATCATCATTCCATGAATTGTATTTGCTAGACAGATCAGTCAGAAAATCATGCTCCAGTATTTGAATGCCATATCTTTCAGTATATTTATGTTGCATTCCCAGATAACATGTCAATATTTTGAGCTACTCAGTATATCAGTTGCATTGTTAGCTTTGTATATTCAGTTGGGAGTAGACATAGCATCGAGTTGGACTAGGGTTTAGCATACCCTCAAAGTCCCAGAACTACGTGCCAACGTAGGTTCAGAAGTCCCCTCTGTTGGGCATCAGTTTTAGTGATCACGCCACAGTCATGCCTTTATACCCTAGCAAGGTATATTGGGTCCTCTCGATGGGGCATATACATAGGACTCCACGTTAAGCTCACGTGGTTTATGTCGGTTAACAGTAGCTCCCACATTTATACTCTTAGTGCATTGACCATATTATCAGTATTTACTTTAGTATACAGTTCAATATGTTATCTTCATGATTAGTATTTGGTCATTGCATTTAGCTCAGTTTTCAGTTATACTTAGTACAACCTTTTTTCCATGTTCAGTTATATTGCTCAGTTTACATCGTTTAGTTTATATTATTTAGTTTAGTATCAATATCCTGCATGCTCAGTACATTCAAAGTACTGACGCATACTTTTGCGCTACATGATTTCATGATGTTGGTTCAGGCGCTCAGCATCCAGACCGCGCTTAGCTCGACTTCTAGTCCATACTCAGCAGCTTCAGTGGTGAGCCCTCATCGTTCGAGGACAGTAGATAGGCTTTACTTTCAGTTTCAGTCTTCTTAGAGTTAGCTGGGGGCATGTCCCAGTAACTCAAGTCAATTCGAGGCTTTTAGACATAGATTAGATTCAGCTTGAGTCATTGATGTTGTTTTTAGTCATCATTAAACTCTTCGAATATTATATATATGCATTTAGACATGTAGGGATTTTTCCCAGATTAAGACATTAAACTATTTTTACTTTCCGCACAGTATTGGTTTTAATTGAGTTTGTATAGATATGCCATGCCATAGGTTAGCTTGGGTCACTTGTGACACTAAGCACCGTGTTATGCCCTGGGGGTAGTCTCGGGGTGTGACAGAGTCTCTCAGTATTTCCCTTTTGTTTGAGATGTTTTGAGACTGCTTTGCAAAGTATTATTATTATTGCAATTAAGTATTTTCCGACAGTTTGATTTAAGTATTTGCTTGAGTTTGAATCTACTAAATTCTATTTCTAAGCTTGTTATTGCTTGAGTAAATCTTCTGTTAAGTAGTCAGCCAGGCCAAGGATTCGCTTGGGGACCAGAAATAGTTCTCGAGTGTCGGCCACGTCTAGGGTGTAGGCTCGGGACTTGACAATTGGTTAGCCAATTCAACTCAGCTACTACACTTGCTACAACCCTTTATATTGCCTCTGTGGAAGATCCGACAACAGTGCGTTGCTTTTTGGAGCACCAACTAATGGGATTCTTTCCAAGAAAAATAATATAAACTGAAGTGAATGTCTAGTATCGGGGATACCACCCCAATCTGCATCTGAGTAGGCGAGTAACTGAGAAGAGTTACCATGTTTGAGTTGAAGTCCATAGATTATCGTTCCTTTGAGATAACGAAGAAGCCTCTTTGTTGCTGGCCAATGTTTAGTTGATGGAGAGTGTTGGAATTGCGCAAACTTGTTTACTGTAAATCATATATCATGCCATAGGTGAGGCATTGCAATGATCCATTGACCTGCCTATAAAGTGTAGCGTCTGCTGAAGGAGAACCGTCATCCAAGGATAAAATGTCAGTTGTGGATAAAGGAGTGCTCACATTGTTTGCATCCTGCATATTGAACTTGCTAAGTATGTCGGCAATGAAGCTACTTTGTGTGAGAGTCAATCCATGAGCATGCTGAATAAGTTCAACACCTAGAAAAAAATGTAAAGGACCAAGGTCCTTAATAAAAAATCTATCTCCCAACAACTTAATTGATGCCTCGACATGGGAGTTGTTAGAGCATGTAACAACAATGTCATCAACATAGAGCATAATAATAATGAGAGAATTAGGAGACCACTTGATGAATAAAGAATCATCAGATTTGGAAAGAGCAAAGCCACATGTTAAGAGAAACTCCTTGATTTCACTATACCATACTCGTGGTGTCTGGCAAAGTGCCTAGATAGATTTGTGTAGTTTACACACATTATTTGGAAATAGGAATCTACAAAGCCAGTTGGTTGTTGCATGAAAACAATATCATGAAGAGTACCCTGTAAAAAGGCATTGTTTACGTCAAGTTGACGCAACGGCCATTTAAGAGACACAACTAGGAACAAGATGAGGTGAATGGTTGTGGTTTAATAACTGGATTGAAGGTGGAATGAAAGTCAATTCCAGGACGTTGATGAAATCCTTTCCCCACTAATCTGGCTTTATAACGCTCTATGGATCCATTAGGTTTGTGTTTGACACGAAACACCCATTTACATCAAACTACGTTTTGAGAGGGAGTAGATGGAACCAATGACCAAGTTTTATTTTTAAGTAAGGCCATGTGTTCTTCTGCCATTGCAACCTATCATTCAAGATATTTGGATGCTTGACTGAAGGTATTTGGGGTAAGCGAAAGGTGTTTTACTGTTGAGGTTGCAAGGTAATCAAACACCACTTTGGGTTTGAAAATATTATTTAGAGACCTGGTGACCATTCGAATTGATGGTGTTGCAGGAGTTGGCTATGGAGATGCATATGGACTACTATCTTGAGAAGGAGAAAAATATAAAGAGTTAGCAGGAGGACTTACAATTGAGCTGGTTGGCACGTCATCTTGATGGACTTTAGTCTGTGATCCGCGAGTAGACATGGAGTTGACAAAATTAGTAGTAGTAGGAATTGGAATAGGGTCTGCAACAACATGAGGTGAAATAGGTTGTGAGGAAGAGGAAAAACCATAGGGATCATCTGGACACAACCATTTTTCCATGTGTGAGACTTGTGGACGAGAGAGTTGAGGATAGTTGGTTGTGAATGTAAAAATATGTTCAACGAATACGACATACCTAGAGATATAGAATTTTAAAGTGGCAAGGTCTAGGCAAGCGTAACTATTTATGGCAGCGAAATATCCCATAAAAACACAAGGCAGACTTGGGATCAAGTTTGGTTGACGTGTAGGGCTTTAACCATGGATAACAAAGACAACCAAAGACCCTTAGTTTAAGAGGGTTTGGGATGGTATTAAAGAGACACTAAAATGGAGATTTAAGACCAAGAAGTGATGTTGGCAACCTGTTAATGAGGTAGACTACACATTGGAATGCGAGAGACCAAAATTTGAGAGGGACAGAAGCATGGTGAAGAAGAGTTAAAGCAGTGTTCACAGCGTGGCGATGTTTTCTTTCTGCAGTGCCAACTAGTTGGGGAATGTATGGAGGACTTATGAGATGTTGGATCCTAAAGTTCAACTGTTCAAGAGTATGGATTTAAGGCCAACGTATTCACCTCCCCAATCAGTATACAACGTTTTAATGCTCAATTGAAACTGGTTTTGAGCAATTAGAACATAATTATGAAAATTCCTTCACGTCTGATTTGGATTTAAAGGAATAACCAAGTATATTTCGTGAAATGATAAACAAAAATAACATAGAATCTGAAATTATCAAAAGAGATAGTTGGAGAGGGACCCCAAGCATATGAGTAAATAACATGAAAAGGCATAGAACTTGTAATTGAATTGTCACCAAATGGTAGACATGAATCTTATTGCATAAACACGAATTACAGAAGAGTCAAACTTTTGAAAAAAAGAAGAAGATTAGATATACTCGTTAGAGTGTTTTGTAGGCTCTGATACTATATAAGAGTTGCATATGATTATGAAAGCGTAAGTATTTTGATACATTGTGTGGTATTTATACATGTACAAGTATAGAAGAGAAAGAAGTTTACTGAACATAAGAGACCTAAAAAGAAGAGGAAATAACTACGTAAAACTCAAACATACTAACGTACTAGGACTCTGCATCCTTATCCTTATCATTTAGTAACTTATATATTCAGGTAGCACCACGGTTTTAGCTTCTTTAATCATGTGTTCGAACCTGAACTGCTATGGTGATTGTGTATACTATATTGACTTTTTGGCTTTATGGAGGCCCATATATATAGTGTTGATAGATTATTTTTTTTGTATGTTTATTTCCATACATTATACAAATTAATTAACATAACTTATAATATACTAACTCTTTTAGCAATAGTATTGTGTAATTATGGTAAATACTTTTATTGTACAATTATATGTATCATGCAATTCCAGAAAATAAATAAATAGGCATATCATGTAAAATGTTATATAATTAGCATTGTGGAATAATATAATCTATTGAAAGTTGCTATTCAATTAACTATTGACCCACAATTTAATGATTATAGCAGTATATAACAAATAATATTCCTCCACGGGAAAAATTAAAGATATGAATAATAATAAACGAGAAAAGACATAAAGTCACACATAAAGTTGTCCCAAATATTTAAAAGGATACCTTAACTATACGAATGTCCTATTATCATACAAAAGTATTAAACACCTTTGTAAGTAGACCATATTGACCTGTTTTCTCCCTGTGTTTGTTTTCAAACAGATGACACACGTGAATGTCTAACTTTGCTTCCTAAAATCAATTAGCAAGTGTCACGTTTTGGTTCTTTTCTCTATTAATTAATAACTTCATATTTAAATACATCATCTTCTCCAAACATTTCAAAAGAGCCGTTGTTGAAGGTTTTTTTTAAAAAAAATCAGCACTCTCACTAATGAAATCAGTCCAAAATAAGAATTCGATTTAATTTTCAGTCCAAAAAGTTAATTTGAAATCATTCAAGGTTTAATTTCTTTTAAATTTGAGTAATCAAGATATCTTTTGTGATTAGGTTTTGAGGGAAAGTATTCTTAAAATATCAAATGAAATATTAAATCGTATTTATAATGACAAGAATAATCTAATGTTATGTGTGAAAAAGCAATGCAAATATCAAGACTTATTTTCAATGCAAACTTCGTGGTCAGAAGACAATCCCGCTTGAAGATTTTGATCTCGTCCATATCGTGTATGTTCTCCACATAAATTATTTTTGTTTATTTTTATTTTTGTTTAATTTGTTTATGGGGTATTTTAGGAGAAGCCATGCAACTTTATTAGATGAAGGGATCATGAAGATGTGATATACGATACAAGTACGTTATTTCGAGCTTGATGAAGAGAATTAAAAAATTGGAAAAAGTATTGACATTTTGAGAAGGTCCTGTTGAAAGTAACAATCAAGTGATGAAGGAGAAGTGTCACGACCCAAGGTACCCCCTGGCATACAAGACCTAGAAAGGCCTCATACAAGCCACTTAGCATACATTCATACAAGATAGTAGAAATTAAAGAGTCCAAAAGATAAAATCACAACAGAATTTAAGAAAACATCAGCGGAAGTCTACATCTCATGTCTCAAGCCAACTAACATAATAGAATAGAAATGAAGGTTTGGGATGCAACCCAGTACAATATCCAAAAAAAATATAACGGAAAGCATGAAAAACGTAACAAGGTTAGGTCCTCGGACATAGGAGGCCTCACCAAGTCTTCACTATCACTGGAACTGACTAGCCACAAGTGGGGTGAGTAGAACCGCCAAGTCCTACATCAATAGAATCAATGTAGGCAAGAGTATGCGTTAGTACAATCAAGTACCAAGTATGATAGCAATGCACAAAGGGCATATAAACCATGCTAGAATGACATATAATCATGACATGTAATGGCCAAGCTAAAACATGATAGAACATAAGAAAACATGAAGCATAAACCATGGCCAAGACAAGCTATTCATCTTTCCTTTACTTTACGTTAGACCATCATCATAACACTTGTTCATTAGTTGTGGGGAAATAGCCTTAACTGACATATAAGACCATGTGAGCTATTAACATGGAATCCGATGTCTGCCCCACACCGAAAATGGGTGTCCTACTTGCCAAGGTAAGACCATGAACTTTTTAGCATATGTGGATCCACTAGCTAGTGTCTATCATAGACCATCACCCTATGGTGGCACATAGGTTATGGGACATGGGTAATCGCCACTTGTCCACTCGGTACTAAGCATACTTCCCACGGATTTATCATAGTTCATTTTATCTTAGGTAGACATGGGTAATCGCCTCTTGTCTACATTAGTCATAAACTCATTATTGGTAGACTTGGGTAATCACCGCTTTGTCTACATTAGGGCACATGGGTAATCGCCTCTTGTCCCTTCATTCATTAGAATAGTTCCTTAAGAACATGGGTAATCGCCTCTTGTTCTTCTATTAGTCATGATTTCATTATTAGTAGACATGGGTAATCACCTCTTGTCTACATTAGGGAACATGGGTAATCGCCTCTTGTCCCTTCATAGAGTAGCTCCTTAATCATGGATTCAAGCTTAGTTGAACAAACCTTTCAACAAGTTATGAATCATTACGTGTGAGAAAACCTTTCACATTCATAGGTTGAGCATTACATGAGAAACCCTTTCACAACTCAACATTTGCACTAACATATCATAAACTTTATAAAACATGCATGCTCTTAACTCATAAATCATGGGTTCATAAGCTTCACCTCAAAACATGCAATTCAATGCAAGCTGATACTTAGAAAACCATAAATCAAGGCAATTTAGTCATAATTGAGGGAACCCACATAAGAGAGGAAAATAATAGATTTTGATTGAACATGCATCTTTTCATAAAATATCCTCTTTTCATCGTTCATAGTCTTACATGAAATTCATAGCTTGATAATCATAATCCTTAATTCAATTCACAAAGAGTTCATGCAATTCATCTTTTCTCAAATCAACCCGCAATCATAAGCATAATCATAATTTGGGGGAAACTTAGCATGGACTCATGGGATTCGTCAAGTTGCATGTAAATCACGCTAAATTGTGCACTAGCTTACTTTACCACGCTAGATCGTGCACTATCAACCATAACATCCACAATGGAAAGCATAATGAAGAACCCATAAGAATTTGTCAAAACCCTAGCTCTCTTGGGCAAAACTAAACCTTGAAAACCTTAAGGAAAAGAGGACCCATTGGAGGGAAGACTCCAAATGGTAAATACTATCATACCTTAATGCCAATGCCTTGAAATAAAAGGAGGATTGATGACCTTGATGAGAACCCTAGCTTTCTTCTTCCCCTTCTTGTTCTTCTAGAGAGAGGAATATTCTTGGGAGATGAGAGCTGGAATGAAGGGATTAGAGCTTAGAAAATATAAATAGGGCCAGGGTTAAGGGGCAAAATCGTCTAGGATAAGGAATAAACATTTAGGGAAAAGTCCAAAAAGCCCTTAAATAAAACTGTCGGGGCCAATCGAGGACAGGATCTATGGTCCGTACATCCACTGACGGACCGTCCTGCTCTTCCGTCAATCGATTCAGAAAGTTCATTTTGGACTGAAAATTTGGCTAAGTCTGGAAGGCATCTACGGCCCGTCAACCGAACTACGACCCGTCCTGCTATTCCGTAGGTCAAGGTTCAAAAACTCAAAATTCATAAAGTTGGCAGGGCCATCGACGGTTCCCATCTATGGCCCGTCACTCCACCTACGGTCCGTAGATGGCCTCCGTCGTCACTGGCACCAGAAAAATTTTAAAACTGCATTTTTCTTTCATTTCAAAAACTGGGGTGTTACAAGAAGAAGAAGAGTAAATATTGTAGCTGGAAGCAAATCATTTTGATTGTCGTCGTGTTTTTTCTATTTTAAGCATTACCAAGAATGCGAAGAATGAAAAATGTAGTTGTGTGAAATCATAATTGTCATAGTTGTTCTACTCTACATCTTTAGATTGGTTCTTATTTTTGTTGATTTATCTTATCAGAATAGTTATAAAGTATATTTGGTTGTGTACTGCACATTCGCTACAAGTCATTAACAATATTACATTTTCTAAGCTTTTCTAATTTCATTGGTCTAACCCATCGATGACCCCCTAAAGTTGGCACGGTGTTTCACTTAGACACTTTAACTAAGCGACGTTCATTTTAGACACCTCATGTAGAATCTCACTGTGTCACTTTGACACTTTTTGCTTACATGTCATAATGAGTGTGATACACTCATTGATAGGCGCGTGAAATGGTTATTTAGTTAATTTTTAATTTTTTTTTTCTTCTTCCCCATTTTCAGCCACCATTTTGTTCAAGTTAAATTTCATCATTATGAACGAAGATTTCAACAAAAATGATGGAAAATGTTTTTAAAATTTAAGAATAAATCCATTCATAAAAAATTTTCTTGGAAGAATTTGATATTTGCAAGGAAGTGAATTTAAGAAGATTGATAAATGCTTATCTTGATAATTTGCCGGAAGTGAATTCAATGGTACACAACATGCATATATGAGGTGGGGGTAATTTCTACAAAAGGGATAGAGATATTTGGAGAACGCAAGCGCCGGGGGGGGGGGGGGGGTTGGGTATTTTGGAGGGGAAATCCAGAAGACTATCGGGAGGGGGATTTGTTTTGGGTTGGGTTGGTTGGGGGGGGGGGCTTGCAGTGATCGGCTTGGGAGATGGGGTGGTTTGGAGAAGACGATCGCCCTGGAGGGGGGGTTTGGAGAAGACGAGTCAGGGTGGGGTGCTTGGAGCAGGCAAATTGGGGGGGGGGGGTTCTTTTAGTCAGTTTAAGATTTATTTTATTTTGTAATTATTTGGGAGAAATATCATGTGTCATTAATTCATTGGTCAATTTTTATTTTTACTCAACATTAGTTATTTAAAAATTACTTTTGACACAAATGACAAATGGCGTTGTTTAATTTGTCACTTTACACGTCATTCGTGAGTTTAACACACACAGATTATATGTTTTTGCTAATATTAAAAAAGGTGTCAAAATATTACAGTGGGACTCTACATGAGGTGTCTAAAATGAACATCGTCCAGTTAAGGTGTCTAAGTGAAACGTCGTGCCAATTTTAGGGGGCCACCGATGGGCTAAGCCAATGCCTCATTTCTTTTAACTTGGTCTTATAGGCAACTTTTTGATCTTTAGTGACTTTAGAAGTGAGTTATTTGAAGATGGCCACATTTTCATGTTATTCATTGACTAAATAAAATGGGCATATGTGCTGAGGTAGGTCTCTTTGCTATAATAGCTAGCCACATGGTTGATTGGTTCAAACTCTTTGTAATGAAGGAAAACAACACCATAAGGACAAGAAATGCCTCTGAGCTGCCAATATCTAGAACTACAACTCCTACTAACAATGTCTACAATATGTGTAAAACAATAGTGTTTAATCTCAAAACCTCTTTCCCATTGCAAGACAAGTTGTATTGTATAGACTTGTCAACATTTTCTTGCAAAATCTTCAGAGACATAGTAGATATATTAGTGATCCAAGTGTTTGAGAACTGTTTCAAATCATCAATTCTTTTCATCATTTTCACCTTAATCTCCTCAAACATTGTGATGATTATTTTATACCTTGCAGCGAGTATTCATGTATTAAAAACTCTCTGCCATATTGTTGTCAACAACATCACATTCGCTATGGTCTTGAAAATATCTCATACACCATGTATACAAGTTGTATCATAAAAGATCATCTAAACAACCCTATCCCAACTTCTTTATGTCCTCTATATTGTTCTTAACTCAGCTTCAAATATGAATTTAGCAATCCTCCAAAACAATTTTCTTCTTTCTATTCCTTTTAGGTTTTTACACCAATTTGCAAGAACATGTGTTGCACATTTTTTGTGTTTAATTAGTGGTAGTACCTTTTGAACAATAGTTTTCAGTCCTCAAGAAAACAACATAACAGACAAATAATAATTAAAATGAAAAATACAAGAAAATTAAAAGGACGATGAAACAGTAATTAAAGTCCCACCTTTTGCATAACAACAATTTTCAAGTGTGATTTTATGTCTTTTCTCATAATAAACTCTAGCTAATTTTTATATATCTCGTTCATAGGTTCTTCATAAAAGATTATCATCTTTTGGAGATAGAAGAACTACTACAAGATTAGTGTAATCAAATGTCTTTTTTTAATAACTGCGGGTATATAAAGATATACCGTAATTGATCATATATTACTAAAAGTTGGAACAAAAAAAGTAGAAAGTTGAATTACGATTTTACCCTTGCTAAAAATTAAAATGTTATAAAATATTTAACTATTTAAATATTAGATTGTATGATTTCAATTAAAATGTTAATGACTTTTGGACTTACTTAGATTAATTTCTAATTTAATAATATTTATCATCTATAATAATAATAATAATAATAATAATTAAAAAAAAATTAAATTAATAAATCCAAAAATCTCTACATAAATTACTCAACTTTTCCTCTTTCCGTAACTCTTCTCATAAATAATATATTTTCCGTGGATAAAGTATTATCTTTTATATATGATAAATAAAGAAATTTAATATTTTAAAAGGGTGCAAATCTACATGGTTTGTTAGCTTTAAATTTTAATTCTATTCTTCATTTATTTATTATTATTTTCTTTATTTGCTTTAAATATTCACATTCATAACTCATATCTAATTACCTATCTATTCAATTCTTATACTCTTAATATCCATAACTCTCATCTTTTCATATTCATAACCTCCAAATATTTAATCTAAAACTTTAAGATATCTTTTGGTATTCCTTCATTTCTATCTATATAAATTCAACTTTTTTATTTCATGAAACCCCTACCAAGGTTATCATTTTTATTCTAAAGCTAAAGTAGATGAAAAAGACTCTTGAATTGATAGGATATGGGAGAAGGAGCCGATAAGAACTCAGAAAATTATGCACTTGACTTTTTATTTATTTTTCCATCTATGTTATTGTTGAATACGCCCTTCATTTGGTGTTTTTTGTTTATAATTGTTGCATTTTGTTACTCATTACATACATGTTTCCATAGAATTTTAGTCATTCTAACATATCTATAAAAATTCACATGGAACACACGTGCAAAGCACATGTCCAGAAACTAGTATAGAAATAGCCGGCAAAAGAAGAGTTTCTACTAAAAATCTGAGTTATTTAAAAAAAATAGGTTTGTTATGTCTATAAACTATTCTTTTGCATAAATTTCTTTTATCCAGATTCAAATATGACATAAATAATGAAAAAAATACACATATTGAAAATGAGCAATGGAGAATTACCCATTCAATTTTTTTCCTAAAATGATTTAATAAACAATATCTTATCTTTAATCTTTGAGTTTTGTGCTAATAACATGAAACTAAAAGTAACAATATGAAATAAGAAAATAGTAAAAACAAAAGTTAAAAAAGAAAGAAAAACTTTTTTCTACCTTCAAAGTGTATTCAAATGTGTTAACATAAAACTAAAAGTAACAATATGAAATAATCCCTTCATTTTAAAATAATTGAATTGTTGGGGTGTTTCACACCCTTTAAGAAAAGAAAATTATGACATAAATTAGATATTACTTTCCATTTTTACCCTTATTAATTATTGTCAAATTAATCTTTAGAATAATTCAAAGCAATTAAAGTTTCTTGAACTCATCACATAGAAAATCCAAATGAAGGGTAAAAATGGAAGAATATTCTAAAAGTAGTATTGAAGATTAAATAGTTAAGTTAATTTGAAATATGAAAAATGTCTCAACAATTCAATTATTTTTGAAATGGAGAGAGTAAGAAATAGACAAAAAAAGTAAAAAAATAAAGAAAAACTTTCTTCTATTTTCAAAGTATATTCAAATGTGTACAATTAATTAATAATTTATTAATTAGTCAATTATCACCAAGTGTGCTAATTTTAGGCTGCCACTGGGCAATTGTTCATGCTTTTGGCCTGCTTTAATGTAGAAGATTTTTATTTTTAGTAAATCCCTCATTTTACTTGGATGGATCTTTCTTTTCAATTCATTTTCTTGTCTCTCCTTAAATTCATCGAATTTGCTGAAACTTTCCCTTCTCTCCTTCGATTTTTTAGTAGAAATTGACTAGTTTATTCTCTCTCTCTCGGTGGAGTAACATGGCAGATGCTTACTGGAGGTACACCAGCGGTGGACAGCAGCAGGCGGCACCGGCGGCACTTACTCATTTCGTTGCAAAACGTCCTCGCAGCGAATATGGTATCTAAATCAACTCTCTTTGTGTTTAAATAATTCGAGATTTCAGCATATTTTTTGCTTAGCTGGATGAATTTATAGAATCTAGGGTTTATTCATTTACTTTTACAGTCAAAAACTTAATTTTCTTGGCTTGTAGAAACTAGGGTTCATTCATTTACTTTTACAGTCAAAAACTTAATTTTTATGGCTTGTAGAAACTAGGGTTTATTCATTTACTTTTTCAGTCAAAAACTTAATTTTTATGGCTTGTAGAACTAGGGTTATTCATTTACTTTATCAATCGAAAACTTGATATTTATGGCTTTTTTGTTGTGGTTGGTGTGATATAGTTATGGTAGGAATTGGTAGAACACTCACCAAGTATGCCTAGAAAAGTAAGTGGAAGAAATAAAAAAAAGTTGTAGTATATGTTTGTAGCCCCTCTAAGTAGGGCAATGTGATTTATTTATGCTTAATACTAGAGCTATTTTTGTGGTCTTTATACATTGGATGGCCCTTTTTGGTGTATGGGCTTATTTAGTAGTGGTGAACCTATAATATCTCATTGAGGTTGACAGTCAGTGTAAAACTAGATAAAAAGGGGATAGAATTCCATCACATTGTCACCTAGACATAAGCAAGGGTTCCTGCATCATGAACAATTGACACCCCCGTTGTGGTGCAAGATAGGAAATGATTTCGATCATCATGGACAGATGATGGTAAAAGGCGATTGTCCAAGAGAGTTTGGATTTGGGGTAGGTAGTTTGAACTAGTGTTCAAGGGAGCATGAAGCAAAAAACAAGAAGAAGCAACAAGGCCTTGCTTCGCTTTTGAGTGAAGCGAAGTGCTTGCTTCACCAAAGTGAAGCACAATTTTTAAAGAAAGACAAAAATAAACCTTCCACAACGACAATTTATATATGCAAATGTTCAATTTAAATACTATCGTAGATATCACAAAATTCTTCACAGTACAAGAAAAATCAATACTAAAACATAAACGTTAGCAATTCTTCATTGACAAGCAGCTATTCTTCCTTCCTAATTATGTATAGCTCTCTCATTCTAATACTTTAGTCTTATTACTTGTTGCATCATGGGAAAAACAAAACTTCTCCATTGCAAAATGAAAAAATTATGTTACTACCAAGGGTGGATCTAGGGGGTTGCCAGGGTATTCACCCGAACTCCCACGACAAAAAATTGCACTATATATATTTAAGGTATTTTTTTATGGATATATAGATTTTGACTCAGTGGTTTAGGAATTCAAAATTCATCTTGAGCTTCCAAGTTCAATCTTCATGCACTACATTTTTATTTTTCAAACCCCCTTAGTGAAAATTATGGATCCGCCACTGATTACAACTCATGTATTCTCATGAGGATGATACTTAAAGTAGGTTAACAACTTTAATTTAACTTTATTGCACTAAATTTCAAGTAAAATAGTTCAATTATTATGTAATATAATTTCAGTATATAATTTATGTCAACTATTGTCTTCATTTATGAGTACAACTAGAGTTTAACAAAGTTAATTATCTACCTAAGTAGGATAATAAGAATCTATTTTTGCAGCATTATAGTAAATATCAAAAAAGCAATTAAAATATGCAAAAAAAAATTCAAAAGAAAGAGATAAGTCTAAATCAAGAAAAGTACTAAAATGATTACCAAGTTCACAATCATATATGTATATAAATATGTAGGAATTCTTTTAATACGTATACAAAACCTTTTTCAAAAATGCTGTCCAATGATTCACCCAGTTTTTACTTGGTTAATTAACTTATTATCTTTTCTAAATATCAGCTTGTCATGGTTATTTTAATAAGTTTTTTGTCTTGTTTATTTGATTGAGTGAGAAAATTTGATAAAAATAAGGATAAGAAGTTCTATAATCTAACAATTATTGTGGCATATTTAAGATTACAAGTTCTAAGAATTTTATGTCGTTCAAATGACATATTTAAAATTTATAAGATTCAAAAGTCTTCTTTTTTTAAATTATGTCGTCTCCATGTAGCTTCCATCAACACTGATCTTGTAGTTCCCCATCTCTGGTTTCTGCCAAATGATCGGTTGGATAGTTACCTTGGGTTTTAACATCTTCTTTTGGTCACCAAATTTGCATGTTGTCCATTCCTTCCCAATTTCCCAACATATCATCACCGGAGCCATTTGTAGAAGGAGTTTGTGTACTGCATTGTCATCTTTCATTTTCCACCATTGGCTGAATATCCTTCTGATTATGGTTGATGCCTAGAGGCCCTCCAATGTGATGATTCTATATGTGAAGGTGTGTTGAATGGAATCATGTATTTGTATCCTGCTTCATAAACAATTTTCATTAGATTGTCTATCAAATCTAGAGCTAATATCGTTAAATGGAAGTTTACCAAAGCAAAATTTCCCAAGATAGAAAAGGTAATTTAAATGGAATATCTTTGTGCCATAGATTGGTCAAAAAAGGATCTTTGTTCTTCGATTGTTTTGTGAGGTGCCAGGCAGATTTGTTGGTGTATTGTCCATCTTCTGTGCAGTTGCAGATTGCTTCATCATTCTGCTCAAGTGGACCGATATGGATGCCAAAAATTCCCTCAACAATTTTGTGAGGAAGAATAGTTCAAATCCCAAGTCCCATTCCTGATATTGTAGATGTTGCTTTAGCTTATGATTTAGTTATAGCTACACATACTTTAAAGATAGAAAATATCACTTAATAACATTTAAAAGTCAAATAAATTTTATCCTTACCCAAAGATGTGATGAACCACATGTAAGGACTGCAACATTATACCCAGGAAAGTTATGTGAAACATAAAGATAGTGCTAGTCCACAGCCCACAGGCAATAAAGATTCGAAGTTGCAACTCTGCATGACTACAAGTTTCTTTAACCAAACCTTTAAAAAGTTTATTTAGGGTAAAGATCGTTTCAAGTTTCAGGTTTGGTTATCTCAGGTTCATGCTAATATTTGTTTTACTATTCTTTTCTTGTTTGTTTGTGCTCACTAAATCTTATTTGTTTGTGCTCACTAAATCTTATTTGTTTGTGCTCTTTTTCCCCTTTTTAGAAGCTCCAAGTGGTCCTGGTTATTATGGCCGTGATGATGAAAGGGGAATGATGAGAGACACAGCTTCTATCGAAGCATCCTATGAGCGCTACCTCCGTAGTGAGGTACTTAATTTTTAATTCCTTTTGAGGTTGGTTCCGTAATAGTACTGTATAGGTCTAATATAGTGGTAAAATTTCCAGGAAATTTCCTCCCATGAGTCTGCAAGTGGAATTATGGGCATTGGGGGATCCGACCAAGACCCGGACCCGCTAGCCTTTAGAAGCAGGAATGTTGGAATGGTAGGTGGCAGACCAGAAGCTACCCTTCCTCTGGATGCTAGCAGTACATTGTTTGTTGAGGGTTTGCCTGCAGATTGTACAAGAAGAGAGGTGTCACGTATCCTTGTGCATGTGGAAAGCTTTTCTGTTCATATTGTTTAATGGTCCATTCTAGTTTTTCCCTTTACTTTAGTTTTTGCAGATATATTCCGCCCTTTTGGAGGTTACAAAGAAGTTAGGCTGGTACCAAAAGAATCAAGACATGTAAGAATACGTTTCACATCTTATCGAGGTCTACTTCTGTGTACTGTTATTTTGGATTAACTGCTCTATCAACTTAATTATGCAGGCCGGAGCCAATCCCTTTATTCTTTGCTTTGTTGATTTCGCTAGTCCGCTTCATGCAGCTGCTGCAATGGATGCCTTACAAGGTGAGCTTGATGACAATCTCTTCTATCTTGACATGGGTACCTCATTATTGAGTGCTGGTTGTGGAGAATCCTCAATTTATCATCAGGATAGCACTAAACAAAATCGGTGTTTTGTGAATATTCTAAAGTTTTTAAGATGGAGCAGTGCTGGGGAAATAGTAGCTCTGTATATTACTATGCGGAGCTGTTTCTGGACAAATTAAAGACCTAGTGCTTATACACATTGTACAAGATTAGTTTGTCTCCAAAGCTCAATCTTAAAACAAGTCTAGTGGTTAATTTCTCACTTCTACTGTAGCTCATCTTATTTAGTGGTATGAATTGCATGTTAAAATTTTGGTCTTTTGGCAATTTTAAACTTTCATAGAAGTTGAAGGACATGTTGAAGCTGCTCTCTTGCGCAGCTCTACATGTGCCTTTGATGAATTGGTTGCATATATGCTGAAGCTTGAAAGCAAACCCAGACCCAATTGTCACATGTTGCTGCTGTACATTCGAGTCGTCCATGAAAGAGAAATTTGTTGTGATGGTGTAGTAAAACTAAATCTTGCAGGTTATAAATTCGACGTGCATGAGTATGATTCAGTCAGCTTAATGCTGCAATTTGCTCGCAATCCTGGTGCCAGGTCAGGTGGAGGGAATTGTGGAAAATGTTGAAACTATGCGTATTTACAGGTTCAAACCTTTGGTTTATTATCGATGGCCATAACATATGGTACAAATTAAAGTTCATAAATCAAACTAAATTGTGGAACTATACTTTTGTGTAGGACTTGCCCATGTTTGGAGATCTAAAATACGTTATGCCGGCTTTGGAGTTTCTTCGAACGGGCGGGCGTTAATTTCGTTAGGACCACCTTGAAATTGCGTATAGGATGATGCTATAATAATGTACTTGTAATATTAAAAGTTGGTTGTCTGATCATGCCATGAATCGTTTGAATTCCTTTTTAAATTCGCTACAACTTATGATGAAGTAGACATATATAATAGTGACCCATCAACTTCTGCTTTGTTGATGAAAGAAGTGGGAGGCTTTTTGTGTCAATTTTGATTGTCTGATTGCTTTCATTTAGTTGGTGGCAGCTCCTCTGGAGTCCCCCTCCCTCATTCCGGAGCCGACACATTCTGAATGACCTCCCCCTTATAGTCTCTAAAAATTCATCTGAAAAACATGGCGGCTATCTTACCAATGCTAACTTTCCATTAAAAGCAATGGATAGCTGTAAAGGCCCGAGTCGGAAGCTCGCCGTGAATGAAATACTTGAGAAAAAAAGAAGAAGAAAATACATAGGCAGACGACTTGGATCATTTTTTTCTTTTTGAAATCCAAATAGATTGTTATCACAACTAAAAGGAGACGAGGAAAGCATCACCCAACAATATTTTCACCTTTAAATAATTTCTTATTCCATCCGTTTCAAAAAGAATGACTTCCTTTCCATTCTAGTTTGTTTCAAAAAGAGTGACCCCTTTCCTTTTTTGGCAACATTTTAATTTCAACTTTTCGCATGGCATGTTTAAGGCCACAAGATTAAAGGGCAATTTGGTACATTTGACATAACTTTAATTTAGGACCACAAAATAGAAAAAATCTTCTTTATTTTCTTAAACTCCGTGCCAAGTCAAACCAGGTCATTCTTTGTGAAACGGAGGGATTATTTAAATAGTCTAATAGTTGTCAAAATGCATAAACTACGTCCTTTGCTTAGTCCAACGAGTAAACTCTGCAGTTAATTCCTATGGTTTAATGTCTGGACAGAATATCCAAACTAGTACTCATATCCATTTTTTTAAAGGAAATATAGAAGGAGAATACTTTCTTTAGAGAATGCTCAAGTTTTATATAGGCTACTTAAGGTCACTTGAGATGATTACAATCATCAACTACATCTCTATTTATACTACTCAAAATATAAAATCAAAGGTCTTGCATAAATAACTAGATATATGTATCACAATTTACTGGATACATGTATTACAAAATCCTAATTAAAAGACTTCTTGAAAAACTAAGAGACAATATTGGAAGACTAAACATCAAGGTGTGAATGCATTAATTCCAACACTCTCCCTTAATGCATTTGCTTGACAACTCCAATGCATTCTCAAAGATAGCAAAACTTTTCTCTAGTAAGTGCTTTCGTGAAGATGTCAGCAAGTTGTTCTCCTGTCTGGCAATAATGCAATTGAATTTCGCCTCTCTCTTGTGCTTTTGAATATCTCCTTCTTGATTGAGTTCGGTTTTGTAAATCCATTTTAGACTTACAACTTCTCTTTTTTTTGATATAGTCACATGCTCCCAAATATTATTTTTCTCAATCATCTGAATTTTTTCTGCCACGGATTTCTTTCAAACATCATGCTTTATTGCCTCCTCATAATTTTTTGGTTCAACACCGGCAAAGTTGCATCTTTGATAAATGTCACTCAACATTTTTGTTCCTCTTGGAGGTGATTCTTCATCATCAGAATCTGAGATTTCTCCCCCTTGAGGGACATCTTCCTCTTCCTCATCCTCATCCTCTTCTTGATTTGACATATCTAAAGATATGATAGAAGTATTCTCTACCTTTTTATCCTTTCAATTCCATGTTGTTTTTTCATAAAAAATGACATCTCTACTAACAACAAGTTTGTTAGTTTTGACATCGAGAAGCCTACGGCTTTTTGTCACATCACTATAACCAAGAAATATACATTTTTAACTCTTTTCATCCAATTTTGTTCTTTTCTCAGTATGTATATGAGCATAATAAATAAACCCAAAATTTTTAAAATGACTTACAGAAGGTTTCATTCCACTCCAAGCTTCAAATGGTGTCTTATCCTTTAATACCTTTGTCGGGCACCTATTGAGGATTACACCGCTTATGTACTGCTTCTACCCAAAAATATTTTGGCAGCCCTTTCTCATTCATCATAGTTCTGGCCATTTCAATAATTGTTCTATTTCTTCTTTCAGATACACCATTTTGTTGAGGAGTGTACCCTGCTGTAAGTTGCTTCTGAATGCCTTCATTTTTGCAATATTCTTCAAATTCTCGACTTGTGTATTCACCTCCTCTATCACTGCGAATGATTTTGATGTTACAGCCTTTTTGCTTCTCAACAAGGGCTTTAAATCTCTTGAATATAGCAAATGTTTTTTTACTTCTTTTAAGAAATAAACAGATGTCATTCTTGAAAAATCATCAATAAAGATAAGGAAATACCTTTTATCACCAGAGATGGAGTCTTCATTGGTCTGCAAATATTGATATGGATTAGTTCCAAAATTACACTTGCTCTCCAAGACTTTCCTTTTGGAAAATACTTTCTATGTTGCTTTCCCATAATACAACTTTCACATGAATCTACCTCAGTATGTATCTCAGGAAGGCCTTGCGCCATGTATTTTTGCTTGAGAAGCTTCAAACCATGAAAATTCAAGTGACAAAAATCTTTTGTGCCAAAGCCATGAATCATCTACAACTTCATTTTTTAATACATTGTAATGAAATTGTAAAGGAAAGTTTCTTTTTTCATTTTTCCTTCAACAATGACTTGATTTGGCTCAATTTTATCATAAATCTTGCAATAGCTATCTCTAAACACAAGAGAATAATCATTTTCAACTCAGGAACATAAAGAACATCATGAGTTTGCTTACCGCTCCCTTTTATGTTGATCAAAATGGTACATTTACATTATGCATCAACTAAGGCTCCATTCGTCATTCTCACTTTAGTAGTGATGCTACTATTAATTGAGAGGAAAGCCTTTTCATCTCCAGTCAAGTGATTGCTACAATTGCTATTAACATACCATTCATTGCTTTTTGTTGAAGCATCAGATTGAGAAGCAAAGAAAAGGTTTTCTTCCCTTTCTTCCTCCTGTTCTTCACAGAAATTTGCTTGCTCTCGTTGCTTGTGCCAGCAATCCTTCTCAATATGGCCAAACTTTTTACAAAAGTTATATTGAGGCTTGTCTTTGTGCCAACATTTTCCTGCAAACATTTTTTTGCTTTGTGATTAGTCTTTTTACAAATTTTACAAAAAAGACTAGTACTTTTCTCACATTTTTCTTCAACCTTCTTAGAAGAACCATCATGATCCTGTTTCTTTTTTGGATTGTACTTCTTCTTTTGTTGATTTTTTGAGAAATTTTGAGAATTCTCATTGGTTTTAGATTGGAAAGTCGTCTCTTTGGGTTGATCTTCATGAAAAAATCTTCGCTTCTCGTGTGCACGAAATGATCCAACTAGCTCTTTGATGGAAAGCTTAGAAAGATCTTTCATCTCCTAAGTGATAGCAATGATATACTCATATTTCTCTGTGACACTAACTAGAATCTTTTCCACAACTTGTTGGTCCAAAATTGTATCAGCATGATTTTTCATTTCATTAACAATATTCATGACTCTTGTGCAATATTCATCTATTTTTGAAGATTTATAGAGCGTACCTTTTTGTCACCATACACCTCAGTTTCCATAGACTCCCAAGCTTGCTTTGCAGTCTCACAAGTAGCAATTTTTGCAAAATATGCTCTTGAGACTTCCATTTGAATTTTGCTCAAGGCTTTTGTATCTTGACGATACTTAGCCTCAAGATTTTTCATCTCTGCTGTTGTAAGTTCACTATCATTTTCTGGCTCTTCATAGCCATTTGCAACAATAGTCCACAAACCTTCAGTTTTCAGATGTGTTCTCATTCTTATCTTCTAGTATTCAACGTCAGTTCCATAAAAAAAATGGAGTAAGAACAACTGAAGAATCAACACCTTCATTTGTTTTGGATGCCATAATTTTTTCTTCACCCTATCCCCATATTAAGAACGGAAACCTGCTCTTGATACCAATTTGTAGGAAATATAAAAGGAGAATACTTTCTTTAGAGAATGCTCAAGTTTTATATAGGCTACTTAAGGCCACTTGAGATGATTACAATCATCAATTACATCTCTATTTATACTACTCAAAATATAAAACCAAAGGTCTTGCACTAATAACCTGATACATGTATCACAATTTGCTAGATACATGTATTACAAAATCCTAAAAGACTTCTTGAAAAACTAAGAGACAATATTGGAAGATTAAACATCAAGGTGTGAATAGATTAATTCAAACATTTTTCCAGTCTAATTCTGTAAATCAAAATTTAAAATTAACTTCCATTAGAAGACAAATTTAGGATTGGACAGAGTAATTAGAAAGAGGCGTGATTTATTCACCCTTATATTTACATAGCATGAGCGAGCCGAAAGGAATGGGTTAAGTTGAATGTGCAACAACAAGCTAAAATTCCCCTCTTAACTCTCTTCTCGATGGATATCCTTCCTACTGAGTTGAACAAAATAGCTAACTAACTTTTTGAAGAAATACTAAAACTGATGCCTGATTTCTGATTGAAGGTCTACAGCAGAGTTTGTTATTTGGCCATGGATTGGAGACAGTAGTGGAATGGCAAGAAGTGTGATCCAACAAATGCTGTGCTATTGGGATGAACTCTTCTCTCTTGCTCTCATTTCGTGTTGCTTATTTCATCAATAGTTGTTCAAGGTACAGTTACAGTTACTTATGCCTACCTACAGAGAGCACA
The DNA here is from genome assembly GCA_018342035.1 of Solanum appendiculatum. Taxonomy (NCBI): domain Eukaryota; kingdom Viridiplantae; phylum Streptophyta; class Magnoliopsida; order Solanales; family Solanaceae; genus Solanum; species Solanum appendiculatum. The sequence goes on along the minus strand of JAGDQO010000378.1, from coordinate 645,528 downwards.
TCCTGGTAATTAACACGCAATATTTAAATTCCCATGTTGAGTTCTGTTAAGCTTTATTTGGATACTTCACTTTGTTTTACTCCTGCATCGCTTGACATGGCCTTTATTTCTTTACCGTTCTTTAACTCGAGGATGGAAAACCTTTTTTCTTTTTGTTGTTTTATTACACGATTTGACTAAAGTTTCAAATATTATCTTTTCTTGACCTAGTACTCTCTAATACCCTTGTTTTGTTGGTGTTTGGTGGAGACCTGTTTACTGTAAAAAAAATTTATCGGTTTGTTTAGGAATGTATGCATGTTAAATTTTGTGAGGTTGTGCTTGGTGAATGATCAGAAGCTTGTTAATTGTGTAGGAGGACTAATTTGAGTTGAGAGAAACCTTATTCATATTGCTATAATTTTAACCACATTGTTTTAACCTTGTTTTTCTGCAGATTGATAGATTTTGGTGGTGGGATAATTTTTTCCTGAAGCATCAACACGTTGAGCCAGCAAGAATGACAGTTTAGTACCTTATATATTCAACCTTATATATTCAGGTAGCACCACGGTTTTAGCTTCTTTAATCATGTGTCCAGTCCAGCGGGAACGCACAACGCAAACGAACCTAAGCTGCTATACTGAATCCTCAGCTGGCCATTGGGGACCGAGTGGTGACAAATGACATATTTAAAATTTATGTCATATTTAAAATTTATAAGATTTAAAAGTCTTCTTTTTTTAAATTATGTCGTCTCCATGTAGCTTCCATCAACATTGATCTTGTAGTTCCCCATCTCTGGTTTCTGCCAAATGATCGGTTGGATAGTTACCTTGGGTTTTAGCATTTCAATATTGCTACAAATGGATAGGTAGTTTGGAGAGCAGCTTGGATGTTCCAAATAGTACGATATTCCATTTTATTATTATGAAACATCTTCCTTTGGTCACCAAATTTGCATGTTGTCAATTCCTTCCAAATTTCCCAACATATCAAATTACTGATTTACAGGGTTGATTTTATGATCATGATCTCTCGACCTCTAATCGCCTATTTCAACTAGCTGTCTAACTACATCGTTGAGCGGGGATAGGTAGTCCTAATTGGCGAGCATTTATATTTCATCCTGTTTCGTAACCAAGCGAGGTGTTCGTCCGGGCGTCACTCCTGAACACGAATCTAAACAAAGTTAGAACAAGCTCTTTGCATTCTCTGGTCTATCTACCTCTTCATCTCTCGAGTCCAAGAATAGACAATAGATTTATTTCTATGGTGGCCTAGCATGAAATACTAAAACAAGAACACAAAAGTAATTTAAGCGATAACCAATAATTAATTCAAAAACAATCGATGTTCAACAATTACCCATGGCCACAGCCCCAGAACAAGGGTTTTTAGCTACTAATACCTAAGAAAAGAAGAAGAAAAAAACCCTAAAAAGTACTGACAACTTTTCCTTACAAAGTATATCTCCCCCTACAAAGTATCTCTCATAATAATTATTTCTATGGACTATTTATAGATGTAGGAAACCCTGAATAAAATAATTGAGTCCAAAACAAATTAGGAAACCAAAATCAAAACGGAATTGGATTCCAACGTGAACAGTGCACCGCCTCAAATTATATTGTGGATGTCTTCAAAACTTGACATGTGGCATAATGCCTCTTTCAATTAACATTCTTCTTCGGCACTTTCATATATGTATAATATATATATATATTATAATATTAACTTTAATCCATTAAGCTGTCTGCTTGATTTTTATTCTTCAACCTTCCATCTTTAATTCGTTTTAGCTCCAAACTTCTTCATCTTCATACCAAATTAATCCTACACATAAAATACACTAATAAGCATAATTCGTAAAATCCATGCTCAAAAAGGACAAATATAAATAATAATTATGAGGCAATTAATGATAAGAAAATATATTTTTGGCCTCAGATCAACACCCCACACTTAAACTTTTGTTCGTCCTCGAGCAAACATTAAAGCTCATCTCAAAAATCATACTAGGAAGCCATCACTTTGGTTGATACAAACAATTAGGCCATATTGAAATTTGAAAACATCAAGTACAATTCCCACTCATTATGCAAGACATCCAAATAAACAACAAACCTCTAAACTCCTAACCTCAAGAAAAGACTCTGAAATCATCAAATTTAAGCTTGCTCACCTACTCTCATCAAAGAAAGTTAATAACATCACCTATCTATCATGAAACAAGTGCCCTCACAAGAAGAAATAGTCCACACACTCAATTCAAAAGATTGAATATAAATTAAGGACTTCACATCAAAGATCAAATCTCACACTCACCAATAAAATTCACATCTATGCTCAAAGAACCATATGCTTGCCCATTATGTACATCTCCACTAATTAAGCATGCTCGAATAGAATCAAATAGGACTTTAACGGGTTGTAATGTAGGCTAGGGGACGGGTATGAAAACTATATAATAGTGACTTACACTTCCCTAAGAACTTTGCAATTTTAGACTTCATCACCCATTATTTTCTTCTCTTTATTTTCAGTCCTCTCTTCAACAATTATTTCACAAGTAATTCTCATCATCTCAAAACTGCTTCAATTATTTTTTTTCTTTCACAATAATATATTTTTTTCTCAAAGAATTTTTTTTTTCTTTTTCATGTCACATTCTTTCGAATAGGGCTTTTTTCACCATTTTGTAGCCATCATTGATTTCTTTTTCATTCAACCATCCCTTTTCTTTTTCTAGATATAACAATTATAATCAGTCTATGCTACAGTGCTCAAGGAAGCAAGGTGCAAAAACTAGGGATTCAACAAAATAGTTAAGGGCAAAATATGGCTACCAACAAAAGGCTACAGGCTCAAAAGGGCAAACTAGTGATATAATATCTGAAAAGGCTAAATTTACAAGACAAATCAAAGAAAGCCTATTTTCATCTCCTAAACTGAGCAACACTTTTTATTTCGCTTCAATAACATGCAGGGCAAGTTCTAGACTAAGATGCAAAGCATGGAATAAACAAATTCTCACCACACATGGCACAAGTATCAATCAAGATGGATCAATTCCACTTCTAAGAGAGACAGGATCATAACAAACTACAAAATAAAATAAGCTATAAACAAAGTCACAACCATGAACCTTGGTGTCAAAGAGTCTGCAATTTCAATAGCAATCAAGCATTCACAAGAAAGTATTACTCAAAATTAGGCCTAAATAGCAAGTATCACATAACTCAAAAGGGTCTTTTCTTTTCTCTAAAAAAATAAAATAAAAAGTAAAAAATTTACTCCCTATCGGTTCAAAGGGACTATCCTCAGAAAAAGTACCGAAAACAAAAGCCGAGGAACCCACCTAAAAATACAAAAAGACTCGATAAAGCAGTAAAAACTAGGAATTCATTCCTCCACCCCACACTTAAAAAGATGCTATGTCCCCAAAGCATCAAATAAAATTTAAAACAAGGGTTAGGAAAACTCCCTGAGGCCTCTAGGCCTAGCTAGTAGCATGTTCTCTTAATTTTCATCAAGGGTCGTCACCCCACCCTTAAGCTCAAATGTGCTCCTTAGCTCCAAATTTTTGGGTACTTAGACTTCTCCAAAACCTGTAAAAACTAGACCAAAAGAAAAAACTGACACTAAAAAAATAAAAATAAAAAGTTATACTATAAATTGGGTTGCCTCCCAATAAGCACCTAATTTAACGTCGCGGCACGACACAAGTAAATTAACCACTTTTCTTTCCACTTTGAACTTATGAATTGTACCCTTAACTTTGCATCAATTTTTCTGCTCCTCTCTAGGGGCGGTGGTATAAAGATAAATGAACCAAGTAATAAATGTCGCATCGTGCACTTCTTGGCCCTTATGTGAGGAATGTCGTTTTGTCTACGTGGATTAGAAAACTTTATAATGTAGGGGCCTTGTTCCTCATCTAGACACTCCTCTATTAGTTCAGATGACTCAAATTTCATGTCGTCATCCAAGCATAATGTAGAAAAATGTTTAGAATGAGGTCGAATATGCCTCAACTTCAAAGCAACATTATTTACAACATTCTCACTTTTGTACTCTTTCTCAACATTGACATTAAGGAATAAGGTATAGTTGAATGGTTGGAATTCCTCTTTTTGCTCCACTATCTCCTTCACATACTTGGCGTACTTAGGAATTCCCTACGAAATATCAACCAAAGGGAGATTAATGTGAACTTTTTTAAGGAGAGACAGAAACTTACTGAAGCATTCGTCCTCGTTCTGCTTTTTGAACTTTTGAGGAAACGGAGGGGCTGGTTTTATTTGAGGAACAATCCTCTCAACATTCGCATCTTGAACCACTTTTTCGGGTTTCTTTTCTTCTCTCACCGGCTCAGAACTTCTCTTCTTTGGAGCTAGTTCTTCCAGTTGTAATCCACTCCTTGTGCTCACCGTATTTAGTTGCCTTGGGTTAGGATCCGTGTCACCCGGAAGACCTCCGAAAGGACGCACATTGAATGCATTAGCCAATTGTGCGAACTGCCTTTCCAGATTTTTCTGCGCTAACTGGGTGCTTCTCAACTCTTCTCCCAACTTCATATAGTGTTCTTCATTTTTGTTGTTGATTTCTGTACTTAGCTTTTGGAACAGCTCCTCATTAGTCATGCCCCCTTGCTTCGCACCTTGATTATTTAGCTGTTGAAATTGTTGTCCATTACCTTGTGATCTGTATTGGTTCTGCCCTTGAGCCTGATTTTGGTGTTGATTCTGATTTCCACCCCGTGAGAAGTTGGGGTGGTTCCTCCAACTTGAGTTATACGTGTTCCCATAATTATGCGTACCTCCACCTCTTTGGGCATTCCCCACTTCATCACCCCTGTCAACATCACAGATAACAGAAGAATCATAATAGGGGGGAGAGGGAGGGGAATAAGAGTTAGGACAACCATTCCAATGACCAAATTGACCACCACATATATGACAAATAGGATACTCGATATCCAAGTGGGGTCCATTACAATAATTACAAAGATACTTCTCACCCAACCACGATTTATCCCAATCAGTCATATCAATAAGAGTATCAAATTATTCAAAGGAAAAAAAAATTTAATTGTGTATAAAGAAAAAAAAAGTATAACCTAGAAGAATAGTAAATTTCTAAGTCCCCGGCAGCAGCGCCAAAAACTTGTTGCTCCCAATTGCACACGCAAGTGTACGTGGTCACGCAAGTAATATAGTGGCTCAAAAAGAGCCGGATTATCGAACCCACAGGGACTTGTCAATTAACTATTTTCTAAATTATACTAGTCTAATTATTTATTTAAGAGTATCAAAAGAAATAAAAGAATGCAATAATTAAAGAAAAAGATGAACTTACAATACTTTGGGCAATTCCAGGGCTGCAGCATGTTTAAGGTTTCATGTATCGCATCTCATGTAATGAATTAAATATGGTTATTAAATTACTGATTTACAGGGTTGATTTTATGATCATGATCTCTCGACCTATAATCGCCTACTCCAACTAGCTGTCTAACTACATCATTGAGCGGGGATATGCAGTCCTAATTGGCGAGCATTTATATTTCATCATGTTTCGTAACCAAGCGAGGTGTTCGTCCGGGCGTCACTCCTGAACACGAATCTAAACAAAGTTAGAACAAGCTCTTTGCATTCTCTAGTCTATCTACCTCTTCATCTCCAAGAATAGACAATAGATTTATTTGTATGGTGGCCTAACATGAAATACTAAAACAAGAACACAAAAGTAATTTAAGCGATAACCAATAATTAATTCAAAAACAATCGATTTTCAACAATTACCCATGGCCGCAGCTCCAGAACAAGGGTTTTTAGCTACTAATACCTAAGAAAAAAACCCTAAAAAGTATTGACAACTTTTCCTTACAAAGTATATCTCCCCCTACAAAGTATCTCTCATAATAATTATTTCTATGGATTATTTATAGATGTAGGAAACCCTGAATAAAATAATTGAGTCCAAAACAAATTAGGAACCCAAAACCGAAACGGAATTGGATTCCAACGTGAACAGTGCACCACCTCAAACTATATTGTGGATGTCTTCAAAACTTGACACGTGGCATAATGCCTCTTTCAATTAGCATTCTTCTTCGGCACTTTCATATATGTATAATATATATATTATAATATTAACTTTAATCCATTAAGCTGTCTGCTTGATTTTTATTCTTCAACCTTCCATCTTTAATTCGTTTTAGCTCCAAACTTCTTCATCTTCATACCAAATTAATCCTACACATAAAATACACTACTAAGCACAATTCGTAAAATCCATGCTCAAAAAGGACATATATAAATAATAATTATGAGGCAATTAATGATAAGAAAATATATTTTTGGCCTCAGATAAAAAGGATTAAGTCACTTTTATCCCAAATGACTATCCTACCCGTCCCTAAGCCCACATTACAAGCCGATAACAAGTCCTTCATGATTTCATTTCAAATGTTCTCACATTAGTGGAGATTTACATGAAGGCCAAGCCTATGGTATCACAATTGCATGCGTTGAACATTTTTCTGAGTGTGAGTGAATTTTGCTAAATGTCCTCCAATCAAAACACTTTCAATGTGTGCAAGTTGGAACTTTCTTCGTGGTGAGGGCACTTGAAACATGATGTTAGGTCTAGTTCAAAGCCTTTGTTTGAAGCAAGATGAACCAAATCTTGTCGTTACTTGAGTACAGTTGAGGTACCACTTGAATCCAAAGGAATTACCTCGAAGTCAATCTCAGTTGAAAGAGAAAGAATTGTGAGAAGTTTTTGTACAGTACTAGTTGTTGGTGCTAACCAAGTTAAAATATGTTTCATTATTCAAAAAAATAAAAATGGGTTGACACCCACTTTTCAATATTGTCCAAATCAACTTTGTGGACCGTTTCATTGTTGAAATTGTATTTTTGGGTCGTCATACCCCTCAAATGACATCATTTTAAAATTAGGTCGTCATACCTTTCAAAATGACGTCTTTAAAAAATTAATTTGCTATCTCAAATAAAATGATGCTTTTTAAAATTGGGTCGTCATACCTTTCAAAATGACACTTTTTAAAGTTGTTTTGTTATCTTAGTATTTTTAAAAAAAAATTGGTTTGTCATGCCGTTCAAAATGACGCTTTTTATTTTGTTATTCCATTCAAATTGATTTTTTTTTATACTCATGATATTATTATGTTCTAAATGTTGCCGGGTTTTATCACCTTGATCACTGTTCATATGAGGCCATATTTGCATAGCGTATGTTGCATTTGTTACTAACATTGTTATTGCAGATTTTGTTATACACCATTCATATTAAGTTCAAGATTGAGTTGTCATCTCCCTCCAAATGACATGTTAAGTTTAAATTGGGTTGTCCGCCTTTCAAAGAGATGTGTTGGGTTGTCACATCCCTTCAAGTGACATATTAAGTTGAAGATTGGGTTGTCATCTCCCTTCAAATGACATGTTATATTCAAATTGGGTCGTCCGCCTTTCAAAGAGACACGTTGGATTGTCACCTCCCTTCAAGTGACATGTTAAGTTCAAATTGGGTCATCTCCTTTTCAAAAGACACGTTGGGTTGTCACATCCTTTCAAGTGACATATTAAGTTCAAGATTGGTTTGTCATCTCCCTTCAAATGACATCTTAAATTCAAATTAGGTCGTCTGCCTTTCAAGAGACACGTTGGGTTGTCACCTTGTTCAAAGTGACATGTTATATTCAAGTTGGGTTGTCACATCCCTTCAAGTGACATTTCATATTCAAATTAGGTCTCTGCCTTTCGAAGAGACACATTGGGTTGTCACATCCCATCAAGCGACATGTTAAGTTCAAATTGGGTCGTCCGCCTTTCAAAGAGACACGTTGGGTTGTCATATCCCTTAAAGTGACACATTAGATTCAAGATTGGGTTGTCATCTCCCTTCAAATGACATGTTAAGTTCAAATTGGGTCGTCCTCCTTTCAAAGAGACACGTTGGGTTGTCACATCCCTTCAAGTGACATATTAAGTTCAAGATTTGGTTATCACTTCCCTTCAAGTGACATGTTAAGTTCCAATCGGGTTGTCTGCCTTTCAATAGACATGTTGGGTTGTCACCTCCCTTTAAGTGGCATATTACATTCAAAACGGGTCGTCTGTCTTTTAATGGACACGTTGGGCTGTCACCTCTCTTCAAGTGACATGTTAAGTTCAAAATGGGTCATCTGCCTTTCAATAGACACGTTGGGTTGTCACCTCCCTTCAAGTGACATGTTAAGTTCCAATCGGGTCGTCTTTCTTTCAATAGACACGTTGGGATGTCACCTCCCTCTAAGCGTGACACGTTAAGTTCAAATTGCGTCGTCTGCCTTTCAAGAGTCAAGTTAAGCCGTCACCTCATTCAAAGTGACATGTTCTTCGCACCATTCTCCTTTCAAATAGGTACACTACCTTCATTGTGTAATTTTGAAAGTAACATCGAAGGTATGTGAATGTTTGATCAATCTTTGCCTTTTTATTATTTTCAGCCCCGTTGGCGGATGTGGAGTATTGTTCAAAATCTCTACTAACGTCTCATATTGTTTTGTTCAAAGTTTATCAAACCAAATTTGGGTTCGTCAACTTTGTTTGACCAGGATCTCTTTCATTGATCCTAATCAAACAAAGGGGCAAGTTGTTGACACCAAATTTTGGTCTGATATTTTTTAAAGTTGATACTTTTAAGTATTTTATTCATTAATTGTTCAAAATAAATGTTTTACAATTTTAATACAATTTGTTGATAATTATCCTTATTTCTCAAAATATTAAAAAAAAATTCGGTTAATTTTGATTACCTTATTTTTTGTCACAACCGGTTGAATATGTTCAAATATTTGTTCAGTTTAATTAAATCATTATTTTTGTTAAATTGCATTTTTTACATGCCATTGGTTACGTTCGTTACATTTTTTTTTAATATTCATTTTATTCGTTACATTTATTAATATTCATTTTGATATTTTGCATAGTCTAAAAATTCATCCAGATTCGATAAGATTTCATACACAGATATTTTATTGGTTAGTAGTTTTGGCCTACAGTTTTAAGATAACGGTATTGTACTATTGGTGGTTTTTAATTCTCTATATAAACAATAGCTTGGTCATTAAGTTGGGGGTGGTGGATAAGATTTTAGAGGTAATTTTCAGATTTGACAATTGATGAACATCAGGTATAAAGAAGGCACTCCTATTTCTAATCATATTAATGATTTTCAGGGTGTTCTTGACCAGCTGTCCGGAATGAGTGTAAAATTCGATGAAGAAATTCAGGGAATATGACTTCTTAATACTCTGCCAGACTCTTTTGAAACTCTTCGAGTTTCTTTGACTAATTCTGCTCCCAGTGGTGTTGTAGCTATGGAATATGCTAAGAGTGGTGTTTTAAATAAAGAGATGAGAAGAAGATCTCAAGGCTCATCTTCTTCAGCTTCACACTCCGATGTTTTGGTTACTGAAGACAGGGGGAGAAGCAAGTTTAGAGGTCAGAATGACAGAGATAAAAGTAGAGGAAAGTTAAAGTCTAAATTCAAGAATAATACATGTGACTATTGCCACAAGAATGGGCATATCAAGAAATATTGTTTCAGGTACAAGCGAGATATGAAACAACAAAAGAAAGGTAGTGACAATGAAAATCGTGTTGCGGTTGTTGCTAGTGATGATCTTCTTGTTTCTTGTGATGAAAATGTTGTTAATCTTGTTTGTGATGAGTCTAGCTGGTTTGTGGATTCTGGTGCTCCTTCTCATGTCACGCCCAGGAAGGAATTATTTTCTTCTTATACTCCAGGTAATTTTGGGATGTTGAAAATGGGCAATAATCATGAGGTTACAGTTATTGGCATTGGGACAGTTTGTTTGGAAAGTAACAATGGTTCCAAACTAGTTCTCAATAATGTCAAGCATGCTCCAGATGTTCGCTTGAATTTAATTTATGTGGGATACCTTGATGATGAGGGTTATGTTAATACCCTTGGTGCTGGCCAGTGGAAGCTTACAAGAGGTTTGATGGTTGTAGCCCGTGGTAACAAGTTGTCTAACTTGTATATTTTTTAGGGCTCCATTTGTAGAGGCTCAGTAAATTTGGTGGAGAATGATACTTCATCAGAGTTATGGCATAGAAGACTGAGTCATATGAGTGAGAATGGGGTGGATAATTTGGCTAAGAAGAATTTGCTTTCTAGAGTGAAACAAGCAAAGTTGAACATATGTCTTCATTGCATAGCTGGTAAACAGAAAAGAGTTTCTTTTCAGAGTCATTCGCCTTCGAAGAAGCTTGATTTGCTGGAGTTGGTACATTCTGATTTGTGTAGTCCTTTTTAAAGGTAAAGTGTCATAGTGGTGCACTTTACTTTGTGACTTTTATTGATGATCATTCTCGCAAACTCTGGGTATTCTCTTTGAAGTCCAAGGATTAGATACTTGATGTGTTCAAGAATTTTCAGGCTTTGGTTGAGAGACAGACAGGGAAGAAATTGAAATGCATCCGTTCTGATAATAGTGGTGAGTATATTGGTCCTTTTGATAGATATTGCAGATAGCAGGGTATTCGGCATTAGAAAACTCCTCCAAAGACTCCTCAACTAAATGGTTTAGCAGAGAGGATGAACAGAACTGTAGTTGAGAGGGTTAGATATATGCTTTCAGATGCTAAACTGCCAGATTCCTTTTGCGCAGAAGCACTTAATACTGCTGCCTATGTTATCAATTTATCTCTTACTGTTACTTTGAATGGTGATGTTCCTGACAGAGTTTCGTCTGGTAAGAATGTTTCTTATGATCATCTTAAAGTTTTTGGGTGTAAAGCCTTTGTGCATGTTCCTAAGGATGAGAGGTCAAAGTTGGATGTTAAAACTAGGTAATGTATCTTTGTTGGTTATGGTCAAGATGATTTTGGCTACCGTTTCTTTGATCCAATTGAGAAGAAACTTGTTAGAAGTCGTGATGTTGTATTCTTTGAAGACCAAAAAGTTGAAGATCTTGACAAAGCTGACAAAGTTGATTCTCAGAGCAGTGAGAGCCTAGTTGATGTTGATCCAGTTCCTTTGACTATTGCATCTGAGGAAAATCTTCAAAATGATGAAAATCAAGTTGATATTGAAGATGGTGATCATATTCAGAATGACCAGTATGTCGTTGATGCTCCAGTGCAAGACGATGTGGTTGGTGAGGAACCAACTATTGTTGATGCTCCAGAGAGTTCTCTCAGAAGATCTACTAGAAAGAAAATACCTTCATCTCGTTATTCTCCCAATGAGTATGTACTCTTAACTGATGGGGAAGAACTCGAGAGTCTTGATGAGACCATGGAAAGTGAAGAAAAAGAAAGGTGGTTTGATGCTATGGAGGATGAAATGAAGTCTCTACATGATAATCATACCTGTGATTTTGTTATATTACCTACAGATCAAAAAGCTTTGAAAAACAGGTGGGTTTTTAGGGTGAAACATGAAGATGGTAACCCAGTTCCACAATACAAAGCCAGATTAGTTGTGAAGGGTTTTAACCAGAAGAAGGGAATTGATTTTGATGAGATATTCTCTCTAGTTGTGAAGATGTCATCCATTCGTATGGTTCTAGGCTTGGCTGCAAGTCTAGATTTAGAGGTTGAGCAAATGGATGTTAAAACTGTTTTTCTCCATGGTGACTTAGATGAAGAAATTTATATGGAGCAGCCAGAAGGCTTTGAAGTCAAGGGAAAAGAGAATTATGTTTGCAAATTGAAGAAGAGCTTGTATGGCCTAAAACAAGCTCATAGGCAATGGTACAGGAAGTGTGGTTCTTTTATGAGTCAGCAGGGCTTTAAAAAGACTTTTTTAGACCATTGTGTTTTTGTGCAAAAATTCTCTGGTAATGAATTCATTATCGTTTTGCTTTATGTTGATGACACGCTTGTTGTTGGTCATAATACTTGCAGGATTCAGAAGTTGAAGCAAGAGTTGAATAAGTCTTTTGCTATGAAAGACTTGGGACCAGCAAGGCAGATTCTTGGCATGCAGATTGTCTGTGATAAAGATGCCAAGAAGTTGTGGTTGTCACAGGAGAAGTACATTCAGAAAGTACTTCGTAAATTTAACATGGACAAAGCTAAGGTTGTCAATACACCTTTAGCTATGCACTTCAAATTGAGTACTAAGCATTGTCCTTCCAGTGATGGTGAGAAGGAAGATATGAAGAAAGTTCCTTATGCTTCAGCTGTTGGTAGTTTGATGTACGCAATGGTGTGTACAAGACCAGATATTGCTCATGTCGTTGGTATTGTTAGCTGTTTTCTTTCTAATCCAGGAAGAGAGCATTGGAATGCTGTAAAATGGATTATGAGATATCTTTGTGGCAATTCTAGTCTGAGTTTGTGTTTTGGGACAGGGAAGCCTATCCTTTGTGGTTACACTGATTCAGATATGGCCGGTGATGTTGATACTCGTAAGTCTACTTCTGGCTACTTGATTACTTTTGCAGGGGGAGCTGTGTCTTGGCAATCTAGATTGCAAAAATGTGTTGCTTTATCTACTATAGAGGTTGAGCTTATTGCTGCTATTGAAGCTTGCAAAGATTTGCTCCGGATGAAGAGATTTTTGGGGGAACTTGGTTGTGCTCAAGAGAGGTATGTGCTTTATTGCGACAGTCAAAATGTTATTCACCTTGGGAAGAATTCTACATTTCATGGTCGGTCTAAACACATTGATGTGAGGTATCATTGGATTCGAGATGTGTTGGATTCTAAGTTGCTTGAACTTGAAAAGATCCATACCAATGATAATGGTTCCGACATGATGACTAAAGCTTTGCCAAGGGGGAAGTTTGAAGAATGTTGCATGATCGCCGGGATGGCGGTCTCCTCCACATAGTCGGTAGGGGGAGAATTGTTTGATTTTAGGCCTTTTTCCCTTCCTATGTGGATAAATAAAAGTTGAAGGTTTTAGTGGTCTCCTTCCTTTCCTTTGTGGATAAAATTGAGCTCAATTGGAATAGCCCACTTTGCCCATAAGCCCAATATTATGGTGCATTTATAAGACTTTGTTTTAGGTCTTATTTTGAAGTTGAACAAGAGTTTTGAGAGCAGCCATATAGAGAGAAAAGAGAGAAAGTGCAGATTTTCGCACAAACCCTAGCAGCAAATTTCAAATCGCGATTCCCGCTTCGTTTCTTGTCTGATTGAGCTGATTTTTGGACAGCTTGTTCCTTTCAACTTAATCTTTGATTGGGAACTAAGAGATGGTGATTTGGAGTCCTGTAGCTCTAGATTTTTGCTCGTGAACAGTAGCTGTGATTTGGTGATTTTGCTCCTTTTTATTTCTCTAGTTTTTGGTGCTATCTTGTAGTTGTGTTGCTCATTGTTAGGCACTTTGTTGGTGGCCATTTTGGAGAACACTTTTGTAACTCTTGTTGATTATAGTGGAGCTTTGGCCTTGTGGTTTTTACTCTTCACACCGAAGAGGTTTTCCACGTTAAATTTGGTGTCTCGTGTTGATTTATTTTTCTTGCTTGGTTGATTTGCTTTCTGCCCCAAACTGTTTGTTCTTGCATTATTTTGTCTTCTCTTGGTTCAAATAGAAAGGGAAAGTTTTGACTTGGGTTTCTTCCGCAATTGCCTTGTCGTACACATTTATTTTGTGTTTGCCTTTTCCAACAATCCAAACAGCTTTTAACACTTTTCAATTAGAGTTTTAGATCAAATGTACTCTTTTTGGTTCTTCTTCCTCAAAAACACCAAGAACACATGAAGAACATCAACAACTCCGAAATTTTAAATATCTTCAGTTATTCGCGAAATCACCTCAAATTTTGGCCACATCATTAATTTTTTTAAAAAAAACCAAAATTCTAAATCATTTGTGGAGTTTAAAAAATTCACCCCTACTAAAAAAATATTCCAAAAAAAAATGCAAATCTGTTCCATAATTTTAAAAATCTGGTTTGATTCATGTTTTTGTTGTTGTTTTTGATATTAGATCTTTTTTCTCTAGTGTTTTTTTGAGTCTATGTTCAAAATTTTAAACGATTTGAAGTTGTGGAGAAAATTCTACCATTAAAGAATGTTGTAGATTTGAAACTTTGAAGAAATTTTAAGTGGGTCTTGTTGAGTTAGGTTGAATTGGAACTCAAAAAATATTGAGATTTGGTAGCTAGCTCGGATGGAAACTACTCTTGAAATTTGAAGTGATTTCGTGAAGATTTGAAGAAGTTTGAAAATTTGAGAGTTGTTGATGTTCTTTATGTGTTCTTAAGGAATAATATGCAAAAGGAGTACATTTGATTCAAAAACCTCAATTGAAAAGTGTTAAAAGTTGTTTGAGGCGTAAAAATGGTTTTGCAAAATTGGAGTTAAAAAATAATGGCATGGATGAGTCTTTTCTTAAACGTCAATGGCATAGATGAGCCAAACTTTTAACGGATGACATAAATAATCCTTTTCTGAAAGTTCGATGGCATATTTGAGTCTTTTCCCTTTATTTTATGACTTAATTTTAGAAGATGTTGCTTGGGTAAAGTTTAAGTTAGTAGTTGGTTCTCCCACTGGAAGGTAAGTGTGGGTGTCACTCACGATGATTTGAATCCTGACATTTCTTTTATAAATTTTATTATTAGGGAATGCGTTTGTTGCTTTAATAAACGAGGATTGAGTGAGTAGGAAATGTGTAAGCTTCTTGATCATTGTTAGTAAGGATATATGCATAAACACAGAATTAATTATATTACAAGCATTATAAATTGTTGATGTGGTGAGACATATGAAGTCTCTCCATCCTTTTTTTTTTTTTTTGAGATGAGCAAATCTCTCCATCCTTAAAAAAAGGTTTCGAGTTAAATTTATAAATTAAAGAAATTCCTTGTAGCCTGATCCATTCTATTACTCTTGCCTTTATAAATTCCTTGTATTTATATGTAATTTAGTGCAAAAGTGTGGGCTACCTAAATTTGTACGTTGGTCCGTTCTATTACTCTTGTCTTGCGCATATATATTTCGCTTTAGGGGGTGGTTCATAAGTACAACTTTTGAACTACTGCATTTTCTTGTATTCTTCATTTGACCAAGGATTTATAGAATATATCACATCGAGGAATAAAGCAGATTCAATAATATAGGGGTTCGTGATTTATTTATTTTTATAAAAATCACATTATTTTGCCTTAGTCAATATTTATATCGTCAATATAGTTTGCTATATAATTAGCATTGTAAAATAATATAGTCTACTGAAAGTTGTCATTCAATTAACTATTGACCCACAATTTAATAATTATAGTAGTATATAACAAATGATATTCCTCCATGAAAAAATTTTTAAAGATCATCATATCATATCATATCATACTATATTAAAAGTGGGAAGGTTTTGAGTTCAAAGCTGAATTACGAAAATGTCCTTCACTAATTTTTTTAATTAAAAAATGTCTTTGACAAACTTTTTAAATTAAATAAATAATGATAGCTAAACAGTTTTCTATTTTTTATTGAGCTTTAATTATTGATCCTTTTAGTTTCCTGCCGTTAAACTCATTCCAACAGCACTTAATGACTTCACACTAAATTCAATATAATTAAGATTGAAGATGGACAATCCTAATCTCCTTAATTACAATCCAAAAACGTTTCTAATCATAATTTTCTTAGTTATTGATGATCAATGTTTATATAATTTTCTTCCACAACCTTTTCCTATTCCTTACATTACAAAACTCTATAAAGCTATACAACAAGTTTTCTTTCTCCCATCTTTTTATCGTCTTTATTCTGCCAGATTTTTTTTCCAGGTATATCTATTATTTTATATATAATTTCTTGTCTGTCAATTTTTGATATTTTGACTCTTCTCTTGTTACATTCGTAACTTTTATGTCCTTCTTCTCCACAATTATAGCATTTACATCTATCTGTGGGTTTTGTTTTCTTAAAATTATTCCTCTTCCTATAATACTTTTTTCTTGGTATGTAATTTTTCTTAGAGACATTTCTCTTTTTGATTAGCCCTTTATGACTTTTTCTTCTTCTTTTGAAGGATTTGTTTTTATCAGAACATCCCCATTGAGATGCTGCGTTTGTATCGAAACAATATATCTGAGCATTAATTCTTTTAGCTTTTCTCTGTATATTGTGAGTCATACAAAGGTGGCTTATATATATATTTGTGGTTTAAGCCTCATCTTAGTATGTTTAGTGCATGGTATGTTTCTTGATATGAAAAAAAATAATTATCTTTAAATTAGAACTATTTATCCCAACTTCTTAAGTTAATCTTTTGGTTCATATAATTAATTTGCACCTTATGGAAATAAAGGTCAGATAGAGTGGTCAAAAATTATATATGCATGGACAATGAGATATTAGAAAACATTGACCACTGAGTTTAATGTTCGTCAATCTTTTTCTTTTTTTCATTTAAAAGATACTACTGTATATGGAAAAAGAAGAATGCAATTTATATAAGCTCATAATATGAAAAATATTCTTAAATTTGTGATTACAACAATAACTAGAATTAAATTTACTTCTTCTTCATGTCTTTGATAATTTCGTCAAAGGCTTTTACATGCGTTTATTATTTTTTCAAGTAGAAATTCGTCGTAAACTACTTCAACAACTAAGTTGTTGTTTGATCTGGAAAAAAAGAAAGAAAAAATAGGAATTCATCGACATATTTATATCATTAAAGACTAAATTGTTAATTTCTGCATTTCCTATTTTATAATTAAACTTTATAAGTAATTTCTTTTTTTATAAAAATGATAAGGGACAAACGTGCAACGCACGTTCCCTGATACTAGTATGAATAATAAACGAGAAAAGACATAAAGTCACACATAAAGTTATTTCAAATTTTTAAAAGGACACCTTAACTATACAAAGTCACACATAAAGTTATTTCAAATTTTTAAAAGGACACCTTAACTATACATACGTCCTATCATCCCACAAAAGTATTAAATACCTTTGTAAGTAGATCATTTTGACCTGTTTTCTCTCTATGTTTGTTTTCACACAAATGACGTGCGTGAATCAGAGGCGTATCCAGGAGGGGGTCACCGGGTTCACGTGAACCCATGCTCCCCTCTTGAAATCATATATAGTAATGTTATATTTTTTAAAAAATATTTAAATATAGATGTATGAACCCACACTTGAAATATCATATAATGTCGTGCGATGATGATTGGGTGCACCTCTCTAAGTGATGTTAAAAATTTGAATCTTTTATTTATCTGTTTTATTTCCTTTCTAAAATTGGGTAACGCCTCTCTAAGTGGTTTGGATAGATAAAAAATATTTTTGAACCTATAATTTTAATGATTTTCAGTGATAAGAACCTAAATGTTAAACCGACCAAATTTATATCTTAGATTCACCTTTTCGTAATAGTGCACCCATCATCTCAAAATCCTGGATACGCCTCTGGCGTGAATGTATAACTTTGCTTCCTAAAATCAATTAGAAAGCGCCACATTTCAGTTCTTTTCTCTATTAATTAATTACTTCATCTTTAAATACATCATCTTCTCCAAACATTTCAAAAGAGTCGTTGTTGAAGGTTTTTTAAAAAAATCGACACCATCTTTAATGAAATCAGTCCAAAAAGGTAAGAATTCAATTTAATTTTCAGTCCAAAAAGTTAATTTGAAATCGTTCAAGGTTTAATTTCTTTTTAAATTTGAGTAGTCAAGATATCTTTTATGATTAGGTTTTGAGGGAAAATATTCATAAAATATCAAATAAAATGTTGAATCATATTTGTAATGTCGAAAATAATTCAATGTTGTGTGTGAAAATGCAATGCAAATATGAAGACTTACTTTCAATGCAAGCCTCATGGTCAGAGGACAATCTAGCTTGAAGATTTTGGTCATATCCATATCGTGTATGTTCTCCACATAAATTATTTTTGTTTATTTTTATTTTTATTTAATTTATTTGTGACGTATTTTAGGAGAAGACATGCAACTTTTTTAGATGAAGGGATCGTGAAGATGTTGATATACGATTCAAGTACATTATTTCGAGATTGGCGAAGAAAATTAAGGAATTGAAAAAGTATTGACATTTTTTGAAAGTCGTGTTGAAAGTAACAAATAAGTGATGAAGAAGAAGAAGAAGAACAACATATATTGTAGCAGGAAGCTAATCATCTTGATTCTCATAATGTTTTTTTCTATTTTTAAGCATTATCAAAAGGGCAAAAAACTTAAATATACAATTATATAGACTTAATAACAATAATATAGCAGTAGTTTTAGTTTACATCCACATAACAACAGTTTTTTTCAAAAATAGCAAATCTATAAACAGAAAAAAAAAACGCATTAATTGACAATTTTTTACTCCAATATAGTTACGTGATGATTATCACAATAATTTTGAACCAATAAATAACCGTGAAAATAAAAAGGAAAAAATCCCTAATAAATACCACGATTTACGCCCACAATTTACTCCATTTAAATTATATCTGCTCTATCATAAATTAATAACTTTTAATCAAAAAAGAAAAAAAGCTTTGAGCCTCCATATTCTGAAAGTTTCTTCGATAATGGACACCAATTGTGTATCGATTCTACTACAACACAACGGACGATGGGACGAAGCAGGTAAGCTTTATGAGCATATGTTTGTGTATTTATGTTTTGTTTTAATTAACGTGATCCAGAACTGAATTTTTAAATTGGTATAACTTCGTGTGATCTAAAATTAGAGTAAATCGTGATTGTTTAATAATTTTTTTTGGTTGATGTGTTTACGGCAAATTTGTTGAAATTTTGTTGATAATAATTAGGTTTGATGATATTTTTTTGAGAAAATTTTCTGATGTTGTAGTCGTTGTATTTTTTGGTAAATGTGTTAGTTGTTCTGTCTTCTGAAAAAACCCTAATTGAAAGCAATTAAAATAAAGATTCTTAACTTTTTGGGTATATTATTTGGGAATAAACTTGTACAATATCATTGAAGAATAATATTGTTGAGATTAAATTAAAAATAACATTGAGACGTTACACATGTTGATAAACGTATTGACATAGATCATGGTATTGACGTGTTTTTGTTTAAATTATGGTACATATATTGACGTGTTGTTCTTGGTATTTTATGACATTGAAAAACACCAATTTTAGCATATATACATATATATATATATATATATATAAAAAAAAAATTAAGTACATTTGATAAGATTTATTTGAAAAAGTTTTCTGATTATGTAGAAGTTGTATATTTTGGTGTATTTGTTGGTTGTTGTGTGTTATGTAAATAGACTAACTGAGATGCAACTAAAAACAAAGATTCTTACTTTTTTGTGTATATTATTGCATATAAAATAGTACAATCAATTAATAGTACCATTATTGATATTAAATTAATAACAGCATTGAGACAATAGCATGTTGCCACACATATTGACTTATATGATGGTGTATAGTAACGTATATATTTGATATTGTAATGTTGTTAACTTTTGGTACATAAATTGACATAATTTTGGTATTTTGTTACATTAAAAAAACACTAAATGTTGAGCGTTATTTACTTAAGTCATGGTGTATATTAATATTTTATTTTTTTGGTGTATATTTGGTAACTTATTGTATATTATAGTGTTAATTATGAGTATATGTTGGACACCGTTGTATGTTGGACACCATTGTATGTGTATATTTTGGTACATGCATTGTAATGTATATTATAGTGTTAATTATGAGTATATGTTGGACACCATTGTATGTTGGTATTTTGTTACATGCATTGTAAGTTTTTTTGGTGTATGTTTAGTAACTTATATTAACGTTTTATTTTTTTGGTGTATATTTGGTAACTTATTGTTGTTAAATTTTGGTACATGCATTGTAATGTATATTATAGTGATTTTCAACTATTTTTTGGTGTATATTTGGTGTACATTGTAGTGTTGTTAAATTATGGTACATGCATTGACATAATTTTTGGTGATTATGTTGAAACAGTTATTGACTTAAGTCATGGTGTGTATTAACGTATTATTTTTTGGTGTATATTAGGTAACTTATTATTGTTATGTTTTGGTACATGTATTGAGATAATGTTTGCTATTTTATTTGTACTCTTCTACAGGAAGATACGTTGATTACAATGTTGAAGGAATTATATATGATGCAAACACCAAGTATGACGGGTTGATAACAACTATTGCTTCACAATTGGGTGTTGACACAACCAACTTTAAATTAGAGATGAAATATATCGTGAGTAGTGGATCTCCGCCAATGAAGATTCATAACGATATGGGTGTCCAAGTGTACTTAGACCAAAAAAAATGTAATGTAGATTTTTTTTCAAAGTATCCATTGTGTGTTAGTTATGTCTCTATAGGTATGTAAGCCATTGAGTACCATGTTGGTGTACACGCAACACCACAAGATATTGTGACATCAAAGTCAGTATGTTTGACAAGTTTGGATCCAATTTTAGAAGAATTCGATGAGGAGGTTGAAGAAACAGAAATAATATCAAATCCTCAACATTATAATGTTGCAGAATATCAAGATTACAAAAACAAGGACACTATATCCGATGTTATGAAGCGATATGCGTTTATGAGAGGATTCTGTGTCAAAGCAGCAAGGTCAAGTACAACATGGTAAGTTTCAATTTTATAAATTCAATTTTTCAATGTCATATTTCACCCACTTAACACGTCTATGTGTGATTGTGTTTTAACAGTTATTATCTGACGTGTGCTACGCCTAATTGTTCGTGGATTTTTAGATCATCTTCTTTGAATAAGTCCAATTTATTCAAAGTTAGGAAATTCTACGATATACATACATGTCCTTTAAAAGACAGGATGCATTCATAGCGCCAAGCTATCAGTGGTGTTCTTGGTACAATGTTGGTTGATAAATTTGTTGATTCAAAAGAATTTACACACCAACAGACATAAAAGAGGACATGCTAAAGTTACATGGAAT
Source organism: Solanum appendiculatum (assembly GCA_018342035.1). NCBI lineage: Eukaryota > Viridiplantae > Streptophyta > Magnoliopsida > Solanales > Solanaceae > Solanum > Solanum appendiculatum. The sequence continues at coordinate 624,584 of JAGDQO010000378.1, read as the reverse complement.
GTCATTAACGTACATACAAGCATGCGAGGAAAGGTAAAAGCTTTGAAAACATTGAGAGGGGACCCGGCCGAATCGTATGGGAAAATTCCAATGTATCTATATGTATTGGAAACAACATATCCAAGTACAGTTGTGAATTATAGAAAAACAAATGAAAATCATTTTTTATATTCATTTACAACGCTTGAGGCCAGTATTAGAGGATGGGAGTATTGTCGGCCAATAGTAGTAGTAGACGGTACACATCTGAAATCGACATATGAAGGAACAATGCTGATAGCGAGCACCTTGGATCCATGAGGTATGAATTTATAGTTAGAAAACTTTTTTTATTTAATATGTTGTTGTTTGTTGTCCAAAAACAGCTTATGTGATAGCTGTGTCTTTCAAATCAGATTTGTTCCTATTGTTTTTTTAATTTGTAAACATAAGATTGGTAGAATATTTGTACACACATAAGTTAAATTTAAATCCCATTTTGATACAGGTAAAGTATGTGTTGCGTGAAAACTTATTGTTAAGTTGTTATATGTAATTTGAATATTATTTTCTTATATTACATTTATGGTCCAATATATGGTGTATTTATAGGTCACATCTTGCCACTAGCATACGTCACTATCGATTCAGAGAATGATAATTACTGGTTTTGGTTCTTTGAAAATTTCAAAATTGCATATGGAACCAGAAATGATATGTGCTTTGTATCAGATAGAAATAAGAGTATTTGGAATCCTATTGCCATAGTTTATCCAGGGTTTAAGCATTATGCTTGTATTTATCATCTGTGGATAAATTTTTTAAAGAAAACACACAGAGATACTGAAGAAGTGAGGAATTTATTCTTCAGTTTAGCAAAGACATACACTGTACAAGAGTTTGATGAGTTGATGACAAGATTGGACCAGGTTAATACAAAATACAGAGCATATTTAGAGAATACAGATTATGAAAAATGGTCCCGTTCACACACAACAGTAAAGCGAACTTGGACATTGACAAGCAAGATTGCGGAATTTGTGAATAATGTTATTCTTGTTGGGAGAAGACAGCTAGTAGTGCCATTGTTAGAATATGTCGGAAAACAATTGAAGCTTGGAACGAGAAACACAGTGAAGAAGGTAGAAAAACAACAACAACATTGACAAACAAGTACAATGAAGTCTTGGATGAAAATAAAAATATGTCGCATCGTGTGATTGTAAGTATTCACATATCATTATCTATTCTGGGATGTTTAATATTTTTTATTGTTAATTTGTTACATTTACAATTTAAGGTACGTGCATCAACAGAATATCTGCATATTGTCATAGATGGTTCAAAAAGATTTACAGTGTGCTTGAATACTCGAGTATGTAGTTGTGGGAGGTTCCAACATGATGAGATTCCATGTAGTCATGCAATTGCAGCTATCAGTTACAGAGGCAAGCATCAAGAATACTACTGCTCAACATATTACAGTAATAGGAATTATTTAGATACTTATGCAATCCCAATTGAACCATTGCTGTGTGAAAGCACTTGGGATGTTCCAATGCATATTTTGGAAGAGATAGTGTTACCACCAATTGCAAAAAAATAGCCAAGCAGACCACTAAGCAACGACCGTAAAAAAGGATTCAACGAAGAAAAATACAAAAGGAGTAAAGTCACATGTAGTAAATGTGGTACACCGGGGCATAACAAGAAGACTTGCCCACAAAATGAGAAGCCGGTCTAAGCTTGGTGTTTTTTTTTTTTTTTTTTTAATCATTTTCATAAGACATTGCAGTTGGCTTTATGTTTTGGTTTTAGAACATATGCAAGTTTGGTTTGGTTTTATAACAAATGATGTTTTCTTTGTTATAACATTAGACTTTTTAATTGGAGGTTAATTGTTTGTTAGTATGTAAACTAGCCTTTAGATATACACATTTATGTAACATTAGACTTAATTTAAACCAACTTAAATTAGTGAAGTTTAACAACACAATAACACACATAATTATGAATACAATAAAATTACCAATACAATTACTACACAACACTAACAAAACACAAATAATAGAATGCAGAAACATTTTTGAACAACCAATGAATATAATATTTTAGCAGTTACTATTAGAACGAAAATCAAGAAAAGTATTCCTACAAAAATTGGTTGTATATATGGTTAGTTGATAATATAAACGAGTGAAAATTTGTCCTATAAACAAACCATAAACTATAAAACAACTTTGGAAAATGTTGGTGAAACTATGTAATAGTTTTTGTGATTCCATGTAAGTCTAACACGTATTCATTTTCTTGGTTAAAAAAGAGCCGAAAGTTCAGAGCAAACCAAAATAATTGCTTGCTATTAGAGAATAGTAACCTAAATAGCTTTTTTAAAATATCTAATTCGAACCACAAAGAACCACATAATTCAAACATCAAAAAGTTGCAATAAAAAACACCAAATCTATTGATTTTAAACCAGAATAAACGACAAATAAATAGTAAAGTTGTAACAGTAAATTATACACCACAATGAATACAACATTCTGATAATGTATGAGCAGTAAGATGTATTAGTATAAAAACAAAAAGGATATTCAAAAATAGAGATGGTGGAATTTCTGGCTGAATAATTGGTAAATAAGACGACTCAAACATAAAGTATAAACAATAAACAAACTTACCAAAACTATAAAAAGATTAACATCACATTGAACTGTAATTTTTCGACATAAGTATTTGCAGTTCACAGGATACATTAAAAGACAAAATCAATTCGATAATACCACATAAAAAGGAAATTAAACAAAAAATCAGTTTTAAGTACTAAAATCCAACAACATATTCATAAAAGTGTCATAAACAAAGATATTCATAATTTTAAACTTTCGCCATCCTTCTTGATTAACGATCTTTCACTGTGAATTCACATTCACTTACAGTACCAATATCAATTTTCCTCTTAGCATAGTCCCAAAGTAGAGCTCTATATCCGAGACGAAGATTTTCAGGGTCAAATTTTGTCGTTGATATCTTCAAATCTCCTCGACAAACATACTCAGCGAAAGCACAAGTATACAGTCCGCAATCACTACAAAAATTAATATCATAAGAAAAATTGTAAAAACCAATTGTACCAAATCATTTAAAAAAAGAATAATACACTTACACTAAATCATCAAGTTGTTGTGGGATGTTATCACATTTCGAAATTGCCAACGGATCTCGAGCAGCTTTATTAGCATATTGTGGGTTGGTGTTCCAATCAATGTCTTTCCTTATCCCATAATAATCAGTGCACAGTAAAAATAAAGGAATTATTGTTGATAGTTTTTGCGCTTTAATGGTTGGCAAATCTAATAAATATACAAACGGGGACTCTTTAAATAAGTGAAAACAATTATATTTGGACAATCGAGTCTTTATATCAACAAATACATTCACATTCACATACGAACACCATCTTGTTTGTTTCTTCTTCATCTAAAACACAATAAAGAAAAAAATGTATACTTCAAAGATTATGCAACTAAAAACATAAATACCTAATAATAAAGATCATTATCATCTATTTAATTCTAACAATAAAAAGTGAACAATATATATAAAAATCGGAAAAAAAAATTGCCTTCACTGGTTCATTATATATTTTCCCTTTTCTAATAACCGAATTGTGCCCTTTTGGATTTGCAACCTTTCTCGCCTGAATATCACCAGATTTCTGTGAACCAAAAAAAAAACCTCTAAATTTTCAACTTGCATGCAAGCAAAAAAAAAAACACCAATCAAAATTAAATTATAACTTTTTTACTCGATTTCCCTGCAGATTTTGAATCAGTATTCAATCTGACTCTTTTTGCAATAGGGATTTCATCTTCAAAATCACTATCATGAGGAAAGTGTTCCGACATTGCATCTTCTGTGATTTTCGCTTTACCCTTACTGTTATTCTTTGAAATATGATCGATTTTAGATTGGACCTTGCTCGTTGATGATGAATGAATAACAATACATTCTTTCTTTCTTTTACCCATGTTGTTAACAACAGTTGCACCTTCTTTGTCAGGCGATTGTGTGAACGCTTTCACCTCATACAAAGGTCTAGAACATACAATGGGCGGACTATCTATCACTACGACCGCTTTATTGTTTAACCTAGGGCTTTTCCGCGGAGTGATATTCATCGAATCAAACTAGAACAAAAAAGACTTTGAATGTTTTGGTGGAGACTGTGAAGGTGTGAAGCGTGAATGTTGAAGGAAAATTTTGGGAAGATGAACAATGGCGGTAGTTCCCTTGAAGAAATAAATCACTATTTTCAATAAAAATTTTCAGATTTTTTTGGTACAATAAAGTAGAATTACTTTTGCATATATATTGTTAAAGGAATTAAATATTACATATTAAATAGAATAGTTATCCTAAAATAATAGATAAGCACGATGGGTTTTGTACATTTAATTTATTTACGCACATGGTTTAAAAAAGGAAATAAAATAATTAAATATATAATCACAGTAACTTACCGTAACAAAAAATTATACAAAACGTGAAAATGTTGGAAAGTTAAAAAGTAAACAAATTAAAACCATAATTATCTACCCATTAATGTAGGCACGAATACCAAAAAAGTAGAGAGAGAGAAATAAAAAAAACAACTAATTAATTTAAGTACAAAATAAATAAAAATGATATGTTTGTAATTTAAAAATTATGTGTGTAATTATAAATAATTATATGATTATGTTGTTAATTAAAACCTTAAGTCGCATGTTTTATAATTTTTCACTTATCAAAAATGTGAAGAATGGAAAATGTAGTTATGTGCAATCGAAATTGTCAAAATGTTTACTCTACATCTTTAGTTTATTTTTTGTTTTTGTTGCTTTATCTTGTCGGAAGAGTTATTCGGAAAAGTTATAAAGTGTATTTGGTTGTGTATTACATTTGCTACAAGTCATTAACAGTATAACATTTGCTAAGCTTTTCAATTTTTCTATTTTTATTTGCCTCCTTTCTTCTAACCTTACTTGGTCTTACAGACAACTCCTTGATCTTTAGTGGCATTACAATTGAATTATTTGATGTTGGTCATATTTTCATGTTATTCGTTGACTGAATAAAATGGACATATGTGCTAAGGTAGGTCTCCTTGCTGTAATAGCTAGCGACATAGTTGATTGGTTCAAACTCTTTGTAATGAAGGACAACAACACCTTAAGGACAAAAAATGCCCCTAAGCTGCGAAGATCTAGAACTACAACTCCTACTAACAATGTCTACAGTATGTGCAAAACAATAGTACTTAATCTCAAAACCTCTTCCACACTTCAAGACAAGTTGCACTATATAAATTTGTTAGTATTTTCTTGCAAAATCTTCAGAGACATAGTAGATATATTAGTGATCTAAGTAGTTGAGAACTGTCTCAGATCATCAATTCTTTTCATTATCTTCACCCTAATCTCCTCAAACATTTTGATGATTGTTTTATACCTTGCAAGCAGTATTCATGTATTAAAATTCTCTGTCATATTGTTGTCCACAACATCATATTTGCTATAGTCTTAAAATATCTCTTACACCATGTACTAGGGGTATGCATTGGTCGGTTCAATTTGGTTTTATGTATTATCGGTTCAATTTATCAGTTTTTGATTTTTAAATACGCTAAATCAATAACCAAACCAAAAAGATATTTTTTATCAATTTTTGATTTATAGGTTTTGTCCTTAACGATTTGTTTCCGGTTTAACCAATAAGAAAATTCTTATAAAATAAATATATGACTTCTCTAACAAATTTGACACAACAAGACAATAATGTAACTTTACAAATGCTCATAAAATAGAAACAACAATAGCTAATATAAAAAGAACTATACAAGTGTAACACAAAGAGAAATTAAGAGGAATAGGGTTCTTACTTTAGGCTATGACGTTGTATAATATGAAGTTGTGAACTCAAAGCCACTGTGAAGTGTGAATTGAAGGCTAAAGGGCAAAGGCAGTAACTAGTAAGGTATTCAGGTGGGACTTTTTGTCTTTTCTCATAATAAACTTTAGCTAATTTTTATATGCCTCGTTCATAGGTTCTTCATAAAAGATTATCATATTTTGAAGATAGAAGAACTACTATAAGACTAGTGTAATTAAATGTTTTTTCTTTTATTTGTGGATATATAAATCTATATCGTAGCTGATATAAAAATAGCGTGCAAAAGAAAATTTTCTGCTAGAAATCTGACTTATTTAAAAATTACATTTGTTACGTTTACAGATTATTCTTTTGCATAACTTTTCTTTAGTCAGATCCAAATATAACAAAAATAGTGAAAAAAAATCATACATTGTAAACGAACAACGGAGAGTTATCCGTTGAAACTTTTTCCTAAAATGATTTCGGAGACAATATCTTATCTTTAATTTTTAAATCTCGTACTAATAGCATGAAGCTAAAAGTAATAATATGAAATAAGAAAATAGACAAAAGCAATAAATAAAATAAAATAAAACTTCTTCTATCTTCAAAGTGTATTCAAATGTGTTAACATAGAACTAAAAGTAACAATATGAAATACTCCCTCCATTTAAAAATAATTGAATTGTTGGGGTGTTTCACACCCTTTAAGAAAAGAAGATTAGGACATAAATTAGATATTACTTTCCATTTTTACCTTTATTAATTATTGTCAAATTAATCTTTAGAATAATTTCAAGCAATTAAAGTTTCTTGAACTCATCACATAGAAAATCCAAATGAAGGGTAAAAATGGGAGAATATTCTAAAAGTAGTCTTGAAGATTGAACAATTAAGTTAATTTGAAGTATGAAAAATGTCTCAACAATTCAATTATTTTTGAAATGGAGAGAGTAAGAAATAGACAAAAAAAAATTAAAAAAATAAAGAAAAACTTTCTTCTATCGTCAAAGTGTATTCAAATGTGTACAATTAATTAATAATTTGTTAATTAGTCAATTATTACCAAGTGTGCTAATTTTAGGCTGCCACTTGGCAACTTCTCATGCTTTTGGCCTGCTTTAATATAGAAGATTTTCATTTTTAGTAAATCCCTCATTTTGCTTCGGCGGATCTTTCTTTTCAATTTGTTTTCTTGTCTCTCCTTAAATTCATCGGATTTGTTGAGACTTTCCCTTCTCTCCTTCGATTTTAGTAGAAATTGACTAGATTATTCTTTCTCTCGGTGGAGTAACATGGCGGATGCTTACTGGAGGTACACCAGCGGTGGGCAGCAGCACGCAGCGCCGACAACTCTTACTCATTTCATCGCAAAACGTCCTCACAACGAATATGGTATCTAAATAAACTCTCTTTGTGTTTAAACAATTCGAGATTTTAGCATATTTTTTGCTCAATTGGATGAGTTTGTAGAATCTAGGGTTTATTCATCTACTTTTTCAGTCAAAAACTTAATTTTCATGGCTTGTAGAAACTAGAGTTTATTCATTTACTTTTTCAGTCAAAAACTTAATTTTTATGGCTTGTAGAAACTAGGATTTATTCATTTACTTTTTCAGTCAAAAACTTAATTTTTATGGCTTGTAGAACTAGGGTTATTCATTTACTTTATCAATAGAAAACTTGATATTTATGGCTTTTTTGTTGTGGTTGGTGTGATATAGTTATGGTAGGAATTGGTAGAACACTCACCAAGTATGCCTAGAAAAGTAAGTGGAAGAAATAAAAAAAAGTTGTAGTATATGTTTGTAGCCCCTCTAAGTAGGGCAATGTGATTTATTTATGCTTAATACTAGAGCTATTTTTGTGGTCTTTATACATTAGATGGCCCTTTTTGGTGTATGGGCTTATTTAGTAGTGGTGAACCTATAATATCTCATTGAGGTTGACAGTCAATGTAAAACTAGCTAAAAAGGGGATAGAATTCCATCACATTGTCACCTGGACATAAGCAAGGGCTCCTGCATCATGAACAATTGACACCCCCGTTGTGGTGCAAGATAGGAAATAATTTCGATCATCATGGACAGATGATGGTAAAAGGCGATTGTCCAAGAGAGTTTGGATTTGGGGTAGGTAGTTTGAACTAGTGTTCAAGGGAGCATGAAGCAAAAAAAAGCAACAAGGCCTTGCTTCACTTTTGAGTGAAGTGACTTGCTTCACAAAAGTGAAGCACAGTTTTTAAAGAAAGACTAAAATAAACCTTTCACAACGACAAATATATAAGCAAATGTTCAATTTAAATACTATCGTAGGTATCACAAAATTCTTCACAGTACAAGCAAAATCAATACTAAAACATAAACTTTAGCAATTCTTCATTGACAAGCAGCTATTCTTCCTTCCTAATTATGTATAGCTCTCTCATTCTAATACTTCAGTCTTATTACTTGTTGCATCATGGGAAAACAAAACTTCTCCATTGCAAAATGAAAAAATTATGTTACTATCAAGGGTGGATCTAGGGGGTTGCCAGGGTATTCACCCGAACTCCCACGACAAAAAATTGCACTATATATATTTAAGGTATTTTTTTATGGATATATAGATTTTGACTCAGTGGTTTAGGGATTCAAAATTCATCTTGAACTTCCAAGTTCAATCTTCATGCACTACATTTTTATTTTTCAAACCCCCTTAGTGAAAATTATGGATCCGCCACTGATTACAACTCGTGTATTCTCATGAGGATGATACTTAAAGTAGGTTAACAACTTTAATTTAACTTTATTGCACTAAATTTCAAGTAAAATAGTTCAATTATTATGTAATATAATTTCAGTATATAATTTATGTCAACTATTGTCTTCACTTATGAGTACAACTAGAGTTTAACAAAGTTAATTATCTACCTAAGTAGGATAATAAGAATCTATTTTTGCAGCATTACAGTAAATATCAAAAAAGCAATTAAAATATGCAAAAAAAAATTCAAAAGAAAGAGATAAGTCTAAATCAAGAAAAGCACTAACATGATTACCAAGTTCACAATCATATATGTATATAAATATGTAGGAATTCTTTTAATACGTATACAAAACCTTTTTCAAAAATGCTGTCCAATGATTCACCCAGTTTTTACTTGGGTAATTACCTTATTATCTTTTCTAAACATCAGCTTGTCATGGTTATTTTAATAAGTTTTCTGTCTTGTTTGTTTGATTGAGTGAGAAAATTTGATAAAAATAAGGATAAGAAGTTCTATAATCTAACAAGTATTGTGGCATATTTAAGATTACAAGTTCTAAGAATTTTATGTCGATCAAATTACATATTTAAAATTTATAAGATTCAAAAGTTTTCTTTTTTTAAATTATGTCGTCTTCATGTAGCTTCCATCAACACTGATCTTGTAGTTCCCCATCTCTGGTTTCTGCCAAATGATCGGTTGGATAGTTACCTTGGGTTTTAACATCTTCCTTTGGTCACCAAATTTGCATTTTGTCCATTCCTTCCCAATTTCCCAACATATCATCACCGGAGCCATTTGTAGAAGGAGTTTGTGTACTGCATCTTTCATTTTCCACCATTGGCTGAATATCCTTCTGATTATGGTTGATGCCTAGAGGCCCTCCAATGTGATGATTCTATATGTGAAGGTGTGTTGAATGGAATCATGTATTTGTATCCTGCTGCATAAACAATTTTCATTAGATTGTCTATCAAATCTAGAGCTAATATCGTTAAATGGAAGTTTACCAAGGCAAAATCTCCCAAGATAGAAAAGGTAATTTAAATGGAATATCTTTGTGCCACAGATTGGTCAAAAAAGGATCTTTGTTCTTCGATTGTCTTGTGAGGTGCCAGGCAGATTTGTTGGTGTATTGTCCATCTTCTGTGCAGTTGCAGATTGCTTCATCATTCTGCTCAAGTGGACCGATATGGATGCCAACAATTCCCTCAACAATTTTGTGAGGAAGAATAGTTCAAACCCCAAGTCCCATTCCTGATATTGTAGATGTTGCTTTAGCTTATGATTTAGTTATAGCTACACATACTTAAAAGATAGAAAATATCACTTAATAACATTTAAAGGTCAAATAAATTTTATCCTTACCCAAAGATGTGATGAACCACATGTAAGGACTGCAACATTATACCCAGGAAAGTTATGACTATGAAACATAAAGATAGTGCTAGTCCACAGCCCACAGGCAATAAAGATTCGAAGTTGCAACTCCGCATGACTTCAAGTTTCTTTAACCAAACCTTTAAAAAGTTTATTTAGGGTAAAGATCGTTTCAAGTTTCAGGTTTGGTTATCTCAGGTTCATGCTAATATTTGTTTTACTATTCTTTTCTTGTTTGTTTGTGTTCACTAAATCATATTTGTTTGTGCTCATTTTCCCCTTTTTAGAAGCTCCAAGTGGTCCTGGTTATTATGGACGTGATGATGAAAGGGGAATGATGAGAGACACAGCTTCTATCGAAGCATCCTATGAGCGCTACCTCCGTAGTGAGGTACTTAATTTTTAATTCCTTTTGAGGTTGGTTCCATAATAGTAATGTATAGGTCTAATATAGTGGTAAAATTTCCAGGAAATTTCCTCCCATGAGTCTGCAAGTGGAATTATGGGCATTGGGGGATCCGACCAAGACCCGGACCCGCTAGCCTTTAGAAGCAGGAATGTTGGAATGGTAGGTGGCAGACCAGAAGCTACCCTTCCTCTGGATGCTAGCAGTACATTGTTTGTTGAGGGTTTGCCTGCAGATTGTACAAGAAGAGAGGTGTCACGTATCCTTGTGCATGTGGAAAGCTTTTCTGTTCATATTGTTTTATGGCCCATTCTAGTTTTTCCCTTTACTTTAGCTTTTGCAGATATATTCCGTCCTTTTGGAGGTTACAAAGAAGTTAGGCTGGTACCAAAAGAATCAAGACATGTAAGAATACGCTTCACATCTTATCGAGGTCTACTTCTGTGTACTGTTATTTTGGATTAACTGCTCTATCAACTTAATTATGCAGGCCGGAGCCAATCCCTTTATTCTTTGCTTTGTTGATTTCGCTAGTCCGCTTCATGCAGCTGCTGCAATGGATGCCTTACAAGGTGAGCTTGATGACAGTTTCTTCTATCTTGACATGGGTACCTCATTATTGAGTACTGGTTGTGGAGAATCCTCAATTCATCATCAGAATAGCACTAAACAAAATCGGTGTTTTGTGAATATTCTAAAGTTTTTAAGATGGAGCAGTCCTGGGGAAATAGTAGCTTTGTATATTACTATGTGGAGCTGTTTCTGGACAAATTAAAGACCTAGTGCTTATACACATTGTACAAGATTAGTTTGTCTCCAAAGCTCAATCTCAAAACAAGTCTAGTGATTAATTTCTCACTTCTACTGTAGCCCTTTCATCTTATTTAGTGGTATGAATTGCATGTTAAAATTTTGGTCTTCTGGCAATTTTAAACTTTCATAGAAGTTGAAGGACATGTTGAAGTTGCTCTCTTGCGCAGCTCTACATATGCCTTTGATGAATTGGTTCCATATATGCTGAAGCTTGAAAGTAAACCCAGACCCAATTGTCACATGTTGCTGCTGTACATTCGAGTAGTCCATGAAAGAGAAATTTGTTGTGATGGTGTAGTAAAACTAAATCTTGCAGGTTATAAATTCGACGTGCATGAGCATGATTCAGTCAGCTTAATGCTGCAATTTGCTCGCAGTCCTGGTGCCAGGTCAGGTGGAGGGTATTGTGGAAAATGTTGAAACTATGCGTATTTACAGGTACAAACCTTTGGTTTATTATCGATGGCCTTAACATATGGTACAAATTAAAGTTCATAAATCAAACTAAATTGTGGAACTATACTTTTGTGTAGGACTTGCCCATGTTTGGAGATCTAAAATACGTTATGCCGGCTTTGGAGTTTCTTCGAACGGGCGGGCCCTAATTTCGTTAGGACCACCTTGAAATTGCATATAGGATGATGTTATAATAATGTACCTGTAATATTAAAAGTTGGTTGTCTTATCATGCCATGAATTCCTTTTTAAATTCGCTACAACTTATGATGAAGTAGACATATATAACAGTGACGACCCATCAACTTCTGCTTTGTTGATGAAAGAAGTGGGAGGCTTTTTTAGTCAATTTTGATTGTCTGATTGCTGTCATTTAGGTCTGGAAACTTTTTAAGGTTGATGGGAACAATCCTTGCTAGAAAGTGTATGTGCCTTCCCATGCTTCATTTCTTGATGATTTTAGACTTTCGGTTACCTTCTCCAAATAAAGCATTCCTGGTTGGTGCCCGAGAAGCTATTTTGGGAGGTGGGGATTGGTGCTGGTGCTGGATTTTTATTTGGAGTCTATGAAAGCATATACTATTGTACGTGTAGAGTCTTCCAGTGTTCCTTCAATGTATATATCATCCTTTTGTGGTTGGTCTATGACTTGGAGGGTGAAAACTTAGTTGGCAGCGGCTCCTCTAGAGTTCCCCTCCCTCATTCCAGAGCTAACACATTATGAATAACCTCCCCCTTACAGTCTCTAAAAATCCATCTGAAAAACGTGGCGACTTGTAGCTCTTATCTTACCAATGCTAACGAGGATTGCCTTTCCATTAAAACTGTAAAGGCTGGAGTCGGAAGCTCCCCGTGAATGAAATACTTGAGAAAAAATACATAGGCAGATGACTTGGATTTTTATTTTTTTATTTTTTTATTTTTGAAATCTAAATAGATTGTTATCACAACTAAAAAGAAACGAGGAAAGCATCACTCAACAATATTTCCACCGTTTTCTCTTATTTAAAAAGTCGAACAGTTGTCAAAATGCATTAACCCACTTTGATTAGTGATATTTTAGTTTGCCAATTATTAAGAAGTGTCCTGCTAAACTACTTCCTTTGCTTAGTCCAACGAATAAACTCAGCGGCTGAGAATATCCAAACTAGTACTCCTATCCATTTTTTCCAGCCTAATTCTGTAAATCTAAATTTAAACATAACTTCCATTAGAGGCGAATTTAGGATTGGATAGAGTAATTAGAAATAGGCGTGATTTACTCACCCTTATATTTACATAGCATGAGCGAGCCAAAAGCAATGGGTTCAGTTGAATATGCAGCAAGAAGCTAAAATTCCCCTCTTAACTCTTCATAGCTCCATGAATGGAGGTTGAGAGCTTAGGGGTCGTTTGGTGTGAGGGATAGAAATAATTAGTCATGGGATAAAAAAATAGTCCTGGGATAAAATTTTGGCATCTTGTTTGGTTGACAAGTTTGGGATAACTTATCCCATCATTTATACCATGGTGATGAGATAAGTTATCCCATATACATGTAAGTTATCCCAAAATAACTAATTCCAGGATAATTAATCCTGGGATAACTTGTTCCTAACCAAACGATCCCAAAGTGCATTATAGAAAGAAAACGAGAAAGTAGAAAGAGAGAGTGAGAGCGTATTATTCAGCACTAGTGAGAATCACTGTTACATTGCTTTCATCCATCTACTGTATTCACTGAGCACACATATATATACAAATTGAGATTCTAACAGACTAACAAACTTCCTAACTGAATATAAGTCCTAACTAACTTTGCTAACTGAATATTGGAATGTGGACCTTACTAATTCACATCATATATATAGCTTGTAATCACCTACATTGATCAACACTTCCCCTCAAGCTTATAGTTGAAAGACATTCTTCATTCCAAGTTTACTCATTAGCACGTTGTGTTGACCCTTTTCTAAACTTTTAGTTAGTAGGTCAGCCAGCTGATCCTTAGTGTTTACATGTTCAGTTCTTATCATTCCTTGGCAGATTTTTTTCTCTAACAAAGTGATAGTCAATGTCAAAATGCTTTGTACTTTCATGGAAGATGGGGTTAGCTACAATCTGAATAGCTGCTTTGCTATCACATATCATGTTTACTGGCAAAATCATCATAATTCCTAGTTCTTTGTACAGTCCAATCAACCAAGTTATTTCAGCAGCACGTGCAGCCATGCATCTAAACTCTGCTTCTGCTGAGCTCCTTGACACTGTTTCCTGCTTCTTTTATTTTCAAGAGATGAGTCCTCCTCCAAACTTTACCAAATACCCTGTAACTGACCTTCTGGTTTCCAAACATGCACCCCAGCCAGAGTCACAATAGGCTGTAAGTTTTTTTTTTCAATAGGCTGTAAGTTAGTAGTCATTTTTGCAGGCCAGAGGCGGAGCTAGGTGGGGGTTCGTGGGTTCGGACGAACCCAGTAGCTTTTCCATAGACCCTGTATTTGTACTAGAAAATTAAATAAATAGGTATGTATATTAACTTGTGAACCCCTAACAAAATTGATCGATTGTTCAGTGGTAAGGAAGGGATCGTGAAAATGATTTTCACGCTAGAGTTGTGGGTTCGAACCCACTTTTCTTTTTCTTTAAAAGGAAATTTAGAACCCCCAAACTCTTAATCTTGGCTCCGCCTCTGTTGCAGGCATCAACAAACCTAAACCAGGTGCTTCCTTGATGTATCTGACTACTCTTAGAACTGCATTCATATGTGACTGTTTAGGGCAATGCATTAATTGACTAAATACCTGTTGGTGTAATATACCATAAATATAAAATGTTACTATTAAAATAAAATAACAAAAATGAATAAACAAATCTATAGGCTGAGATACAGATATCTCGCTCTCTTTAAGGAGATTCAAGTTCACTGCGGCATAATCTACACCGATCCAGTAGTATCACTCTTGACTTGTCCCCTCCAGGATACAATAGCTCAACAACGTCGTATAACTCAAACAACTCCAGATTAGTTAAAGAGTCCAAAGCTCCACAAAAGAACACCTTCCTTCAACATAAAATTACTCTCTTTTGTATAGTGAATATAATTGAAGACTTAGAATATTTTCTTTGTCTCAACTCTCTCTTTCACTACTACCCACTACAATCTTTTCACACTTAACATTTTTCTTTCTTCACTTCACAAAGGAAGAAACACCATTATTTATAGATGAAGAAGTCTTCCATACAATCAATGGATAGAATGAGGGATAGTAATGTGAGTAGATAAATGTGATAGATGTTACATAAGTTACAAGAAACTAATGGTCATATGAGTTACAAGAAACTAATGACCATGAGAGTTACAAAAATTAATGGTCATATAAGTTACAAGAACCAATAGTCATCTTTTACCATAATTTATACCCACTAACATATGCACTAAATATTTTATTTTAATAATAAAATGCATATACACCAACATTCCCCCACTCATTTTAATATTAAAATAAGAGAGTGTTTCACAATTTAGTTGAAGGTAGACTATTATGCATACTGAAGGTGTGATCTGCATTGAACCTTCACTAAGTAAAACAATAACCTTTACTCCAAGGTCAATAGTGGTCTCAGACTTGAACTATGACTGCTTAAGGAAAATAAAGTATTACTGCTTACATATAATAATCAAGGTGTTGACATAAGCTTTATTAGCCAGCACATTATAGTCTTGTGCTATCTAGATTTTTATGAGTGTTTTTTAGAACAAGCTCATTCTCATAGAAAGCGGCCTACTTTCACATTCATATAGGTGAAATTTGTCAAGAGTGCTCCTATAATTTGACACCCCACTCACACGAGATACAGAATTTCATTAAGAGTTCATAGACTCAACCTCCAAAAAATTATAGGATAAATGCACTCACGTCATAGGGATTGAATAAAATAAATATATAGTGCATTTCACAACCTGGTTATAGTTACTCTAGTCCTCAAGTTGGGTTTCTTCATATATGACTTAGAATGTTTTTGAACTTCAATTTCATCCCCCTCGATGTGCTTCAGACCCTTTATCTTGCTAAGGCATTAGTTTATAAATCTGCAAGATTATTGATCTTAGGCAAATTTATATGCCGGTTTGCCAAATATTACCCACATTAGTCTTGTGTTTAAGAATAATCTTTAAGCTATTTGTTGTGTTTTGAGTAACTTGCAATGATTGTGCACTACGACATGTGATCAGAGTATGTAGAAGTTTCCAAAGAAAAATTGAGTCTATGGAAAGCGCAAAAAGGGAAGCATGAACACAAGTCAAGGAAGCACGTGCCGGATGAAATGAAGAGAAGAAAAATCAGGCCTGGCAACCCTTGTCATACTGTTGGCGCCCCACGCCAGCCCCTACCCGACTTTTGCAGTGAAAATTAGGTTAAATTAGAACTTCTATTTTAGTCTAAACTTGGAAAACTACTTTTTGGAACTCTATATATAGGGCCCTAGGGTTATTTTATAAAGGGTTGACGACTTTTTGGTGTACAAGAGCAAGAGATTACAATTTATCTTAGGTTGCAATTCTCTACTTCTTCTTTAAGTTTGAATTTGATGAAAACTATTGTTTTTGAGTTTGTGAACATTATGAGTGGCTAAACGTCTTTGTTATGGGGCTGTAGCTATGGGTTATTGTTGAACATCAAACTGCTTTCGAATTGATTTTTGGTTATCGTTTACATTACTTTTGTATTCTTGTTTTAGTATTTCGTGATTGGCCATCATAGAAATAAATATATTATCTATTCTTGGACTCCAAAGATGAAGAGGTAGATAGACCAAAGAATACAAAAATCTTGATCTAACATGCATATCACTTGTTTAGATTCGGATTTAGGAGTGACGCCCGGACGAACACCAAGCTTGGTTACGAAACAGGATGAAATATAAATGCTCTTCAATTAGGACTGCATATCCCCGCTCAACGATGTAGTTAGACAGCTAGTTGGAGTAGGCGATTAGAGGTCGAGAGATCATGATCATAACATTAACCCTGTAAATCAGTAATGTGATAACCAAAATTGATTCATTGCATGAGATGTGCTACATGACACCCAAAGCATGCTGCAGCCCTGAAATTGTCTCTTACTTGTGTGAAACACCAAAATTACAGTTGTCCTTTTTAGTTAGTTTAATAATTAATTCGTTCTTATTAGTAGTAACTGAAATCACCTCATATTGATAACACGTCTTTAAATTATAGAACTAATAGAATCGATATAAATTGATCATAAGTCCCCTGGGTTCACCAGCTCGGTTCTTAAAGAGTCACTTATTACTTCTGCGACCACGTACACTTGTTGTGCTATTGGGAGCAACAATTATCACAAGTTTTAACACAATTAATATTGACAGTATTCCAGTTATCAATATGATCTCACAATATTGTGTTTTTCCTCATGAGTCTGAATTTACCGTTACGATAACGAATTTGTACTCTACCAATAATATTGGTGCTATCACAATTTAATTAAAATTAGAAAAAAATTAATTTCTCAAAATAAAGTGTTTGATATAATAAAATCAAATCACTTTTTCACTAGTTGAAGCTTAAATTTTTTTTTACTTCAACCTCCATAGTAGAGTTTGCAAGCAATACAATTTGTTTTTCTCATCTCCAACAAATAGCACCAAGTTTTCTCATCTGGTTTGCTTGTATCTACTAAATACTTTTTCTGTAAACACATTATCAAGTCAAGTTGTCGGTCACAAATCTCATATTTTTACTAGGCTAGCAAACTCCTTTTTTTCTTTGTCACTCCTTTTTTCACACAATTGAATCAAAAAGAGTTGCAAGACTCACACAACCAATAAAGTTGTATTTCACAAAAAATTTCACCATAATGACTTGACAAGAAAATTCCTTCACATGTTTTATGGTATTTTTCATTTCAAGAATGAAATTTTTCTCACTCAAATATTTCATAACAAAATGGTTACTCAACATATTTTTGTTGTTTCTTTGACAACACACAAGTTAGAGCCAAAAACCACCAAACCATAAGCAATCAATGCATGTGATTTTTTTTCAAGATTTAAAATATGCACTTGTAATACTCTATTTTAGAGCATTTTTCAAGGATGTAAAAATCACATTTTTCACAATGATTTTTTCATTTCATGAACCCCCACTATTTTAAGAATTTAAATATTATCTTTTCCATGAAAAGTAGTGTCACTTTATTCATGAAAAAATTAGGTAAATAGTTTTTCCTTTACCTTTTCTCCACTTTAATTGAGCAAATAGAAAAATATTTTACCCGTACATCTCTTCTTTTCCATCTCTTGAAGAGAGCGATGTTGAGCGAAATTATTTTGAGATCCCTATCTTAATATCCGCACTTTTCAAACTGTAACAAAAACATCAATTCTCCTTAAAATTGTTGGTGTAATATACCGCAAATAAAAAATATTACTGTTAAAATAAAATGATAAAAATGAATAAACAAATCTATAGGCTGAGGCACGGATATCTCGCTCTCTTTAAGGACATTCAAGCCCACTGCGGCATAATCTACACCAATCCAACAGTATCACTCTTGACTTGTCCCCTCCAGGATACAACAGCCCAACAACGTCGTATAACTCAAACAACTCCGGATTAGTTGAAGAGTCCAAAGCTCCACAAAAGAGCACCTTCCTTCAACATAAAATTACTCTTTTTTGTATAGTGAATATAGCTGAAGACTTAGAATATTTTCTTTGTCTCAACTCTCTCTTTCACTACTACCCACTACAATCTTTTCACACTTAACATTTTTCTTCCTTCACTTCACAAAGGAAGAAACACCACTATTTATAGGTGAAGAAGTCTTCCATACAATTAATGGGTAGAATGAGGGGTAGTAATGTGGGTAGATAAATGTGATAGATATTACATAAGTTAAAATAAAATAATGGTCATATGAGTTACAAGAAACTAATGATCATGAGAGTTACAAGAACTAATGGTCTTATAAGTTACAAGAATCAATAGTCATCTTTTACCACAATTTATACCCACTAACATATGCACTTAATATTTTATTTTAATAATAAAATACATATACACCAACAATACCTATACTGAGAAAACAATATCAAGTCTTGTCATGGTAAGGTATAGAAGCCTTCCTACTATTCAATCTCTCCTAAGACATTTATAAGTAAGATTTTATCAATTTTAATTTAGAAAAATTTATTTCTGCTCAAGCAACTGTTTAAGAAATTGTTTGAATTATTTTATAAGCATTTGAAAAGAATCAGGTCTTTTTTTAATTAGTATTGATCAGAAGACTCTCATCTTTTCTTTTGTTGTATATTTTTTCTTAGCACTTTTAATTAGAAAAATAAGTCTAAATATTAAATCAAAATAACTATTATGTTTTAAAAAGTTAAATATTAATACGATTTTTTCTTGTATTTTCATCATCCAGTTATCTCAATTCTTAGCACTAAAAAGAAAATAAAAAATACTTTATAGACTTCAAATTGTTCAAATCCATTTGGTTCTCAAATGCGATTTCCTCAACAAAATAACATAGAATTAATAGATCCTTTAGCAACATTGTAAGTTAATACTCCCTCTGTTCAGCAATACTTGTTCACTATTGACTTTGTACACTCCTTAAGAAACTATAAATAGAAGGGTAATTTTACTATATTATCCTTTGAATATAATAAATACAATGTCTTGAAAAATGTAATAGAGAAATGACTATAATTAATGATAAGATTAAATTAGAAACTAAGTGTAAAATTATCCATTGATTTGATAAAGTGGACAAGTATTGTTGAATAACATCCCAAAATAGTATAGTGGGCAACTATTATTGGACGGGGAAGTAATAGACAGGAAAGTAATAATAGTTTGGGAGCATATCTGAAAGTATGTTTATCTCTTATTGGTGTCTAAGGTACAGTCCTTGTGATAATTATAATTAGCTAATTTGAAGTTTATTGTTTTTTATTAACTAATCCATTCAACAATGAAAAAGATCTGCACAGAAATTCCAACATTTTGAATATGTATACAAGTGATGAGAAGGAACCCAGTTTTGTCCCACATCGCTAGACAGAGAAGATGGACAGGGAAGAAGGAAGTATAATAATGGGCCAAGTATGATGTTATAACATACTTACCTGGACGGGGTCAATGGGTGATCATGAAGGCCCATGGTCTAGGCTTGTGACCTCCATTGCACTTTGGAGGGGTGCCTGCCTAAGGTCGGCCCAAGTGGTCGAGCCTACGTCATAATTTGTTGCTGAGGGGGCCTGCGTTCGCGCGGCCCCTGCCAAATTTAGTATAATCTTTGGCCAAACAGGCTGGTGGTCCATGATACAAATATTTGATTGCAAAGACGGTTTAGTTGAACCTTTCCTATACAAATAACTATTTTGTTGCTTGAATCATATGATATAATACCATGACAACCCCTAGTCAAACAGGCATCTTATCCTTTGTAATTTCTTACTATAAATTTTGTATAATTAATAATTACATAAAATATTACTGTTCCGTCCCCCCATTTATGTGAAGGTATAAATAACTAATTATAGAATTTTAAAGGAAGCTTTTAACAAATAGACTAAACTAATATATGTGAAGTACCAAAACAACTCTTTTAAATTAGTGGGTAGTAAGAGTTACGATTTTCACGTTCCTTTTATTTAACTTTATTCTCGTAAAAGAATGAAGTTTTATATCAAGTGTATTTGGCATGCGATTAAGGGTAAAATATGGAATAAAATTAAATAATTTTTTTAATTTTTGTAAAAATAGATATCATTTTATACTTAGATTAAAACGAAATATGTATCGCATAAGTGATAAAGAAAGTATAAATGTCAATTCAAACTAGAATTTATTTATAAATTTTGATAATAAAAATAGCGGGCAACATAAATACTTAATAGAAAAATTATGTAACTAATGATGATTTTAAAAGGATCTCTATATTATATTTATGCTTTGAGTGAGTTCATAACTCAAGCATAATTTAAGAAACATCAAGGGATGTGGTGACACTTATGAAGTTATTTCATCCTTAATAAAAGGTCTTGAATTTTAAAAATAAAGAAACTTTTAGTAAAAACGCTTTCTCTTTTAAGAATCACTGAGTTTCGAATACTAAAACAATAAAAAAATTACACATGTGATGGGGATTAATAAGGTAAAGCATAATATAGACATTACTTAAAATATGAGAGGAGAAATGTCTATAGCTCAAATTTGAAAAGAGAGTTTTATAAATGATTTTCACATCTAAAATCTAAATTAATGGGTTAATGCGCCTACACAATAGCAAAACTAGGTGAAGGGATAGAGTTATCTAGTAAATCCTCTTAGTAATAAATGTTATACTGAATAGTTAGAATAAAAGTGATTTTTTTAATGTTATATACAAGTTGAATTCACAATTATAAGAAATCTTTTTAGTACTCTGATAATGGTAATTAAAAAGAAGACTAAAAATTACTATAAATGACAAGTTCAAATTCCCAATATTACAATTTAGGAATACTTTGGTTATACACAAGTTGAATTCAGTCGCACCCTAACTTAAATTCATAAAATACAATAAACAAAAATAATTAGGGTTCGTTTGGTCATAAATATATTTGGAAAAAATTTGAGAAAATTTGAAAACTAGTGTTTGGCTATATAATTTGTCATTACTTGGCAAATACATTTGGCAAATATCCATGTTCCCAAGTTCTATATAAAAAAAACTAAAATTTGGGAATTTTTAAAAATTTAAAAATTATCTCAAACTTTTATATTTTATAAAAACACCAATCATTTATAGTTTTGGACCAAATTTCATTCCTAATTTGCTGTACAAAATTTATACCATTATATACATATTTTATACCGTATTTATCCAAGCTTGCTCTCCGAAGTCACTTCCAATTACAAGTAGTAGTAGTTTTTTCATATATAAATCAATGGTATTTTCCTTTTGTTTTCTTCCTCTTTTTTCAAATTCATATTAATTATGCTCATTGTCATGACTTTTCACGAAACATTTTCATTAAAAATGATAATACAAACTATGAGTATTTTAAATAATTTTTAGAACTTATGGATATATATCATATTTTTTCTTAAAATCAAATATTTAAACGCAAGGTAAAGCTTCACAAAAAATGACTTGCCAAAAGTATTTGAAAATTTATGGCCAAACACTAGCTTACTCTTGCAATAATTCAAAATAATAAACTAAAATGGTGAATCCACGTGGACGTAGATTGCATAATCTTTGTAGAGAGAAAAGACAGATGACATGGCAACAATGAAATCCAAATAGGAGCATTGCCTTTAAACTATCACCACAAACTCAGATTGCCTAAAATATCCACATTTCTTTGAGCTTAAGATATTTCTATAGACATTTCCAGACAAAAGAAGAAATCAATTTTTCATCTTTCAATCTGTGCTGCAATAATTAGACTATCTAAACATTAATTAAAAATGTCTGCTCTAACTTCTGCTTCTTTGCAACATCGATTTCATTCTGTACCATATTCAACTCCCAAAGAATTAGTATCTGTTACATGTGGCTTAGCTACTACAGTTAAGAGAAAATCCTTCTCCTTGAACTACAAGCCTTCAACTCTCAGAATCAGATGTGCAGCTACTAAACCTGCTAAATCACCAGGTATATATATTTTTAAAACCTATGATCAGGGGCGGAGTCATGAATTTGGCGAAGGATGTGCACTAGACCGCCCTTCGCCTAAAGTGGCTCCGCCCCAGCTTATGATTGAAGTGGATAGAGTGAGTTGTTTTTATGTGTTTTATAACTATATTTTGTTTTTTGGTGGAGTAGCTGAAGAAGACTGGTCAACTAAAAGAGCATATTTGCTTGAGAAAAGGGTAAAACAATCTCTTTTTCTCTATCTCTTTGTATATTATCAACAAAATGAATACTACAAAATCAATCAATTAATGCATAAAAGAATTGAGAATCCAATATCTTAGCATGCCTATTAGTAGAATTGGGCGGGCTATGTTTTAAAGGATCTAACAAGGCACAATATATAATTTCAGGTGAGGAGTGTAGAGGCAAAGGAAGCATTCAGACTTCAGAAAGAGAACAATTTTGTGATTCTTGATGTACGACCTGAGGCCGAGTTCAAAGAGGTATATACAGTCCCATGAACTATATATAACTTAACTTTGATAGTATAACGAAGGATAAAAGTAACTAATAAATGAAAGTAGAGGGATAAATTTGACCATTTTCACCTATATAAATCATGAAACTCTGATGCCTCTAAGCGAAAATGAAAGCAGAGGAACTAAAACAAGAGCAGTTCAAATGTCCAAAGATAATATGATTCTGCTTCAACAAAACAGTAATTCAATCTGAATTAGACTTTGCTAACTGTGGTAGTTTCTCTTTGGCATTCAGGCTCATCCAGAAGGAGCTATTAATGTCCAGATATACCGGTTAATAAAGGAATGGACAGCATGGGACATTGCTAGGAGAGCTGCATTTGCCTTTTTTGGCATATTTTCTGGAACTGAAGAAAATCCTGAATTCTTACAACGTAATAATCCGTTAAGAATACTCTTCCATATGGTTTTTTTCCTATCTGGATTGATTCATATAGTCAGGGGCAGAGACACAGTGGTGCAAGAGGGTTCAAATAATTTCTTTTGCATATATATACGAATAGTTGAATCCCCTTGGCATAAAAAAAATATTCCATTTCTTTTTAAAGTCCCTTGTTTGAATATTTGGCTTCGCCACTGCTTACAATATCACTTGATAAGTAACTATGTATATTATGTTCCCTTTTACATCCAAAGAACTAACAAGTTGATATACTCAAGCAGTTGTTGAATCAAAAATAAGTAAGGATGCAAAGATAATAGTCGCTTGCTCATCTGGTGGTACAATGAAGCCTACCCAAAATCTTCCCGAGGGCCAACAATCAAGGTTCTTAATCTTCTTCCTCTTCTTTATACCTCTCCTTTTTGCGTTTTCATACTTTACTGGGGTTAACATCTTCATTACTCCTATTTAATCGCAAACAACTTAATTAGTTGGATGTCCAAAAGAAAGTTGATTGAAGAGAAATTCACAGAACTAGCTAACTACACTCACAAAACCATGATAATACCATATCAAAGGTGGATGGGGGCATGTTACAGATCCTTCAACAATTTTGGCCGCCTAAAATTGAAAACTCAAGATCTTTCCAATAGTATGAATGTAACTGATGAGAATGATCCCACATTGGACCAGAACGAGAACCTTGGGCTCTTTATAAGGATTCGGCAATCCTCCTCCCTTTGAGCTACCTTTTGGGGTGTAAGTTAGGCCCAAGACTAAACTTGGCATGGTATTAGAGTCAGGCTCAGCCACCCCCGGACCTTGAGGGTGTGTGAATATACTCCCGATCCATGATTGTGCATTTAGGCCAAGGCCTAATTTGACAGTAACATTTGCAATTAGTTCAAAGGATCATAAGTAAATACGATTGGGAAGTTTTTATAACTTTCGTATAACTTATATTTCATTTTCATGTGTCTTTAATCAAGAGAATGCAAGGAACAAGTTTTTTGAATTCTTTGTATAAATCTAGAGTTGTAAACTTTATTTACCTTTTGCAGGTCACTTATTGCTGCATATTTGCTAGTTCTGAATGGTTATTCTAATGTATTTCATTTAGAGGGAGGAATCTACAACTGGTGCAAAGAAGAATTACCAGCAACCTCAGAAGAATGAAGCTCAACCATCTAAACTCTACCGATAAGAATGCTAGCTGCTGTACCATTTTTCTTTTGTACAGACAAGGCATTAGAAATCAACTGAGATTCATAATGTAGATTATTAATTTTTGAGAGTTAAATGCATTTGTATTATTGTGTGCACTACTCATTTCTAACATACATCTTCACTGGCTCTTTTAAGGCATGGCACAAGTAGCTAGTATAGAAGTAAATTGTTAAATTAATACGATGTTTGGTTTGCAATTAATCTAAAAATTTACATAACTAATACCTAAATAATTCTAAACAACTTATGTTGCTCGGACTATTCAATAATAATGACTGATTCGCGTCAGATCCTTCCAAAATCCGACTCCGAGCAACATAGTACACAACACATGAGCAGTTGCAACAATTTTTAATTTCTTTTGATATGTTTAGATTGTGAACCCATGCATTGGACTTGGTCTACAATATAGTCAGCCCTGTTGGATGGTGCGTCAATGGTGATGAGACGTCGAGTCTTACCTACTTGTTGGACATTTGGCATTGGTGCAACTTAATTTTGGCCTCCACCTTTGACTATATGATTTAATTTGGTTAGATGTGGCATAAGAAATTATCAATATAAAGATTTTTTACTTACTCATCTCTTATTTTTTATTATCAATAAACGTTGCTTACTGCTATGTACTGTGACTTAACACCCTTTTAATAGTGAACAATTGGGAAAAAAGAAAGAACCACGGAACTCCATTTATAAAAAAATTTCCATGCTATATATGGAGTTTCGAGTTTATCCTTTTTCCTTTTCTTCACTTTTCATAGTTTATCTTTTAAAAAAATAATTAGGTCAAAATGATGGGAATGAAATGATCAAACTTCAAAGGAACTACTTTGTGTAGGAAAATGTCTAAGCCTTGTGGAACATATAAATTATAAAATTAACTATTCCAAGATGAATGAGTTGATGATGTTCCCTTTGGATCATCAGAAGCACTGGTTCGTAGTCCACTTATAATTACCTTCTTTTAGTTTGTCATTTTTATAAAAAGTTTTCATTTTTACGCATAAGAGATCTGAAAAAATTATTTTCTTCTATTCATTTTGTAATTGGGCAAGAGATTAACTCCTCAACTTTTGACGGCTCCTTCACTTTATATATAGAGTGAGTCAAATTTGACATGCGTATTCAGAATAATTGTTAAACGCAAACAAGCTAGCTTGTTCAACTTGTCAATACTAAATTATATTCTTGACTTGTGACCGTTTTGGTTTCACATAAGTATTAAATGAAGGGTTCCGAAAGTCTATATATTGGACTCAAGAGGTAAAAATATATACTTTGCAAGACTTTTACTTTGAAACTTCATATAATTTTAATTTTAATTTGCATAGAAGAGCTAGCAATAGTTAAGTGATGTAAAATAACTGAATTAACATTATTATTGAAGAATTGATATAATGCTTCAAAAAGGTGATTAAAGTTCATTTGCTTAACTAAAAGGACGCAATACCATGTAGAGCCATTAGTACAATAACAACATATTCAGTGAAATTTCACTAAGTGGGTCTGAATAAGGTAGTATGTATGCAAATCTTATTTTTATGAAGGTAAACAAATTGTTTTCGAAAGATATTCGGCTCAAATACGCATCAGTAAGTTTCTAAAACTCTCATTCTAAATAATTTACTTTTCATTATGGAATCACACCAAAGAAAGAGATTATTATCTAACAAAGGATCCATTAATTATTGGAACCCCAAAACTAAAATTCAAGTAACACCTAATTGAACAAATGCATCTTCATGTTAACTAGGCTACCAATATCATGCCTAAAATTTTATTTTTCTGAGGTATCAAAATCTAAAGATTTCTTCCTACTACTCTTTATCCTAATGAGTCCATAAAACTTTCTAAGCTCGTTTACACTATCCTTGCCAAATGCACCCGATTCCACCATAGGTCGAACCGATTTAGATTTGATCAATCCTTGTGGATACTTATCCAACTCACCCGATTCCTCCACGGGTCGAACCGATCTAGATTTGCTCAACCATAGTGGATGCTTAGGTGCCAAGTCAGCCTCAATGTTACTGTGTATCATTTCAATTTTATCGGATGTTTTCGAAGCCACGAGCTTACTGTTACTCTGATGTGTAGAAATCACCAGTTTCAATGCCCTGCTAGGCGAACTCCGGTTCGAAATCATGATTTCACTGATTTCAGCTTGACTCAAAACCGACCCGGTTTGGAAATTTTCCTCTACCTGTGGGAAAAGCTTGTGATCTTTCAATCCCAAATGACTGTTAGCTAGACTTTTGAACGCATTAAAATCACATAAGGGGAAGTGTATGTGATGATCAATTCTTCCGGGCCTTAGAACTGCTGGATCAATCTGATCTTTGCTGTTCATCGTGAATATCATAACTCGTTCGTCTCCGCAGCATGAAAAAATTCCATCCATGAAATTGAGAATCGCAGAGAAGCTTAGAGCTGCTGTTGAGTTATTACACAGGTAACTATCGAGATCTTCGATGACAATCAAGGACTTATTCGTGCTCTGCAATAGAAGTAGTTTAAGATCTGAATCGTCTGAAACTTTTGATAAATCAATATTGTACACATCGTAGCTTAAGAAATTCGCTATTGCTGCAATGAACGTTGATTTTCCGGTGCCGGAAGGTCCGTGTAGTAAATAATTCCGTTTCCAAACCCGGCCGATTCGATTATAATGCTGCTTTGATTTTAGGAACGTTTCCAAATCGGTTTTGACCTTGTTCTTCAGATCCTGTTCCATTACAACAGTTTCAAATGTCGCCGGATGAGTAAACGGCACCGATATCCACCGTCTGTTCCCGTTTCCGTTCGATTCATTGTTTACGTTGACGAACAATCTCACCTCCTTTCTCCTCTGCTCAATTTCGTCGAATTTCGAGTGAATGTGTTGAAGATAAGTACGGAGAATTTGACGCTTATCATTCCTCCTTATCTTCAGAACAAACGATCTGACACCGGTTTTTTCATCCTTCTCATTGATCCAAGAAATTCTCGCACCGAGGAAATTATCAACGATTTTCTGATCGGCGTTGAGAACGAGGATGATTTCATTGGGTTTGATTCCTGAGAAAAGATTGGTGAAATCGGAATCTTCAACACAAGGTAAAGAATTCAGGTAAGTACTGATTTTCCGATAGAATTGATTTTCCTGCATGTTGTGGTTGAATTGGGGCACCTTGTAGAACTGGTAAACATAGAATTTGTCTTCTAACAAACGCAACCATTTCTTCAAAATATGAAGTATAGATGTTTTTGATACAAATTTCACAAGCAAACACAATGGAATGATTGCTAAAAAATACAGAAACATGATTAAAGGGGCAGAACAATCACAAAAAAGTGATGAAACCTAAGTATTAAAGAATTTAGTACTAGTAAAGTGCAATTGGCAATGTTGAATAATGAAAAGTTGGGAGTCTCTTTAAATGGCTTGAGTGTTTGGTTTTGTTAATTCTTTTATAATGTTTTCAAAGAATTGGTAGGTTTAATTGGTCAAATATGGAACATAGATTTTGTCTTTCATATAGTTTTCTAATTTTTCAACTCTCTCTGTACACTAGCGGTAGCCTTGTTAATCTGACTGTATGTCTATACATTCTTTTTAGTTGAAATTAACTGATTTTTTGTAGTTTTTTTATCGTTCAAAATACCTGAATTGTTCAAAGTTTAAGATGGATGTTTGAAATTTTTTCCATATTTATCCTTTCATTTATTGAAGTTTTGTATTTTTGGGGAGATAAATTACAGTATTACTTACAAAGTTATATTTATGATTTCACAAAGAGCAATAGTAGAAATTATGGTTTATATTATTTCCTTAAATATTTTTCTTAATATATGTGCATTGACTCACAAATTCAGTTAATATGGAATAATGGGAGTATTTGTTATAATAGGTAATATATTTATTTTTGAGATATCAAATTTTATAAATATTCTTTAAATAATTTAATAGTGTAAAAAATTATTTGCATTGATGATCTATAAAATTTTAACTTAGATGATATAAAAATTATTTTCACTTTCAGTGCGTTGAACATAGTTTCTTTTTAATCGTCGTGTTTTCCTACTGGAAAATTCTCTGTATACTACTGGTTCTAGATGTTATATTGTATTATAGTAGGACAAAAAATGTATTATCTAGTTTCTTTCCTAATAATTAGATGAGCAGAATTTTCATTGTTACGTAGCTTATTTGGACCAATTTGACTGTGACCAAGATGTACATAGGAGCATTTTTTTTCTATTTCCGCAGCTATACAGCTACTTCTAGTTTTAAAGTTTAATCACGTTTTCTTGTATATGATATTTGATATTTTAATTTCATACTCATCTATGTTGACTATAGTATGTTATATAGTCGATTAAATTTAAATATTATGTGTCTTGTTTCAATTATTGGTACATTATTTTTCTTTCGTCACATAACAATAACATACCCAATGAATTGAATCCCCCAAGTGGGGTTTCAGGGAATGGTGTGTTCACAGGCTTATATCTACCTTGTGAAAATAAAGAGGTTGTTTTCTATCGATAGACCATTTTTTTTCGCCACTCTCTTTGGCCAAAAATGATGAACCTACTAAATTCTATCTTTACGATGATTTTTCAAGCATCTATATCCTGTAAATGTTGCAATTTAAATTACCGTTTAAAAAGATATGACATTTTCTATATTTAGAAACTTTTTAGCTGTAAACTTCTTATCATACATTACCCTTAATTAATGGAATGCTTTTGTAGTTCATAGATTTGTCATGACACGCCCAAGACCATAGACGATAGTTTTGCATCTTCTAAAAGTTTTTTCTTTTTTTCCTTAAAATTTTCTACGTAGCTGGTTAACAACCATCACGTAAACACTGGAACAACACAAATGTCATATCGCGAAATGGAATGAATTATTTGTCCATTTCAACATGAGCTACTTCCACTGAAATTTGGTACAGTGTCTGACATCAAGAAAGATTACTAAACTTTTTGCAAATTAAAAACACCTCTAAAAGTTTTACTTGTGCATGCTTGGAAGCCAGATGAGGAATGGGACAGGGGGACTCTCTGCTTTTTGTGGTAAGTTAGGCCAAAGTAGGCATGATGATTCTTTTATCACTGTAGTAGACAGTTAGACTGACTTTTAATCTTCTTCTTTTTTTAAAAAATAAAATAAAAATAATTAAAATTAGAGAGTTAGGTTGCAAATGGTCCTTTTTTCTCTCTCTCAATAATATCAGGGCATTTATACCAGCATATATAAATACACTTTTGGGAGGAAGAATAGGTATTCGTAGTTCTGTGATTCCTCATAAGGGGAGAAAAGAGAAAATTTGAAGACTAATATTTGGGACGTAAGCAAAAAAATATCATCCCAAAAACGTTTAAATGCAAAATATGTAGTCTAGCAAAACAACATGAGCAGAATGGATTAGGTAGTGAGGTTCAAGGGTGGGGATTGGGGATGTTAGATTGGTGGGGAAGAGACAATGAACTTGGAATGTCACTCATAAAACTTTTTTTTTCCCTACAAGAAGTCATTTTCCTCACTTTTTTAAGGAGCTTATTTTCCTAGAGAAAATGTCCTCCAAAATATCTTGACCAACCAAACATGAGAAAGTAGAAAAACATTTACCAAACACACTTATGTGTATTTTTCAACGTATTTGAATAACGCTACTTTACTCTGAACACACCCACCCCCCCCCCCCAGCCCTCCATGAGATTATTTAACAATAAACAAGAATATGCTTCATCAATACATGCAGTAAGTAAAGTGATCAGTGTGTATACTGTACATAGGTGAAAATACAGAATCAAACATTTTCATTGATCAAGTTGTGAAATTTTTTAAAATCATTTACTAGAGAAGTTTAAATTTGAAGAAAAAATATGAATACGGAATACCATTTTGGACCAAACTCAAAAATCTAAAACATCAGTACTTGACAACATTTTCTAGATACAGATGTTCTTGGTAAAAGGACAGCTTGAAATACAAAGCTTCTTGTTTTTTTGGATACAGATACTCTTAACCAAACAACATGTCTGTATTGTACACACACACGTCCAACATCAGACTACTAATGTTTTCTCAACTGTCTAATCTTTTTTTCTGAATTTCAAATCAAAATTTGAGCACATTATTCAATAATTTCATAACTTCAATACAATTTAAATACTCATTATGTATGTTAAGCCAAAAACCCAATGTTGTATTCCATGGATAGACTGTAGAGCTACAACATCATTCATTTAATAGAGTATGCAAGACCTAACTATATTAGGTAGCCTAATATATTGTACATTGTTACTTGAACATTCACTTCACCTGGCAACACTAAAGTCTGTCAGTCGGTACCCTGTATAATACAATAGCAGAAAACCTGAATACGACATTCTCCAAGACACAGCAGAGCCATAAAGAACCGTTCAATTTCCCACACATGCATGCAAGTCCCTGACACCACCAAAATGAAGTGAAAAATAAGATTAACCGCCTATGTATAGCTCGGTTACTTAGTGACACATTAGATGAGCATACAACAGTTCACCCTTTGCAGTGAACATCAAGCAATGATAAAATGACTACTAGTGTTATAAATTTAACAAGGTGGATAATACCACACGGTGCTTGAAAAGAAAGCAAATTGGCACCCGGCATATAACCAAGATACTATCAAAATCTTACAGTCCATAATACTGTATGGCAATTGCTGGTGGCAGTTAAGAACCCTGGTTCTCTGCCTGAAGATTCAAAATTTGAGAAACCACAAGCTTAGAGAGCTCGCTGATAGCAGCTTGGACTGGATAATCATCTGTCTCTGTTTGCCTTGACAATCCGACAAGTTGTGAACGTAAGGAGTTGTATTCATTTGCAGCAACCTGTGTCTTTGTTGACGTAGCTATAACTTTCTCCAAATCTAATTCTGATAATGGCCTTGGCTCCTGCTAGAAGAAAAACAAAAATATATTCATCCAAAGAGCTTCGTCCCATGACAATCTTGTGAAGATACAATTGAAAAAACAAACATGTTCCCAACAATCCCGTGCAAATACACTGACTGTCAATTTTTCCTGGCAAATCTTCTCAATACAGAAACCAACATCACAAATAGGTGCTACAATTCATCAAGCCCAAGACCACACATCCACTAATCCAGGGTCAAGCACCAACTATATGACAGTAGCAGTTGCAAACTTGCTTCTTTTTTGGGGTAAAGGTAACAAAACAAAAATGAAAGGATTCTCCACTTTTTTTAATAACGTGTTTCTTTTTCTTCAAGGGCATATTAAAATCAGAGTTCAGGTTAAACAAAATAAAAAAGAATCAGAGTTTAGGTAAAAGGTAGGGTAGAAGGTTTAGTAGCTGCTAGAGCGTTACAGCTTACCAAGGACATGACCTTAGATAGGAGGTTGTGGAGGACACAGATTGAGGCAGAAGGTTGGTAGGTAGTAGAGTGTTGTCTTGCTTATCCTTCCTTACAAGCAGTCGTAGTATTTCTCCTGCAATTTCTTGTCCTCTGATTTCTGTTACATTCTACTATCTCATGTACTTCGATTATTGCACGATTTTGTTGTAGTTGTTGTTCCTATTTTTCAAGAATACTTTGTCATGCTTTCCATAGTATTTGCTTTGATATGCTTTAACAAAGCCGAGGGTCTATCAGAAAGAGTCTCCCCAACTCCCAAGATACACTCTACCCTCTCAAGACCCCACTTTTAGGATTATACTACCCCACTTTTAGGATTATACTGGGTATGTCAAAAAAAAGTTCAGGTAAAACAAAAAGAAAAATGAAAAAGCCAGACATTCACAAAACTATTTTTAATGAACCACGAAGGAGGGGGACATCTATAAGAGGCTCCTTTTCTAGGTATCGATGCCTCCCTCTATGCCAGCGGTATACAGACCTGCTCAAACCTAGAGCAGTTCAAGTTGATCAGCCAAGGTTCCTCATAACCCCCAAAAAGATAAATTTATATTTCAAAGCAATCTTTATCTTCTTTTTCCCTTCATTTTTCTATTTTTTTGGGAACCCTAAGGCACAAGAATCAATGGATAAGATAAGCCATAGGTTTCTTACATTTCTAAGCCAATACAAATTCAACTTAGAATTTCAACAAAAATTAAACAACACAATACTAACCGTGGAAGGCTTTCCACTTTTCTCGTCATTAAGAAGGTCACGGATAGGAAAGTAGGCAGCTTTTTTACAGAGCTCAAAAAGATCTGAACCAGTGTATCCATCACATAAACTAGCAATGCGGTCATAGTTGATGTTATCTTCCACCCTCTCTCCCCTCAGAATCACCTTCAGAATCTCTGCTCTCTCTTTGCGGTCGGGGAACCCAATCTCAAAGGCCTGAGGAAGACGTCGAAGAATTGCTTCATCAAGCTCAGATGGGCGATTAGTTGCAGCAAGAACCATCACTCGTGCATTCTCTACATCAGGCATTTCAAAATGATTAAAGCCGACAGAACACTGTAGCTAGACCACATTAACTTAGATAAAAGATGGACCATCTCAAATTATGATGGATCCTCAAAATAAAGAAATGGATAGTGAAGATTTATAAGCTGAAACCAACTATCTTAGAATTGAGGAGTAGAAAGTGATATAAAGTTCACCAATCAGTTCCTCTCTACAGCATATACAGAGCAACACACACGCATACATATGTATGTGTGTGTATTTCTTCTGCTAGGTGGGAGAAAACTATTGGTAAAGTATTCAACTGATTCAGCAGTGTACTTACGATCTGTGGTAAAACCATCCCATAAAGCCATGAATTCAGTTTTCATGTTTGTTAATGCTTCGTGATCGGTGGCCTTGCGCTGGCCCAAAAAGCTATCAACTTCGTCAATAAATATAATTGCTGGCTGGAGTTTATGTGCCAAACTAAATACGGCAGCAACTGCAATTTTCAGAAGATCATCAATTCGCTAAGTATAACACCATGCTGAAACATTTTATAGAACTAAAGGACTTTTAAGACATTACATGACATGAAGGATATACAAATCATCCACATGAGCCATCATACAGAGAATTCAAGTTAAAGGGCATCCTCAGCATATAATTTGAATTATGATATGATACTAATGGATTTAAGGCTAAAATAACCTCAACTTAGGGTTATTCATGAGGAATTTGAGACGAATTTTCTAGGCATCCTAGTTTTGTAGAACAACAAAGGTCACAGGTTCTCCTTCCTCGAGTTAAGACAAATGAAAGCCCATTAGTTTCCATCGGTTCTCCATGGACAATGCCACCTTAAATCATATTTTTAGCCTGCATCATTTACTCCACTTTATTTCAGTAAGTGTCAGTCTTCTTCATCTGGCCAAAGTGCATTAATATGGATCCAATAATCCATTGGGTGAGCATCCAGATTTGTACATGGCACTGTTGTATTTAGCTTAGTAGACTGTTTTTACCTTTCACATGTCGAGAGGGATTCGGTGAGCATGAGCTTATTTATTATTGCTTCTTCAACAAAAGCAATTCTCTTACCTACATCCCTTCCCCTCCTTCAGAATCAATGACATCAGGTCTAACTCCACTCTCTACCTTCCCACCCAAAATCAAGCCTCAAATCAACCAAAGAATCCATGGTGATGAATGCTTCACTTTTCTTACCTTACTTCTTTTTGGATGACAATGGTGTTTGGGCCTTCTGTTCAATGACAATTCCGGGTACCTGCTACCGGGTAACTCTCTAGGGCTTACGCAGATGGAAAAAAATCACCTAACATTTTTTTTTGCCTCCACTAGGACTTCACTAGGCCGCACACTTGGGTGCCACTTTTCTTACATTATTTTTGGTCCTAAGACAAAGGTATCCCTGTTGTGAGGAT
The DNA here is from genome assembly GCA_018342035.1 of Solanum appendiculatum. Taxonomy (NCBI): domain Eukaryota; kingdom Viridiplantae; phylum Streptophyta; class Magnoliopsida; order Solanales; family Solanaceae; genus Solanum; species Solanum appendiculatum. Next base: position 590,247 of record JAGDQO010000378.1, on the reverse strand, counting down.
ACTTCTGTGAGGAAATAAAATTATATGGAGCAATAAGTTGATGCCCATGAATGAGTTATCAATCGATTATAATTACGCTGGTGGCTTGATAGAGAACATGGAACTTACAGTATAAACTAATTCCAGCAACAAAGCATATGAAGCAAGGAAGTACGAAAGCTCATGATTCATTAGATGGTAAAGAGAAGCCAGTTTAATCTTCAAAATCAAAATTAAATGCTTCAGCCAGGATAAGAGTACTTCTTTTTGATAAGCAAGCTAGATAGGAGTACGTACAACTATATCCTAATATACAATATACTATTCATACCTATATATCTTGAATGTCAAGTTTTCTTTTTCTTTTTTTTTAAAAAAAAAAAAGAACTGACACCTTGAACATACCCCATATATCCTTCCCTTACTCCAGTGTCCGTGTAAGGTTAGATTAACAAGGCTATAAAGCATCAAATCCTATTATCTACTTTTTCTTGTAATTCTTGCAGCATTTTACTCCCGAAAATCCTCAGCGATGTGGTTTGCCATTCTTCACACTTAAAATAAGCCATTTAAACAGGCATCATTTTAAATAAGGATAACCTTACTGATGCCCCATGCTCGTAGTCTTGCTAAAAAGTAAAAAGAGATGCAAGAGAGTGAAACTAAAATTCAAACAATATATAAACATGTGCACAAGCTAATTACATACTGCCTGCAATAAGGCAATTTAATGAGCTAAGAAAACAGCTACATTAGGGACATTTTTAAAAGCTTGAAACGTTCCAGAGTTGGATAATATCAATGCTAAACCATAATGAGTCTCAAATTAGTCTCGAGTGTCTGATGGCCTTCTTCTTTTTTTCTTATTTCCAGATCCATTTGACATATAAACCAAATAGCAGGCAATTTCAGGAATTGAATAGAGCAAGCCAAGAATCACAACCTACTCAAAAATTTACAGAAAAAAAGTCTTGATTTGATGTTTATGTTTATCCCTCAAAGATATCAAGCCACTATCGGTGATTTAGAGTTTTAGACAACATTTATCTTGAAAGTGCTTCCTAATAAATACTACCAGAGTTAGGCTCTCCTGTTTTTTTACTACTCCAACTTCACTAGTTCATATAGCGTGTTTATAGCAAAAGAACTCCCATCGATCACAAAATCTTGAAAGAGATTTCTAAAATTAGCAGATCATCTCTTATGTTGAGGTCATGCAGAATGTCACTATGGAGATTAATCATGAAAGTAGAATGGAACAGCCAAAATCAAGCAACTTCCTTGTGAGATAGATATACGTGACACAGCACTAATGTTTTTTTGGACTGTATAATGCTTGTGGAGTTTCAATAACAAACACTGAAACAAGATTCAGAAACTGCAATGCAGTCATGTGACTTTCAGCAAGTCCAACAACACACCCGAGAATAGACTAATGCTGAGAAATGAACCTTGCAAGACTGAAAGCAAAATCTACTCACCTAATTTTTGTGCATCACCGAACCATTTGCTCATCAAATTTGATATTCTCACATTAATAAAAACGGCACCCGACTCTTTAGCAATTGCTTTGGCAAGCATGGTCTTTCCAGTCCCAGGTGGTCCATAAAGCAAGACTCCTTTTTGCGGGCCCAGTAACTTTCCGTGAGAAAATAGCTCAGGTCTTCGCATGGGGAGAATTACTAATTCACACAATGCTTGCTTAATGGATTCTAACCCACCAATGGAATCAAACTCCACATCTATATGATCAGGGTTCACTACATCACAGGCTATCACGTCCTGTTGACACAAAGTACAAAAGAGAAATAAGTTATCCCATCTCAATATGAGAATGATTGAATTCAATATGAAAATGATCATTTTTTACTATAAGTTAGAAGATTCTACAAAGTCTGACTTTCGAAATTATTCACACCAAGAAAGAAATATTCTACTTGAAATAAAATATACTCCTCTCAACATAAGCTGATCTGTCTTTTCAAACCTAAACTTTCAGATATCACAGGTTTATTATACAGCTAGCTACTAAGTCAGAGCGGGAGGCAGGAAGCTCTGACAAATCAATAGGAAAATGATCTTAGTCAACAGAAGTAAATATAATGTGCACTGTCTGATACTCTAAATAATTCAAACCGGTAGAGAAAAACAGAGTACACTATCGTCTTCAATTAAAAAAATATATCATTTTAAACCAAATTTTCAGAAAATTGAGTCAGACTCACAAATACCAAAAATTCACAAGAAGTATACGGGCTCAAGTTCTGAAAGCTACATTACTCTCTTTAACACAGCCAACACCATCAATATTACTTGAACAAAAGAGTTGTCTCACTCACCAATGTAATGAAGGGATTGTAGACATAAATACTTTTAATCTTTGCCAACTTAATCAAGATTAGAAGACTATTATCACCGTAAAACTTTCATCTGCAAGGGTTGCTATGTCATTGCTCATGCATGCAGCAAAGACGGTTCCTTTCAACATAATTAGCTCAAACCAGAAAACCATTTATTCTTTAAAAAAATTAAACTCCAGTATCAATCAAGCCCCAAAACAATAACTTCAGGGAGCTGAAAATATCCAAAATCAAATTTCCAGCTAACATTAGGAAGCAAGATAACTCTTACTCAACTAGCAATTAGATGCAGTATTTTTACTATCTCACCTACCTAAGCTCTTTTTTTTATCACCGTGGTGCTTGGACTAGGCTTTCATGCACCTCGACTAATACCACAGAATACCTGTCACCTCCCATCAGCAACAGGTATTAGGTAACTCAGTCCACCATTATGACAGATAGGAAGAATCACTCTCTATTGGGAACACCTTATGTTTCTCAACCCCTTCATTGACCCACCTTATGGGTGCCCTACCTAAGCTCTTTTCTCTCAAAGCAGATTAGTCTATTCCCATACGCTCAACGGGTATATGTGAAAGATTACTAGAATTTCAAAAAATACCAAAATTCTGAAACAAAAATTTCACTAGTGTAATGGGTTTGGCTACAAGAACCCATATATTGAATTGAACCCATTAAATTTAAATGCTCAATTGGGGTCAGAACCATGTAAATTTGCATAATTGCTACTATTATGTGAGCAAAAAGAAATAAGGAAAACAGACCTCATAGGGATTGGTTTGAATGAGGGGTCGACCCAATCGCTTGGCAATTTCCTTCTTGTGTTCAAGAGCCTTCTTAGATGCCTCTCGATTCGGGTCAAGCTGCCTGAGCCCCACAAACAAGACGAGACAACTAAGAGCTGCGCTTGCGGCATAAAGAATCAATTCTTGTAACAATTTGGTCTCTGATGAACCACTTTTCATCTCTGAAAATTTATTTGGAAGATAATAGAAGGTTTTTTCAGTTTGGATGAAGAAAGGCGTTTTGGGTGACAAAAATTTCACTTATATAATAGAGAGACTTGTCTTCTTGGTTATCAAGAAAACTTTAGACGATTCAGACGGTTTATCGGAGAGGAGGGTAATTTACGTAAGTACCCTTCAACGACGATTAGCCTCTCGGCGGCGCTCTTTTTTGGGCCACAATCACACAATCCACTCATTGGGCTGATGGGCTCTCACATATTCCTAATGGGTTTCTAAAAAAAATGAAAAAACTACTTAATAATTACATAAAAGTGCATATCTTATATATAAATTTAATTTATACTTTCTAAACAATTACCTAATATCCCACTATCTAATAATTTTATATATCTGATTTGGAGTAAGATATATTGAGCTACATCACTCCTTTAAAATAATCTAAAATAAAAAGGGCCTTATTTATCCACCCTCCGAATCACACCCTTAAATTATGTTTCTAACTCTCAATCAACACATTCTCTTCTCCATCCCTTCCACATTCATCAACCTAATATCTCTCCTCCTTCACTCCAACGTACTTCTTTAGTTACTCACCGTCATTTGACAGAAAATGGAGGAATGCATATCCGAATTTTGAAATTTGTAATTAATTTCTTCCATTACTTAAGTTATGTATCTGATTCTCTGTACCTTTAAATAGGTTTTCTTTTGGGGAAACTAAGCAAATACCTCGTAAAAGAAAAATAATTACAAACATATACCATTTTACATTCATACCTCACTAAATAATTATACTATATACCCCCAACTAATTTTGCTTAAATGATACTGAATCAGTATCATATACTGTATTGGTATCATTAAAGCTGATAATTTCACTTAATTGATACTAAATCAGTGTGTATATATATATACATGTGTGTAGTATTATTGACTAATGAGTAATTTCTGAACAAGAAACATTAATGATACCATAAAAATATATATATACTTTTATAGTATCACTGACTAATGAGTAATTTCTGAACAAGAAACCTTAATGATACCATAAAAATATATATATACTTTTATAGTATCATTGACTAATGAGTAATTATTAGCCTTAATGATATCAATACAGTATATGATACTGATTTAGTATCAGTTAAACCAAAATTATCAGTCTTAATGATACCACTACAGTATATGATACTGATTATTTATCAGTTAAGCGAAAATTATCAGCCTTAATGAATGGGAGGTATGGGCTGTAATTATTTACGAGAGAATGGCATTTCTTGAATTACTTTGGGTTTGGATATGAACATGTAATTATTTTGGGTTTTATATCCCATTTATGTAGTTTTCACTTTTGTTTTTCTAATTTTGAATAGTTATACCAATTTTATTTTGTTAATTTTGGATTTTGCTAAACTACTTTGATAGCTAAAGAATTTTCAATCAATATAACTGTTAATAGAGGTACAACACATCACCAAGAAGTTACCTAATATAGACCTTCTTTTAATTTGGTTTTCGTTCATAAATACTCTATTGCAGTGTAATATTCTTCTATTGTTGCTACCAGTGTTCATAAAGGTGATGACAAATACATACTTCATGAAACTGTAATGTATTCAATATGTATTTATTATTAATAGTTAATCAAATTTTTCTATGTATCTGATACACCCTAAATATGTATATGATATATGATAAAGTGACTGTGATATATATATATATATATATATATATACACTTTATGTACTATCTGATATACATTATAAACTTGTTCAGATACATTTAATTTAATATCATTTACAATAATCGTGTAGCAAATTCATATCATAGTTTAAATGAATCAGATACAATGTCAATTTTGGATTTGTAGATTTTTTTTATGAAGTTTAATTCAGATACATTTTTAATGAAGAGTAAACACTCAATAACATTCAGTTACTTTATATCAGTTTTAAATACATGCTAAAAAGTATAATTCGTATACATTTTTTATAAAATCTAGTCTAGATACAATAATACTGAAATTTCGACGAGATACATTATTGAAAATTATCTTTTAATAAAATATATTACTCAAAAACGATAAGTCGGTAGACACATGATTTATTTCTAAAATTTAGCGTTCAGTTACATTTCAAATTTAAGTACACATAATTACATGTATATGCTTCCCATATATTTGAGATACATATATTTGAATGTGCTAGATACATGTGTATGGCAAACTAAACATGGTATAACTATGCAACAAGCCATGACACTGTTTGAATGAATCATATACAATGTCAACTTATGTATATATATACTAGTGAGTCAGGGCCCAATATAATACAGTGGTTATCAAAATGTAAACTTATTACAACGTTATTAGAAATTGCCCGTGCAATGCATGGGCCCAACATACTACGGTGGTTATCAAAATGTAAAATTATTATAACGGTAATACAAATTGAAGTTTTCTTATGTACCTTGTGTTACAAGCATGAAATTGTTAGAAGTAATTATCTGTTCCAAGTGTTGAGTTCTGTGAAGTAAGGTTGGGAAAGCATGTGTTCTTTACATCAATGGCATTCGCTGGAGCTTGCACTGAATTGCTTTCCAGTGGAACTCATTTAAGCTGACCTTGTGTAAGTACTAATGTACCTTCTTCTTTCACCTCTAGGAAAAGCTTGTGGGATGACCTCTTGTAGGCTTATCAAAGCAGTAAACTCATTCTAAAAGGACATGTCCACGTAATTAGAAAGAACAGAAGTAAAAGTCTTTGTAAATTCTTTTTCCATTGCCTACATTTCATAAAGGATGGAGTAAATAGAATTCAATAAGGAAGAAGTGCATATAGAGTATATCTTGATCAACAGAATTGTAATTCTAACTCACCCTTTTCCCCGTTCTTTCGAGCTGACCCCTAAGCTCCCCAGTTTCATAGAATGAGGTACCTGTTGGAAACTTAATTGAAGTCGAGAAAATCTTGATCAATGACATAGTGAAAAAAAATTAACTATTAATATCAATATAAGATGAACTGAACTACCAGGTCCTCAAAGTGTTACCTCAATATTAACAATTAGTTGTCCCATGACACATTCAAAAGTAGGAACCAAGGAAAAACTCAGAAATGCTACATTTTATTCATCAGCAGAGCTATCAAAATGAAAGACTACTTCCTCCAAAATATATTTGAAAATCATGTTTTCCGTTCTGGCATTTGACATTGCACTTGTACCATGTATTCCACCCATCTTAGGCACAACAAAAGTCATGCCAGTAGACCTCTTACTAAGACTCTTTCCTCTATAAATAAAATTTCAATCCAGTCATCTCAACAACTCAATTTGGAAAAATAGGAGCAATGAAATTCAAGTAAATTACAGCAATCAATAGAGGGCACAGCATGTTCATTCCGAGCAATAATAGAAGACACTTGAATCAAGCTTCGGCAAAAACACACGAGAAATGATTGAGCACAACAACAGTTGAATATAAGCGCAAAGTAGTACTAATATATAGAAGCTTCACAATAGACACAACTGTCTCACGCAGGTACAGTAGTCAGAAGCATTGTTTCGAAAGCAGTGATAAGATAACCCAAAAAGTTCAATTGTTGGGAGATTTTAGTTACAGGATGATCGTATCTTAATGTAGAGCAACAACATGGCATAATTACAGTGAGCTCTGTAAGCAAATATTTCGATTCCAGTCAATCATGATTTCAATTTAGTACTACTAACTAAGTGAAGTTAAAAAAGGAAATGTTAATTGTAAGTAATTAAGAAGACTTGCCTTTTCTTAAGTTATGCGCTTGAAGATACATATATAACTGTTACTTCCATCGCTTGCCGAAGTAGCAGCTTCCTGAAATGTTTTTTAGCAAACATGCGCACAAAAGTACTTAAGAATTATATTATTGTCTAGAATAGATAATATTGTGACAATTGTTTTGAAGAAAAGCAAGGAAATAGTAGTAGCAGCAGACCGATGAAATACGTGGGAAAATAGACCTTCTTTCTTTGATTTGAAGCAAGACTTTACCAAACTGTAGGTGTGCATCTGCAACTTAAAAATATTTTTCCCTTAATGAGACCATAAATACTTGTTGTAAGTAAAGAAAAGTGTAGATCATATCATAAAATATAACTTGGCACAATACTATCTTGTAAAATCTATTTAAAGATCTTGAATTGGTCTTTATAAGTAATCTAATCCGTTACAATAGATGGATTCCACAGCATCAACCCACCAAACCCATTAGAAAGACAAACCAACCCAATAACAGAATAGCTATGAACAATCAGATGCAAAGTATAGTGTGAATTACTTACAAAATTTCATTTCCTAACTATAAATGGCCAATAAGACCATCATCACTTGCCAGCAATTTATTAAGGGAAAAAAAAAGAAAGACAATATGGATTGGTCACAGAGTTGAGGACAAATGATATATAGAAAAGCTACATCCACTACCTGCATTCACCTTCTTCATGAGGTAGAAAGGCCTTGTTATCATCTAGATCAACGTAAGGTGCGTAACGGCTAGCACTGTATCATCAAGTAGACAGAAGAGATGTACAAACTTACGAAATCCCAGTGCGGGATTTATCAAAGTGCAACTGTATACACGAGCGATTAGAGTGAGTTGTGTGAAGCTCTTTCTGAGCAGGAACATTTACTCTGCAGGTTCACAAAGGGATAATTATTTGTAAGCATGGAAAGATGTGAAAGAGAAAACAGATGGTCATTCACATACTTACTTGCAAACGATATTCAGGATTTGCACGTGTATATGGAGTGGCTGCAGAATTTACAGGGTCACCTTAACGCAAGTTTTGTCAAATATGTCCTCCGCTGTCATGGAGAGTAATTTTTCTCCCAATAAACCTGAAATGGATGCTGTGGCTGAAGCAGTACCATCAATAAGATCAATTTGAAAGATGCACCTGAAACCATGAAAAGTTAAATATTTGTGTATAATATATGCTATATTTTGTACAAAGTATAATCTATAATGCAAAAATGTAGTACCAAGGCACTAATGTTGTCTTCTTCTATAGTTCGTCTCTAAGGCTTCATTCAGAAATGAAAGGGCCGCCGGGCCTAAGCCCTGATTAACTGAAAGTGAAAGGTATTCCAGAGCCTCTCTTTCCTTGTATATCTTCGTAACCCATCATCTGGTAGTTGCAAGAATATTTTTTTTTCGAGAAAAGGTCCGCAACAACTTAAAATTGGCAAAATATAAACTAAAGCGGAGAAAAGTAAACATGGAAGATTAAAAATATACATCAGAAAAACATTTGTTTATGAGCACCAAATGAATGCTAAGATAGGCTTATAGTTTGCGCCAGAACATCAGCATATAGCTTCCTAGGTATCTTTACATTAGTAATTTTGTTTTTCATTGATTTCTTCCCGTCTGTCAGTCTTGGTGGGCAGATAGTGCCTTGTAAGGAGGTAGAAGGTACCTGGTGGAGTAGTCGAGGTGCGATGTAAGCTGGCTCGGATACCTTCTTTTAAAAACTTCAACTACTATAAAGGAGATATTGCAAATAGACGGCATAAATTCCTTCACAACCCAACATTTCCATCCAAAAAGAGCTAAAATCTTTTTCTATTCTGCTTATCAAGCCAAAAAGTAGCAAGTTCCTATTTCTTAGTTATAGTTAATAGTATCTGAGGTACCTCATATGGTTCATGCTTAGTGTACCTTTCAATATTTTATTTGTTTCTTTATATCAGGTTTCCGGATGGCATCTGAGTGTGCACGCAATGTTCTGGAGCAGAAGGTCGTGGATAATAAGCAGGATGCATGTATTGTTGCTTGAGTTGTTAGTTGTATGTAACATCGTAGCAGACCTACATTTAATGGCATATATTGATTTTGATTTTCCTTAGACTGGTATATGACTTTCTTTTTGAACTATGACAAGATAAATTTCATCTCAACTGATTTTATTTTCTACAATGAATTCAATTTTTTGTAATTGCAAAGGAAAATATATAAAAAATAAAAAAGCTCATGAAATCTTTTGAACAAAGTTCCAGTGCATGATGTTTTCCCAGAGGGATTTGATGGCACCATGTAAGGTTAGTCAACTTCACTTTATATTAGTGCACCTAAATTATCGCCAGTGGAAATCTAAGAAGAAGAAAATAGAATTAACAGTTTGGCTCAAGAGCAGTGGATCAACATATATTGTAAAAGCAACTCAAAGAATGGAGCCAAAAACATGTACAATTAGCAACAGAAGAAAAATTATTGTAGAAAGTGAAATCAGCCGATACATAATAGCAACAGTCACTGAAGAAAATGAAGAGGAGAGAGCTTGAATTGCGGAAAACTTGCATTGCATTGCATATGCAGACAATGGATACGAAAAAATCGACCAGCTGATTAAGAGTTGTGGGACTCTTTTCTACGTAGACATAAAGCAGTGTGAAATATGTAGTACAAATATGCTAATTATAAAAGCATAATCATCACATTGATACTAAAAAAAGATCTCAATAAACCTACGTCACAAGAAACATATAATGAATAGCGGTTGGAAATGGAAAAGGAAGCAGCGTAGGTAGTTCAGTTATATTGGTGTGGTATCAAAGAACAGGAATATGGAGGAAGAAGGTGATTTAAAGCTCAACGAATATAGCCAGAGTTGTCTCAAGTAATGAATGTTCATTTTTGATTAATTAATAACGTTTAGTTTGGTTAATTTCTAAGGTTGTTTTATTTGGTAAGTAAGCCTCAACTTCTAGCTACTCCCTCCGTTTCATTTTAGTTGATTCTTATACCAAAAGTAGATGTTTCATTTTACTCTTCCATTTTAGCAAAATTGAGAATGGTAATCTACGCTAGGAGTGGCTCCTACCTTAAACCTTAAATAGTTCAAAAAAGTGTGAATGTAAGCGAGCGAAGTAAAGTGAAGAAGCTAAGTGACAACAACCAAAGGAAGCCGACGAATGGGATAAACAAAAGTGAAGGAAATTGAACACACTCCAAAACAGTAATCACAGTAAGTTACAGGGATAAAGCTATTGTAGTGATAGTAGGCACACACTTGGAAATATATTAAAAATGGTAGAACAACTTCATTGTTTTTCTAGATACTCATCTACGAATCTCCAAAGAAGTCATTGATCAAACTTTTAATATTTGGTAACACAGGGCTGCAGTAACTATTAAGTGTCAAATTAATCCTTTCCTTCTTGCTTTCAAGCTTATCCTTCCCATAGACTCACAATCTTAATTAGCTGAACTCATATTTATGTCCTGCTTGTTTTTTAGGTTACTCACTCTAAGGTAAAACCTACTATCCTTGTTTATGGTGGTGTACATCCCGAGAACAGCTTTCAATACTTGTTAGATTCAAACTTCATCAACCCATAAATCTAAATTTAAAATCAAAGCTTTATAAATTTATTTAGCCAAAATCTACAGCCATATCCAGAAAGGGTGGTAACAAATTGAACATCTAAAGAAAATAGAGAGGAAAACATACGAAGATGAGCCAAATCTACAGTCAAATGTAGAGACTTGCGGAGAAAAATTGAACACCAAAAGAAAATAGAGGGGAAAACGGAAACCTAAGAAATCAAATCTAAAAAATGAGGAGCAAAACAGAGACAAAGAGTTACCTTGAATTGCAACAGCCAACTTGATCACTCCAAATAAACTGAGTCGGACATATTATCAAACAGTTTGGGTGCATATTCCACTTCAATGAGTATAAATTAACAATATATCCTTGATTATAAGATTTCTTCTCCGCAAAAATCAACCTGGATAAGCAGTGTATTAATTTTCTCGAATCAGAGCACTGTGGAAAGTATATAATAATATTGTGAAAATTATAGCAAAACAACAGCACACATATCTCATAAAGCATTCACAACAATGACAATCAAGAGGGCAGGTAATATAAAACTAAAAATTCAATCTAAAATCAAAAAGGGTATGAAAAAAACACATTTTTTTTGCATATTTTGTGGTATTCCCCCAACCCCACACCCCCAAAAACAACTTTAATCAGAAAGATCACTTTTACAGAGATGTTGTTCCAAGGGAAAATCGCAAATGGGGTCAATTTTTTTCTAGGAAAATTGGATCTGGGGAAAAATAGGTGATACGGAAGGAAAGAGTAGCAGTAAAAAAATCAGGCCAAATGTTGAACAACACTTTGAAGCTAGATACATGTTTATTTCTCTTTTCAAACATGCATGAGCAAATTACCCTTACAGTTAATGATATGCAGACCAAAAAATTCAAAGAAGAATGTAAATAGCCACCATTATAGGTCCTTTTTCAATAGCTGGACACATTAGGAGTGAAAATTAAAATCAAGCCAAATGTTGACCAACACTTTGAAGCTAGATACATGTTTATTTCTCTTTTCAAACATGCATGCGCAAATTACCCTTACAATTAATTATATGCAGACCAAAAAATTCAAGAGGACACATTACAAGGAAAAATTAGAGGAAAACTTACTGTAGCTAATGAATACAGCAGCAGGGAAGAGCGAAACTGAGATTCCAGAGAAGAGTCTCAGAGCGTATGGAAGATTGTGGGGACTGTCGTTGTAAACGTTGAAGAGGTGAAGAGTGGATACAGCAGAGGCAAAGTAGAGGCGATGTAAACTATGACGAGATAAAAAGGGATACAAAGGACAGAAATTACTCAAAAAGTAATAGTAAAATTACTCAAAAAGCAACTGAAGAAAAGATCAAACCTGTGAGAACCAAGAAGAGAATTGTTGAATTAAAATTGTCTGTGAAAGAAAAAGAGAGAGAGGGTTTTGCCTTACACGTGTTTTATGAGAAAAATACACGTGTTCAGCAATAGTGCAGACGTGTGTTTCTACGTGAAGGGCAAGTACCGCGTTTGTCCAATTTTAGAGTACAATTTGAATAGCTTTTTGTACAACTACTTATTGCTGTGATAGTCCCAACCTTGTTGGCTTATATATAATTATATATAAACATGGAACTCAATGATGGAAATCATAACTAATTCGAAAACTCAATAGCATTAGGGTTAGAACTCAACTTGACTATTTAAAGACGGAATTGTGATGTAGGGCGCATGGACGAACTCAGTCCAACGCTATGAATAACCTTACATACCTGGGACGATGATTATCTAAGCGGAACTCGAAGATCTTTGCATGAAACTCTTGAACCCTAGTTTTTCTCCCATTCTTGCTCTCAAAAGATTCTAATTGTTAATGAGAGAAAAAACACATTGGGTACTGATAAGGGACTAATTATAGTCCCAAAACGTCTGGGTTTTAATTATAAAAGGGTGGGAAAAGACGAAAACACCCCTCTTTAAAAGCTGATAAAAACTGTCCACGGGACCATCTACGGTTCGTGGTTTGATCTACGGACCGTAGATCCCATCCGTGGAATTGATATTGAATTTTTCAGCTCAAAACTTCATCCTATGGGTCTAATCTACGACCCTTTGAAGTTCCTACGGACCATAGATCCAATCCGTAGACTTAATACTAAATTTCAGGCTCAAAAGTCCATTTACGATTCAAATCTACGGCCCGTAGAAGTTCCTACAGCCCGTAGAATGGATCCGTAGAAAAGGGATCCCAAAATTGAGTCTCTGAACTTTTTTTTGACGACTTGACAGTACGGGTCGTAGTTCCATCTACGGCCCCTACATTGAACCCGTAGTTCACAGACTCAGAAAATTCTGATATGGCAGTCTCTGGTAAAATAACCATAACTTTTTACATCGAACTCGAAAAAAGGCAAACTTGGTGGCGTTGGAAAAAGGACTCAAAGACCTTTAATTTAATAGGTTATGGGCCACCTAATTCATTATGTGCTGGGAGATATGATTGTTTGAAATTGACCTAAGTAGATTCTTATGTCAAAACTTAATCGATAAGGACGCTTTCAACTCAACTTTGTGCTAGGGGGTTCTTGTGACCTTAAGTCATATCCAAAATCATTCCCACACTAAAGAATTAACCTTAACACATAGGAGCAATTAAGAATCACTCGGTACAACCTTATACAAATTTCAAGAATGGTTTGAGTCTTAACTTAGAAATTTTCTGAGTGTTACAATATCTCCCCCTTGGGATCATTCGTCCTCAAATGATAGTAAAACTTAGCATGGAAGGGAAAGGAGTGGCTCTTACTATCTTTTCAACTTCTGAACTTGTCTACTAACATAGGCGGAACTGATATATACTAAGAGTTTTGAAACTGGACTCTAGCACGCTTGGCACGAAGCTCACATAAGATTTCAAGGTTACAAGCCATGACATGAAACAAAGGTATCTGGGCACGAAGTAAGAATAGGAATACTATGCCTCGAGTGATATAACTAGTAGCTTTTAAGCTTAGCAACACTTCTCAACTATGCTCTCCTTTCTGATTACTACACTTTATTAGCTGCAACCCATAGCTCCCACAAGAGCATATAACTACTCTTACAAACATCTAAGTCAAATTGCTTGCTCTTATTGTGTTCAAGCCTTACCTCTAATTCACAAGGCGCTAAACATGAGATGTTTATACTTATCTAAACCACAAGATTCAGGTTTTATGCCTCTATAGGAAATCTCATCCCACGAATACTACTCTTTACCACTACATTCAACCAAACTTCGAGTCCTAGCCAAGAAGCATATAATGCATCAGTTATTCAGCATCAAAGAGTTGTACCCAAAGCAATTATAATGGTACATTAACCTAAGACCATCACAGCATCAAAGAGTTGTACCAAGAGCCATTAAAATTTGTACATTATCATCATTCATTCTAAATAAGTGTGGCTTTCTTCGGACAACCAAGGATAATTTCGTAGTTTCACTCCTAAAAGTTGTACGTGTCTTCCAATTAGCGACCCACGTGAGCTGCAATTTCCTTCTTTTCAACACATGTATCTTCTCTGCTATAATTTTTCCTCTTCAACTCCTTTTTGGGTTGCCCTGTGTTTCAACTTCATGAAAAAGGATGCACCTTGTGCATCTCAAATCTTGCTATCTGCTGTTCTAAAGTGTTATTTTTATACTCCATGAAAAACACCTGCAGAAACACTGGAAAATTTGCTTATGTTTCTTCTACTATGGTGGAATTTACTTGGTGCTGGTGAGATTTTCCCCTGCTATATCTTTGTCCTCTCCTTTGGGGATCTCTTCCTTTTCACATGTGTTTGTTATTCTAATTTTGTAATTTTTGGGGCATTTTCTGGAAATTTCCTGAATCTGGATTCTGGACATTGTGTGGAGGAAATGAATTCCGCTCCATACGTTTCCAATTTTGTAAAAAAATAAATAAACCCAACACCTGATACATGCTCATGTAAGCTCTCTTTAAATTTTTTACAGATTTAGCCGACCATCGAACCTCTAACTTGAGTAGTTGTGATTGCTAACTGCATGGTTTTATAGTATTACTGATTTCGGTAAAACTTCGGAAAGGTACGCTTCTACTTGCCCTTACGCCACCCATTTCTCTTGTTTACCTCTAGGTATAGATAGTGCAAGCCATATGATGGAGTTGATGGCCTTGATGTGTTTGATAATTGATATATTATAAGTTGTGTATATACACATGTTTCAAAAATAAAATATAATCTGCCAATATTTTCCATGCTCACTATGTGTTTGACAATTTGTTTGAAAGAAAGAAGGTAGGAATAGCCATCACTGATTGAGTGCAATTAGTAATGGGTTTCTCTTAGTTGAGTTAGATTTTTTCCTTAGAATGATGATTTGGTAGTTTGCTTATACTTTTCAGAGGTTTTGAATAGGGAGCAACTAAATATCTTAAATTTACTAGGTCAGCGTTGTCTAGATGGTAGCTGGCAGAATTGTTTGAATTCACTTAGAGCACTAATTTTGAAGCTTGTGGGAAGGTCATTGCAAGAGGGTGATGTCCTGGATCTGGTTCTTTTTTATCATGATAAAGCATATATTTCTTTAATGTGGATAACCAACTTCATGGGATGCTCATTCATGTGTTATTGCTGCTTTGAAAGCGGTACAACCTCCTCCTTTTCCAGGTGTCTCATTACCTGTTTTTGATTTTTGATTTGGATTTTCAACTTCGCTGAGGCAAATGATAAGAGGAATTTAAATAACTGTACAAAGATTGCATGTTAACGGTATGGTCAAAAGTTTAGAACATATTACCTTTTGAGTTGTCAAAATTGGTTCATTAATGTTAGAATGTTGTTTCAACTTTAATTTAGCAAAAATATTTCAGTTATTAATTAGACTGGTTTCTTATTAGGTTCAACATGAAATGCTGACGTTGCAAGCTGTGATCCAGCAACATCAATTGACGCCAAAAAAGGTTTGTCTTACTCTTAACATTCCAACAATGCTTGCAAACCTTCTGTGGACACTTATGTCATTAATTATTGCAACTGCTATATCAAACACCCTTGACACGTATTCTCCGTCGGAGTTCAAAGCACTTTATGGTAGCAACACGAATTCACCACAACTTATGACTTCACCAATCGGGCAAACGAAAGCTAGCCTGTTCTGGTTGTTATGACTGGCAAGAACCGGTAGATTCTTTCAGCGCACTTTGGTCCTCCTTACAGAAACTATCCTTTGTATAAGCTATGATCCATTCTTCATTCAAAACTGTTGCTTCTCTGTTTGAGTTGTCAAACAAGTATGGTTTAGCACTTTTTATTATATGGTTGCATGATTTTATTTCTCATCTGTATTTTCTTTTATGTTTCGTATTGAAGAAGGGGAATTTGACATTTCCTTGCTTAATAATCTTTCTCAGATATGATATAGTAGTTGATGCAACAGACAATGCTCCAAGCTGCTACATGATTAATGATTGCTACGTTGTGCTTGGGAAGGTTAACTGTTTCTTTCTTTCTTTGAAAAGTTAGTTGTTTCTTGTGATGTTCTCATTTTATACAACTTCTGTTGGTAACAATGATAAATGCAATTACTTTTCCTTCCTTTGGATTCTCTATTGTAGGATCTTTCACGTTTAGTCTAACTAGCAACTTTTTCATAAAATTATTTTTAAATGGTATGATCATGTAATTATGGTATGAATATTATTGCATTGGCATACAGACACTAAGCTCATTTAATACAAATGTGAAATTGGATGATAAGTTCATGTATATGTTGGTCCATTTATCTAATAATTGGTTATTTGTATTAACTGCCTCGTGTATGGAGCTGCTCTAGGACTAGAAGGGCAGGTACCATTTCTTGACAGCATTCATCATTCCGAGACCTTTTGTGTTTCCCTAAAACTTCGAATTGATTGGTAACTCTAGGCTCCGAATGGTTTGTATAGCTGACAATATACAATTACAATGGAGGTCCTTGTTATCAATGCGTATTTCCAACTCCTCCACCCACAAATGCTTGTCATAGATGTGCTAACAGTGGAGTACTGAGAGTAGGAAATTATTCTCGAAATAGATGACACGGTCGAGCGACAATGTTATAAGAATATGCAGTTTGTTGTCTATTTTAATTCTTTGAAGTTGACAAGGAAAGTTTTCACAAGAGTGGATGACTTATACTAGCAATACTTCATGTATGGGTACTTTGTGTGAAAAACAGCATATTTAATCATGATATGTAGCCATTCTCTGTGAATAAACATAGATGAGTGGTTTCACTTTCAAATGATTTTTCTGCAGTGTATTTGTGTTCGACTGCCTTAGATTCTCTTTTTCCTGTTTGTTTACTTCTAAAAGAGCCTTTGTTTCTAATGAAATTTGTGCTATAAATTTTGACAACAAAAGAGTAGTACTCCAAAAGTTTGCGTCTGAAAAGGATAGTAGGTCTCTTTAGAGACTCATTAGAAGGTCCTAGAAAGGAAAGTATACGACAATCTTGGTATGTCGGTATAAGTCATTGTGTTTTAGTAATATATATCTATATATATTATTATTTAACTTGGTTGAACACGAAAAATAGTATGATGCAAGAAAATCCTACAGAAGAGGAGCAACAAAATCGGAAAAAATGAGGTAAAGGGTCGTACCAATACAATTTTCTTATCTTCGTAGTTATCTGGAGTAGACCCCATTTGTGAGATTATACTGATATGTTGTATTTATCTGCACAAATTTGTATGTGCATAAGCTTGTTATACTATTTTATTACTTTCTCGGATTGGGATTCTACTTTTGATAGTTGATAGTAATATTGTTGCCACAACCTATGTATACATGTGGTCTAATAGGTTGATTTCTGATGAATTAGGCCTAGCAATTCCGCAGGAATGTAATTTTGACGATTATACCTTTGATAGTTTGCACAATGTTTCTCATGTGCATACAATAACGTAATATCTGAAGCAAGTAATGTTGTAAGTGAACATTTAAATAATGGAATTTTTGAAGTGTGATATCAATTTATACTACAACAACAGTTGAGACTTAAGGAAATGATAATTGTTTTTTACCTGCAGACTCTCAACTCCT